>JAROYE020000002.1:12400000-13600000 GCA_029619315.2 Dynastes maya | reverse complement strand
AACTTTGATATAAGTAAACGTTTCTCTGTGTGTACAGTTTTTCCAAAGAATATAGCGGTTTGGAGAAAATGTTCTTATGTTTCATGTAAATACAAAGGAATTGTTTCAAGAAAATCGAAGATAGACGTCAAAGAATGATTGTAGTTGGGATAAAAAGATCTTCGGTCAATCAATTAGTTTCTGATGCTCTCGGTGGTCGAACGGTAAGCATACTTGCCTTTTAATCCGAACGGCTTGGGATCAATCCCGGGACGGCCGGTTTTTCTGGGATTAGGAAGTAAAACCGTAGAAACCGAGTCAATACGGTATTTGGCACGTTAAGAATCCCCAGAGAGGTTTGGAACACCTCTGGATGGCTATATGATCATATGTACAGACAATTAATAATACAATGACAGATTAATATTTCAAGACAACGTGAATGCGATTTGCAAGAACTACTTTGTTATGCTAATATTGATGTTTAATAGCAAGTCTTGGAGTCAAAATTTCCATTAATAATAAGTAAATCTTCGAAGCAATTCAAGTAGCATAAGATCGCTCAATACAATTCCTACTGAATGTAATGCTGATATTAATGTTTGTAAAAGAAATAAGAAGAAATATTTTGCATCCCATTAACGAAAATTTCCGAAACGTACTCATATTCATCTAAGAATCTTCATTATAAACAGATCAGTCATCACAGTTTTGACAAATGTTCCTATTATGACGTACGGCCAACTGGAATAAATTACGCGAATGACTTTTTCGCCTTGGTGGAATAACGGAAAAACAGTGGAAGGATTCAGACATGGATGATTCGAAGATTCGTAGCCTAAAAGTTGCCTTTTATGTTAAGTTTTCACATTTATCACCGAATTTCATGCATGATGACGCAGTTATTACTGGTTTCTTAAAAAATATAGTAAATATTTTATCTAAAACCAACATGTATATTTTCAAGATCAATAAGCGAAAAAAAACGAAAAAGCTAATTGAATAACCTCAAAAAACATAAATAAAGATCTCCCTATTATATTATTAAAGAATAGAAGGCAAGGCGACTTAGGACATAATTCACTTATTATATGTAAGAAATCCTTGGCTTACATGATTAATGTTCCTAGTTGTAAATTCTGAAAGCCTGACTTCATATCTCTGTGGAAGAGATTCTAATGTTCCGATCGAACGTTTTTTCAGGAAGCAATTATTTGCTCATCAGAGCTTCCTGGGGGAATACAGTGGCGGTATGAAAAATTCCAGTTCTCACAAGTAAATTTATGACAACGCTTCGGTTTAATAATATCAGATTTCATTAATATTTGATATTTTAAAGAAAGATTTTTAAGAATATAATTTACCATAGTCCATTTTTCCTTATAAAAATTACCGTTATGATCTGTAACGTTTTGGTAAAATTGATACCGTATACCGAATTAAATTACGTTATTTCTAGAAATAACGGACCCAATCAGAATTTAGTTCTTATAACTACGCATGCGTACAACTAATTCTGTACAGCTAACTACCGTTTATCCGTTACATTTTATGCACAGTGTGAGGTTAGAACTCAAAAGATGCGGAATTCGTGACAAAATTTCACGAAAGTAACATTATTTGGCCTCGAATTTCAAAAGTCGTTTGATATTTTCGTTAATGACGACGATGCTGTGCGACAAGAAGTAGGTAGTAACCATTTGGTAATGCATGTTGTTTTCGTTTCACAACATGACATGTGTCAAATATAACGTTTACTTCCGACGCTCCGCAAACGTGTTTTTAACAATCAGGTTATGTTACGTTAGGATCTAAAAAACGGAAAATTGGCTGCCGCAAACTGCCTAATTTAATAAAAATGTTAATCTGTTTTTGTAAATTAGATTAAAATATGTTTAAAATGGCCGCCTTCCAACCAATTTATATACGTATAAAAACATAAATTTTAAAAATAAATGTGCAACATAATACATTATGTAATCTCAATAAATAAGTAGCTATAATATATAGGAGTACAAAATATCTATTTATACAATTCGTTCGATATTTATTCATTCGGCATCGATTAGCAGTAGAATAATATTT
This sequence comes from Dynastes maya, assembly GCA_029619315.2. NCBI lineage: Eukaryota > Metazoa > Arthropoda > Insecta > Coleoptera > Scarabaeidae > Dynastes > Dynastes maya. The sequence goes on along the minus strand of JAROYE020000002.1, from coordinate 13,597,936 downwards.
ACAATCTCCAAAATAGCAACAACTATTAGGATTCTGGATTAGTCAGTTTAAATTGAATAGAACTTCAAACAGGGATTTATTATGGATTTTTTTAATATTTCCAAAACATTTCTTTGCTTGTAATTGCATTTAGTGCAATTAAAAATAAAAATAATTCATAATAAAATACACTAAAAATTGTTTGCACAACCTAGTGCTGCCATCTATGAGTAGAATGCCGAAACACTTAGACAATCATTGATTATTTGAGGTAAACTCTGGTCTAAAATAATCTTGTACTCTCTCTGATAAACATCTTAGAAATTGCGGTATATTTTAAATACATTTATCATCAATAATTTTTCCGTAATAATATAAACAAGAGATAACAAAATAATTCTAAAAAATCTACTTCGTTTCTGATAAATTAATCAATAAAAAAACACACCGATATTATCTTCGCAGTTATTGCAAATGGAAAAAAAAGAAGAATCATGCTTGCATAGTTCCAAAATAAATCATTTCTTGAAAGACGTTAATATGAATAACAAATATTTATTACTAATCCATATTTTTTGTAAATAAGAAAGATTAACTAAATACACAAACCTGCTCGGGCAAATAATAAGTCACGCAGCCGTTTGTATGACCAGGTGTAGCAAATATTTTCAATTTGTGTCTTCCAAATTCAATTTCGTTAGACTCGTCCACTAAAATATCTGCTTGCGCGCCACTTGCTCTTGAAATAATACTTTTACACCCAGATAATTTTTTTAATTCTCCAGTACCGGTGATGTGATCGGCATGCATATGAGTATTAACTGAAAATTGAATAAATTAATGCTTCATTCCTTAGTTGTAGAAGAAAATTAAAACATACTAGCAAATTTTAACTTCAAATACAAATCTTTTATAATTTGAAAATCTCGGTTGGCATGTTCAATGACAGGGTCGATAAGTACGGCCTCTTTGGTTGTAGTATCGGCTACTAAATATGTGTACGTGCAGCTAGTAGTGTCGAATAACTGTAATAAAATAATTAGTAAACAAAACCAAAACAAGTATTTAAATTTATTCATTTAAATACGATTTACCTGCCGAAAAATAAAATCCTGCGTAAATGGTATCTGTTGAATCATTTTACTGTAATTTCTATATCCCTTGAGTGCATTGATATTCGTAGCCCGTATTTGGGTGGCTATAATCTTCGACATCACGCAATTCATGTTGAAGTATTGATTTGTTTATTTTTGCTACGTATACTACCAATCAATAAAAATAACAACGTTTAATAAAGGTAAAACAACAAATATTCATATATACTGAAAATATCCGGCGTATGATCTGCGTTTAACGTACGATAGATGGCGATGAATGCGGCGAACTGATTAGTAGTTCGTCAATCTAGTTGCATGGTTCCAAATTTCGAGAGATAAACAAACCGCAGTTAATGTTTGCCAAACACTAACTTTATGGTTTTGGCATTGACAATTATTTTAAATTCCACGTAACATCCATCATTTTTAACGTATCAATTTAATAACCAATTACTTTTTTAGAAAAACATGCATAATCCTATCAATATGTATATGTGAAGTAAGTATTAACAATAAAATATAACATTTTGAATAGATAAGCGCCGGTAAATACAAAAATAATTTCATCTTAACCTTAATCTAATGAATTTGTTATAGATAGAAAAATGTGTAAGCAAGTGAATCAGAAACAAATCTACCTTTTTTTCCAAATCCCTAATGTCCCGAAGATCCCGTCAGGCGAACTTGTGAGTACTGTTCTGACTTATTTTTCATCCAAATTGTTATATAGTGCCCTTTATTTGCAATCGTGCGATTCTGGTAGTGGATTAACAAGTTATTGGTAGGATTAGGCTTATTAGTACAATTTATCTTGCTAATTGGATTGTTGACATGCTTCCAAGTTTAGTGAATTGATAAAATTCCATAAATCCAAGATAGGAAAGTACTTATAGGTACGCAAACACATAACATTTTATCTTGCGATATGTTCACCTGACATTTTAAAAATTATTTGTATACAGTACCGCTCACAAATTCAATCCTGTTCAAAAATGTGTGAAAGTGAGTTAATCAAATCAATACTTTATTTCCAATTGTATTGACATCGGTTTGTTTTACAATACTATTCGTCACAAAAAATTCAAATTATGTCAAAGATGATCTTTAGTCAAAATAACCGCCTTAACGCTACTTGCACAAGACCGGCGAAACTGCTGCAAAGCGCGAGTATTACTTTTCACCCGGTAACCGGCGGTTTCTCCGGTCGTGTGCAACTAACGTTAGCGTTTATTATCTTACAAATACGATGCATTCTTTCCAAGATTTTGTTTATGAGGGTAGATTGAAAAGTTTCCGAATTGTCAATGAAAACAAAATAAATCGGATTCAAGTTATATTTTATTTTTCAATATAATCCCCTCGAAGCTTAACACACATGGTCCAAGGTTTCTTTAGCTTATTGATTCCCTCCCGGAAGTGACTCTCCCAAAATAATCGTTTACAGCCTCTTATCAGTTCTTCATTCGACCAAAATCTATTTTCACCCAGAAATGTTTTGAGTTTCGGAAACAGGTGGAAGTCCGATAGAGCCAAATACGGTATGCGGAAGGATTTCGAACTTCAATTTTGTAAACTTTTGCTGGGCGATTGCGCTTGAATGAGCGGACGTATTGTCGTGGTGAAACAACACTTTTTTCTTGACCACTCCCGAGCGTTTTTCCTGAATTGCTGCTTTCAGTTTGTCCAAAAGTGTTGTGTAATATTGGCCAGTAACAGTTTTCCCTTTTTCAAGATATTCAATTAGCAACATTCCTTTTGCGTCCCAAAAAACCGGTGCTATCACCTTTCCAGCCGACTGAATGGTCTTTGCCTTCTTCGGAACCGATTCACCGCGTTCAATCCACTGTTTTGATTGCATTTTTTTTTCTGGTGTGTAGTGATGAATCCAGGTCTCATCCATGGTCACGAATCTTCTCTTCAAATCCGTTGGATTCCTCGTAAACACTTCCAAACAATCGCCCGAAGTTCGAGCTCGAATGCGTTTTTGCTCCGAATTGAGTAAATGCGGTGTCCATCTTGCAGAAAGCTCTTTAAAACCCAATTCATTATGTAAAATATGAACTACTTGTTCATAAGAGATGCCCATGGCTTCCTCAATTTCACGCACTTTTATGCGGCGACCTGCCAAAATCATGTCATAGATTTCATCCACATTTTCCGGCGTGGTAGCCGTTTTCGGACGTCCTGAACGTGGTACATCACTTGTATGCGTGCGGCCATGCTTGAATTCCGAAACCCAAAAACCCACGGTGAAAAATGAAGGTGATGAATCCCCAAGAACGGCATCTAACCTTTATTTGATTTCCGTTGCGGTTTTCCCTTCCAAATAGAAAAATTTGGTGACCTCTCGAACTTCGCTTTTATCCATAATTGAAAACACAAAAAGGTACTTGACTTCATTGCTTGCCAAAACCAGACTATTTGACAGATTGATTTGACATTTGCAGTCAATTGATATGAAAGAGTTGCCAACACAACGACATAAAGTATTTGGAAAAAAGCAACCCCCGACTCCGGAAATCTACCCTGGTATGTAGTGGTTATCATTTGCATCCCAATAACTCAGTAAGGCTCTCCAATGCGCATGAATCGGCACATTAATTAACTCGGAAAGGCCGTTTCGAAGATCCACGTGTCTTCGAAGCGGCCTTTCCGATTTAATTAATAATTTGTGTGGTTCGGAGTGTGCCGAGAATATTGTTGTTTTGCCATACTACCCCACAGTCCTATCATTAGGAGTTATTAATCTTAGAATCAAAGAAATTCCGATGAAAACATAAGTAAACAAAGCTGTAAATGGGTCACTGCTTGCCACATAGACGTCATACATGGATTATATTATTTGACGTCACGACCAATAGTAGCGGTTTAGGGCCGCTTGGAATAATTTGAATTGAAAATGCAGCAATTTCCAATTTTTTATAGTGGCCAGTTGGAACAAAAAAAAAACTAGTTTCTTTGGAGTGACTTTTTCCTATTTAAAATGTTTGCCCCTATTAGTTCCCTATTAATATGAATTTCAGAAAATCTTTAGAAAACTGATTGTATGCATGTTATCTGAAAAATATTTGTAGCACACGGTACAACCTGTTTTCAAAGAATTCTTTTGAAATAAGAAAATACCAATGTCTCCTTAAAATTGGAAGTAGCTCCACTGTGCGTCTTCCATTGACCTTGAGTCTAATTTTCGTGGTATTTAGCCGCCTTGAGTACCTTCTTTTTTTGGGCGGTCGTTAAGTGTGGTTTCTGAATGGCTCTAGCGGTTTCACGATACATACGCTTATTGCGCGACGGTAAAATCCATTGAAGTCGGCTGTAATCGCTGGTGCAATAAGACGACGATTTCGAAAAATATCTAAGGAAACGATCCTTGCTTTTTGTAGTAACTTGTCTACTGCTTTTGCGGCAGTGTAATTGCTCTGCTTCTTCTCTTCGTTTCACTGTCTGGAGCATACAATATTCAGAACCCCTTACTTACCGCGCAGTTGGAAAGATCATATACATATATATATATGGAAATGTCTACACGACTGTTGTACAATTTTACCCGATGTTGGTTTGAAAAATATTGCTGACTTACACGATACATAATTTTATGCGCAGAATTATGCATCGTGTAAAATAGCCTCTAGACAATATTGAGGGACAAGAATAACGGCTTTAAAGGTACCTTTCCTCGCTCCGGTACATTAATAAAATAAAATTAATCCCGAGATTTCCAACTTGTAATATTCATTGCTTTTCATGACATAGGTTCTATTAAAAAATGTTATAACGCATTTTCTCAAACCAGCTTTGTTGTTTTGTTTTATTGTTCTAAATTTTGATGGATTCTACGCGACTCCGTTAAAGCGGCAGTGTACGTATTTATTTCATTGTAAATTTGGTTGCATAGTTTCGTGAATCTGTGGTTTCGATTGTGTTTTTGATTAAAAGCTGTTCTAAACAAGTAGGAAAACGAATATTTTCAAAGTTATAAGGTGAGAAGCCCTATTTTCGTACCAACACCACTTACGACATATTTTTCTGTTAATTTAGCTTGTTACTGAGGATTTTAAATACATTCATGTTTGTGGTTAAGTTATGTTGCGTTCTCCCAAAAAAGAGTTAAAAGTAATTAATAAAAAAAAAATAGTAATATAATCTCTCGTAGCAAGAAAAGAACAAAGTTGTAATTCGGAATATGTCAACTTGAGTAATGTAAATGGCTTTAAAGATAAACATTGGCAAAATTTGAAGAATCGCCTTCAAATTTTATTCTTCAATTCTCGTTTGAATGCAAAGGAGGACTGTACAAAATTTACTTATGCTTCAAAAAAGTTTTCTATTAAAATTATTGAAATAGCAAATACATATTTATAGTCTACCAAATAGGTGTATATTAGGTTGCATAAATACTTAGTGCCAGTAACATTCACCAATATAATTTTGTATATTGACAGTTTTATAGAATTTGGATTTTTTTAAGGTAAATGATATTAATACTTTGTAAAAGTCGTTTTTTAAAATTTATAATTCTATTTTTTAATAATTATATACTCATGGTTCATACTTTCAAGTAGTTTAACCTTATTTAATGGAGGAATGCGCACTGCAATCCCAAATAGGAAAATCAACTTTTCAAGCTTGAAACGTTCTGATCTTGAACTTTAACAAAGCATGTGCGTCCCCCTGTCGTCAGACGCATATTATATTTAATATTCTCTATATAAATATGTATTTAGTGCAAATAAATTTAATTAAGCTTATTGGTGATTTTATAAAATAATTTATTGAACTGCCGTACCCTATAAACTCGAGTTTTTTCTAATTAATATGAACTTGTTATTTATTTTCATAAAAAACCTTAATCTTCAATATCGATATGGAAGACATTCACAGCATTCCTTAATAATCTGCACTCATGGTACAATTTCTCTGAAAAAGCCCGTAATTAAATATTCCTTATAATGTTAACATTCACTTCCCTCTTTTTTTTATGACTACTCGTTTATTTTAATTTCCACCATCCTCAGTAGAAATTTGTAAATTTCGCAAACAATTTAAGTCGGTAATTCCGGTTATAAAGGACATACTGGCTAAAAATCTGTGATTTCCTTGATATTTCCAACGTAATTAAGTATTTTAAAAGATCTTGGCCCGGTAGGGAATCGAACCTGACATCTCCCGTTTGCCGGACAGGCGTGCTATGCAATACACCATGGGGGTCTATGCCAGAAGCGGTCAGTTTTTAATACTAGGTTGCTATTTATCTGCAAATATATTACAATATAGTTGGTAATCCAAACCCGAAGGCTTTGGTAAAAAACAGTTATCGAGTTCTATACACGCAATTTACCCATCCTAGGACATCTTCCTGTTTTAATCTGGACAAAATTCGAACGCTATGATATTTTGTTCGGTTTCGTTTGGCTATATTCAGTTCTGCTCGGGTCCATTCGGCTATATTCGGCACCATTCGGCTGCGGTCAGCTATGTTCAGTTCCACTCTGCTACGTTCAGCTATATTCGGTTATGATCAATTCCATTCGGCTACATTCGATTCCATTCTGTTACGTTCGACGATATTTGGTTATGATCGATTCCATTCGGCTATATTCGGTTCCATTTGGCTACGTTCGACTATATTCGGTTCTATTTGTAGTAATTACGATAAAGTCGGAGACCATCCCAACAACATGTATGTACACATGAAAAAAGTGCCTAAGTAACAATAACCAAAATAATGCTAATATAGCTCATGGTATTGGTGGGATCGCTCCCAGCAAAAAAACAACCTGAGAAAAGAAAAGCGCTAGCCGACGGACATGTTTCTGCCTACCCCGCGTCATCAGTGTCTCTCCGAGCACAATCCCTTTCACATCGTTGATATTCGCCTCTCGAGTTCATGTCACTAATCTCTACAAACAGTACTAAAATATATTCCTTGACGCCACCTACTTCCAAGAGAAGTAGTCATGCCGTCTAGAAATGGTGTGAAAGGGATTGTGCTCGGCGCGAAGCTGATGACGCCGGGTAAGCAGAAACATATCCGTCGGCTAGCGCTTTTCTCTTCTCACATTGTTTTTTTTCCCGGGAGTGATTCCATCAATACCGTGAGCTATATTAGCATTATTTTGGTTAACATTTGTGTAGTAAAAAAATTATCCTCACGAACAAAAAAAGGTTTCTAGAATCCCGAACAAAGTTACTATTTTAAACTTCTTCCACCAATCCGTTTCATTTGACACTTAGGCAAATAGTATAATGGGGGTTGAAAGTTCAAAATACTACTTTGGCAATGCTACCCATATAACACTCATCAAAGTTTGCAAGACTGCATTTAGTTCAAGTCGGTTCCTAACACTTCGTTCCTGTGTTAAGGCTGTATGCATTTTTTTATCCAACTTTTTATTGTAGACTGCGAATAGGCATACGCATACAGTACAGCGTCAATCAGATCTGATTCAGTAGCCATATCTAACCGTTACCGCCGAGACTACAAGGCCTCAGCGCTCTTCGATGACGTCAGCTGTTTAGGTGATGTATTGCCATGCACGATATTAGCCTAAGCGGTAAAGGAATCGTTTTTTGCATTTCTTTTTTAAGTTTTGAAGGGCTTTCGGTTTAAAGAGGATGCCAGTCGTCAGCTGAGCGCTTCTTCGCATCTCATTCGATTTTATTTTGGAAAAACGATGTTTCAAAGCACAGACCAAACACATAACCGAGCACCGTTTTCTTGAAAGATGTATTTGTGGTTGATATTTAATCGACTAATTATTATTATTTGTAATTGTATATGTATTTGGACGAAACTAAGGTTGACATGATACAGTAATTGCAATTTTATTCGAAATTTTGTTCAATCAGGAGAAAATTTACAGTAGTATAAGTTAAGTATTTTTAATAATCTTCTTAATTTGAATAATTTATGGTTGGATTTCGTTGTTGTAAATAAATATTCTAACGAGATATGTCGAAATGTATGTATCTAACCAATAAATAATATAGTGTAAAACGGGTTTTACTGGTATTACACAAAATATACGAAAAAGTAAAGTGGTTACGCATATAATAACAAGATTTGAATAACCTATCAAACGCCATTTCCTTTTGGTTGAACCTTAATAATAAAAAGTAACCGCTTGAGCAGTTTTTCAACGTATAGGTAATTAGTTTCGAACTATTAATATTTTACAATGGGTATAAGTTAGAATATTTGATGCGTTGCCATGGGCAAAACTTGAATAGGAACCGAGCGTTGTCCTTTGTAGGACAGTCTCTGCCCACGCGATCAGGCATGCATTGAACTCTGCAAGACGAGACCCGGCGGGGTGTCTGTGGCGTTGTAGACTCTCGTACAAATATTAATCTTCATACCCGCCCAAATCAGTGCATAGACGGTGAATTGCTCGGATGGGTGTAATGTCTTCACATTCAGGTCATTGCGACTAGGTTTTAAAAGAGCATTTCCTTTAAGATTTGATTCATATGTAATTAATATAGGTATAGTAAAAACCATAGAGCTACAAAATAGTATAGTTATAGTTATGTAATTACAAAGGTATAATAACAAATTATTCAACAATTATTTTTTTTAATGTTTTGCAACTTCGAAGTAAGAAAAAATACATTGTCAGGTGTAAATATAAACGAGACAAGATCAACAACAATTTTTATATCCGCACAAAAAGCTCATTAATATTATATTTCGTCATTGTATCTTCTATTAGGGGAAAACCTGCTTTCGCATATACGAAATAAATTGATTTGTTGAGTCATATGCTCGCGCTGTTTACTGAAATGTCGCAAAACACGACCAGGTAAAGGTTAACCGCGGTGTTCTGTGTTACAGCGATTCAGAACCTTGAAATCCACACATACGGAACATGCTCTGCAGTTGCCAAGAGACTCGTTTAGTCTGACCAATTCCGGGAAGGGTCAACTCTATTCAAGCTGTGTTTTATAATTTACGTATTATGTTTTGTTAAAAAAGGAAAACAAAAAACAGAAGCATGTAAATAGTAAGGTGTGGAATTACTAAACAAAATGGAAAATAGTTTATACAAACAAATGTAAATTATAAAAGATTTATGGTTAGGTGTAATATTGTTTCATAGCTGATGATAAATGAGCCCGAAATTCTTCGACAATTATGATATCAACCAACAATAGATCATATGCTTTACAGCTTTACAATTTTAAATTATTTTGTAAAGTATAGGATACACTAAAAAATGGTTTTTTAGAAATCGACGGTTATTTTATGCCTACAGGAGAAAAAAAATTACGACAGCATTGAAATGCGAACGAAATTGAAATATTACAGATGATTATGAAATAAAATAAAATTAACCTTGCAATGCTTATCGTCCGCTCTGTATTTAAGCACTCTACATATATAAACACCGCGTTCTTTCAAATCTTTTTTAATGAGAAAAATAGAATTTTTAAATAATTTTTAATAACTATTCACACATAAAAGTGTTATAATAGTTTTAACGAGAACTTACTTTTAAACATGTTTATCTTCTACAATAGCTAGCGCTAAAGTTCAGTTTTCAACCAATAATAACTTACGAAATGATTTCCATTAAAAGATTTCTATTCTATATGTGCTAAGGTTTACCATCTAGCGTCATTACAAAGTGTCATCGCTACATATCTGCAACTTTGAAATGTGCACGTTCCGTAACGAACCTCTCGTTATATAGCCATATTTGATTGGGGAAATTATCATTAGGATCAAATAGAATTATTCTCTTTGTGTTCATTGCAATAATTTACTTTAAATTTGAACATTGAGGTAGCTTTTACTGAATAAAATCCTCGGGATGCAAAGGGGAGCAAAAAGAGGGCTCTCGGCTATATAAGCCATTGAAGCGTCGCTCTGACAGTTGTCATATGCGAATGTGCCTGAATGCACGTGGCTGAACAGCACTAGTCATGATTTATAAGTCTTATAACTTAATGTTGAAATACCATATATTAAAATCAAAATCCAATAACATGAAAAAAATAACATAAAACAAGGTAGACATTTTTTTTAATTATAAATATTTGCGACAAAAAAACAAGTCAAAAGAGAAAAACGATACAACACAGTAAATAAATTAAATACATGATCGTATACAGGATAAATATTTAACGTGAACGCATAGTGCGGAGGTGCATCTACTTAAAATATTGAAAATAGTAGTCTTTTATGTAAAAAGCTTGTTGTAAATAAGATCTTTTTAATAGAACATTCAAACGATTTCGTACTTTTTCGGTCTTTGATATCTTGTGGGAGAGTATTGTAAAATTTTATGCTTTGATGATAAGATATCTTCTGTGTGGTACTAGGACGAGTATGTCTAATACTTAAATCATTTTTTGTTTCTTGTATTATAGTAATAGAATGTAGCAACTGTACGATAACAATTTATATATTTTTAAACGTGCATAAGACATTCAAAAATATACTGACATGGGAAAGTTAAAATCTTTAATTTCACAAGTGCTTCACGACAGTCGCCACGAAGGGGCAGATTATTTACGATACGCACGTATTCCAAAAATTTGTTTGATACGTACTCGGTGTGCGTTTCCCAACCCAGTTTTGGTTCTAGGAATAGCTCCAAGTACTTGATTGATTCTGGGTTGTTTAATGTGTCAGTGTCTCTTTTGGAAAATACAACCGTTTTAGTTTTACTGTCGTTTAGAATTAGCTTGTTTGAGCAAAACTAAGAGTCCGCCGCATCACATGCCAAACTGCTCCTCTCCACAACTCTTGCTATCCATTGAGTTAACTAACAAAGTAGCATCATCCGCGAAAAGAATGCATTTATCAACTAGCATTGTTCGCGATAAATCATTTATCTAAATTAAAAACATCATGCGGCAGCCCGAATTCAACAGTAGGTTTCTAACAAACCGAAGATGAAATAAATTTCTACCATTAACCCATATCCTTGTAATAGCATGTTAAACACTAAGTAAGTAAAAGCTTTTTTATGTGTTTATCATAGGACTCTTTTTTTTGAATTTCCCATTCTTTTCTTATTATGCTGGTATAATATCTAGTAGTAGATTACACTCTTAAGCAGTAGCGGTGGGTAATGACGTAAACGGGAGGGCGGTGACAACGATTCGATTTCCTCGTATATTTCCGTTGCAGCAATGTATACAATATGCAAGGAAAATACACGAGAGAATCGAATCTCTGCCCGCGCCCTTCCGTTTACGTCATCATTCACCGCTACTGTTCGATTAATACAATACCTAATATATTTAAGACAGATATACATAGAACAATGGGAATTGTAGGTTTTCTCCATCTTTTGTTGCTAATTTCTACCTGGAAATATGCCGAAATAGCTGACAATGCATGTGATTATGGTGCAATTTAAGAAATAGAATAAATGGGTTTGCGACAGTTCATACTGTGTAATCATGATGTACTGATAATGGGATATGAATTGCACCCATTCCAATTTAACTTCTTTCTTTTTTTTATCTTTATTTCTATTATAGGTATGTTGTTTTAAAAAAAAAAGAATTTGAAGCACGGAATAATATGCATTTGAGCGTCGAAAATACACTTACTATAAGTTGCAATAAGAGCACGTTTCTAATTTCCTATTACATAAACGCGGCACTTCTCGCAAACTTACAATTCCATTTGCAATTATTGCAAAATATATGCTTTAAATGTCTTCACCAATTGCCATTTGGTCCGTAAAAGTTAAGTGGCGACGTTATCTGCACGTATAGTACGAAATACATATTAGATGCATACATGCCTAATTAACATTTCAAGGCTTGAAATCTGTAATTTGCAATGTGCGCACCAGTACTAATTTGCGCGCAATTTTAATAACGAAAACGATATAACTAGCATTACTATTTCGTCTTATATTTTTCTATCCAACACACTTCTTAATGTGTTAATTAATGTGGGCGGCATGTTACATACAATGGGACAGAAACTGCGACATACAATAAAGCTCAAGACCAAAGTCTAATTTGAAACGAGCATGCGAGCGATCTTAGACATCTGTTAGACAGGCTGTTGTATTTATTAACTGTTACCAATTATGATTTGTAATACGTTGGTAAATTAAGCTTCAATTTAATTTTGTCTGCTTCTATTGTACAGTGGTGAGTAACAATCCGATCCAACTTAATAATTCAATTTTATTTAATATTGAACACCTTATAAATGTTTCAAACTTGATAAAACCACTTTGTAATTAATTAATTTGTTAACAAATGAAACACTGGAAAGCTCATAAAATTAGCATTGATAAAAAAACATAAGAATGTAAGTTTGTTAACAAACGTAACAAAGTTAAATTACGCATTAAAAATAAACAGCATAAGAATTGAATAGTAACCAATTAAAGCATATTATTCGGGTATTTTAATAAGACGTATTTCCTCCTCTTGCACTTATTATTGTACAAGTTATCACTAGAGTTGCACACTAGTGCCAAAGGGTAGTGGTGGAGGTACGATACAACCCTCAGTATAACTGCGAGTCTCCAGATCTGTTGTGTATACATGTACGCTGCCGTAAATACCATTTCGTAGTTCTACGTTTGTTTTAAAAATATTGCTACATCGCGAAAACGACCAATGTTGGACAATGAATTACAGAAGAAATACAGAATTTATAGCAGAAATGCCTAAATTATGATGGCGTTAAAATTCAATGTGTAGTTTCTAATATCCCTTTAATGTGTTGGTCCAAAAGGGATTGTCTACGTCACGTAAATAGTAAACAGCATTCTTCAAAAAAAATTGCACACGACACTATGACAAATTTAAATTTATTTTATGTGTTACCTTTATTGCATGTAATCTACCGTTTAATTTACTAGACAAGGAAGCATATGTCTTCTTTTGGAATAAATATTCGGACTGCAAATTACCAAGTCGGGTATCGTTACAAAGAATTGTGTCATCTGCTGGTGAACATGTTGAAAAAAGAATTAAATCGGAGTTGAAAGATAAAAAACAGTGGTTATGTGTGGACGAAACAACATATCGTAAAAACATTCTGTGGTTAGTGTAATTGTACGTACAATAGAACATCAATCGTCACCTTCAATTCTATTAGCTTCTAGACAAGTACAACAATGTACGTCCGAAGTAATTTCATAGTTAGTGTTAAATACATTGGAAAAGTTTGAACTTTCAACAAACCAACTGTTGATGTTTATGAGTAATGGTGCCGCAAACATGGTTTCTGTAGGCCGGTCCCTTAAAAAACATTGTGCTAACTTGTTACATATTACGTGTAAAGTTCATGCTTTCAGTCATGTGGCAGATAGTATTAGAAAATGTTATCCTGAGGTAGACGCTTTAATGGCGCATACAAAAGCAATGTTTGTCAAATCCCCAAAACGTATTCGCAAATTTCACAGACTGTGCCCCCGTATGCCTGAGCAACCAGAACCTATTCTTACACGTTGGGGAACATGGTTACAGGCCGCGTTTTATTATCATAAACATTTTGAGAATATTAAGAACGTAGTTTTACAATTCGATCCAAAGGAAGCTGCGGCTATCAAGGAAAGCCAGTCGAAATTTCAAGATAATCAGGTTAAAACGGATTTAAAAACTATTCAGTACAATTACTTCGGACTAGTGGAGGCAATAGAAATATTACAAAATCCTTCGGCGTCGTTAGTGGAATCTCTGCAAATAGTGCAACTATGTTCACGCACAGCTACGCGCGGTAGAAGACGCAAAAAATATGTTCTAGAAAGGTTTGAAGGTGTTTTAGAGAAAGATTTTGATTTTGGCACATTAAGACAAATTTGTGAAGGTGCGTCAACAGAACCGTTCAGTTGTTCCAAAGATTATTTTAATTACGCAAATATAACGTCTACTAGATGTAGAACGTTCGTTTTCTGCATATAAACACACTTTTTCCTCACGCCGCACTCGGTTTGCCGATACAACTGTGGAAACATATCTAATGTTACAAATATTAAATAGACATTATTCACTTTGTGATTTCACGGAAGACTCTTAAGACGGTAAGTGTTTGAGCACGTATTATATTTTATTTCTGACCATTTATTTTGTGTAAATTTTTATGCGCTCGCCACTGGCTGTTGGCGCAAATTGAGCAACTCTAGTTATAGCTGCCTGTATTCTTCCATTCATACCTCTTATATCTTTTTGGATAGATTCTTGAAGGATAGCTGCCCACACTTCTGTTTGTGCAATTTTAAGTTTTCGAACGTTGGATGGAGGGGGATTTCATGCTCGAACGTGTTGTTTAAGACCAAATGTGCTCGATTGTTGCTATCTGCACTCCCTGAAGATAGTCAGTAACTGTTATTGTCACGCGGGGCAAACATTATCATGCATTAAAATAAATCCATCCAGGTATATGTTGTTCTAAGATGACTTCTACGTATGGGGCTACTGTAATATAGCCTCTATCGATACAGACTAATTCTGTACGGACTTCAAAAGAAATGCCAGCCCAGACCATTACTCCGTCTCCTTCAAAACCTACACGATGGGAAGAGTTACATTGACCATAACGCTCTTCTGATCTCCTCCATTCTCGATCGTGACCATCAGCACCACAAAAGCTAATACTTGACTCATCAGTAAATAAAACGCGACTCCATTGTCGTAAGGACCAAATTCAAGTCGGCATATTCAATGACGTCGGAGAAGTTTAGAGTACAAAATACGAGTTTGACTTTTTAAATAGAGTATCCTGTATATTATTTATCATTACGTATTTCATTTTCGGATCATTTTTAGCAGTATGTCGACATTTTTTTACATTGACTAATACTGGGTTTTCAATTAGAAATGACGCATTTGTAAATTGAAATTTCTTTCAGGTGGTAGCCATGTTGAATTTGTTGTTTTGGCATTTGTGCTTGCCAGTGTTTACATAGTGGGACGCTACACATGTCCACAACGTTTACAAATTATTGAGATTTTTTATGAAAGTTTACGTTTAGTCGCGACTACTTTACTTGCACTAACTCCCATTTTCGATCGTTATAACTGTCCAAGCCGAAGAACAATTGAACGCCATGTGTGAAAATTCGAATCGACATTTTCACTTTATGACGTTCCTGTGCTAGTGGGGCAAGGAAGTGCAAGGAGCGAAGACAATATTGCTGCAGCTGTACGTCAGTTTTCGTGAAAATTTAAATGATCATTTGTTGCGTCGCAGGTTCAGTGACTGGGCTTCAGAGAAACTGAATAATCCCGAATTTCATTAGAAAATTATCTTTAGCGACAAAGGTCAGTTCTCGCTTAGCGGTTCTGTGAACAGGCAAAACTGTCCCATCTGGTCCTAAAATCAGCCAAATCAGCCTTAGTCATTGATCCTTACTTTTTTGTTGACGATGCAAGTAACTCCATTAAACGTTATCAATATTGTGATCAAAATTTCAAGTGTTTATCTTTTCTGGGAGCTCTCACAAGGTATCTCTGTGTGAAAGGTTTATCGTCACAAGAAATTTAAAATGATATGGATGCTCATTCATAATCAAGCTATAAAAATCGGGTACTCTAAATCTGTGGCATTGGAACACTGAAACAGTTCACTAAAACCCTTACCACAATACTTAACTCGTCCTGGACACACATATTGTACGTTGAAATGGGCGAACCTTGATTTAGCCGGCAAATTTCAGACGAAATCGATATTAGTAGAAGTACTGTGAAACGTATTTTGAAACGAAACAAATACAAAAGTTACAAAGTTCAATATTTCCAGGAGATTTTTCCCCTTAATAAAGTAACATTGTTAGAATTTCAATTTATCTTGTATAATTATCGAATTTATTTTTTTTTAGTTTAATTTTATAAGAATCGTTGTTTATTTTCCTACTTAGAATTACCTTTTCGTTTTCCTACATCGTATAGCAGCAACAAAATGAATATAAGAAACTGTACTTTCTAACATAATTTGAGAATACGAAGTAATTCTGTATTAGTACATTTTCTCAGAAGGCGTTGAATTATAATATTACGTGATTGAGCGGATAAGCGTGTGTTAGGATAAATAGTTATAGTTAGGGCAAATGGCATGTTGACAACAGTACACAGTAGTAAGAAAGTAGTATGTCAGAGCATATCATAAGAAATTGACATCTCTAGACACTTTGTAATTTATCGTTCAATAAATACATTTAACATAATAATAATAGCGTACATATATTATGATATACTGCGATTGGATGCGATCTATCAGTGAGACTCGAATGCTCTGTTGCCATTCACAAAGGCAATATCCCGTTCGTATCTGGACCGACGTGTATATACCCTTCCACTTTAAATGTATCTTGATAAGCCGCTTCATTGCACAAGGCTATAATTAAAGCCTAAAATGCAAATCCAAAGATAAATAATCCCTAGATGTAAATGGTCAAGATGACGTATGTTATTGAAATCCCTGTTTTTCAATGAAGCGTTTCATTGCACATGGTTATAATTACAGTTGTAATTAACTATACATACATGATGTAACAAAGGATAAAGACTGGAATTTAGTGGTCCTAAATCTGAATTCATTGTGATTTTTGTTTTTGTAAATTTCCATGCCTTCATGAGAATTTAGTTGAACAATGCTCTGTACGTTTTTAATTAATTTTATATTAACAACATTATGGTTATTTTCAAGCATATGTAGGGCAACACAAGATTTATCAAACCTTCTGAATTTGAGATGAGCCAAATGTTCTTTGTGCCCAATTTTGATTGATTTTTTGTCTGCTCAATATACACTTGATCACAATCTTTACATGAAATTTTGTAAATTCCTGATTTATCCATGTTATCTACTGGGTCTTTGAAACTTCCTAAAACTTCAGAAAAGATTTTTTGAAGACGTTTCGTGTAACTTGGATAAAAGGGTAGTTTAACATATTTCTTATTATTACGATCGTCAATGCGTTCTAGTGTGCTTATATTTCTAGTTCTTAATCTATTTTTATGTTTCCTACTAGTACTATAGACGACATCTTCAGAGAATCCGTTAAAGTTAGCAACACTGATGATATCTTTTAGTTCATTTTGATATCTATCTTTAGTTAAAGAAAAATTGAGCAACCGGTGTACTAAAAAGTTAATAGCCGAAAGTTTGTGTTCACATGAGTGATTAGAATCCTGTAAGATAAATCTATTATTACTAATAGGTTTTTTATATACGTCTATTTCTAACTTATTTTTATTTCTTATTACTAACATATCGAGGAATGGAATCCTGTTGTATTTTTCTTCTTCGTGGGTAAATTTGATAGAGGGAAATTTTGAGTTAAGTTGTTCCATGAAATCCGTTATTGAACATTTGCTGGTGTCAAAGATGCGAAAAATGTCATCAACGTATCTGATCCAAAGCCCAGGGAAATAAGCCAAAGTATTCTTCAGGTCGGTTTCAAATTTACTCATTTTAAGCTTTAATTATAGTTTTATGCAATGAAGCGGCCCATCAAGATACGTTTAAAGTAGAAGGGTATATACTGTGCATTTCAGATAACACTGGCAATAGGTATTTACATAGGAAAACCTTTATGTGATGTTAATGGCTTTCCTACTGGGAATGTTTGATTTATTTTTTGTCAATATCTAGTTGAAAGGATTTTTACTAGGTTTTGAGACATTTCATGCCTTGGAATAAAAAAAGATAACGTTGAAAATAAAGAAAAAAAAACAAGAAAACCCATATTTTTCTCTAGAAATCCATACTCAAACTCCTCAGAAGATCAACGTGTGGACTGGCATCCTATGTAATCACATCGTTGGTCCGTTTTTTATCGCAGGTTCACTGAATGCCCAAAAGTATTTGGAATTACTGAGACACAATTCTCCCAGCTATTGGTAATATTCCTGTAAACGGGGGACCATTTACCAGCACGATGGGGAATCACCACCACATAGCACCAGAGAAATTATAGAATTTTTGAATAATGAATTTCCAGATGGGTGGAAAGGTTGTCATAGATCGCTGATGCGAAGCTGGCAATAAGCCATGATTCCAGTTGGACTTTTTTGTGTGGGGTTATATTGTAAGGAGGGTTTTATGGAAGAGAATGGTGGAAGCATTTAAAGAAATAACTGTAAGAAATCTTCAGAATGTGAAACGTCACTTTCAAGAAAGAATGGCACACTGTTTAGCAGTTTGGTCAACAGTTTGAACGCTTGCTTAGTCAACTTACTTCATGATACCTTTTTTTTTCATAATTTATTGCTTGTTACCTTTTTGTACTGAGTGTACTTTTCATTGTTTTGTTTAGGCAAATAATTAATTTTTGATAAAATTTCGTTCTTAGTTGTTTGTTTTCTTTATGTGTTATTAGTGTTTTTTTTTGTTTAAATAAATAAGAGCCATTCTGAATTACACTGTCCCTAAAGCTGCTACTTTGTTTTCTTTAATTTCGACTTTGCAATTTTGCTCCAAGGCATAAAATATCTTAAAATCTCATGAAAATCGTTGCAACTACGTGTGGATAAAAAATAAATCAATCACTCCCCGTAGGAAAACCATTAACCATAACATCACATAAAGGTTCTATTATGTAAATACTTATGGCCAGAGTTATCTGAAATGCAATGTATATAATCAAGGATTGCTATGCTTATTTTAGATTTACATATTGCGTAATTTATTTGCCATATAAGGTTAGTTTTTCACTTAGTTTGTTAATTCAGGGAAGGGTTTTAGCGAACTGTTTCAAGATATAAAAAACTTGCAGCATGATTTCAAATTGGAAGGAAAGTTATAAAATATTCCAAGTGATGATCAAAGAAATTCGGATCATACTATCCTAGTACACAATGATTGAAATGATTGAAAGTTGAAAGAAAATTGGGTCTTAGAAAGGTCTTTCCTGGTTAGAGACCTAAGATGTTAACGGCTGATCTACAACACGATTCTAGAAAAGATTTTTGGACGCGTATGAAATCTGAGGATTGGACTGGGATGTAGAGCAACGCAACTGCGCTGAAAGCCAGTGGCGGACGCATAAAAGTTTACACAAAATAAATTAAATGTGATACATGCTCAAACACTTACCGTTTTAAGAGTCCTCCGTGAAATCACAAAGTGGATAATGTCTATTTAATATTTGTAACATTAGATATGTTTCCAAAGTTGTTTCGGCAAAGTGAGTGCGGCGTTATATTTGCGTAAGTAAAATAATCTTTCAAATAACTTAACGGTTCTGTTGACGCACCTTTACAAATTTGTCTTAATGTGCCAAAATCAGAGTCTTTATCTAAAACACTTTCAAACCTTTCTAAAACACAAACATTTCTTGCGTCTTCTATCGCGCATAGCTGTGCGTGAACATGTTGCACTATTTGCAAAGATTCCACTAACGACACCGAAGAATTTTGTAGTTTTTTTATCGCATCCGCTAGCCCCACGTAATTGTTCTGAATAATTTCCAAATCCGTTTTAACTTGACTATCCTGAAATTTCAAGCGGCTTACCTTGACAGCCGCAGCTTCCTTTGGGTCGAATTCTAAAATCACTGTCTTTATATTTTCAAAATATTTAAGATAATAAAATGCAGCCTCTAACCATGTTCCCCAACGAGTAAGAATAGGTTGTGGTGGTTCAGGAATACCGGGGCATAGTCTATGAAATTCCCGAATACGTTTTGGGGATTTTACAAACGCAGCTTTTGTATGTGCTATTAGAGCGTCTACCTCGGGATAACATTTTCTGATACTATCTGCTACGAGACTGAGAGTATGAATTTTACATGTAATATGCAACAAGTTAGCACAATGTTTTTTGAGATCGACCTACAGCAAGCATGTTTGCAGCACCATCACTCATAAACATCAACAGTTGATTTGTTGAAAGTTCAAACTTTTCCAATGTATTTAACACCAACATTGAAATTACTTCGGCAGTGCATTGTTGTATTCGTCTGGACGCTAGCAAAATTGAGGGTGACGGTCGATGTGGTTCCATTGTGCGTACCATTACATTAACCACAGAATGTTTTTTACGAATTGTTGTTTCGTCCACACATTACCACAGTTTTTTATGTTGCAACTCCGATTTAATTCTTTTCTCGACAAGCTCACCAGCAGACGGCACAACTCTCTGTAATATTCTCTCACTTAACTTAAAGTCCGAATATTCATTCCAAAACGAGATGCTTTCTTCCTTAGTTCCTTAGTAAATGAAATGGTAAATTACATGCAATAAGCACATAAATTAAATTTAAATTTGTCATAATCTCGTGTGGAATTTTTTTTTGAAACATGCCGTGCACTATTTACGTGCCATAGACAGTCACTTTTCGACCAACACATTAAATCTATTTTACACACTACACGTTGAATTTTAGCGCCATCACACTTTAAATCAGGCATTTCTGCAATAAATTCTCTTATTGTGTCCAACTTTGGTCGTTTTCGCGACGTAGGAAACATTTTCAAAACAAACGTAGAACTACGATATAGTATACGACAGCTTAGATGCATACACAACAGATCGGCTTTCGAGTCGCAGTTATACTGACGCTTATACCGAATTGTCCCGGCCGTGTTTATTTTGTGTAAACTTTTATGCGTCAGCCACTGGCTTTCAGCGCAGTTTGCGTTGCTCTACTGGAATGTGATGGCTTTCGAAAATGGATTAAATCTATTGCATTTTTTGTATTTCTAAGAAACAGAAGAATTTGTCAAATTACTTTTGTATAAAATGCTTCCTATTCTTAGTGGATTAAATAATTTTTAAATATGTGGAAATATCACAAGTGAAATTCTGGCGATGTCCTTCGGATCATGTGATTAAATTCATTTTTAATCACTTTTAAAACGGATTTCTCTCTCATACATGTTTGGAATCTCGTTTACTGCAAGTTCTATAATTAAAACAAATTAGTCATGCATTCGTAAGACAAAATATAATATTCATTGATCTTTGTATTCCTCGGATATTTTCCAATTATATAGTTAAGATCTTATTTCATTGTATCTACTTACTAGAGCAATTATAAAAATTTTAGCGTAAGTGAAATTAATTAACGATGTTGCATCGTTGATTTCTAAAAGCCGAGCAATTATTCAGAAAATCGCTACAATTTATTAATTTAGGCGGAAGTTACAGGCGGAAGCTAACGCTTTACACCGCAGCAGTGATTAATTCTAAGAAGTGCTCGTTATGGATGTGATACTTTCTATACTTCTTAGTTTACAGATGAATGTATGTACGTACATATATGTGTTCGTTTGCTTTCGTAGCATGTTACCAAAGTTCTGGGAATTATGTCGAATATTTATTTATTTATTTCTAGTTACATATTAAGGATATTCTAATTCTTTTAATGTAATTTCCGTTTAACTGTTTATTTGTAAAATGTTAAATGTAGAATCAGATTCTTACGTCTTCAAGAAAAATCAAGTCTACGATTTGTGGCTGGATTTGGGTCATTTAAATTTTGACCATTTTGCAGACCATTCTATTTTTCCTCAATATACCTTGGAGGGAACAACATAGTTTTTGTTTCTAACAAAAAATTTGAAAAAATGTTGACAATATTGTCTATATTATCTAATTGCTTTGACAGTGTATGTTTCTTTTTTTATTTGTGTCTAAGTATCTTTTGTTAAAAAATAATAATTTGAGTGTAAGAGCCCTGTGTCTTGTGTTTTGCTATTCCTATCTATTTTGTTAGTACAATAGTACTATAAGTAGTTATAATTCGTATCAAAAGGGAGACAACTCGACCCGTACATTACCTTAATCCAGGGAGACAACTCGAATCCTTTGAAAACGCGTAGAAACCAAAATCTGTTCAGAAGTCTTTGCTGTTAGTGCATTTCTAACTGTCTATTAGTTGTCATCAATGTAACGGATTGCTTCATTTTTAAAACTCGCATACTTACCTATTGACATTTAATAGGCTGTGCGTATCAAAGCGTTGAAACCTTTACAAAAAACAGAAGCCTGTTCTTAGATAAGATGGACGCTGGCATTCAGGTCGATGTGTTGTGAGTGGGTTATTTTTATTTCGGAATTGGGACAATGCAACGGGGAGTAGATTTGTAAGAAAATAAATCGTAATCGTAGCAGGTTTAGTATCAGGAGTACTGTTTAGTGAGCGAGTTTCAAAGAAACGCACTCTTGACTGTTTTCAAGATCCTTCTTCGAAATTATTATACGAAAATAATTTTGTGCGTCATTTTCACATGATATAAATTATATCGACATTAAACGCGTATAAAAGCGTATAAAGAACGAAGATGAAAAGGATGTTAGGCCTTGATTTAAACTGTTAGTGCATAATATGCAACTTACTTAGGGTTTTCCATTCACGTATAAGTATACGCAATTAACTCTGCGAAGTAGAATTTTTGATGTAATTGTTGAAGGTTTCTAACAACACGCAATCTCCGTTGATCGGATTGTATTGCAGTTTCCTAAAGACTTGCTTATTTAATAAAAATCTTTCCATTTTTCTACGACTTTACGAAAACACAAAGCGACACACTGAAACAAAGCGGGCGCTCGTCTTAAAACCGTTTATTTTTCTTCTCAGATGTTTACTCTTCGATTGTTATATAGGAACTGAACTGGTTTACCTAAGTGGTGCTGTGTTTGTACTAGCCGCCCCACCTATTTAGAACTTTCACAAAACTTCGACAATGTCCGATAGTATGCTATATGTCTGCTAGAAAGTTCTATAAACTTCACGAAAGTTCCATACTTTTCTGAAATATTCTATCTGCTACGAGAATGTTCCATATCTTTCTAGAAGGTTCTACAAGCTACGGGAACGATCTAGTCTAGGTGTTCTAGAAAGTTCCATCAGCTTCGAAGCCGTTTCGAAATATTCATTCTAGAATGTTCCAGACCACTATGTCTGCCCGCGTTCGTAGGAGTATCTCTCGGCGCCCCTGTTTACTCTTTACGGCGCCCGGGGCGCCGCGGCGCACACTTAGGGAACCCCTGCTATAGGGATCTTCAATTTACGTTTATTGTGAAGAAAATATGAATATAAAGAACCTTGAAGATGACTTAGATAAATTAGTTTTTTTCCTTTTCGAATGCTTTAAATTAGAGCAAACATTCCAATCTTTTACCTTTTTTCATCTTTTAAATTTTTCGCATCAATATTCCTGTCAAGTATGACTGTGAACTGAAGGAAATGGCAGTCCCGGGTAGACTACATGAAGCTTTTCAGGTTGATCGCCTCTCCGGTTTCATCTTTAATACATACATCTTTAAAAATGTAAAGGTAGAAGTTACATCAGGGTGGCAATAACATTTTCTGTGGGAAAGGACTTTTTCAAGGACTACGTGTGTAAAAAATACAGATCTAATCTCTTCAAACCGGCAAGAAGTATTTTGTTGTTACTGTTTCTATTTCTATTTTTAGAACTCGCTTTGAATTTTGATACAATTTTTCATTATATTTTCAGATATGCATTGGTAATTT
This sequence comes from Dynastes maya, assembly GCA_029619315.2. Taxonomy (NCBI): domain Eukaryota; kingdom Metazoa; phylum Arthropoda; class Insecta; order Coleoptera; family Scarabaeidae; genus Dynastes; species Dynastes maya. Next base: position 13,574,451 of record JAROYE020000002.1, on the reverse strand, counting down.
GTATCCTACACGCAGAGAAACGTTTACTTGTATCAAAGCTGTCCGCCCTAATTCAAGACAGTTACTATTTCATTATCCGCAATACAATAACTGTTTGAAATCAAAAGAAATATTTTCTTAGCGTTTCTTTCCCCGCTTAAGACAAGTATATTCTTGTAATGAAATAATTGTATTTCTTTATTTAAAACGTTCGTTAACTTGATTCAAGAAAACCTTGCAGAAAATTTAAAGAAAGTTTTTCTTAAAATAAAGCATTTGTTTACTTCGAATTCTTGAAATGCGTATCATTTATATCCACATTATTAATTGCATTTACCTTGTTTAAAATAGTACGATATATCCGTACATAATGCAGTAAATTGCTCTCGTTGCTTGTGATTTTAAAAAGGCTAAGGTGGGTTAGCTCATTAGATTGAATTTTATTAGATGGAAGGAATGTGCTTAAAAATAAATCATCTTCATCATTATAGTCTTCTTCAGTCTGGTCATCGTTCATAACTAAATCGACATCATTTTCTTCAGTAGTTGGGTTAGGACAAACATTTTTCCAGTTTTTACTCTTTGCCAGGCTTCGTCGAGCAAAAATACCACGTCTTTGAAATTTATTGCCTTTAAGATTTGTGCAATGTCATCATTACATTCAACAATTTGTGAGAGAAGTTTCTCGCGATAATTAAGTTTAATAGCCCGAATCACATGTTGATCCATGGGCTGCAGAATCGGTGTACAATTTGGTGGAAGGTACATAACGGAAATTTGTTTATCATCACTCATTAATTCTAAAGCATCGGGATGGCCAGGAGCATTATCCAAAAGTAACACAGCTTTCTTAGGTAATCCCAATTCCTCCATTATGTTTTCTACCGATGGCACAAAGTGCGAATAAAACCAGTCTTTAAACAGATCCTGTCACCCAAGCTTTTTTTGCTCCCTTATAAATAACTGGTAACTGGCAATTACGAAAAGCACGTGGCGTTTTTGACTTTCCAAAAACAAATAACGGTAGTTTGTGACTTCCATGGCATGAAAGTTGTTCTTTCTTTACTTAATTTTCTTCCGGGTGCCGATGCTTCAGATTTATTAACCAACGTCTTTTTGGGCAACACCCTCCAAAAAAGCCCACCCTCATCCGCGTTGTAAATTTGATCAGTTGGACCTAATCTCTCAATTGTTTTTAAGAATTTTAATTTAAAGGGTTCTACTACACTAAAATCACTAGACAGTTTTTCTTCCGATACACTTAACTGGCGAATTCCATATCTCTTTTTGAACTTCTGCAACCACCCACAACTGGCGTTAAAGTCCATAATACGTAGCTTCACAGAAAAAAACCTAGCTTTTTTACATGGCATGTCCCAGAAATTGGGGCATTTCTAGCACGCTGTTGTAAAAACCAGGTGTAAAGGGCGCTTTCCATACTAGGATGTTCACATGATTTCAGAGTTTTTCTTCCTCTAAGTCCGTTTTCAGAAGTAGAAGTGACAAAATTAAAAATGTTCTCTTTATGTTTCTTAATATCCGTAATAGTAGAATTTCCGACGTTATAAATTTTAGACGATTGGAATACCGATTCACCTTCATCTAATTTATTTAGAATTTCTACTTTTTGCAACAGGGTTAACGTGTGGTGTTTTCTTTTCGCGACATGTTTGCACGGTAGTGATATTCCAACTAAGAACGATACTTTCGGCTCACAAAAGGGATTTCCCCGAAACGGCCGGGACCCACATAAAGCTTACCACGCGTTGTTTCTAGCGGTACTTTTATTTTGTCAGTCGACTCTACGATCCGAACGACATTCCGACATTCGTTAAACCGTACCTTGTTCGAATTATAGAGTCTTGTTCGGACCATTGATTTGGGCGACGTTAGTTCGGATTACTGGATGTTCGAATTAAAGAGTCTGTACTGTATTGAAATAAAGATATTTTCTTGAATAGAGAGTGATTTTTGCAAAAAAATCTAATCTCTTGGTGCAAGAAACCATTTTTTACGTGCAGTGTATAAACGTCTCGTTTCTTTACATGCAAATTACAATGCAGATTTCGAGCTGATGGAGCATCCACCGGTCTGACCCTAATACATAGTGATTTTTTATTTATTTTCAAGACTAAAAGAAAGTCTTCCGGCACCAAATTTAGCAGCAACGACGACGTTATGACGAAGTTCCCTCTAATCAAAACCGTGAGTTTAAAACATATACAGATGGAATAAGTGTCTAGAAGTGCACGGTTATTATGTTGAAAAGTATTGTTGTTAATATGTTAGAGACAACAAATCCTGTATATTAGGAAAATCGGTGCCTACACCATCATGTCGCAGATGATGAATATCTGCCTTAAATGCAAGAGAACGGTATTGATTTTCGACGGCCAAAAACAGCATACTAGCAGACGACAGACAATATGCGATAAGACCACCGACTGTCTACAACGTCCGATGGAGATAACACCACGTGGAGGGTTCACCGCGTAAACATATTCAGGTGTTTTTTTTCGCGAATTTCAAACGCTAGTCTGAGAAGATATGCGCCTACAGACTCCGAGAAACACCGACGAACCGTATATTAAACATCGTGTCGGTGCTTATGCTTCGCTTCATGGAAGGGATATTACAAGTTTGCACCAGATCAGCTGTCGAAACACCTACCACCAGCTGATCGTAATAACAAACTTGTAGTAGTCGTCCAGCGTCTACCGTACGAGGCGTTTCGGTTTGGAACCGACCAATTCAAACTCGCTTTCAACGAAACACCTTCACAGAGGCGATATATCTAGTGAATTTTCGAGTGATCGCTTTGTTTTTTTAGTACAAAGTGTTTTACTAAGTGTTCATCGTGAACTCGTGGAATGAAGCTTCCTTTTTTAAAAGACTAATCTTGGATAAATTACTGAAAGAGAAAACGGGAAAACCCCTTATGTAAGTATGAATAGCTTTTATATCCATACCAACTCCGATATTGACGTTTGGTGTTTCGTACAGCTCTTTGTGCTCTTGTACAGGTGATCGGCGTTCGGGTTAGTTCGTCGTGGACTTCGTCTGATTTCGCTTTGTTATGTAAACAAACCTATTAGAAATGAAAACAATAAGCGAGTACAGGATCGGCGGGTTTTTCGCTAGGTTGAAGTTTGCCGCCCAGCCTACCAGGATTATTATACGTTTTGCGTTGTACATTTTGCTTTCACATTTTGAAACGTATTTCGCATTTGCTTCAAGTCTATTGCAATGGATTCATTATTATTCTTTGTATGTGTATTTGTAACGATGCGTCATCATGCTCATATAAATTGCGCGATTGCTGTATCACCTGCTTGAAAACTCGAACAAAGGTCTCTTATTGTTATTTATGTATATATCTATATTTGCGGAATTGATTGATTGAGGATTGTTGCAATCTGTTGTTGGGAGATAGTATTTATCATTATCTATTGAAGGGCAGGTAATTGATAGCAAAATTATTGATTCCGAGTAAGAGTAGATTTGTTATTAGTACATCGTTTTAGATCTAAATATAACCTAATTATTCAATTTGTATTTGTTACTAAAATTACTGTCATATTAAAATCTAAAACTTTTCAATTAATATACAGTATGTTCCACTTTAGACAGCAGAACACCAGTAGTTTTTTTTATAGGATAGAGTGATTGCGCCGGTGGTCGGCCGCTTAAGAGAATTTTTGATTTCAAGATAGTACAACATCCATTAAAAATAACGAAACTAACTTACAAATTATATTAATAACTACCTTGTTTAATTTATTTTGTAGAAATTGCATCATTTTTATTTATCTATAACCACAACAAAGGCAATAATTTTCTTTTTAGAATTTTGTGAAGTAATTTGTAATTTTTGTTTGCTTATTCTTTTTCTGGTTCATTATAAAAGCCGTTTCTTTTAATCTTTGAAATACAAGAACATCATGTAATGGATATTACTTTCTTCTGCTCACTTTAGGCACACATTGAAACTTTGAACTGCCTCGTCATTCTTAACAGCCTGGTTTGTATTATTTAACTCTGAACCTTCACTGTGACTACTATCATGATGTTCATCTGTAGCGTCTATATCTTCTAGTGGTAACAAATCTTCATCATTTTCAAGCCAGTTATGAATTTCGGCGTTCGTGATATTTTGCTCAGTGAGCACGTTGAGCATATCCGAAACATCTGTTATCTCTTCAGCCAAGGAAAGCCGCAATTCACTCAGAGAAATTAGATCTTCAGCATCAGATTCAGTGTCTGGGTCGTTATTTGCTACATGTGCCATAATTTTGGGCCAGCACTTCTGCAAGACTTCAGGGAAGACTTTTTCCCAAGCATTGTATAGTAGGCACACCCTCAAGTTCATGGTTTTTAATAACTTAACAACGTTCTCTTCGTTATTAGATAAAATCTGGGTTAAAAGACTTTTCCGATAAAATAATTTGGTCAGTGTGATGGCATTTTGATCTAAAGCTTGTACAATTAGGTGGAAGAAATAATGTTGTAAATTGTCATCCTCACTAGTCAGTTCTTCTATAGTTCCATAGCTCGAGGAGTTATCGACCATTAACAGGGCCCTTTCAGTTAAATTGAGACTTCTTAAATGACTTCTAACTTGACGAAGAAATGAACGATGAAACCAATCTAAAAAAATTGCCATCCATGCATTGGCAGATGATTTGTATTCAACAGGTTTGTTCATATTTTTAAATGCTTTAATTTTTGTGAACCATCAGCACTGCAACATGCTAGAAATGTAATACGTTCTTTGTTTATTTTTCGACCTGGTGCGGTCTTTTCCTGAGCACGAACCAGCGTTTTTTCAGGCAACATTTTCCAATACAGAGCAGATTCATCTGCATTGTATATTTGAGTAGGTGCGAGGTTTAATTGTTTAATCTTCTCTGCAAATGCATTTAGGAAGGGATCGACAGTACTTCGATCATTAGATAGTATTTCGCCACATATTTTGAAAGAACGCAGGCCATGCCTTTTTCTGAAATTAGAAATCCAGCCCCTGCTAGCTCTAAAATTATCATTTCCATAGATTTAAGAATAAAACTGTTGTGCTTGGTAAATAAAATGTCATAAGAAATTGGAACGTGTCTTGATCGTTGTGTACAAAACCATGCATACAAACGAGTTTCTATTTTTGGATGTTGGATAATGTTTTTTTGAGGTTGGGAAAGGAATCACATTTGCCAATAAGTCTAAAAAAATTACACTACATAGTAAAAGTTCGCAATGATCTTTAAAATATATCATACCTTTTGATTTTGTCTTTGTTCTTTTTTATATCCGAAATTGTTGATGTTCCTACCCCGTATTCATTTGCCAACACTTTTCCACTTTCACCGCGGACTAGTCTAATTACCGTTCCTGTCAATAGTAATGAATTGCAATTTTTGCATTCAAATAGACAGTTTTGTCAATCTTTTCGATAATTGTACCCAGCTCACGTTTGCGTATTTAGCCGTTAAATCTAATCACATGTGTTTCTGCTTGGAATTCCTCTTGAATGATAAATCTGCGATTCCGAGAAATCATGATATATAACTGTTCATTGGTATTAACTGCGTGTAAGTAATGTAGACATGCATACATAATGAGTATAACATGGATATTCTCTGACAACAAATTGTATTTCCCTAGCAGTGCAATAGCTCAACAACATAACTACTACCTTGCAATTTTAATTTGAGCTTTGAACTAATGCACTAGGGTTGAATGAATTCTGTCACGCATAGGCATAAATTTATCGTACATTCGTTTGAGGTTTATATTAAATCGATGTTTTCTAATGGTCCTACACGATTAATGCTTATATCGATTTTATCTGCACATTAGGTAGGTATATCAAAAAACTTTGCAAACTATGAAAATTGACACCTTAAACAGGGTAAACTAATAACTTCTAATAAGTACGTGTGTTGAGAAGTTATTTACTAATAGACTACTGATACCTCAAATAAACTAATTCCTGTTGTTGCCTTAATGACTAAATCACCGTGAATGAATCTGTTAGAATATTATGCGTCAAATTGGATGATCTACATGTAATTAAATTTAATTTTTGTGGCAATTATCACTTGCCCCTTTTTGAACTAATGCGACGTTACGAAAGATAATATTGCTACCTTCTTCCTTTATATCTTATGTACAAAACGAGTACAGATACAGAAAAACTATTGATTGCAAAAAAAACTCCAAACTTTAAACTATCTTTCTACATAGCTCCCACCATTTTGTAGTCACTTGTCATAGCATGGCACAAGTTTTTGTATGCCTTCCTTATAAAACGTTGCCGCCTATGTTGTCAACTATGTGGTAACATGTTCTTTGAGCTCTTCATCGTTGTTGAATTTTTGATTACCACGAAACGTTTTCAGGTACAACAAGAGATGGAAGTCGCTAGGGGCGAGGTCAGGGCTGTACGGATTCATGACAATACCCGGCCTCACACTGCAACAACTCTTACAGGATTTTGGCTGGACCCAGTTTGACCACTCTCCGTACAGCCTTGGCCTCGCCCCTAGCGACTTCCATCTCTTGTTGTACCTGAAAACGTTTCGTGGTAGTCAAAAATTCAACAACGATGGAGAGCTCAAAGAACATATTAGCACACGGTTGATAGCACATGCGACAACGTTTAATGAGGAAGGCATACAAAAACTTGTGCCACGCCATGACAAGTGCCTATAAAACGGTGGGAGCTATGTAGAAAGATAGTTTAAAGTTTGGAGTTTTTTTTGCAATAAATAGTTTTTCTGTGTCTGTACTCGTTTTGTTTTTATTACTAAACGGGACTTAGTTTCTGGATATAACTCGTATAAGCAGAGCGAGGTAAACATTTTAAATTAGTAATTATATATTTATAACGAATAACACGTGACACAAAACACAACGCACGCTCTTCTTTCCTAAACTAAACGAAAAATAAACAAGTAGATGTTGTGAAAGCGAGAACCGATTTTTGCACACTCCGGTGAAATGCCTATGTATCGCACAGACGATTACCTCGCTCAATATATGTTATGTTTTTCAATAACATGGCTTCTTCTTGGACGGCCTTGAAGAGTCTTTGAAAAATGTTATAGTCACGACGCGCCAGCACTTTACACACGCTAACTGACATGCCTCATCATTAAAGCTGGCCACGAGCGGTACTGCGCAGTAGCGTAGAGTCGACCAGGCCTCGCGTTCCACTAGAGTTATTCTGCTAATAGAGATGTTTGCTGCCGCAAATAATTTCGCCCATCTTTTAAATAAAAATTAAATAACACGTGCTCAAACACTTACCATTTTAAGAGTCCTCCGTGAAATCACAAAGTGAATAATGTCTGTTAAATATCTGCAACATTAGATATGTTTCAACTGTTGTTTCGGCAAAACTAGTACGGCATGAGGAAAAAATGCGTTTATATGCAGAGAACGAACGTTCTACATCTAGTGACGTAATATTTGCGTAACTAAAATAATCTTTCAAATAACTTAACGATTCTGTTGACGCACCTTCACAAATGTGTCTTAATGTGCCAAAATCAGAATTTTTCTCAAAAACACTTTCAAATTTTTCTAGAATAGAAACATTTTTTGCGTCTTCAATCGCGCATAGCTGTGCGTGAACATGTTGCACTATCTGTAGAGATTCTTCTAACGGCACCGCAGGATTTTGTAATTTTTCTATTGCATCTGCTAGCCCGAAGTAATTGTCGTGAATGATTTTTAAATCCATTTTAACCTGACTATCTTGAAATTTCGACTGACTTTTCTGGATAGCGGCAGCTTCCTTTGTATCGAATTGCAAAACCACGTTCTTAATATTGTCAAAATATTTATGATAATAAAACGCGGCCTGCAACCATGTTCCCCAACGAGTTAGAATAGGTTCTGGTGGCTCTGGTATACGGGGGCACAGTCTGTGAAATTCGCGAATACGTTTCGGTAATTTGACAAATACTGCTTTGGTATGCGCTATTAAAGCGTCTACCTCAGGATAACATTTTCTGATACTATCCGCCACAAGATTGAGAGCATGAATTTTACACGTAATGTGTAACAAATTAGCAGAATGCTTTTTAAGAGACCGGCCTACAGAAAGCATGTTTGCAGCACCATCACTCACTAACATCAAGAGTTGGTTTGTTGAAAGTTCAAACTTGTCCAATGTATTTAACACTAACTTTGAAATTACTTCGGCAGTACACTGTTGTATTCGTTTGGAGACTAATAGAATTGAAGGTGCCGATTGATGAGGTTCCAATTTGCGTGCCATTACATTAAGAACAGAATGTTTCTTCCGATCTGTTGTTTCGTCGACACATAACCACAATTTTGATCTTTCAACTCCAATTTTATTTTTTGTTCAATATGTTCGCGCGCAGATGGCACAATTCTTCGTAACGATGTTCGACTTGGTAATTTGCACTCCGAATAGTTATTCCAAAAGCAGATAAATGGTTCCTTGTCTAGTAAATTAAACGGTATATTACATGCGATAAACGTAACGCATAAATTAAATATAAATTTTTCATTGTCTCGTGCGCAATTTCTTTTTGAGACGTGCTTTTCGTTATTTACGTGTCGTCGACAATGTTGTCTGGACCAACACATTAACGGGATTTTACAGATTACACATTTAATTTTAGCACCTTCATATATTACGTCTGGAATTTCTGCAATAAATTTTCGAAGTTTGTCCGACCGCGGTCGTTTTGCTGACGAAATCATAATTTTTCTAGGACAGATAAACAATTGCGCAAATGACCGGCAGCGAAAATGTCCGTACTGCTCCGCAGACGAAGTAATACTACCGTTCCTCTCGGTCCGAACTAATTCTACGCCGATGCGCGGTACCGCTCGTGGCCAGCGTTACTCATCATTATACGTCCTCGTCTTCATCTCATCAGAATATTTATAACAACTTAATTAATGCTTAAAGTTATAGAAGATTATTGCTGTTTTATGTTCATTGTTAAAGTTCATGGTATTCTTCCAAATGGTTCATTACACGCCATATTTTAGGGTAATAATCCATGAAGAGCTTAGTTTAAAATTTTATAATGTCATTTAACGTCAGATAATCGCAGCCTACTCTAGTTAGGTTAAAAATAAATAAAGCAATACTCGTATTTCGTTTTGTTTTACTGGAATTAAATCAAGAGTGTTGCTCATAATTCCAAATCACGAAAGAAACATCTGTTTGTAATTATGACGCAGGATATAAAATTTAACTTTCAAGCTTTTGTTAAAGTTGAGGTACATTCATAGCACATTACCAGATGACTAATGCAAAAATGTTTCACGAGTAAACACATAACCATCGTGACGTAAACATTACTAGCCACCATCAATTTCATAATTCTTGGCAAAGTACACAATTTGCTGTTATGGATTCGAACGTCCTTGCGATCCTAAATTTATTCGAAGCTGACGTTCAGATGGCATTTTCATTGCTCTTCCTTTTTTGCATCCTAGTTTCTAGAGCACAGTCTAGACTTGGAATGGGGATTGTTTTGCGAAGGTTTAGACGAGCAAAAGATTAACGTTGTAATTACGTGAAGGAGAACCCTTTATTGTAAGGGACAGAAACGTCTAATGCGTTGTTGTTGCTTTGATCATTGCTGTTTTTATAATTAATTTATACGGCGATGAATGGGTTTGATGGATCTTTCCTCGAATTAAACGATAAATGTTTTCATTACCATTTTAACAAAGGAAGATTGGAACGTAGGCGGACAATATGCAAATTTGTGAAGAAATACGTTTTACATACTTGTGCCGTTATTGTTTTACTAAGTTTCGTATATTGTGGAATGTGAATTGTGTGAAACAAGTGGTTAAAGTTTGATTTTCAACAAATAAAATTAGATTTAATTATCTTTTAACGTATCCAACAGAAAACAAGAATCTAAAAGTTTCAGAACCAGAATTAGATTATACAGGATGTTCCACCCAAAACCGTGACTAATTATATCTGGAAATGTATGAATTGGGGAAATTAGAACTCATCTGAAATATTTTGACATGATTGTTATTTCCATTACATTTTTGAATTCAGTTGTTTTTGAGTTAATTGAAATTTTCTCACAAATGCTCTCGCACTTTTAATGCGGTTCTGGGACTATGTATCATAACTTTTGATGAATCATTAAACTACTATTTTTTTATTCTACAGAATATATTCATATAACGTGGTAAGTTAATATGTGTAAAAGTCGACAATTTTAAATGAAAGTGTTCAATTTTTGACTTATTTGTATTTTGCTATAAAATATAGGGTAACTTTATATTAGATACTCTACAACTAAATATAACCATTTTCTAGTTATTTGCAAAAGTAACCCCAACAACCGAACAGCCAAATTTTCAAATATTTCCGATCCGTACTTTGGAAGAAGTTACAGTTCTAGATGAAACAGTCCGTATAAAAATATAAAAAGATCTATATGTATTCTCTTATAATTAAAATCTTTTGTTTAGATGGCATATTTTACATTTTAGCACAAACTTTTAAAATTACAAAGTAGAATTTATTATCTCACTAGTACATTTTTAAAGTATACAAGATGTCCCAACTGAAATTGCATCTATTGTGCAACTTTGTTAGGTATTTTAAATGGAATTCTCTATATATTATTATTGCTTTAGTTTTTCAATCGAAAATAAACCAATGTAATTTAGATTTTATACGTTTATTTCTAGCAGATTTCAAGATATTAATATTGTCTTCAATTCCCTGCATGTTTTGTTTACTGTTGACAAGGTAACTGAACAATACTAAAACTAACTCCCATTTAACTTTAAATATCTCTTTTACTTTAAACATAAGATATATGCATTATTATACAACAAGGTTAGAGTTACAAATTTCCGCTACGTTGGACACAAAAGAAATATGTGGTGTTATTTAAAAGAATTACTTATGTTTGGTGCTCAATATTGGATATCCTGTATATTTCGAAAGCCATTACTAGGTCTAGATACACCAAGTATGCAATTCAACTTCGTAAATTTCAACACTAAATGTATTTACATCTAGGATTTTAAATAACAAAGTAGGTATCTTATCGATCACATTGTATATACGAAATATTTTTGAAAAATACCTAATGATGTCTATCGTCCTATCAGAAAATTTTGAACTCGTACAGTTACACAACAGGCCCAATTCTACAATTCCAGAAGGTTGGAACAATCCTGCATCTTATTTTTTATATTCATACAGAAATATCAAGTTCTTTTACAACATTTATTAAAATGAAAAAAAGACGATGATAATGCATGGTTAAACTTATTCTGAAACATCTGCCTTCATTATGTTGTTTTAACCAACTACTAAAAGAGTTGTTTTGCTTGTATGATGAAATTGCTGAAAACCAGATTTATTACAGCAGGTGTAGATGTTACTCCGCTACTTTGATGTACTGCATCCATATTACAAAAAACAATCGTTTTTCAATTTTATGCTGCTAACCAATTTTAAATTTTCATTTAACCAAATCTCGACAAGTAATTACCTAGAATCTAGGAAATAATCATGCTATTGCACCAAGTCTATTTATATTTTCATAAAATGCTCTACTTTTTCTAATATTACATGTGGAATTAAAAAAATCTATCTTTCTAAAAATGCTTCTAATTGATATTTGTGGTCAACGATGATCCTGGTCAGGTCGTATCTCCAAGGTCAACGTAATAAGCAATTAGAGTCTACATTCCCGTTTCAATTTTTTACAAACCGTTCTTCTCTAAAAAGTAAGTATTTTGTATTTCTTTACTAAACGTTCTATTTTATGGTTGTTATATAACGAAGCACAATACCTGCTTTTTTTATTTCACGATTTCAAGTCAAACAGAGGCGTAGTAGGCCATGGACAATTAGCAAAAACTGCAAATTCGGTTACCAACTACATACTCTTTGTGAAAGATTTTAATAAACATGCTACCAAGTCAGACTTTCACTTCTATTTCGGTTAGATTAATAATTTCGACTAAACCTACGTAAAATTTTACATAAGTATAGATAATTTTCTATTGTAAAACTATCTTAAATAAAAGAAATTATAATTTGGTCCGCAGATTGATGTATGTATGTAGATCATTACTATGCAATTAAACTATAACTGCAAAGAAGCATTTTTAAGTGGGTGTGTAACTCTTGCAATGTTATTTGTAATCAGATTCCTATTGATGTGTCCTTGTTTGTGCATTACACAAAGTAACGGACTCAGTTTTCACTCTACGTATTATGAACTGTTCTGTTTTTCTTTTCGTGCTCATATTGAAAAAAGTTGAATATTTTTGTTAATATTAATTCAATGTCGTTTTTATTTTTACTAATCCAATACCTAAGAACTTTCTTCTTTTTATTACACCCACATTCCTTGGTGACTAATAAACAGGAACATGAATTGAGATAAACCTTGGCAACAATAGCTTAATGTTATATTTGAGTTACAAAAGGAATTGGTTTACGTCAGATAATTAAAGCATTCGACCTCAAAAAAAAAAAAACTGAAGCAATATTGTCAACGTTTCCCATTAACATATTTTCAAAGTATTTCTATTTTTGAATTGATCCAAGTTTTTATTGTTATGCCTTCAAATGAAAAAAATGTGTAAATGAATGAAATGAGGTTAATAGGACTATGTTATAAAATGTAAGCTACTTGTTTAACCAAGGTTTTGGTAGCTTGTTTAACATTTTGAATATCTCAACATTTTTAATTTCCATGTTTTTTTCTACATATGTATACACTTTTGATGCACAAATTATTTACTTTACTACTGGGAATTGGATCTCTTCCAAGTTTTGTTGAGTTCCTTTTTACGATTACTTGGAAATTATTACAATATCTTAAGAAGAAATTGGTATATTTTAGGTTTCGCGATAGATGGGTCTGACGAAAATCGCATAAGTCGGGGTATAAATATTAATTTCGTTTAATTGGGGCCAGGGACAAAGAAAACATTAGTTTAGAAGACGAATATTTTATAAAATTGTAGTTGTTTATACATATTAATTCGAAGTACTAAAAAAATAAACGAGTTATGTAAAGTGATTTTGATGTCGATGGCTTCATAAAATCTAACAAATTCGCTGTCTTTCTTTTTTTCTGGCAGAATATCTTCATACCAAGCTAATATTTTTTTTATTCCTTACTCTGTATCTATAACGTGTTCTTCGTTGGAGTCTATGCTTTCTAAAACTTTAAGCCTTTTTCAATTGAGCTAAGACCTTTTGTCAAGCTTATAATTGTCATGAGTAGAGTTGCTCAATTTGCGCCAACAGCCAGTGGCGGGCGCATAAAAGTTTACACAAAATAAATGGTCAGAAATAAAATATAATACGTGCTCAAACACTTACCGTCTTAAGAGTCTTCCGTGAAATCACAAAGTGTTAATTGAAAAGTAATGCCATCACTTATCCACCATCCATGGACGCGCGTTTCGATGTTATACATCTCGTCGGCATAGCTTTGTGGAAGGTAAGTGTTGTTTCGGCAAACCGAGTGCGGCGTGAGGAAAAAGTGTGTTTATATGCAGAAAACGAACGTTCTACATCTAGTGACGTTATAGATTACATGCAATAAAGGTAACACATAAATTAAATTTAAATTTGTCATAGTGTCGTGTGTAGGTTTTTTTTTTTGTTGAAGAATGCGGTTTACTATTTACGTGACGTAGACAATCGCTTTTGGACCAACAAATTAAAGGGATATTACAAACTACACATTGAATTTTAACGCCATCATAATTTAGGTAAGGCATTTCTGCTACAAATTCTGTAACTTTGTCCAACATTGGTCGTTTTCGCGACGTAGGCAACATTTTTAAATCAAACGTAGAACTACGAAATAGTATTTACGGCAGCGTACATGTATACACAACAGATCTGGTTGAGACTCGCTAGTGAGCAACTGTAGTCATGAGCTTTTCTGGTGGATCTGGATCTGAAGAGCCTTCTAAATCTAATTTCTCGGCAAGATTAACAACTGCTTCCACCACATGAGCGACATGATCAGCTTCTGGCGTTATTTTTAAAGAAAAATGGACAAATGATTCATACGGCATCCAAAATATTGAATTGTTTCCAAAAGTCTTTAACAGTTATTTCACTGTTTTGTGTCATAGCTTGGTTTAGATGTGCAAACGAACGCCCCTGGCCCATCGATTGAAGCGAGCTGGTGTTTGTGTTTGGAGGCAAAAGCACGTGGATCGAAATCAGTTAGACTGAACGGGTACATTGTCATTGTTCTTCTATATCCATAAACGTGAATTTGTATAAAATTTGTTAAATATTTTTTGTATGAAAATCGTGTGAAACGCATACTTGCATTTATTTGTACTTTACTTTGTAACAAATAGAAAAATTTTCTAGTGATGACTTTGCTACGTTTTTTAGTTCTAATAATTATTTAAATAATGGATTTAAAATACGAAGTTTATTGAATCAAAACCTGCCTCACCCAGCTAAGAAAGTTTATCTTTGCGGGTGCATCCTGTATATGCAGAAAACTAAAATGTTGACAAAAGCGCAAAAGAATCTAACTCAAAAAATTATTAAAATTAGATTAGCGATACGAAAGAAAATCAACCTAAAAATTCTGATCAATTCTCAACGGTGTGATAATTTCCACGGGTAATTTATACAGTGAGGTCCTAAACCGTCCCTCCCGTGCTAACTACAGAAGCTAGCATTTTCAGAAAGAATACGTCGATTTCTATTTTTTGTAAACTAACTTTTGCAGTTATAGGCAGTTCAATTGTATTTCCGGTGTCACCGGAAGTGACATCAACTTTCTTATTTTAAATAGAACAAATAGGTGAATCCAACGATACCACATATGTTATACTTTAACTTAAGAAATATGACGATATGCAGCAATAAATGTTTCGGTAATCTATTTTTGTTGTTACGCAAAGTTGGTTAGGAAAGAGCGCCAAATTGTTTCTTGTGACGCCAGACTGCTCTAAAGAGTTCGTTGCTAAGCAAAGTAATCATAACAATTGCCAAACTGTCAAATCTCAATTCCAAAAACGTAAATTATTCTTGTTGTTTATTGTTATTATATCCTGCATTTGTCATACGGTCCTCCTTTGTTCTCATTATTATTTTCTCTCATTTTAACTTGTTTTAATTGTTGTTATTTCTTTACTTTATCGAACTTAATTGAAATTTATTGATTATGGTAAGTTTGTTTAAATGTGTTAGTTTTTGATAGACAATATGTTTGGTTTTTAGGCTTTTATGATGGTTTCGGCACGAACCATGCGTCAATTTTAATATTATGTAAATCTAGCAGCAATTATCACCTTATTTGCCATGGTTGCGCAATACTATTTATCCTTACAAAGTTCAAATATTTCCGGCTGTACAAGGACAGTGTTCATTATGTTCCACTTCATGGTAATTGCTGCCAAATTCACGGATTATTAAAATTAGGTACTTGATGTTTATCTTACGTGGCCATACGGAGGCCGTTGTAAAATCAACGACATAAAAAACTGAAACTGAAGCATACTTACTATCAAAAACTAACAAATTTAAACAAACAATAAAGTAAAACAGAAATAACAATTAACAAAGCAAGTTAAAATGACTTAAAATAATAACGAGCACAAAGAACGAAAGTATGACAAGTGCAGGTTATAATAGCAATAAAAAGAAAAACAACAAGAATGATTTACGCTTTTGGAATTGAGATTTGATAGTTTGGCAATTGCTACGATTACTCTGCTTAGCAGCGGGCTCTCTAGATCAGTCTGGCGTTACAAGAAACAATTTGACGGTCTTTCCTAGCCAACTTTGCGTAACAGCAAATCGTATCGTTGGATTCGCTTTTAGATTACCTTTTCAAAAATGTAAATATATACAGGGTGTTCTAGTGACACCGGAAATACAATTGAACTGCCGATAACGGCAAAAGCTAGTTTACAAAAAGTAAAAATCGACCTATTTCTTCTAAAAACGCTAGCTTCTATCGTTCAAAAGTTAGCATGGGGGGGGGGGGTACTTCAGGACCGTGCTATATATGTATGTATAAAGTAATAAACTGGACGAACATGAATTAATTCAAATGCTGTTTGAAGTGGTCAATTTTCCCTCTTTAACGATAAAATAGGATTTGCAAGAGAAGGGCACGGTCTCGAAATTTAAATATGGAAATAAATAGGCATTGTGTTAATATACCAAAATATTAGGACCCAATGCCCAGCCAATTGTTTATAATAAACTTCGAAGGTATTGGAGTGGTTCTAAAGTAAAGTTGAGATACGAAAGACCAAAAAATTTTGGCCGTTAGGATGGCAATTTTTCTTTTTTATCAAGTGCAATATGCCTTACTTCTACAGTTTGAATATTTTCAATAGTATTTGTGCATTTAATTTTAGTTTAATGTTTATTCGTTCTTACTGCTGCTAAATATTGTCTATTTTGTGCAAAATAGATTTAAGGTATTCTTTACGATCTATTTGATTTACTGTATTTAAGATTTTGTTTTGATTTGTCTTATGCTTATTTGTAAAGGTCTAGTCGACAATATTATTTATTTTTTTTATGAAGAATTCGTAACTTTTCTGTTAGGACATTGCGTTAATGCCCGCCCTTTATTTAAAACCTCTTACATTAAATATTCTTTGATACATACATAACTACATAACTCTACCAGTATTCATAGCCGGGGAGCATAGAAGGTTTACATGGACGGCTATTTAGTGAAATTTATTCACAAAGCCTTTGTATAAAATACATCTGAGGCGTTCATTGAAGACACACTGTCCCAGAGCTCTCTGATGGTAAGGCATCAGTTAAATGCCACACCGTGCTCAACGTATTAAAGATTAATGCAAAGAAAAAGGTTTTCCTTAACCTACAAAAATGTATGTTAGTTAAGTTTACTAGAAAGAAAAATATTATTATATACGAGGGTAAGTCAAAAATTACTTACACTTTTAGTTCTACAACTGTATTAAACAAAGATAGGTGTACAACAGATACATTATTTTTCGATATAGTCTCCACCTTTAGCAATGCACTTGGGCCAGCGAGTCATAAGCTTCCGCATGCCTTCCTGGTAGAAGGTTTTCGGTTTTTCGTGAAGCCACTTTTGCACGGCATCCTGAACGTCTGTATCTGAGGCAAATCGACGACCTTTCAAAGCTTCCTTGAGCGGTCTAAAGACATGAAAGTCTACGGTAACTCGCCTATTTGTTGTAACCATCTCTCGAGCTTGCTGAATGTTGTCGTCAATGGTCGAGGTTGACGACCGTCCAGCTCACTCTTTTTGTGTTACGCTCGTGCGGCCACTTTGAAACATTTCGATCCACAAAAAAACGCTTTTACGAGATAAAGCACTGTCCCCGTATTGTGACAAAAGTCTCCGGTGAATTTCAGCACCTTTCACACCCTCTGACCACAAAAATCGGATCACTGCTTGTTCCTCTTTGGTGCAAACTAATAGCGGAGCTGACATGCTTATGCTGTTGTAGCTAGCAGACAAATAACGCGATCGTGATTAAATTCCGCACACATGACCACAGAGGTGCCAAGTCAACGCATGCGCAAGCGGCCGCCACCACGATAACCTTCAAAGCTTGTTATGGCGAAAGTGTAAATAATATTCGACTTACCCTCGTACATTATAACTATAACTGTAGATAATAATCCATTTATTGAAGTACCATCAGTACGCATACAATTAAAGATTTAAAATCACTCGGATAGAATAGCTAAGAACGCTTTCTAAATGTTATAGGCTTTATAATTCTCACAACTTACGGACTTAATAAAAATTGCTAATGAACATAATTGTTCATTAACTTCATCGATAGTTAAGCGATTGCAAACTGGATTTGATTGTTGTAGTAATTCTGAATAAGGAAGTGCATTTGTTTGCTTGGGTTTTGGTTGCTTTTTTTTTATAAGTATTGATCTACCATGGTCAGTAGATGTTGTAAGAAGGGGATTTATAAAATAAGACACTGTAAAGTTTGAAAAATGATCCTCTCATAACTTTTTTACTAATAAACATATTTGAATGAAATTTTGGATAACACCATTTTAGGACCTTCTGATTTCAGCGGTTTAGTCAGATTTTTAATAAAAAAAATCGCTATAAAATTGTTATTTTCGAACAATAATCATAGTATGCATTGAAAATTTAGATAAACCTCTGAAATTTTGTGTGGAAGTAGAATTTTTGATCCACTATATATAGAAAAAAAAACGATTTCGTTTTAGTGTGAAATATAGGTTCTGCAGGGGTGCTTCCATTTCAAATGGGTCATACTGTATGTGTTCCGTTTCCTCAGATCTAATCACCTCATTTTCAGTTGAGCTCATTCACCTTCTAGTCACCTGCAAATCATTTCAATTCATAATCACGTTCAGTTTATGTATATCAAGTAGGTATACCACCGTGTTGCGAAATCACCTGTCAGAAATTGACAGTTTGTAATAATAACGTTAAAACGATATTTATGTAATTATTCAATGTTAATGCTGTATTCAGATAGGAGTCATTACAGCTTGTTGTGAAGAATCGGTGTTTTCCACTTTAAGGCTAACGAATATTTTACACACTGTACCAATATTGGGTATGGCAATCCAAACGAATGTCAATTTAATGTCATGTATGTATCTAGTTACGCGTCTGTCTAGCTTTAGTATCGAGGTCGGTATTGGTAGACAATTTTTAATTTTATCCACGGCTGTATACGCGCAGATGTTGTCTACGCTAGTTGGCGACGCGATCGTTCTGTCCTTCTCGCTATAGATCGTTGCACGACGATATCCCGGGCAACCAGTAACAAGCAACTATTCGGTTGCCTACATGCCTACGCAAGCCCGACATTTTGTCGTGTGGAAAGAGGACGATTGAAAGGAATTATTGGATTGTTATAATT
This sequence comes from Dynastes maya, assembly GCA_029619315.2. Lineage (NCBI taxonomy): Eukaryota > Metazoa > Arthropoda > Insecta > Coleoptera > Scarabaeidae > Dynastes > Dynastes maya. Next base: position 13,555,560 of record JAROYE020000002.1, on the reverse strand, counting down.
GATTTAATGTGATAATTTGTGTTATATACTCACGTTGATTTCGCAATGGCCTTGAACAATGATTTATTTATACGGGAAGTTAAAAAGCGACCTGCATTGTACAACCCTGCCGTAAAAGAGTATACCGATAAGAATTTTAAGAAGCGACTATGGTTTGAGATAGGTCCGATGTTTATAGTGAATTGGAGTCAGCTCAACAACACGGAGAAATGTTTTAAAGGTAAGATAATGTTTGATCTGCGTTTTTAAGATTATACAGGCTATTTGACGAATCTCGTTAGTTAGAAGTTTTACAGATATTGTTATGAACGGAACTCCGAAATTTTGGAATAGGTAGTTATAGCAATTTAAGATATTTTTGCGTACGAAACACTTCCGGTTGCATCGGAAGTGGTTCCCACCTTTCTTATCTTAAATACAATGATATACTTTTTATCACCTCAATCGATTCCATAATACACATCGCATGTAAATAGTTTAGAGCACTTTGTCGGCAAAGTCAACTGTTTTCGAGATATTTACGATTATGTTAACATTTTAGCATTCCGTGGCTTTCCTTAGGCTACAAACATCAGAGTGGATTATTTAATTTCTTTTGTTGTAGGTATGTTCCTTTTACAAATATGATTTAAATATAAAATGAAATTAGTTAGCTCTCCCTTTGCTTTCAAACACTGCCTCGGCACTAAATAATAAGGATTTCAACATTTAATTACCATAACTGTATTGATACAATATGTGATAACACATATTTTACTGCTTTGGGATATATTGCTTTTGCACCGCGTTGAATTGTCAAGTGAATGTCAAATTATTGTTATGTTAAAAATACAAAACATATTTCTGATTAACCCATGAAAATTCGAATAACTTTTATTTTGAATTAAAGATTTTTGTTTGCATTTTTATAGAAAGACAAAGTAGACTATAACCTTCTAAAAGTGTTGTGCTGTGCCTCCAGCTAGGATAGGGCTCAGGGCGGGGTATGGCAGAGGTCCATTAAAGATTAAGGTATATAATATGCACAAATAAGGGCGCCAGGAGGTTTGTTGTATCTCTCCTCGATTTGTGGAAATATTTATGACGTGGGTTTAGAAATTTTAACAACGATTTTATTAAAAAAAGAAAGACAAACTTTATATAACAACAAAATATTGAAATCCTAGTTGTGTGTGGTTTTTCTTTTTATATATTAAAATCAAAAGAATACCGTTGTTACTTTAGAAGTTTTCATTTGTAAACCTGAGTCCCGTCTGGCTGGGACCCAGGGGTGTCCTTCTCTTAGGTCGCCTGGATCTTCGCATTCAGTCATCGGTTCACTGGTCCTAGGACTCCTTTAAGGTTCCGCCAGAACAGTAGGGTAATTCGAAATTGAGCCTTTTTTCCCTTTCTCTTTTTGTTTCTTTTTAAATACCTAGAAGTACAAAAAAATCAGGAAAAAGGTAAGCTAAAACGGGTGAAATCAAGGAAAAACAAAATAAAAGGTTACCCGCGTTTAATGAATATCAAATAAAAATTATTAAATTATTTAACTAGTAATTTATTTAATGCAAGTTAAAAGAAGAGAAAAAAAGGAAGTCTCCAGCAATTTAACAAATTATAGAATGTACGAAAGCTAATACTTCAATCCAGGCACCACCACCATTTTTGTTCCTAATGGAAATTCTGTGACGAGCAACTTTGAGAATGTGGCCGGCGTAGCACATAAAATAGGTTACATGACAAACATACAAATGTGTATCCATCTTTGCATGTCACTTTTGGAAACAACTTTTTATCAACACCTTTAAAATTACTAAACGTTATTATAGCTTCAAGTAGTTGATAAATTTGAAAGAACAAGTATTAGTCCATGCTTTGACAGCGCCATCTAATATGCAGCAGCTAAAACGTATGCGTAAATAGTTTTCATAAGTAACCACACAATCGTTACCAAATGGTAACGCAGGGTTTTCATCGGTTAAATTAGTTTTTAATGTAAAAAAATTACAATACAAATACACTTCTACCAAATAATGAAATGGTTGATTATCATGGCCCGGTGACGTCATAAAATGGCTGACCGATAGCGCGCGCGTTTCATCTACGTTTGAAGTGAAAGATTTATTTTTGAATCTTTCTGATGGAAGTAGAATGTATATCAAAATTCTTTGTCTTTCATATAGTTTAAGAAAAATATCAACTGCAAACGTATTTTGAAAATTTGCTTCACGAAGAGCATGTGGTTCCTCTCGTGACCAACAGTGTAAATTTTTTCGGTTTACTATGCCTTCGTGTGTCAAGTTAGAATCGTCAGTCCAAATAATTTTGCGTACAATATCTTCATCTTGTATTTTGAGTAGGGATGTATTTTGCGTTTCTTCAAAATACAAAAGATTGATGGTTTTTATAACGCTAGGTTAGTTGATGCTGCCAATGGCTTCCGTAAAACTTCTAACTAACGAGTTTCGTGAAATTCCCTGTTTACGTATAATTTTCTTTTCAGCTAAAGAATTACAAAGCAGATGGCATAATCTAAGAACATGCTTTAACAGGGAATATAAAAAAGAGTTAAGGGAAGAATTGTTAGAAGGACCATCCGGAATAAACAAACGAAGACGCAGATACATTTACTATGACGAGCTATCCTTCTTGCGCAATTTTCATGCACCTAAAAGATCAGTGCCAGAGACAGATTGCAATTATTATGAGGCTACCAGTAGCGATATTGATGCCGAAATGCAGAACAAATCCGTAGATGTGCCTCCATCAACAGAACGATCGGATAATTCTACTCCTACTGAGCCAATTGATCTACCTAACATCAAATCGGAAACTTATGATTTACCATCAATGGAGGCTTCAAACGAAACCAGAAATGATTTTGACGAGGAAATCGATGAAGATAAATATTTCCTGTTGTCTTTGGTTCCTGCTTTTAGAAGATTTAATGAAGATCAGAAGTATGCAGCAAGAATAGAAATAATGCATGTTATGAGACGTATTAATTCATCTGGAAATATATAGTCAAACTGCAGGTATTTTGGAAACAATGGATCGAATCCATTTATTTGATTGTTAGGTTTTATTTTGGAAATTTGTTTTTTATAATTAAGTATATTAAAATAAATCGTTTTAGTAATATGTTTACGATGGTATTATTTAAATTTCCAGAATTTTGTGGATCTCCAAACATCTCTTGATGATTTGAATCTATCTACACGCAGAGAAACGTTTACTTGTATCAAGACTGTCCGCCTCAATTCAAGACAATTACTCTTTCATACAATAACTGTTTTAAATCAAAAGAAATATTTTCTTAGCGTTTTTTTCTCCGCTTAAGAGACGTATATACTTGTAATGAAATAATTGCATTTCTTTGTTTAAGACATTTGTTAATTTAATTTGAGAAAACTTTGCAGAAAATTTGAAGAAAGCGATTTATAGTATTAGTAAATGGCCGTTATAACACAAAACAATATTTTCTTAAGGATAGTAAATAATTTTCTTAATTTACGAAAGCGTTTAGGTGTTGTTCATAAATCAATAGTTTCATTTTATTAAAATAAAGCATTTATTTACTTCGAATTCTTGAAATGCATATTATTTATATCCACATTATTAATTGCCTAGAAACAATAACCAAGATAATACTAATAAATAGCTCCTGGTATTGATGGAATCACTATCGGCAAAAACAACGTGAGAAGAGAAAAGCACTACCGCTTTTTGCTCCTGCCCACATTGTCGTTGCATCTCTCAGTTTATGCCACTAATCTTCAAAAACAGCATTGAAATATTTCCTGGCGTCTCCTAGTGCCAGTAGATATAGTAACGCGAGTAAAGATAGCGATGGAACCGGAATACAGACACCATACTTACCCATACCTTTAGTGAACGTCGTTCGGATTGTACAATCGGCTAACAAAATAAAAGTACCGCTAGAAACAATGCGTGGTTAGCTTTACGTCGGTAATTCCCCGGCAGTTTCGGGGAAATCCCTTTTGTGAGCCGAAGGTATCGTTCTTAGTTGGAATATCACTACCGTGCAAACATGTCGCAAAAAAGAAAACGCCACATGTTAACCCTATTGCAAAAAGTACAAATTCTAAATAAATTAGATGAAGGTGAACTGGCATCCCAATTATCTAAAATTTATAACGTCGGAAAATCTACTATTACGGATATTAAGAAACATAAAAAGAAAATTTGAAAACGGACCTGGGGGAAGAAAAACTCTGAAATTATGTGAACATCCTAATATGGAAAGCGCCCTGTATACCTTGTTTCTACAACAGGGTGCTAGAGGTACCCCGATTTCTGGAGACATGCTATGTGAAAAAGCTAGGTTTTTTTCTGTAAAGCTACGTATTAAGGACTTTAACGCCAGTTGCGGGTGGTTGCAGAATTTCGAAAAGAGATATGGAATTCACCAATTAAGTGTCTCGGAAGAAAAGCTGTCTAGTGATTTTAGTGTAGTAGAACCCTTTAAATTAAAATTCTTAAAAACAATTGAGAGATTAGGCCTAACTTCTGATCAAATTTACAGCGCGGATGAGAGTGGGCTTTTTTGGAGGGTGTTGCCCAAAAAAACGTTGGTTAATAAATCTGAAGCATCGGCACCCGGAAGAAAATTAAGTAAAGAAAGAACAACTTTCATGCCATGGAAGTCACAAACTACCGTTATTTGTTTTGGGGAAGTCAAAAACGCCACGTGCTTTTCGTAACTGCCAGTTACCAGTTATTTATAAGGGAGCAAAAAAAGCTTGGGTGACAGGATCTGTTTAAAGGCTGGTTTTATCCGCACTTTGTGCCGTTGGTAGAAAACAAAATGGAGGAATTAGGATTACCTAAGAAAACTGTGTTACTTTTAGATAATGCTCCTGGCCATCCCGATGCTTTAGAATTAATCAGTGATGATAAACAAATTTCCGGCATATAGCTAGCTGAAATCAAGGATATGTTTGGGAAAATTGGTGAAGCTATGTCAGACCAGGGTGCACAGGAGTGGGTACAAGGGGAAAATGAAGATGGAGCATTTCTCACTGAAGAAGAAATAATTGATGAAGTCGCTTCTGATTCAGAAAATCAAGAGGATGTTGATAATCAAGAAAGCGACGAAGAAATGCAAACAGTTAAGCTTGTGGTGCATGAAGAAGCTGTGAAATGTTTCGCCACGTGTTTAAGATGGGCCTGTGAAAATAATTTAGTTGCTCAACAAGTAACATTCGGAATGCATTAAAAATTAAATTGGTTGTTCATTAGTTCATTCACTTGCTCCTAATGTTAATTATTAACTTTCGATTTTTTTCTATCATTGTAATGTTTATTTTATTGGATGTCCTTGTAGCTAGCCTGATGATGTGGATTGTGAGATCTGGACCATTTTTTCATTCCTATCTTTAATATGAATATTTTCTTAACTTGAAACTAAATGATTTACTTGGAAGAACAAATTTTCTATCTTGGATTTTCTTGATTTTCTAACCCCAAGAAAATATTTATTTAATACAAGTAAAATTTCAAGAGAATTATTTTCTTATACATTTTTATAGTCTTGAAATAAAAATATTTTTTTGAATAGAGACCGATTTTTGCAAGAAAAACTATTTTCTTGATGCAAGAAACCATTTCTCTGCGTGTGCCATCGTTATCTATGGTTATTGGATCCGGTTAAAGATAATTTAAATAGAGCAAATATAAAATGGCATGTAACGAGAATAAACTGTATTTAATTGAGCTACAACTAATTTACTTTAATGGTGTGACTCACTAAGATTAGATGATGTTAAGGAAACAGGTAGAGATAGCGAGTGCTGAAATTATTCTGCACCAAGTACCTGTGGTTTGATCATTATACGTGATTTGTAGGAATTACTTTAATTGTCATTCTAATGTACGATTACGTTGCAAAAAATGTTGCTCCTTCTATAATAGGTATGGATACAATGTAGCACAAATATAGGAATGTTTTATTGTTGTGTACAGAATACTCTTATTTTATTTTATAAATCGGGTTAAGCACATACATATATCAAACATGTCTGCAATTAATCATGTTGCCCTAGACGTTCTTACTGTTCATGTGGCTTTATTTCCCTATTCTCATGTTATTTGTTTCTGTCTCGACGAGAAGTATATATAACAAATTTCTTATTTATTCAAATATTTTAACACGTTTTCCTTTGTAATCTAATATAACAGCGGCTCAAATCGATAGGCGTATCCATCAAGTGAATGTTTATGTAAGATTAACTAGTATGCATTGTAATGTTATTTATACCAGTTTTTACAACAACGCTGACTTTCCTCTGTTTTTTCTTTTCTTTTTTTTTGTTAATTAACAACAAAACTAACAGGAAACAACACTCAAGTATGTCGGTGTACACTTGTCTAATAGCGAATTTAAAACTGAAAGTTGTACAATAACAATCATCCTTAAAGGAGATTGAGTAATGGTAGAATCCGCTTCTTAAATTGGAGCCGCGTGACATGAACCCGGTAGCTCTGATTCCGTAAAAGAAAATTGCTTTGTGTACATGCTGCACTGAACGATAGGATCGACGAACCGTATAATTGGCATTTGGAAAATATTCCGCTATAAATTAACCCAATAGTCGTCTTGAATATGTTTTTGGGGGCTTGGTCACATATGTGTCACACACCCTTTTTGTTTGTATTTGAGGAACACCTGGAATTAAGTACCTAATTGTGCCGGAAATGCGGTAGTGTGGTTGTTTCATCAACGAATTCGCTGATAAGAATATGATAATAAACTATTTTGCATGAGACGCTTTTGCAATGTATTGTTCCATCTTTATCTCGTTTATTGCAACGGTTTTGAAATATAAGATTATATTTGTTTAGATTTGCATTAAATTTGTGTTGCAATAGCTTGAAAGCAATGAAGTCTACTGGAAACCTTGAGAATCTAATAGGTGTAACATTTCTTAATACCTCTCTACATACGGTTCCGTTAATTAATGTTTTATCAGAGTAATTTAAAGATAGGAATACTTAAAACTAATTTTTAAACAATTTTTAACTTAAATACGTTTAAAAGTTATTTATTAGACGAAATTTAAGGGGGAAAACAGTTACGATTTCCAAAAACCGTTGTATATGTATAATTCGAAAATCAGTTTTTTAAACATAAAGAACCGGTTTTATACACTAAAATTAATACCCAAAGAAATAATTATTCCATTAGAAGCACTGACATGGTGGTTTATGTGCTTCCAAATTGCTAACGAGGTGCGCGTAATACGAGGGTAGATTGACAAGTTTCCGGAATCGCTGCTAGGGGGTTGCCTTTTTTCCAAATACTTTATGTCGTTGTGTTGGCAACTCTTTCGTATCAATTGACTGCAAATGTCAAATCGACCCGTCAAATGGTCTGGTTTTGACAAGCATTGAAGTCAAGTACCTTTTAGTGTTTTCAAGTATGAATAAAAACGAAGTTCGAACGGTCATCAATTTTTCTATTTGGAAGGGAAAACCGTGGGTTTCGTAATTCAAGTGTGGCCGCACACATGCATACAAGTGATGAACTACGTTCAGGACGTCAGAAAACGGCTACCACGCCAGAAATTGAGGGTGAAATCCATGTCATGGTTTTGGCAAATCGCCGAATAAAAGTGCGTGAAATTGGGACAAATGGACATCTCTTATGAACGAGTAGTTCATATTTTACATAATGAATTGGGTTTAAAAAAGCTTTCTACAAGATAGGTGCCGCATTTGCTCAATTCGAAGCAAAAGCGCATTCGAGCTCGAACCTCAGCCGATTGTTTGGAAGTGTTTACGAGGAATTCGATGGATTTCAAGAGAAGATTCGTGACCATGGATGAGACCTGGATTCACTACACACCAGAAACAAAAATGCAATCAAAACAGTGGATTGAACGCTGTGAATTGGTTCCGAAGAAGGCAAAGACCATTCACTCGGCTGGAAAGGTGATAGCATCGATTTTTTGGGACGCAAAAGGAATTTTGCTAATTAATTATCTTGAAAAGGTAAAAACTGTTACCGGCCAATATTACACAACACTTTTGGACCAACTGAAAGCAGCAATTCAGGAAAAACGCCCGGGAGTGATCAAGAAAAAAGTGTTATTTCACCATGACAATGCGCCCATTCAAGTGCAATCGCTCAGCAGAAATTGACGGAATTGAAGTTCGAAATCCTTCCGCATCCGCCGTATTCGCCTGATTTGGCTCCGTCGGACTTCCACCTGTTCCCAAAGCTCAAAACATTTCTGGATGGAAAGAGATTTTGGTCGAATGAAGAACTGATAGAGGCTGTAAACGATTATTTTGGAAACCTCGAAGTCACTTCCGGGAGTGAATCGAAAAGCTAGAGAACTTGAAGAACTTGAATCTGATTCATTTTGTTTTCATTGTCATTTCGGAAACTTTTCAATCTACCCTCGTAATGTGTCAAGTTGATATGACTTCTTTTTTTTAAGTATTTTTTTTGAAAATAGAACAACATTTTAGACAAAAAATGAGACATCACTAGTCTAAAATCAACCGTTTTCTTGTTAAGGCGATTTTTGAAACTGAATTACTGTCAATATTAATGTTGTCAATAAATAATGAAGATATCGAAGGAAGAATTGATAGAAACGGTTTTTTTGTTAAGGGAATGCACCTACTAGCCAGAAACCTTTAGATGATTGCAGGAAAACTTTACAGCTACGGATAACTATTATCGGAGCTTATTACCAGAAACCTATTCCAAACGAAGAGAAATCACCTGTTGGTTCTGATGGCGGTAACTGAAAATTCCCATCAGCATACGCGAAATTAGTCGTGATTTAAGCATTAACCAATGATTTACTTGATTCATGGTATCGAAACAGCCTAAAATATAATATAGCTGATATATCTTTAAACAGTAACATGATTAACTTAACAAACTCAGCCGAAACCCTTGGTGAAACTATTATTAAGGCTTTAAATTGGGGCTCACATATTGACAATGTTTGTAAACAACTCTCAAAAACATGGTTCGCCCTGCATCAGTTAAGAAGGTGTTGTAATACAGAATCGTTAGACCCTCCTACTTTGCCAATTTCTATTCTAGAATGAGTTATGGAATTCTATGGTGGGATTTAGGTACTGCCGCAAGCAGTTTTTGTTTCTCAGAAAAGAGTTCTCAGAATATCGTGTAACTTAAAATGCAGAGAATCTTGTAAAGAACATTTGATATCCAACGGTCAGCTAACATTTTATGATCTTTATATTCTGCTCGTGTTGTGTTTTGTATGGAAATTTCGAGCCAACTTCACATGCAGCGTTTGTTCATAACTATGAAATCAGGAGAAGCAACTACCTGCTACCATTACCGCATAAAACAGCTGTTTTTAAAAAATTGTATATTATTTGGGTTATAAATTCTATAATAGTTTGCCAGTATCAATAAGATCAGTTAGAACCCAGAACGAATTTTGGATGTCAGTCAGGGGAGTGCTGCTTCAGATCAGTTGCTATTTACTAGATGACTTTACATCAAATGCAAATTTGAAATATACCATTTATTTTGTATTTTATTTCCAAATTGCGTATAGATTCAAAAACCTGCTACAACATTAGTCATAGAACTGACAAAAAATGACACATCAATCTGCATTATCAGTACTTACACATCTTAGCAATTCTTATCTATTTTCTATCCAATCCATGATGATTAATTTCTTGTCTTGCATTTAGAAAAAATAATTTCTGCAGTGAGGATTTACTCTAGCATTAATGAAAATGACTTATTCAAACACGAATTTGTGACATTGCAATATGTAAATTTTTGGACGATGACAGCTTTTCATTCGCATTTTCTTTTTGTTATTTATTTTGTTTATACGGCAGAAGGTGATGTTAAAGAACACTTGTTGGAAAATAACATAAATGTTTTGCAATGCTCCCAATAAGATATAAGAATAAATAAATAAATAAAGATACCTATGGCTGGATGTTTGAATTTGAAATTTGGCCTCCAAACGCTATAATTGGACCGTATAAATTTCGAAATATTCGAAACGAAAGGACATTGACTATAAAAACATAAAACTAACGGAAGTAAAGGAAAACAAAAGGAAATCACGTCAGTAGTGGGATTCAGAACTAGAGACTGGTGTAAATCAGTATTTAAAGACTTTAATATACTTACCTTGCCATCAATTTATATACTAGAATCTGCACTGTTTGTAAAAAGTACCAATGAACTATTTCAAAAATATGTACCGAACCACGAGCAGAATACATGCAGTAAAGATAGCTTGCGTTTGCTACCTCCGCAAACTCATCTGACAAAGGTGCAAAGACAGGTTGTGTGGCAATGTATGGCAATATATAACCATTTACCTAATACTTTAAAACAAATGCCGCTTTCCAGGTTTAAAATAAAACTCGACATTATTATCTAGTCAGCCATTTTATACGGTAAATGAGTTTTTAAATGCACCACATTATAGTTTGTACATTTTATTTATATATTTTATCTCTTATATTTACATATTCAATGTTTGTTGATTTATATGTTTATGTTTTTGTATTTTATACATACTGTGACGTATTTTACGCATGGGCATTATGGAATAAACGGTATATTATTATTATTATTTCCAAACAAGCTTTATCTAGAAGACATGCCGCGTATATGGTTAGAAGACAGGTTCTCTACCTGCTAATGTCAAACAATTCCGTTTTAGAAATGGATATACATACATATGTAGTGAATGAAGATAACGAATTTTAGCAAATTACTCATACAATTATTAATTTGCGTTTTATCTTTTCAAAAGTGAATATATATCGTTATCAGTTTTCGTCCCGTTGTGTCCTATTTATATAAAAAAATCAAATCCTTCATCTTCATAATACTTAATATCGTTGTTTTGTTCGTAACGCATGTACGAGTTTCCTAATCAATTTTAAATTGCGTTAGCGCTAGAAAATCTTCAATAATCGCTATTGCTATCCGGCGGATGGAAATAAAATTATAAACATAGTTCAGTGCGTGTATTTATGTTTTCGTTTGAGCACGTGTACTCATGGACTTTTAACAAGGACACGGAAATCAAAGCAGCGAGGCTTGAACATCCGTACGTATAGGTATTGCAAAATTATATTTTAGATTGACACTTGTTACGAGGATACGTGCTTCAATTTCAAATTGACCGATTTAAGCTATCTATATACAGCCTTGGACAAAATTATTAGGCACCCCTTATATTTCGTTATATTAGAAAACTGATGCCATCTATGCAGTTATTTAATCATTCGGGGAATTCTAAATACTATATCTAAATATTCCTCGTGGAATTACCGAGTTATATCGCACGTTTGGAAGTTAATAGAGCTTATTGTGTTTCGCGCTGTTAGTTACGACAGTAATGTGAGGGTGTAAGAACATTTGTGGGTCATTTTAAAACAGAAGGTACGTACGCGAAAATGTACATCCAAACAAAAGTTAGAAAGAGCGGTAATAGAGGAATGGAATAAAATATCAGCTTCTACTTGCGAGAAACTTGTTGTTAGTTTAAAAGGATAACTGCTATAATATACTTCCACGAAGGATCAACATGATATTGAATTTTACTTTTTCTTAAATAAAATGTTACATTTATACCATCCGTTTCATTTACTTACTGGTGAAAGTTGAGATATAAACCATATGCGAGGGTGCATAATAATTTTGTCCAAGGCTGTATATAGAAGTTTTTTTTGGTAACATGAGAATGAGTGACATAAATGTCTAGGGTTTCGGTAGATATTTCTGCTCATATATGCTATCAAATTTCTGTTTCGATTCTAACCGAAGCAATTTATTTGTATCTCTAAAGAAGTGATAAAAACATGTGCTTATTCTTGTAATGTAAGAAATTTTTAATCCAGTCTGCGAAGTTCCTGGATTATCAGACGCTTTTCTAAATAATTTTTAACCATAATATCAATCAAATCGACGAAATTTGCATTTGTTTAAAGTTTTAGTTAGATAGATAGACTTTAATTCATTACCAGCGGTGTGGAATTTACAATAAACAACAACAATATAATCACAACAATACAATACAACAACTACAACTACAAAGAACATATGTTACCTGGTCTCACAGTGCGCAACAAGCAGGAGGTCAGGAGAACAAAAAAACTCATCGACTGTATAGTAACACATCTTTCAGAGACTCTTTAAGACGGCACCTGAATCGCCCAAGTGAGCCCTGTCTCAACTCCGCCGGTAAATAATTGTATATCTTTGTACCTAGACGAATGTAGCTATTATAAAACTTGTTAGAATTTGCCACATCGCAGCGAATATGGTCTGGATTTCTTGTAAAATAATCATGTACCCCAGCATTCGCCTCGAAATTCTCAAGGATACTATGCACGTATGATGCAGCCTCAAGTATGTAGAGATTGCAGATCGTTGGGACTTCAAGCTCTAGAAAGGACCCTCTACAGGTTCCCCTTGGACTTAGCTGTCGTTGGAGAGCGCATTACGAAAAAAAAAATCCAAGAAATTTTGCATTAAATTCAAGAAAATTGGTTCTGAAATGCTTGAAGTGCTAAGAAAAGCATTTGCAGGTGGAGTTTTTATGAGACCCAAGGCTCCCAAAAATGCTCACGAAAATATTAAAAGCAGCTTTTTGCGTTGAAAACAGGATGATGCCAATTGGCATCTTAATTAAGATTAGAATCGGTATTGGATTAGTAAAGATTCTGTTTATCTCATATTGTCCGGTCCACAGCAAACGTTGGACTACCTAAAAACTAAAGAAAATTTTATACCTCTAGGCTCTAGACTTTCCTCAAATTTTACGGTTCCTTTTTTTGTTTATCTGTTAACAGTGACTTTTCTTTCGCCGTGAATAAAATAATATTAAGTTAAAATGCAGTGAAATGAGAATATTATTTGTATTTTAATTTTTTTTTTTTTACTTTGTAAAAATTGAGACCTGACTTGGTGACTTGGATCCACTAGCCGTTATCTCGCTTGGCGTGTCTCTGCGGTGGCTTTTACGAATTTTTGCAAGCTGCCTCCTCATGTCATTTTCATGGGATAATTGTCAAATCTGACATGCTACGATTTTTAAAGTATGGTGACGACCCAACGGGGTGTGTAAGCTTTCTAAAGCTTGTTATAACCTCAGGAGCCTTTTGGTGTGTTCAATAGTTACATTTGACGTACTTTGAAAAAGACAACGTTAAATTGTTGCTGCTGGTAAGGGTGAGGGCTCTGACAGGGGCATACCATGTGAATGACAGTATGCGACGGGAAACGAGTAGAGATGAATTTGCGTCCATCTTCCACATAATAGATGAAATCCCCGAATTAAGTATGGTGCTAGACGGAATCCCCAAGACGTACAACCATAGTGAAAACCTACCAGGTAGTCGTACCGACTAAAGATCAGTAGGGACAGGGAAAAGTTACTCTGAATGGTCTCGTCTTTTTCATGGACGGGTCTAAAACCCACTTCGGAACGGAGTGGGTAGATTGGGGGGGGGGGGGCAATTCTGCCAGCCTCGAGAAGCTCCGAAGCACATTTCAAGCGGAAATTTATTCAATCACATGTGCTAGGGAACTGTTGGAAATCTTGGTCTGAAAAACAGGATCTTTATAGTAATCGACAGCCAAGCGGCTTTAAAAGCATTTAGTGGAATGGTAGGAATGGTAGAGGAATGTATTCCTCGCATATCAACATATCAGGTACGAAAAGGCAGACCGACCAACAAACGGCGGCAATGTACTCCCGTTGACTGGCTCTGAGCCTTTCTTTAGGATCCCTTTGAAGATGGCTAAGGCGGAGATTAAAAGATGTACTGCAGTGGCAGAAAAATATTGGGGAGAAGAACCAGGAAACGTGCATTCGAATGCTTTCCTGGTACGACCCTCAAAAGAAACATCGGAGAAATTGCTAGCCATGAGCAAATCCGATGTTAGATTGTGGACGGGCACCGTAACTGGTCACTGTCTATTAAACATGCATCTACATAAAACGGGACTCGTATCTAGAGGATGCGGTGAGAAGAGACAACTACTCTACACCTTATAAGCCACCGTGGAGCATACAAGAGCATAAGACACAGTGGCCGGGAAAACTCTCAAATATAGAGCTGAAGAAAATTCTGGACTTTTTAGAGGCTACAGAATTCCTACAGGATTACGAAATTATTCAGAGAGCACAATAGATTGCTCGACCGCAGTGCAGGAAACCATTAGGAATCACCTCGTTGTAATAATAATAATAATAATAATAATAATAATAAACCTCAATTTAGGAATAAGGCGTTTTTGTTATTTCCGCGTTAAATCTTATCTGTATAAGATGCATAAAATAAATATCTTTAGATTTTCGCAACAACGTTACACACGCAACGCTTTATTTCGACACTTGAGTTAAGTCCTTATGTTATATTTTAGATTGGATATTAGTATTTTTATATTTTAGGTATTACTTTATTTATTTCTTCTTTCTATTGATTTTTATTTTGTAAAATAGTTGCCCAAGAATTTCGTTTTTCTTCTAAAAAGCAACGCTAAAAATTGAAGGCAACAACATCACTGACGATGAACTTAGTTACATTGATAAATGGTAATGTAGGTTATCTACAGTTAGTTTCAATACTTAATTTGCTTGCTTAACAAATATTAATCAAACAATTTCCGTTGCACCAAATTTTTTCACATCTTCATCATGTCAAATTTGCTCAACGTCAGATCTTGATAAGGTTATACGCTTTTCTTCATTGAATTAAATTCTAGCGTTTGCTACTTTTTTATTTTAAACGAATCTAATCTGAAAAGATATAAGCTAGACTAAATAAGCTGTGTAAACTCAAACTACAGTAGAAATGTAGAATGTTTTACCTACCACAAATATCGTAGGTTTCAAGTTATTATTTCAATTAAAAAATTAATTTTATCCATCCAATAATAAACAGAAGGTCATATCTAAGTTATTCAACAATTTAATATTTTATTTTCCCGTTCCGCTTGCAACTGCATGGCTACATATTTTTTGTTTAAATGCATATGATCTCTGGGACCTGTATTGTATTGTAAAACGTATATCTGTTGTCAAGGATACGGTAGTAGCAGCAAAAAAGGTGACTCACTACACTTGGGACTAAACCTGAATTTCTACATAATTGTTTCGAACATGTATAGGGAAAAGAATTATAAAAGAACACTAAAATTTTTGTGCCGTACTTGAAAACTTTTGCAGTTAAAATGAAATTAAAGAAAATGTTAAGAGTTGTAATTAGATTCATTACTGCGGAGGCGCTTTTATGAATTTTTTATATTTGTTTTAATTAAGCGAGGCCACATATTTCTTAATAGTTTTCGTAGAGGAGAATAATTTCTTTAACTGTTTTTATGTGGTTAAAGAAAAATCGCCAAGGTTTTATTTAATAATTTTCACAATATTGTGTAAGCAAATTGATGTAATCAATGAAAACGAAGCTCTACCACCATCAGATTTTGAGCTCAAGTGTTAAAACAGTGTAGATGATGATAAATTAATTGTGGACGATAAACTAATTTATCTGCATCAGATTTACACAAGGGCTACATTATTGTTAGTAATAGCTATGATTCATTTCAAATTATTCACACAGTGTAGAATACTTATTTCATTAAACCCAGATTAACATTTCCTTTTCAATCTATTTTATATGTTATAGATGCAAATGTACACACAAAAATCTCTATTCGATATATTTGACCTATGGATCATCGAATGAATACGAATTCAACCTCGAAACCCAGAAACTAATTCAAAAATGTTTTCCCATGAAACTCCATTATGCATTATTTGTTTGTTCGCATTTATGACAGAATGATTTATATAACCAATGAAGTCGTCCGAATCGCAATACCCGATTAAATCATTGAATCTCTTTTAGTGTTACGTAGTTAATGTAGTAGGCAATTATTTTCAACCAAAAAAGCAGGAATTACAGGATGAAATATGAAAGCACAAGCCGGAAAGGTTCGTTTCACATTTTAATTGGGACTAATTTAATGGTTCGGGTTATTGGGCAACGTCCGTTCTACAGCATCTAACATTCTGCTGGTTGTTGTTACGTTGCGTTGCGGGTGTAATTTAAATTAAAAATGGATAAATGTGCTTTTTCCTGGGTGTTTTATAGACGCGTTCCGCGTGCAATTTATTTCCGTAAATGCGACGGGATCCAAAATCGTTTAAATAGAGCAGTAAAATGTATTGCTATTACGTGATACCAATTTACGAAAAGCACAAGTGTACTCTAGGAATGATACGAACTGGATGATAAAGTTGAATAAACATTCGGTAAAAGATGTAATTTAAGCATTATTTTTCTGCAAAATTCTATATAGGTTTTCTTACGTATGGTGTCGATCCAACAGGGTATATAATCTTTGAGCTTGTCGTAACCTCAAAAGCCTTTTAAGGTCTAAGTCGTGTTTGTAAAGTGTTTCCTGGCTTTGTTCCTGTCACCCCTTCGCCATAAAAGGTGAATTAACACGCTAAGTCCCGCGGGAGACCAATGCGATGCCTCAACAATTGTAATGATGACTTCGAGACATTAACGGGAGGAACGAAAGTTTTGGGACAATTTCTTTATCGGCTATGTACTTGAGAAGCGTTACCATGGTTTCCTTGTTTATTTCCCCCACGTATCAAATTCATAAAATTGGATTTGGATATAAACCAATTTTGAAAGCTTTTGTGCTTTTCAAGCCTTCGTGATTCCTAGCATTAAAAGTATTTTCAATTTATTTGAAAGAGTTTTAGAAAATAACACATTTTCAAGCATATTTTCTTACTTTCCTTTAAATTCTATCTTTACTAATGTCAATTTTAACTTGTATAATATGAACTGTTGTCTTTGTTTTGATGCCAATTTCTTTTTCTGATTAAGTATTCAGCCAATGATCAGCGAAGAATACGATTTCACAATTTCAAACCTATTGTCTCTCTGTAAATACTCGTCGATTTGATCGCTTGCCTAACGCGAACTATTAAAAATACCAGCGGCCATTAAAAATGGAACACACACAATCATTGTTTGCAATTAGCTTTTTATGTCGTACTTATTGATGATGAAACTCTCGCACCAGACCTGCTTCGTTTTTAGACCGATGGTCTCCTCAATAGATAAGTAGCTCCTGGAAAAATAAACAGTTAGCGAACGCCATTTCACGGACTATCTCTGAAGTAATTCTGTAAACACTGCACAGTACCGGAGCTGTATGTGTACACATGCACGTTATCTAAAATTAGGTTTAGACTGGATATAGGTCATTTGTGATGCCCCACATTGCTTCCACCTTCACCACATATACATACGTAAAATATATGTATAAGCGCCTGTGACATAATCTATGTAATATTGTAATCGCTAATTTATGTTACTACTTTATAGAAAGGCGTGTAATATTGTATATGTGGTGTAACAGATAATCTGCAATCTGGACTTCCGTATAAATTATGTGATTCCGTATAGGAAGTTTTAATGTTGATTTTATACGGTGTAAACATCTTCATTAGTTCTTAAGAACTAACAGCGTTGATCGAACGAATTTAGAAGATAGGTGATGAAATATCTTACCTAGTCGCAGCACCTCTGAGTTTACATCACATTCCCAAAACGGCCGGATTATACAAACTATCTTAGATGTGAAAAGCATATTTCTCAAGTAGTTAGTTTATTTACTAGTGCTATTACTGTTAAAGCCTTTTCACGTCAATTTGTTTATATCATGGTAAACATAAAAGCGTATATTCCTGCTGCAAGTGGATTAAAAGATTAATAATGCAAGTTATAGCGTAGACTATATTGATTTCAGATATCTCTATTGCTATTACTGACATATACTCAATTTCTGGGGCGTGCAATCAATGCAGCGTTGTGAGATTAGAAATACTGTATGATTTGAAGAAACGCGTGTGTAATAAATGTTTCCCTCAAGGCACTACATTAGCCCCATTTCTGTTTCTAATTGAATTAATAAAGCTCGGCCCGTAGACAATGATGGATAATTAAGGTTTAGAAGAAAGAAAGAGGATTACAAAGTTATTATGATTTAGTAATATACCGTACTGCTCAAGCCGCTACCTAAATATGAGAAACGGGGAATACGAAATATATGAAACATGAGTGACGCACGCCGTGTTTATATTCCTTTCTTTCTTTTCATCATTTACGTAGAGACGTGAACACTACCCTATGTTCTTAGCAGAATAGTAGCTTGAAAGTTTGGTTCAGGCATAACTAAGCTGCTAACCAAGTGGAGGATTCAAGCAAATGATACATCGTTTCTTTAATAGATTTGGGATAATTGCTAATTAAAAAGGTCTTTTATGCAGAAGCGTAAAACAAAAATTTTATTATTGTATTAGAAAGTGCCGTAATAAAATGAGCCATTAAAATACATGGGCCCTGTTGCAAAATTTGCTCGCTATAAAAGTATAAGGGAGGGAGTTGCGCGACGGGAATGAATCAGTATCAGTAATAACCTAACCGCTTCCATGAGAGGATCGTCGTAGACTCTAGTCAAGCGATGCGTTGTACTCCTAGATTATTTCTTTAATTGATTATCGTTGCCTTTCTCGATCTTTTGCTCCTTTGTTATTTTTGATTTGCTTTATTTGTGTCCCGTAGTTATACTGCGGAATCGTTTTTTTGAATTATGTTCTTTCTATGAAGTCGTTAAGTGGTACTGCATTACTAGCAGTACTAAAAATTACTGCTTATTTGAATATCTATCCATTATCTATCGTAATAATAAGTTCAATTGAATTTTTACACATACAAATACGATTCATTTGGACATAAAGTTCCATTAATTTCTCCTTTAGGTTTGTAAATCCGCTAATTCCATACTTCAAACCTTTTGTTGAAAGAAAAAAAAATGCACAAAAAGGGAATAACGTCATTAATTTTATCTTTATCATTTGCGTTTTAAAAGTGGCTCTGTGTAGTACCAACCAATCCAACGTTTCTAGAGTTTTAAGAAGTTTTAGAGAAACGAAATTACAATACAAGGCCAGCTCTAGGATGCCCACGATGCACCGCACCTGTAAATGACGGTTATTTACGTCTGCAGACATTGCGTAACATGTTACAACTTGGAAACTTCAAAATGTTCTCTACAGAACCCGTAATGTCCGAATATCTATTAATTCGGTTAGGAATAGATTAAGGGAAGTTGGAATTAGAGCCAGAATGGTTGTTACTGCTACATTGTTAACGAGGGATCGCCGTGTGGCACGTTTAAGGTTCGCAAAAGAACATTTTAATTGGGTTAAATTAATGACTGAGCTAATATCTTTTTTTACGGATGAGGCCAGATCTGTTTTTGGATCCCATAGACGCATTCCAGTCTCCGGCGCGAAGGTGAGCGATTTGCTTAGTGTAACATAAGAGTAGCCAAAAATTTTGGAGGTGGTTCCATTATGATATGGGGAAGTATTTGTTTTGAAGGTCACACAGATTTAACAGCATTTTGTAGGGGTTCCTTAACAGTTGATCAGTATATAAGAAAGAAGAAAATGTAGTGCCGTTTGTCCCAGTTATTGGAGAGAATTTTGTTCTTATGCGCGACAGCGCTCGTCCACATGTTGTCAGAATAAGAATAGGATCCTGTAATGTGGCTCCAGACAACTTTGATAAGTTTGAAAATACTTTAAGAGAAGATTGGGAAAATTTCGATTTGGAGTACATTATGAATCTGATAAGAAGCCTTCCATAGAGAATGAAAGATATCATTAGAGCCACAGATTTCCATACCAGACACTAAAAAGCTAAAATTGTTCTTAGAAGTTTTTACTTTTCCACTCTGTATTTTTTATTGAATACATGTTATTTTCATTATTTTTGCATGTTTCCCTTTTATTTTTAATTTTAATCAAATAAAACTCTATTAAATATTCCTAGGTTTCATTACGTCATTTATGAACAGTTTTAGAAATCTTTTAGGAACAGCTCACTTATGCGATATTTTTTGTGGTGAGTGATTGATAAATATTTTTGAATCACCTCATTTTTGTGAATTCTTTTTAACAAGAGCTTTGATCAATTAAGAAAACTTAGAATTTAAAATGTGTATATTTTATTGAGATTCATTTTGAAGATCAAAAGCATTTTACAACTGGTATGATCACATCGTCAGCTTTTCCATAATTTATGAACGTTTCCAATTACACTAACCTTGATTTTGACGTAACTTCAATTGAACGTATACAAATTTGCGCATTACATTGAGTTGAATTTAGAAACATCACTTGAAAACACATCAGTAGCGTATTTTCCAATATCGAAAGCAATTTCATTGGAAAGCAACACGTTTAGCCAGTCATTAAATTTTTAGCTACGCAAATATCTACATATATTGATTTTTCTTGTTTATATTCGTCTTTACATCTACGCAATGTTTTCCAGTCTGAGCGTTCCATGAATTACTATTTTAAAGACGCAATAAATTTCAAAGGCACCATTCTATAATTTTAAAAGCGATCATAAACGTTGCTGCAAAATATGATATTGCTAACTTGGTAGAATATAATTAAGACCTGCGTTGTTTTAATTTTGGAAATAAAATTTGGAAAATCTGAAGTGTGAGAGTGATGTATGTACATGTGATTACATTTCTCATCGTATCTAATTATTATTACTAGTGTATTAGTTGCAAGGTCGAACTTACAAACCATAAAAAAAGGAAGTTACTTACGTAAAGTTAATATATGCTTTTACACAGAAAATGTAGACATTGACTAATTCCATTATGTGCTTTAATAGACTTTAGATTTAATAGATTTTAGAATTGCATTCTCATAAGTATTCATAATTGTACTTCCTTCTCTATTCAAACATTAATATTAATGACTTCGTCTCAAATAGCAATCAAGGGGATATTAAGAAACCGCACTTTCGTTTTAGGATTTTTTAATTACATTCGCTTTACGTCATCTAAGCTAAGCACATTTGCTATGCAACATTGCATCAAGATCGGCGCATGTAGGTGTACACATACAAGGCACAGCATTATAAATGCATATACAGTTAAAATGGAATGCCTTTGCGTACCAGAACATTTTGAGATGTTCTTAAAGCTTACAACGACTAGATGTGCATGTAAGTTAAATGTACACTGGGGGTTTGTCCAAAAATCACCGACTTTTAAAGACTTTTAAAGAGAGCAGGAAATCATAAATTTACGCTCTTTTCTCAATATTTTTCTTGCGACAAAATCTTACTTTAGGGTCGAGTAGTGCTAAATTGTCTTATTTAAACTCAATTAATATCACAAAGTCTCATGCGTTAATTAGCTTCCATGATCGATTCTGTATTAAAGTAATTGCAGAACGCTGTTTACAGAAAACAACTAAATTGTTGGCCAAAAGTATGCTTCGACATCTGTATCTTCAGAACGTGTCGTAGGGAAACATTAACGATATGACATTTCTTCAGCAAGACCTTACATGAAACAAATTTTTTCCCAGATCAATATCTTTTATCAAAAAATTAATGGAGCACCAACAGAAAACAGCCTCTCCTTTCATGGCTAACCACTTTATGGGTAAATCTCTCTCATCTCGTGAGTTGGCTACAGATCTAACAAACTTGCCAGTGTGGATTTATCTCCTTTTATGGCTAACCTTCACTTTGACTTACTCCCCCCGGCTTTGGATCAGATACGTTGATGATGTATATTGCATCTTTCATACCAACAAATCTTCAATAGCAGAACAAGTAAATTCATAATTTCCTTTCATTAAATTAACACATGAGGAGGAAACATGGAATCAATAAGTTAGTAATAAGATTTCGAAATAAATTAGAAATAAACGTCAGTACATAAAAAACCAACTAGTAATAATAATTATTATCACTAGTTGATTTTGCGTTTTACGTTGGGCGCCAAATTTGAAATATTTTTCTCGGGATTTTGGGAAAATTGTTAAATTTTCTATCTTTAAACTAAATTAGCAATTCTTAGTGGATTCGGGAGTATCCCTGGATACCCTTTCAGCAATTTCCAAATTAATAAAACGAAATTAACGAATTTTGAAATTATACATGTAACTAACCTTGAAATTTGAACGATGCCAATGCTATATAAACTCTCTGTTTATATAACCTCTACAGGAAACTGCCTGTTCTGGAAATTTAATCCTTTTCTCTTCAAATAAATACTTTGATTTCACAATCGAGCACTTTAAATGGGGATCGGAGTTAAAAAACACTTTAATTCAACCAAGGCTGAATAAAGATTGATAAAAATTATGGCGTCGCTTATCTTTCTTTTATTTTAAATTGCGAAAAACCGGCGATTGTTTTATTCCACAGCCAATTTTGATAATTTAACCCAAATAGAAACTTTTACGATGAATTTCGATGAAATGAAATTATTTCTGCAAATAGCATACGAGAATGAATGCAGTGATCCAACTAGGATGTTGTATGAGGATTCTATGATAAAATATGTTACTGACAAGTTTTAAACGTGAAAATTCTCCAATAATTTACTTAAATAGATTATAATCTATTATCACTTGACAGGATTCCGATCAATCATGGGAACATAAACTTTGGGCATTACCTTTCTGGAACGTCGTTTACGTAATTGACATCTTTAAAGAAATAATAAAAAATTGAAATCTTTAGCAGATTGTGTGAAAATGTAGTCTAAAACACAATTAGGAAACGTAAGAATAGAATAAGAACTGGAAATGTAAACACGGACCTTTATGGAAGTTACACGAAAGGTCTTCAAAAATCTTATCTAAAGTTGATCGCAAAGGTTTTTTTCGCCAAATAATACTCCTAAATATATGTATTTTCGAAAATCCTGAAAACCAACTAAAAACAAGAAGTATTTTAATAAATTCAGATTTAGGATTTCGAAATTCTAGCCTATACCCTTTGTCAAATCTATCATGTCTGCGATCAGTCTACCCTAATTTTGAAACTGTACAAACAGGTTAATTTTAGCTCAGTTTGTTAGTCCAGTTTTACTGGCTGGTGGTAGCTTAGAAAGAAGCGATCATGGTGAAGTGTTCCAGTGGCGCTGTGTTCGAGTACATGATTAAGTAATGAAAGTATTAACCGGGAGAGTAAGCTTAGTTTCTTAACTTGGTACTGTTTAGTATTAAGAATGTTCTCCGTGAGCAGCAAGTGCTGTAGTAATTCGACGTGGCATGAAATCGATGTATTCGGCATCAGAGCTCTTCAACATTAGCCGAGAGAATCGGATAGCTTTGAAGTTTCACGGGATTATGTCATAAATATACCATCCAACAATGGGGATTTTTAGTAAACCTTTAAAACAGATATAAACTCTCAGTTGCGAACTAGTTTTCGTTACTAGAGGCAATAAGAGTCTAACTTCACTGTTAGTACCTTACATAGTAAAAAGTGCAAAACAAGCATAAACTCATATTTTAGGTGCTTCACTACTCCGTAATATATTTTAGATTTAACCTACTTTCGTATACTAACATTTTTGTTTTACTATCGATTACAACGCATTGTTATGAAGTTCTCATTCAATTGTAAATTGGTGACATAATTTTTAATTATTGCAACGTATAAGTAACTCTCCCCTCTCAAGTTATTAACCTAAATTTTCATTTCAATTGCTAGCTAAAATAATAACAAGTGCTATTATAGGTATGTATAATTACTTTCAATATATAAGTATACGTAACACCATAAAACAGTCTGCAGATTGTATCTCATATTCAAATGAAATTCCATTAAAATGCAAATCAATTTTCTTCAACAATTCCAATTTTTACCAGCAAAAAAATAATCTCAAACATTTTACGCCATATTAATTTTTCCAATTTCATAAATGGATTCCTTTTGTCGACTGCACTTAGGTTGCTGTCGCGACGTTTTAGACGCCTGTCACAGCGGAGAGGGTCAAATTGGCCGCTGACCTTTGTGGGAAAGAGGTTCGAGTTCAGGGAGTGGTGCTGCGATACCGCTGGTACACTCTCAAGCAGACCGTAACACTGTGCGACCCCACATCACCGTTCTATTGTTCGCGATTTCAATTCCATGAAGTTTTCTGATATTTTGCAACAAGCGCTGCTAGGTTTATACCGATATATCTCGTTTGCACATCGGAGAGAGGAATTTGCATTAAAATATTGATGGCGCAACCGCGAACGAATACTGCAACGTTCGCCATTAGCATTGTAGCAGGAAGAAATATGAAAGATTCATTTTTTTCTAGTATTCGCTTATTGCAGAGAAAAGGGAAGCCTAGATGAATTAATTTCCTAAACCGCTTTTACTGCAGCTTTTTCCGTAAAGTACAAATGTGTATCAACCAGTGTAGCATATTATTATTGTTATTATTAATCGATATTCCCGAAACATATGCTCCGAATTAATTAAATATTTTGTGTGGTACGGAGTCTGTCAATACCTTGGTGTTTTATAGAAACAAGATAAAACTTCAAAATCTTGCAACAATTTAAACTTTAGTTTTTAAACGTTAAAGTATAATTAATTCGGAATTCTTGCCTCTAGCACAAAACATAAACATGTATTCCTTTTACACCGATAAATCCATCAAAGCTGAGTGGCCAAATGGGCCTCTTTCCCTGTTTAACAAATTTGCATTCTTTTTCATAGAAATATTTTCGTGAGCATCTAATTCTCGCGGCGAAGTTACGTTCTTAATTAATTTGAGGTTTTCTAATTTAATATTATGCCCGGTTTTGTTTATGCGTTGTGCTACCTTTGACGATTCAATCTTTCCATAGGGGTAATGAGCGGTAATGTTCTTTAAATCTGGTGTTTATTGCCTGTTTCGTTTTTGTAATACACGCTTTATCACAGCGATTTTTTAAATTCCCAATCTTTCCTTCATATCCGGTTTATCTTTCGGATTGCCTAGGTTTCCGAGTCTAATTTGTGAACTGAAACACACGTTCATATCTTGTCCCTTAAAAACTTTACTAATACCTTTCGATATTCTGTGAAAGGGAAGTTTGACAAATTTCTTATCGCGGCTTTTTGCCAGAATTAAAGTCGTGGAATTTCTTACATAATTCTTATGTTGGACTTTTTTAAGGATGCCATAGAAGGGTAACTATTGTAAATAGCTACACTTTTTATAAATTCATGTTTTTTATTGTATTTATTTTTATTCATGGGGAATTTTACCAATTTGTTAATTAAGAAACGAATGGCAGACATTTTATGTTGTTTACAGTGTAGTGGTTAGAATCTGTCATGATGTATCTATTAGTCTTCATTTCCTTTCTATAGATGTCTAGTTCCAGTTTTTTTGTTGTTTCTAATTTTGTCTCGAATTTTAAATTAAGAGAGTAATTCCGGAATAGTGCTTTTCTTAGTATTAAAAATCGTGAAAATGTCGGCGATGTACCTAAGCCGGGAAGCCTAGGAAAATATACGGTGTCGTTTTTCATACACATTTCAAATTTACTCTTGAGCAAGTTGGCTATGAAAGGACACAGTGAACGCTTACGAAATCATTTATATGAAGAGGAATGCAAATTTGTTAAACAGGGAAAGAGGACTAGGTAGCCACTCAGCTTTGATTGATTTATTGATATAAAAGGAAGACAAGTTTACACTTTGTGCTACAGACAAAAACCTTTTCTTTTAGTTTCGTGTCTTTTGCATGTTTTAGGGTATACAGTCGGTAAAGGTAGGTACTTGTAAATATCTTTTAGAGCAGGGATAGAACAAGGCATGTTAGAATTGAAATCTTTTTCTTACATTATTCGATCGGTCGTATCTATGGCAACTATTTTATTATTATTTTTATACAGAAATTTTAACGTTAGTTATCAAATGGTAAAAGTATATAAATCCATTATCCTATTTACCTATTATTTTCTCCATTTGCATCACACCTCTTACGAACCTCCATCCCGCATAACCTAAACTAGGACTACGATTACGATTGCCCTGCGTTCACGCAACGGAAATTGCCGATGATGCGCGAAGCGCATCATTCTAACATATATTTGTTTAACTCGACAAAATTATGTCATATAAAAACATTTGTACATTCAAACGAATTCAATTTGTTGTTCTTAAAAAATGTGCTTTCACTCAAATAAACCATTGTTGAATTAAATAAATAATTTCAAAGATATATATTTGTTTGATTCAAGAACTTTTTTTCTTTGTGTATGTATGTATTTCCTCTTTTATGAAATGTTTCACGGATAATATAAAAATTGTTAAACCTTTATAATGCCATTTGTCAGTTACCAATTTTGCATAGTTCCACGCTGCGATTTTTACAAAGCCAATAAACCGTGTAGGGACCACACAACGATTGCAACAATGCGGTGACAAAATTAATTTGCTTGCCGTTATATAACAGAATAGCGCATGAAACCCAAATAAAAGCGAACGTGATGGTTGTGATTGTGTGCATTATTAAATCTATTGAAATCGGAAAATGATTTATGTATTTTGAAGAAAAAATAACAGTGCTTATTCACGGAACGCAGAAAAGTGTGAAAAAAATAATTACACCTTTCACTTATGGAATATTTATTCGCTGTGTTGGTTCAGTAATTTGCGCAATGCAACTTGAAGTGTTTAAACGCTATTACTAAGTGTGGAGTTTTGATGTATACCTAAATTGTTTATAGTTAATGCTAGAAAGAATTCTATTTGTAGAAAAATGCTTAACGGTTTGATTACAGTAATTGGTTTTTAATATTCATTTTTAAACGGATCTTGCTGCATGAAATTTAACAAGCAACAACTAACGCATTGTATAATTATTTTAAATATAAATTGAATATGCGTACGCGTGCTTAATTGAGTATTCTTGAAAATGAAAATAATTTCTAAAACGGAATATCTTCGAAAGATCCATTAACTTTCCGAAAAATATTATGAAAATGCTTGTAGTATGATAAAGAAATGGGAAAAATATTACTAGTAAAGTAATATTTTAGGGTCACATGTTAAAGTGTTAAAGAAAACACTTAGGTTACGTCAAACGAATAACTTAACCGCCCTAATTGCAATTAAAACTATCACTGGTTCGATAGCACCATGGGGCCAATGTCAAATTTAACCAATTTTTGTGATCAACTGATCGATCCAACCATCGGTGAGTTTTTGACTGATCTACTCGTTCGTTTGAAGTGGCCTAAGAAAAGACCTAAAATTGACAAAAATTGCGTTTGATGGTGCAGTTCGTTTTATTTTATAAATGCGACAACGCGATCCCGAAAAATAATGAAAGACATGGATTTTAATAAACAATAACAATTTAAAATCAGTCGTGACAGAATGCAAACGTCTAATAACAATTTTGAGTATTTGAACAAAAATCCAGCAGATTTTTGTTATCATTTTGCAATCTAGAATCAAAACAACAAATTTGAGAATGGAGGCAATTAAGTCACAAAAGGCTACATCATTTCCAGCAGTTAAGAAGGAGATGACCACAATACTTTAATGTTCCAAGGGGATACTTCGCATTAACTGTTTTATCATAGGCCAAGCCATTAACGAAATACAGTTAGGAGCAAAAAGTTGGCACCAGAGAAACCTTTTTTTTGTTAATATTTTAGAAAATTGTTACTAAGATAAAAGTTCCTGCATTTTTTGGAACTAAAGTTTAGCCAGTTCGATAATGATAGCAAGGACTGTGGGGTAGTATGGCAACGACAACATTCTCGGCACACTCCGCACCACTCAAATTATTAATTAACTCGGAAAGGACATTTCGGAGACACATGGGTCTTCATCTTCAGCCGCGTACCGATTGATGTGAGAGAACATATATTAAATCTAACGAACCCGCTTTATCCCTACTCTTCACGAAAAAAATATAAAAGTACCTACTTTTACCACGAAATGCAAGACATGTGGCCGTCTCACCCTAATAAAAATAAAAATCGAGTGGGGCAACGAGATATGTCCCTTTCTATCCGTCAATTTGACGGATCACATCAATCGGTACGCGGCTGAGGATGAAGACCCATGTGTCTTCGAAACGGCCTTTCCGAGTTAATTCATAATTTGTATGGTGCGGAGTCAGTCGAGAATATTGTTGTTGTTTTAGCCAGTTATTTGTCAAATTATGCTTCCTGTTTAGCAGAAATGGACGAAATTTTAAAATGTTCGTAAGAGTAAAACACCCTTCTTGTTACAAATATAGATTAATATTAATATTATATTATTAATAACTAGAAGTTGTTTAGAATTTCATTTTGTTTACAAATATCAATTTTCAAAAAGAATGCTCTTAAAAAAATTATAAACATATTTTTTAAATTGTTCGAGACGTGTAAGTAGTTTGTAAATTTCATCAGAAAACAATTTTCCAGAATAAGTGACAAATAATTCAGAAATATTGTACGATTTAATGGGAGTGTTGCAGTGAAACTGAATTTCAGTTTTACTACTGATAATGATAGCTTAGCTATCGAAACGTGCGTCCAGTACAAGTTAGGTATTATGGTAAGGGTTTTAGTGAACTGTTTTAGAGTTTTATTGTTACAGCATAACTGTTATGCTCTAACAATTTGCTTGTAGCCATGTGGGTACAAGAAATAGAGAGGATGGGAATGGAGGTAAACACAAATAAAAGTCAAATGATGATCGTAAATAACCAAAGGAAAAATGAAGAGAGAAGAAGATACAAAAACAACAATAGGCTACGAATACTTTGGAAGTATGATAGCGCAGGATGGGAACATAGATCTCGAAATGACGAACAGGGCTGAAAAGGCAAATAATTGCCTTATACAATACTATCATGGGTAAGAAAGAAATCGGTAAAGAAATCATACTTAAAGTCCGTAATGCAATAGTAATTCCAACAATAACTTATTGAAGTGAATCGTGGATACTTCAAAGAAACATGAGAGTAAAATAACAGCAATGGAAATGAAATTCCTAAGAAGAATTGCAGGAAAGACTAGAAGAGACAGAGAACGGAATGAAGATATAAAAAAGATGGTAAACCAAAGAGAAGAGATAAACACAAAAATAGAAACCGTGCACTTAAAATGATTTGGACATATTACTATAATGAGTGAAAACAATTTAGTTAAGAGAGTAATAGAATCAAGAAAATTAGGAAAACGAAGAAAGGTCAGACCTAAGTAGAATTGGGAGGAGAGATTGATAGGGATTGATAAGAAAAGAGGCAAATCCCTGAACCCCCAAAGAATTAAAGACATTAGCTAAGGACCGGAGCGCATAGAGAAGATAAGAAATTAAAGTTCAAAATACAATTATCCGACATCCTATATGGGTATAGAGGATTGGAGAAGAAGAGAAAAAGAAGCAGCAATTGGTAAAAAAAAATTGAAACCCCTTAGAAGAAGGTTGTATTTTATTGCAGCAACGTTTCCATCATAGAAGTTAATTGCTCGAGAGAAACTGTGAGAAACTACCGTTCCTGATAATCAAACCACCTACGGAAGTCACCCATATATTAGTACAGTTCCTGATATTTTCCAGACTTAGCTTGAGCTGACTTTCCGCAATTTTTAGATGTTGACCTCTTTCTTGCAAAGAAAAACTTTAAGCCTGAAGAAGAAGTTACTGCTACAGATAATATTTTGATATGCTTCAAGCCGATCGTTATAATACTATAAATAAAGACGTATAGCACCATTGGTTCAAATGCATTAATATAGATGGGGAGTGTGTTGTAAAAGAAAAAAGCTTTGCGCTAATCCATATATTAGTGTATTACTATCTCCAATATTATTTTTCTCACTTGTAAAATCAATCCTCTTATTTTTGAGAAGCTTATTAGACTACCAATCGCATAGAATCTACTGAAGCTTTCAATTCCTCATTTGAGAACGGGTTTCTTTCTATTCTCAATGCTTTATAAAAATCCAAACTTTCCAAACTGTCGTTTATGAACTAAACAATATCTCTTGTATATTTTGCAGTAATCCGCAATGCCTTCTCTACTAGAAGCCCTAGAGCAGAAGTACGGCGAAAGTTCGACCGAATCCGAAGGTTCGGAAGAGGAAGGCATCTCCGTATCGATATACGTGCCGAGGAAATCTCCCAGATTGACGGTGCCTTCGCTACTCGTCCTCAACGACTGTGATATCACCAGCGCCGGCGAGCAACAAGCCCTTGTCGACAAATGCGCGGCGGTGGAAGAACTTGACCTCGCCAAGAACAAGCTGAATTACTGGCCCGAGGTAATATACGTACATACATAATGTAATCTACCACAGTCCGATAAATAGGAGATTTACGCCAAGTAAAAGTGAATAAGGAAAAATAAACCGCGTGTTTTGTGCGCGTTTTGTAATAATTCGTATGGCAATGTCGAAATTTTATAGTGTGCCAATGTTCGTACGATCACTAGCGAACGTATTGCATAATTGTTGGGATTAGCGTCGTTATATATAGTGTGTTACTTCTTCCGAGGCTTACAGAAATAGTCTAAGGTCGTTCTGCTTTGTTACAGTTAAACTATACGTATCGTGGAACTAATGTATTGTTTTCGAAATCTCTTTTTAACGTGTAGTCATGATATGGTCGCAATGTATACGTATGAATTGCAGGAAGTTCATTTGATGCAATTAATCCTTTAATTTCAGTTAAAATTATCTTGTTTTAGAAAATGTAAGGATATACATTGCTATTTTGTACACTAGAAACACGTTTTTGTGAATTTACATAATTTTCAGTAAAGTTACAGTCTCTCATTTAGTTTGATACTTTAGTAATTTTATGGAAAACACGATCGTTTTTTACATACCTATATTTACATATGTAAATTTTCCTCAACACATTTTGTGTAACAATCCATTTATATATATATATATATATATAAATTTTACTTAATTATTTTTTTTTATATTTCTTCTACACTGGTCTTTTTAGTATTGAAATTAGTTTGAAAATTGTTTTTGGATGTGCATATATTACGCTAAGGGCGACGCCGGGCATAATATTAAATTAGAAAACATAAAATTAATTAAAAACGTAATCCCGCCGCGTGAGCTAGACACCTATGAGACTATTTACATAAATAAGAATGCAAACCTAATCAATAAAGAGAAGGGACCTTTACACTTTTCATATCTTTTCGATTTATTACGGTAAGAGGTCATTTGATTTATGGTTGTGCTATAACAGGGACGTCGATCCTCTCGTACATTCCGCATGCATCTTTAGTTTTTAAGGGTAGAGACGGAAAGAACACAAATTTGACGAACAGAAAGGATATAACCGTTGTCTCACCCGATTTTTATTAGGGTGGGATGACAACATGTCTCGGTTTGCGATGATATACCTTTTTCCGGCTTTTCTCCTTATTTTAACTTGCTTTCTAGCATAAACGGCAAAAGTAAGTACTATATATATTTTTCTTGAAAAGTAGGGATAGAGCAGGTTCATTAGATTTAATATATGTTCTCTCACATCAATCGGTACGCAGCTGAGGATAATGATCTACGTGCTTCGAAACGGCCTTTCCGAGTTAATTAATAATTTGTGTGGTGCGGAGTGTGCCGAAAATTATTTGTTTGACATGTTCATAGATGCTTTTTGTAAAAGGATCATCGTCACTCAGCCTGTAAAATTTATCCGATATTTACATATTTTTACTAAATAAATCTTTTTCTTGCTGTTTCTGGTTATGGGAAATCAAAACACATGCCATACTTAAAAAGATCCTTTGTATGTTATGTGTTTCTTGATTAAATATTTTTTTTTACATTGTAAAAATACTAACCAATAAATAGCTGCAAATTAAGATTCTAAATTTCTATAGTCCACCGCCAACTTATTTTACCAATTTTTCTAATAAAAGTGTATCCTATTCAAATTTAATTTACTAATTTCATCAATAGTTTAATGTGTCAATAATCTAGTGAAATATTTTAAATTTATTTTCTTTTTGTTGTCCTTTATATGGAATCTCTGCTGGACAATAAATATTTATTGGTATTATTATTATTATTTTTATTATATTTAATTGTGTACAGCTTTATTATCTTTTTAAAACACCCACCACATCTAAAGTAATATCGACCCCATTTACCAAAATTTCCATTTTTGCATTTTCATTTCTTTTGTATAAACCACATCAATAATCTCGAAGTAGCATTTTTTTTTCTTAACGTGGTTTGTAGTGTTTGTTTTTTTGTTTGAAATGCCATATCCAGCAATCGCTTGTCTTATTCCTTCTACCCAGAGAATTTTTGAAATTTACGAGAACATATTCTGTAATATATATCTAGATTTATCTTTATTACTACCACGTCATTCAACACTCGCTTCTCATCTATGAAGTTTCACAGCTTTTGTTTTGTATACGATATCGATGACGCTACCTTCTTCTTGGAGCAAGCAGTTTTGATTTTCGTAATCTTCGTCCTATTCAGATCAAGTCTTCAAGTTCAAGTGCTACTTTCGTTTCGAAGGCAAAGATAAGTTGCTATTGAACTCTCACAATAATGTCCCTTAAATCGTCGTTCTTCTTCAAGTGTTATAAGCGTGATGGCGATATTTACAGCTACGAATGCTGTACGTAACAAATTAAGAACGTTGTCGATGTTGATTCTGATTGTTTTAATACTTGCTGTTAACTTTAAAATACAGAAAACCCTTTACGATTGTAAGTAACCACTAAACTGCACGTATTGATTTATTTTCTATATATACGCATAGCAAACAACACTGAATAACGGCACACTCCGCACCACACAAATTATTAATTAATTTGGAACAGCCGTTTCAAGGACTCCTGGGTCCCCATCGTCAACCGTATGACCAAATTCGCCAGTTTATCATAGCATTAAATTACTTACCAATATTGAATTTGCGTATGCATTTTAATATAATAATAAACTTGTCATAAACAAAACATTATCATCGTGGCATGACATCAAAACGTGCATATATCTAGAAATAGTAAGTGTGATGGACACTTTACGCATAATTTAATTCTTGGTGCAATAAACAATAATAACACGTATATAAGTTTCCAAAAATTTTTTGGATATTTTCATTTAACTTCAGATGGTATCCTTGTGCTAGAGCACTGCATGGGCTAGGAAAAGCCCGGCCCGCTCGGCCCGCCCGAGCCCGCGGGCGGGCTTGGGCGGGACTCGTCTCTTTCATTGCGGGCCGAGCCAGGCCGGGCCTAAAATTGTACGGGCCTGACGGGCCGAGAATGTTTTATTAAGTACATCGAAAGGATATAACGCATGCAGTAAACGCTGTTTAGTTTGTACGATATCGTACAAATTTTAATGTATGCAATGTCATGTTACGTTTTCTTTTGGTTTCATACAATATAGTATACAAGAACAAACAAAATAAATGTTTCATTCTACTCATTACTCATTATAATGTAGTAATTAAAAAATGATTAGAAATAGGCGATGCAGATATAATTACTTAAACAGGCTAAAATAATTTAGACGGGCCAAGCGGGCCTAAATTTCCTAACGGGCCGGGCCGAGCGGGCCTTGTGCCGAGGTAATGAATGCAACGGGCGGGCCGGGCGGCCCTACTCCATGCTGTAACGGGCCACGGGCGGGCCGGGCCGTGAAAAATAGGCCCGTGCAGTGCTCTACCTTGTGCTCGAATATTGGATTTGCTACAGTTATGATTTTTATCTCGAAATTAACAAAATTTAGGGCAAATTTAATACATACATATGTGTGAATTGGTTGTGACATAGATATATTTTCAGTAAATAGAAATTTTAATATTTGGAAAAAAGTTGGGGGTGGAGGACGATTCTCCGAAAAGGGTAGTAGCTAGAGGAATACTACTGACACTATCACATAGTACCCTCGAAACAGATAAAAAGTTGTCTAAAATGTTTTCTAATATTTCTCATAGGTTAGGAGATATTGACGTCAATTTCTGAAGGTGGTATTGCATTTAGGGTGTTCGACTCCCCAAAAATGCGCGATTGAGCACCTAAAAAAGATACCGTTGTTCTTACACTGTCAGTCTAAAAACTTACAAAGTTTCAATTTTTTCTGAATTTTCGGGTTTCTTGTGTCTCCTTGTAACTAAAAATTAAATTAATTCAATAATGTACGTCATATCGCTTGGCACTTATAACCTCGAACAATTTACATGACGGTGAATTGTATAGAGAGTCTAGCAAAGATAGCTCAAGCGTTTGAAATTTCAATAGCTAGATCTTCTACAGCTCTTTCTAGGAAACCAGTTCCATATATCTTTTGCTATGCTGAAATCAGGAAAGAGAAGACTAACTCACTCCAAAACTTCAGTTTCTTCTTTTTTGGACCAACCAGTTATGTACCATACCTTGTTTTTTCCCAAGATAGTATGAATTTACGATTTCGCTCAAAACAATAGGTAGCTTGCAGACAGTATTGAAGAAATATCTTTTTGGTATTTAGTTCATTTGTATTTAACATATTAAGAGCAATTATCACATTTTCCAAAAATATACAAAATTATACACTACGTGAATTGATCCACCTCTAACACGAGAGTCAAAGAAAACCTCATCTACACTGCTTTGATAGACTTATAGATTTTTTAAATTTTGCGGATGGTTTAAGTTGATGGTTGGGGAATGAAGAACATATTCGTCTGTATTACGTTAAGAAATTGGCGAATATGCCTTTTATTGCCGGAAGTACTAACTTAAATCATCCGTGAAATTTTTAAAATGCCAACTTTGCTTATAAAAGACCAATTTGATAACATACGCATGACAATTGTAGCGATTGCAAAAATCTAAATATCCTCAGATAGATTTCCCTCCGAAACGTGGGGTTTCCCACTCTATGCGTCCTACAAATCCACCATCCTTCATTCAAATCGGTAATTATACCTTGGAACCTCCTCTTGCTTGAATTGTTCACAAATCCAATATTGATCTTTTCTCGAACTGTTGATTAAATGTTGATGTTTTTTTTATGTATTACAGATTAGTTCCTCGGCAACGAAGCAGTGGTAGAAATTATTAATACAATTTTAGTTTTGACCATAGACAGAGTGTAGCAATGAAAGTAAGTTCGCCCCCAAATTAGTGATACTCTGTGGTATATTTGCAAACTGTAGCCCGATTTTTCTCTGAAGATTTTGTTTGTTTAATCATATCTTTTTGTGTATTTATTAATAGGGATACACAATTTCGAAACATACCTACAAGGACATCAATTTTTTTTATTACATTCAGCGAAAAGTTAAATAAATTCTTCTCTTGTCCCTCGTGTTTACCAACGAATAAACAATATGATTTTAACAATTTCTGAAATTAATGTTAAACTCTTTGTTTTCTTAGGTCTTTGGCATACTTCAACAAATGCCCAAGCTAAAATTCGTGAACCTCAGCTTCAATCAACTCTCAATGCCTTTGAAGCAAACGGACGTCGAAATCAACATCCGTTGGGAGCACCTTCGAAATCTGGTACTCAACTCCACGCAGATTGACTGGGAGAGCGTTCAAAGAATCTTAGACTATTCCCCAACCCTAGAAGAGCTACACCTGAGCCTAAACGAGTACAATTACGTTAGTCTTTGCGATCCTACTACTAAATGTGACCAGTGCGACGACAAACCAAAAACCGACAATGAGTGCGAGCTTCAAGGAAAGTGTTTCTGTGGAATATTGGCCGATCAAAAGAAACATAAGCATTTGGGCATTAAGAAGTTCCACTTTAACGGAAATCCGGTGTCGAGATGGTCGGAAATTAAGAAGTTAGGATACGCCTTTCCCAATTTAGAATCGTTGGTTGTTGCGGATTGTCCTATATTAAGTTTAGACAACCAGATTGAAGAAGATAGCCAGCAGAATAGGGAATTTAATAGATGCGAAAGCGAATGCGAATCTAGCGAAAATTGTGAATCACCGCATGACAGCTTTAGACATTTAAAATTCCTAAATTTGAATTCCACCCAGCTTTCGGCATGGGATGAAATCGAACGGTTGTCCAAGTTCCCTGCCTTGCAGTGTTTACGAATACAGGTAAGTTCTAAAACATATACATTCGTTTGAATATGTAACTGAATTGTTAGGAAAACTCTAGCATTTTACTTGTTCATAACGCCTTGTTGGATTTTCAAAGTAGTACGTTTAGCCTGCAGATGAAATACTTATCTATTTTAGAATTAAGAGTGGTTACAACGATTTTTAGGGTTGTCCTCTGTGGGAAAGCCATGAATATACAGAACACGAGAGAAGACAGCTGCTCATTGCTCGGTTGCCAAACGTAGAAATGTTGAATGGAGGTGGTAACATAGAGCACGATGAAAGGGAGGATGCGGAGAGAGCTTTTATTCGGTACTACATGGACAAACCTGAAAGTGATAGACCTGAAAGGTAAGCTTATTGTTTTTTTTTTTAATAATTTGAATATGAGTCAGTTGTAAAAATATTTTTTGGTTTCTTCACAAAATAATCCACAACAGCTATTGTAAGTTCATAAAATTAGAATTAAAGAACCTTTAAATTTTAAAGCCTATACTTGATCAGTGAAAGTCGATTTCATAATCTAACTTTAAAGACACCCTGGTTCAAAGGTTCTGAGTTTGCCACATGAACAATATAAAGTTAACTCAACTTCTGTCAACAATTTTAATACCTGTTATCTGTCTACATTTCTTCATGTTCATCAAAGAACGATGGAATTGAAGACAAGGTTGCTTTGATAAATCTAATCGAATAATTTTTTTGGAAGATTGATTAACAAAGAAAAAAGTACGATTATTTCAGCAGAAGAGATTTCAGGTGTTCTAAAAGCCTCAGGCCTTGAGATAATTAAACTAATCTGCTTATTATTGTCAGATTATATTTGCACGTGCCACAATTATGTTGAAATGGGTAGAGCTTGCCTAAAACTTCAGTAATTTGCAGGATTTTCGGAAGAGTTAATGATGCTATTGACTTTGAGTCCTCTCTATGCAGACATTTTTAGATCAAGAATATTTTTTGTTGTTACTCTCTCTAATTATAATTAATACACTAATTCAACTCGGGTAAGAAACTTGTTTATGTTTTCAAAGCACGTAAAGGTGGTACATCCCCATAAAGCAAAAAAAAAAAAAAAATCGAACTACAATAAAGTGCCTCCACAATTTAAATGTTGAAACCGACTTTACCTAAAGGTGTGATTATAACAATCTTTTGAGATGCCGAAACAAAAAATTGTCGCAGCGTGCAAATCCGGACTCTAAGGTGGATGTTAAACTTCTGTGGAGCCACAACAACCAAAAGTATTGGATCAACAATGGTTCAGCAAAACACTTATACCAGTTTTCCACACCGTTTCTTACATCATGCTCTTCTGTTACTAGACCATCTTTCATACAGTCAAGTAGTAACATTTCTTGATAGTTCCAAAAAAACGGTTGCACTGTTTTTCCTGCAACAAGGGTGACCTTAAACTTCTTGGGATTGGAGCGCTATTGCTACTGCATCGGGTCTTCCTGGATCACAGTAATGACCTCAGGTTTCACCCCTAGTAACAAGTCGGTTAATAATGTAATTTGATTCGTCCTCATAACGTGATAAAAATTGTCCATACGTCTTTATCTGAGCTGATACTTGGAATGGCAAGTGTGCAATATTCTGCAAACGATGATTTTCATTTTCACAATACCTTGATAATGGAGGATTCTCAAGCATTTAATTTTTTTTCATTATGTGCAGTGGCCCCGTCAAAAGAGTGACCTGGATTCGGATGATCTTCCTATGGTTTCTAGCTATTTTAAACAGTTATGACCATTTGCATACAATTTCCTTGAAGAGAATCATTCCCATATATACGAGAGAAGTTTTTATAAAAACAATGAAAGTAAACAAATGGATACGATTCGTTTTATGGTTTTCCAAAATATTCGCTATTTATGTATACACTTTGCATGCGTTCGAACCAGTTCTCGAAACATTTTTTCCACTCTGCAGGTGGTGTCTCCAAAACTTGGTTTTTGAAGATTTCAATAGCTTCTTAGGGTGACAAAAATCCCTGTCCATGGATTTTTTGTTTGACATTTGGAAACAAAAAAAAATCGTTGTGATAAACCAGGTGAATATGGGCAACGAGGCAATAATTCGATGGGTGCTATGTGAGAGCTGGCATTGTTATGATGAAATGATGAAGGATGATGCGACGTTGTCGATTGTTTTTCTTGATTTCATCGATGACTTCTGGCAAACAAATTGTTGTATACCATTCAGCATTAACTGTTTTTCGATTCTCCGAAGCCATGCCTGCGACATATCCAGTACAATGAAAGAAATAAGCAATCATTTTCTTGGAAGTGCTTCGTGAACGAACAATTGTTGCTTAGTTTCTGGCTCGTACGAATATATCTAAGTTTTGTCATCAGTTACAATGTTGTATACGGATTTTGAAGTTCCTCTGTCGAATTTTTTGAGCGTTTCCTTACACCAAATGACAAGAGCCTTCTTTGTTCTTGGATCAAAATTGTGCGGAAATCACTTCCACACCTAAATGTTTATGCAAAATCGAATGTACTGCAGTCATCGACATGCCTAAGGATCCTCTTCAATCATGTTACGAACAGTATCGATGTTTTTTGGAACAACAACCTGTTTTGGTCGACTTTCACGAAATTCATCATTTACGGAAGCAGGGCTATGCCGAAATTCTGCAAACCAGTTGTAAACAATTTTTTCTGATGGTTCTTCCTTACCAAGAGTTGAACGAAGCGATTCGAGACATTATCGGGCCTTTTACTGAAATCGTAAAAAATCATCCAATGATCGGGTGAAATTTCTATTTTTTCGCAAAATTGTTTTTTCCGAACGCTCACTGTAAACGGTCAATGTCTGTGCTGTCACTGCTTCAGCAATAACAAATGTCAAATTTATTTAGGAAAATAGTCATGTCAAATCTCAATAGCACCATCTAGTGCTTAGTCGTTTGTAAAAGCTTAAGACGTTACCTTCGTAACAAACATTCCTTTAACAGTCATTTTGCCTTATCCTGTAAGGGATTTGGTAATAGCTCTATATTCGATTTTATCCCTTTTGAGAAATCAAAAATGCGCGACAAATAGAGTTCTCATGCCTTTATTTTAATTCTAGATACTTCGAGTTAGTATCCATACATGGCAAACTAGATCCTTTAGTCAATGTTGACCTCCGGCCCGAGAAAAGAGTAAAAGTTACATTTACCTGTGGATCAAACAGCGAAGTACGATCGGTCGATGTTTATCGTACGGTCAGCGATTTAAAGACCAAATTGGAGCAGTTCGCTGGATTTTCGGCGTCCAAAATGAGATTATTTTACGTTGATCAGGATCTTCGTGATATTCAGGTAAGAGCATATTTTCTGCTAAATCCAGATTTAAATTTTGTTTTCCTAATAAAATATATTGCTATTTGGTGGAAAAAAAATT
Organism: Dynastes maya; assembly: GCA_029619315.2. Lineage (NCBI taxonomy): Eukaryota > Metazoa > Arthropoda > Insecta > Coleoptera > Scarabaeidae > Dynastes > Dynastes maya. The sequence continues at coordinate 13,516,227 of JAROYE020000002.1, read as the reverse complement.
TATTTTTACTAAATTTCACAGGGTCCAGAACAAATGAGATATCCTCATAAGCAACTCTACAGCTACAACATTCGTTCTGGTGACGAAATTATTATAGACTGCAAAAAGAAATTAACGGATAAGCAGTAACTAGAACTAGTATTATCTAGTAACTAACGAACTTTGGGAATTTCTAATAAACATTTCTAACAATAACAATTTTTTCGTTTTACTACAATAATGTATTTTGCCAATTCAAATAAAAATAACTGCCAGATGGTTGAGTATATTTCCATTTTTTTTATAACAATGTATTATGCCGAACGGGTTAATATACAAGAAAAACTATACACTCACATGACTATTATGTATTTGTGTACTAATAATATATTATGGATGAAGATGTAAAAGTAGTGGTATGATATCAATTCAAGTGCAAAATGGGGTTGATAATAAATCAATTATGATAGTTTTTCTGCAAGACAAGTAAATTTGACGAATTATTGAGTACCTGGGACAAAAAATATGCAAAAATTAAAGGACAACAAGAAGAGATTGTAAGGAACCCCATCTTGCGATGAGATTGAAATTATTAACCGCGGAACATATTTAAAGTAAAGGAATTCTTGTTATATATATTTAATGTTTCAGTAGTCAAGTAAGCCTAAAGTAAAATAAAATGAAACAAAGTTGCTGTGCAACGACAACTTGTAACTTGTGAGTGAAATTTATTATTAACATTGCCTAATCCTGAATATATGTAGGGTTGAATATTGACAAGCAAATATTTTCAAAAGGTCAGTAATAATTTGGAACTGAAAATACATTGTTTGGACAAATTCTCTTATTTAGGAAATGAATGAAAATGTTTCCTTGTTGAAATTTCTATTCTATGTGATTTATTACTTCTAGTTTTAGAAAATATTGTCAAAGCAACTTGAAGGTCTCTATAGTACGAAGAAGAAGGGTCAGTATAAAGGAAGTTAGACAAAGAATTCTTACTACAGAGTCTGTCTTAAAATCACCGACACACATTTAGGAATAGTAGAGAATCATTTAAAGAAGTTATTTCAGAGGTAAATGGTGTTAGTCTCATTTACGCCGTTATTTCAAGCAACCCTTTATACACTCATATTAAAAGTTGTGAATATTAGTAAATTATTCTTTGATAAATGTTGAACAAAAAACCACTAATTACAAGCGAGTTAAGAAAACTCAAAAAGTCTCCATTATATCAAAAAATATTTAATCATTAGGGGATAGAACATAATTACACGGGAAATAAGTTGACGGCACTATTTGCTCTCAGGAATTTATGAATAAATAACTAAAGTTAAGCTGATAAAATTGAGTTTTCTCGACTTACTCTAATAAGCTGTTTTTGTCCAAAATCTAATATCTTCTCCGGATTTGATTCCAACAAAGTATTGGGGTGAATGACCTCTCTGCTGTATACGTTGACGTAAGGACTGTCGCCAACAGGTTAAGAAACGTCTGATTCGCATGTTATTTGGAAAAGTCAATATTTTCTATTTTAGAAAGAAATAGACATGATCCAATAGTATTATGTATGTACCTTCCAATGTCTGTTGGCGCCCCGATGCACCCCATATAATTCTTGATCTTAGTAATATGCATCGTATGGCAAATTTTTTTATGTTCGTTTTGCTATGTTGTTTCAAAAATTATGTCAAATAACGCATACCAACAATCACGTGACTTTTTTTAACCGCCAAATTTGACATTTTTTTTCAGAATTTTTTTTAAATGTCTAGGAAGAAAATTTTCTAACCTTTTTTTCAATATACCAAGTTTGAAAACTTTAGTACTTTATTTTTTTTTCATAAAAATTGATTGGATTACTTATGTTGGTATTCATAGTAGGGTAGAAGATTACAAATTGTATGTTGAATACCAGGAATCTTTTTTTTTTTGTTTTAAAAGATAGATATCGATTTCGACTATAAAGCCAACCTCAGGCCAATTGCCATTGGAGTTGAGAAACAATAAAATCTCGTTATCGTCATTAATATAAATTTGAAAAGTAAAAATTTATACACACGACCAGTAGACGTCTGTATAATTGTGTTTCTTGCCGCTTCCTTAAACTTTTTTTTCTATTTTTTCAAATAAAAACCTTTCTGATAATTTTCTTGATCATTACTTCCCATTTTTCACGTTTTTGCTTTTCGAATTTTATATTATTGACGATAACGTGATCCTATTGTTTCTCAACGACTTCAATGATTATTATTATATACATGTTAGGATTCATCATACGATCTTCGAAATACTTCACGAATCAACATCTTCTGAAAACGCTGTATGGAGCATTTGTCTTAAGTCGGCTAGAGTATGCTTCCATTGTATGGTATCCTTACTATCAATCCTACGAGGATTCTATTGAGAGAGTACAGCGAAGGTTCCTGAAATTCCTATCTTTTAGGATCGACGGTATATATCCGGTGAGGGGTATAGAGTATGCCAGATTATTGGAACGACATGCGGTCCGGAGTATTTCGGAAAGAAGGCAAATTTGCAGTGCGCGGTTTCTCTACAAATTTATTGACAATAAAATCGATTGCGCATATCTGCTGTCAAAAATTAATTTGAACGTTCCTCGTTTGTCTTCGCGTAGTGTTCAATCGTTTCGGCCTTCAGCTGCAAGAACTAATGTGCTGCTGAAATCGCCAGTTCAAAACATGTGTGTGAATGCAAATAAATATTATGCAGATATTTTTGTCGGTGACGCGATGCATTAATCGGTGGAGTATGTATATATTATTTTTTTTCTATTATTTTTCAGTTATCTTTTATTAAGTATTATATTTTATTTTTCTCTTTGTATTATGTGCACATGTATTCGTATTATTATTTCGTCCTGTAATTGGGGTATCCTGTTGGGCGAATAAAGTTTATTATTATTATTATTAGCCTGAGGATGACTTCATAGTCAAAATCGATGGCTAGCTTTTAAAATAAAAATCCTTCCTGGTATTGAAAATATTATTTGTATGCTTCTATAGTGTGACGAACAAATATTCTCGGCACACTCCGCACCACACAAATTATTAATTAACTCGGAAAGGCCGTTTCAAAAACACTTGGGTCATTATCCTCAGCCGCGTACCGATTGATGTGAGAGTACATATATTAAATCTAACGAACCCGCTCTATCCCTACTTTTCAAGAAAAGTATATACAAATACCTACTTTTGTCGTTTAGGCTAGAAAGCAAGTTAAAATAAGGAGAAAATGCGGAAAAGGTCTGTCACCGCGAACCGAGACATGTGGTCATTCTACCCTAATAAAAAAAAATCGAGTGAGACAACGGTTATGTCCTTTCTGTTCGTCAAATCCGTGTTCTTTCTTTCTCTACCCTTGAAAACTAAAGATGCATGCGGAACGTATGAGAGGACCGCCGTCTTTGTCATAGCACAACCATAAATCAAATGACCTCTTACCGTAATAAATTGAAAAGACATGAAAGGTGTAAAGGTCCCTTCTCTTTATTGATTAGATTTGCATTCTGATTTATGTAAATAGTCTCATAGGTGTCCAGCTCACGCAGCGAAATCACGTTTTTAATTAATTTTAGGTTTTCTAATTTATTATGTCCGGTATCGTTTATGTGTTGTGCGGCACTTGACGCTTCTATCTTCCCATACCTGTAACACCTGATGTGTTCATTAAATCTAGTACCTATCGCTCGTTTCGTTTGACCAATATAGGCATTATCACAATCACCACATGCAATTGTATAAATTCTCGACCTTTCTCCAATTTCAGGTTTATCTTTTGGATTACCAAGAAGGTTTACAAGTGTATTTCGCGAACTGAAACACACGTTCATCTCTGGTTTCATAAATTTCTTATCGCGAGGTGCTGTTGGGATTAAGGTCGTGGAATTTCTGACATAGAGCCTATGTTGGTATGCGATCGAAGTAGGGATAGAGCGGGTTCGCTAGATTTGTGTCTTCGAAGCGACCTTTCCGAGTTAATTAATAATTTGTGTGGTGCGGAGTGTGCCGAGAATATTTGTTTGCCATACTATCCCACAGTTTTTTTTTTACTTTTTTAATCCTTTAAACAGATTTATTTTTTTCGTAATTCAATTTTTTTATACAAAAGTCACTATCTGAATGAATTTTTATTACTAATACACATTTTTTACATCAACAAAAATACCTCTAATAAAACTGCATTAACTTGATGCAAAGTTGATTTAGATAAATAATAATAATAATAACTTCATTACGATTTTTTAGTAATTATAGATGTAAATTGAATTATGAAGAAATATTAAAAAAAATCTCTTTAATAGAAAAATTCAGTGCACTTCACGAAAAAATTAAACTAATACCATAGGGCATTAAAAATTGTCGAATTGGAAAAAATCTAGAAAACAAGCTTTTTCTTTGGCGATTTACAAAAACTTCAAAAATAATTACTTTATAATTTTCTCAAAAAAAATCGGTTAAAAATGTCACGTGATTGTGTGTATGCACATCATTTGACCTCATTTTTCTTAACCAAAAACAAATGGCAAAGCCAAAATTTACATATTGTTTATAAAAAAAAAACACAATTAATTGGGATTTTTTAAATTTCGCGGATGATGTCTCTGCGCGTTATAGACGTGCGCTTCCTACAGTAAAAAAAAAGGTAATAAATCGAACAATAATAACAGAACCAATCAAGAATTATAATATCTGAAAAGTTGTGAAACACTCACCCCCTTAAGCAACGTTATGAAGTAGGTTGGCGGGTTGCATCGGAATTACTGCGCATTAAAAGTAAAAGCGCAGCCAGCTACCCCGGTGAAACGCCTATGTGTCGCAGAGGCGATTACCTCGCTCTAATTATAATCATTTAAGACTAGTACCATTTAATTCTGACGTAGAATATTCTTGAAAAGAAAAATTACTGAGAAAAGATTATAATCTTATAATTGTTTATCATTTCCAAGAGTGTCGCTGATATTAGAACCAACCTGTATATATTATAAATATTATTATTCCAAAATTTGAAAAGAAATATGTCAAATATTTAATATTGCAATTCATGTAACCTTCTACAATTTAATCTAAACAAAATGCTTCCTTTTAATATGCATTTTATTTTTTTTAATGAAGAAGTGATTTTGATGGGGCAGATGCTTTGATTAAAATAGATTAAACACAAAAAATATATAAGGCAAAAATAAAAACGAATTGATAATGTAAATTTTGTAGAAAACAATCAGTATTTTGTTGTGATGGATATTTAAATTTAAAATTCTCTTCCAAGAGTTCCAAGTAACAAACACATCTGTGACTATATAAATTGCATAAAAAAATATACAGGACTACATGAATTGCATTACTAATTAAATTCTTAGTTTTATCTACTACCAACTACTACTTCAAATTTAATCATGTTATTACATTACTACAATTAATTAGTATTTTATGTGTGATACTACCATCCTTTCTTTTTTTTTTGGATTCTCACGGTGTGAGACTAAATCGTGGTATTTTTTATGTAGTACGTGTTCATGTTAATAACAAAATCGATAAAACTGCCATGTAGTTTTATATATGTCTTAGTGTACTTTCAAAAATACATGTGTACTACTGAATAATGAATGTGATTTAATCCATTTGCATTGTGATACGATTAAATCCCGTTATATAATATAAAATATATGTGTTTAGCTAGTGGAAGATTTTTTAACATTTCTCTCAATGAAATCGAGTTTAGTTCTGTTTCCTATAATGGTGGTGGCGGGTTATTGTGACATCATATGATGCTATCGCATAACAAAGAGTATACTAATGTAAATAAATAATAAGTAATGTTTTTATTAAATAACTTGATGCATTTTTGCAAGCTTTTTCTAAAGCATCGCATTCTCTAATAGAAAAGAAAAACTGAACTCGATTTTCGTTAGTTTAATGATTTACTATTGTATATTAAAATAAACGAACGAATTAAACAAATAATATATTTCATTTCCACAATTTCCAAGTACGTACGGTGTGATTTTTTGAAAACGATCCGATCCACCTGAAATGTTTCAGAAACTAAAACGAAAATTAACATTCCCAAAAGCAGATATACTTTTTTTTGTAAAGGGGACGTGCTTTCATCTAGTAATCACATTTATGAGTCTAACCTGGGCAAATATGCGGTAACAGCCAAAGGCGTGGCGAGCGCATAAAACTTTACACATAAAATAGAAGGTAAGAAATAAATTATAAAACGTGCTGAAACACTTACCGTTTTAAAAGTCTTCCGTGAAATCACAAACTGGGTAACACCTGTTAAATATTTGAATCATTAGATATGTTTCCACAGCTGTTTCAGTCAAGTGAGTACGACGTGCGGAATAAATGTTTTTTAATGCCGAAAACGACCGTTCAACATCGAGCGATGTTATATCTGCATATTTAAAATAATCTTTGAAACAACTTAATGCATCTTCACACACACCTTCACAAATTTGTCTTAATATAAGAAAACACTTTCAAATTTTCGTATTACGCACCAATTTGTTTCGCCTTCTACAGCGCATAACTGTGTGTGAACATCATTCACAATTTGAACAGAATCCACTAGCGACATCGAAACATTTTGTAATTTTTCTATTCCTTCCGCTAGTCCGAAGTAATAATTATCCGCCATTTTTGTACTGTAAATGCCTTACCTATCGAGAATGTGTGGTTTCAGTACTTTTGCGGTTGTGGGTTAATTAATAAAAAATATATATATAAGGCTTCACCCAGGCCTATTGCCTAGAACCTCATGGTTTTTTTTCTTCTTTCCATCTTTTCCGATCTCTTGCCTTCTCTTTCCAGCTTATTATATTCTTTTCTCTGATGTCTTCCCTTACTACTTCTCTCCATTCTTTTCGCGGCCTTCCTCGTTTTTTTTTTGCCATCTGGTCTTCTTCCTTCTATTCTTGAGACGTCCATTCTTTCCATATGCCCCAGCTATTGCAATCTCCTCGACCTTACCACTTCGTCTATCCTGGGCTCATTAAACAGCTCGTATATTTCAGCATTTGACCTTTTCCATCCTTCGTCTGCCTTCTTCCCGTCAATGATTTTCCTTAAAATCCTCCTTTCCCATATCAGTATCTTGGTTTGCTCTCTTTTTGTTAGCGTCCATGTTTCACTTCCATAGAGCGGGGTGGGTCGTTTTATTGTTTTGTAGATCCTTATCATTTAAAAAAATACTGTGTAGTGGCGATATTTCCGTACTTTGTTGGTGATACCTGCAGTGATTTTCTAGTGTTATAAAAACGTGATAACCCAACCTAAGATGGTGTCGGTTGTTTTGTTTGTGAGGTTACACTTTGTAAATAAAAGAAGATATTATTTATTCTTCAACAGCTATAGATTCAAGGACCGGTGAAACTACTAGTGTAAGTTTAAAATATCCTGGGCTTAAAAAAATGCTATTCCAACTGAATTCCCTAACTGTCCGTTGTATTTGACAAAAAACGTGAAGATGTTGTTGTTCAAATAGTTTTATATTTTTACGTTATATTTAACAAAACTATTTTTGAACACGAAGAGATGTTTTTAAATGTATGTAATAAACGTTCTGTTTTAATACTATATATTTTAAATTATATCACCGAACGTAGCCATTTTGGATATTGATATATGTAAATGTCATATTCACAGCAGTTAACGTATTGCAACAATTATAACTTGTTCTACAAATACCCTACTTAAAATAGATTGTGGGAAAAGTAATGATAGATTAGGTAAAACACCACATAATAGGAAACATGTGAAACTTCGTTTTTCCACAATAAAATCGAATGGGATGCGAAGAAGGGCTCAGTTGACGACTGGCATCCTCTTTAAACAGGAAGCCTTTCAAAACTTAAAACAGACATGCAAAAAACGATTCCTTTACCGCTTAGGCTATCGTGCATGGCGATACATCACCCAAACAATGTGACGTCATCGAAGAACGCTGAGCCTTGTAGTCCCGATGGTAACGGCTATACATAAGGTTGACATATATATGGAGTACATTTACTCTAAAGGTGGTCTTAGTTTAAAAATAGCCTGTGCAATGACGTCAATATAGAATGTTACGAACAAGTATAAGTTTCTAAATATTACCACCAATGATGTCAAAATATGCGTCCTTCACCCCTCCGCCAACAAACTTTCGGTCAAATATTGCAAGGTATATAGGAACTGGGACAATTTTTAAAGCAAATGTATTCTACCAACCTTGAGCTACACAAAGGTTTTTTAAACTATTGAAATTTATGCAACCATGCATACGTAATTGCCAACAAATAAAACAGTAAATTTAAGTGAATAATAAATATATTTCATTTTAATGATTTACAATAAGTAATGACCACAATCATTTGGTTTTAGAATCAGCCAATTTCCAACTATTATATTATAAATTAGAACTGTCCTATCACTGAAAACAATCGACTAAAAATGTACAATTACACAGTATCCGATCATATATATAGAAAAAACATACAGACTATATTCCGTATATCATATCACATACAAAAACTATCTAAGTAAAAAAATACAATGTTGTGTGTTTTCCAATTGATTCAAAATTAACGAATTAAAGAAATGTATCCTCTAAGAGCCTTTCCCATGGACGTTTTTATAGATGTTGCTTAAAAATTAACTCCTACTATTTTGTTGCTTTAGAGAGAAATAATTTGTTATAATTTAATGTATAACGATTTATGCTGATAAAAAAAGTGTGCCCCTGGGTATCCAAAAGTTATGACTGGGTAAGTACGTTTATAATTTGTGGTTGAGTATAGAGATCTACTAGCTTTTTAAATAGTTTCATATCTTTGTAAAAAATTAACTAGAGAACAATTATTTAATTTTTTTTTTTTGATTTCGGAACAAAAAATTTCAAATATCCGTTAGGTTCAGGGACACGTTGTATTTGGTTCGATGAATATTTTATATCTTAATTTTCCAATTAATAATTACACCTTTTTTAAATGAATTTAAATATCATTCATAAAAGAATGCTTACACCATATGTTCATAAATACTTTCACTGGAATATTAATATTATTTTTAAGTATTACATTTCATAGGCTACTTTTAAAAGTGCAAAGAGTACAGTAAATAGTCTTATTTAATTAATTAATCAAGTAGGAAAGGTAACATTTACTAAAACTTGTACTAACAGAAACCATTCTTGCCTAAGTAGAAAAAATTAATTTGCTAGTTTACTTCAAAAACTAATTCAATATAAAATTGTTTTTCCGAAGCAAATGGAATAACTGAAAATGCGTAATCGAGATGCAAATCAATCAAAAAAAGAAAGTTCCCTATGTCTTTGTTTCTCTTTAAAAATAAATTAATACGTCCGTGAGATTTAATTTATCTAAGCTTATAATTCAGTATGTTGATCACTTTCACTAGGTTCACTAGGATCTATTTTCTTTTCCTCCTGAGTTGTTTCCGGTTCAGATTGTGTTGGTTCCTCAATAACTAGTTGATCAGAAGGTGGTTCTTGTTTCTCACTTTCGACTGTTTCTCCTTCTTCTATAGTGGCTTCTTCTCCACCATCTTTCTTTTCATCAGTCTTCTTTTCTTCCTTAGGTTTTTCAGTTTTTTTGGGTTTCCATAATTTAATCTTATTAACAAGGTATTTAACCTCGCGATCTAAGGCGGCCATCTTTTCAGAAATCATTTTAACTGTCAGCTTCACTGTTTCATATTTTTTCATTTTATTTTGTTCCTCAATTTCCTTGTCTCTCCATTCTTCTGTTTCTCTGATAATCTTCTCCAATGTTTCGATTTCTACGTCTGTAAATATATCTTTTTCTGGATTATTGGATTTTGTTAGGTTTCTCGCGGATTCCAGGAAGTTTTTAGAACCGTTCAGCATATTGTGTAAGGCGTTTAAAGCTTCTGGCCTTTCCTTATGTTCGAAGACTCTATAATATAATTCTCTGGATAATGAACTTAATTCTGATAGTTTCTGTTCATAGGTTTTAGCATCAGCATCGATGCCATCTTCATATAACCACTCAGAAATTTCGTTGCAAGCTGTAAGGATTTTTGTTTTCTCTTCCTCAGTACATGCTGATGAATATTCTTCTTCTTCAAGTTTCGTTTGAAGGTCAATTACGAAGCTTTCCAAGCTGTTCAAAGCGGTGGCTCTGCGATTAAGTTCCTTTTCGATGTTATCTAATTTCTTTAATTTATCTTGAGATGCGGTGAATTGGTTAGTATTCATTTCATCGATCGTGAGTAACTTTTCTGAAGCATCCAAAGGTTCTTTAACGGTAACCACTTTCGGTTTAGCTTCTTTTTGATCGACGGTATCTTTAGTTGTATTCGTTTTTGATTCGGTTGTATTTTTCACCTCTTTGGTTGTATTTGTTTTATCAGGAGTTTCTTTATTTTCTTCTTTTTTCTCTGTTTCCTCAGCAGCTGGTTTTTCTTCTTCTTTCTTTTCTTCCTTCTTCTCCTTTTCCGGTTCTCCACTAAATAATTTACTTATCGTACTACCTAGTTTTGAAAATGTTCCTTCCTCTTCAGCTTCTTGCAGCAGAGTCTTTTCAACGACGTATTCAACATTCACCAGCTTCAATATACCTGATTCGTCCATGCTGAAATGGGCTTTAATACCTTTGGATTCTATATTCTCCCCACTATTTTTCTTAATCGCATTTGCAACGCCTTTCACACTAATTTCGGTGAGGTTTACGCTGCCTATATTCAGTATTTCATGCGCTGGTAAGTAATCCAAGTCAGCATAGTTCACATTGAATAAGAAATCATCCGTATGTTTGTTGAAAGTGATAATTTTCTTCTGCGGGTAGGGATTCATTAATCCGAATAGCATTCGTTTAACTTGTTTGATGTCACCATCAACTTCTCGTTCGAATATTATTTGAATCGGGAACAGAACTGCGTCTTTCGTTATGAATTTTTTAACTTGGAATCCTGTACTTAAATCGGCAGCTTTATATACAGCTCCAAGTGCAGCGGCTTCATCTGTATTCAAGTTCTTAGATAACTCTTGCTTAATGACTTTCTGTAAACTGTCTTGAACTTTAGGAACCCTCGTACCTGGAACAAAAAGTGTATCTTAGCAATAGCATACAGGTAGAATTTTTTTAAGTTACATATGGCAGTATCAAAGACCCTTTAACGTAGCGTATAAACATTGAGTCAAAATCTTTTCGAAATCCATTGCATTAACAAAAAAAATGAAAGTTGTGACTTTTAAATGACCGCCAAAACATCGCGACGTCATAATATTTATTGACATATTTCTGACAGGAAACATAACCGCAAAATATTCTTGTGTAAAGAAAGCGACGTGAAGTTTAGCATTTCGTGAAATATAGAAAATAAAACTCATAAAAAGTTGGTCAGTTTTGAATCTTTTGTACAACAAAAATCTGTGTGTAATCCAGCTTTGATTATTAAATTGTTTTCTTTATTAAATATTGAATGGTTTTGAGTACCTATAAAGTTATTAGGACAACTGCTGTGATAAAAATATGTTGTTAATATTATATTTGATATGTCTTTGCAAAAAAAGAAAATTTACTGGTTGATCTGTTGTTATTATGACATTAAAATAAAATATTTCTATTGGTCCAAGCGTCATGTGTTCTTGCACAATGTTGTCACCCAGAATAACCATCAAAAAAAACCATAAAAAGTTTTTGATATATAGCATAATAGTAATAAAAATAATAATAATAATATTCAATTACCTGCTCCTACTAGAACCACCTGACTAATAACATCCATCGATAAACCGGCTGTTGTCAAAGCTTGCTCTACAGGATTTCCAACACGTTCAAATACATCGCTACATAAATCTTCAAGCTGCTCCCTTGTAACTTGCAACCGAAAATCTTGTTCATCCAGTAATCCCTCGATTTGCGCAAAATGATCGTTATTAGCTGACAGAACATTTTTAACTCGACCGGCTTCTTTGAAAAGCTTAGCCATTGCCCTGGGATTCTTAAAAACATCCATTGTAGTTTTCTTTTGTTCATTAAACTTTTTACCCAAGTAATCTCTTAGACGCATCTGAATTTCCAAACCTCCTAGCGTGCGATCATATCCAACACCAATCACTGATATTTGTGGATGAGTTTCAACATATCCTCTTTCTTTCGTCTTCACAGTTTGAAGGCTAACAATCGCAGCTGTCGTCGATGATGCTCCCATGTCGTAAAACATAACATATTGGGCTGTTTCATTAAAATCCTTCGTACGGAATATTCCATAATTTAAAGCGACTGCCATGTAATTATTTATGAGTTGTAGCACTTTTAAATCGGCTAATTTTGCTGCTTGGAACATCGCTTTACGTTCTACTTGATTAAAATATCCCGGTACAGTAAGTACACACTCTTTAATCTTCTGGTGAGCACTCTGCTCTGCAAATTCTTTCGCTTTCACTAGTAATTGTGCTATTAATTCCTCGGGACTATAAAACGTTTCATCATCATGCTTAAATAAAATGGTACCACGTTCATTATCTTCAACTAACTCATAATACGGGAATCTCTGCTGGAATAATTTCACTACTGGATGATTAATTCCCTTGCCTAATAAATCTAATAAATAATTGTAAGAATTCTTTGGAAATCTTATACCAACAGTTTGGGCATCCTCTCCGAATGTTCGAGCATTATCGCGATAGCTTATAATTGAAGGTGTTTTCCTTTTTGATTCTTTATTCAACGCTATTTCCATAGGAACGCCAGGTGATACTATACCTATTTTCATCCATTCTGAGCCAAAATCCACTGACATTACAGCTAAGCCATTTACATGTGTGATGGCGTATAATAATATAGTAATTACAATTATTTTCATCTTCCAAACCCTAAAATAGAAAAGAGATAGATGGAAATAATAATACTAAAAATGTGACACAATATAAAAATATTCGAACTTTTAAGTATACGTAAAATATTCATGGAGAGGTTAGAAATAATTGACAAGTCTTGTTTTAGTTTAAAATTAAATGAAAGTTGTCAAAGTAAGTGTATAAAATGCATACTTACAACACTTAAGGCACGTCCAAATACTATGGAATGAACGTAAAATTAATTAACTATTATTTGATTACGCAGACTAATATTTTAAAACCACGTCAGTTACTCCATGTGTCTGAAAAACAGCTGCTTATTATTTAGCCGGCTGGCTGAACTTTCAGGTGTGGCGAAATTTCATTGGTTGTCGTTAGAGATAGGCACATTCAAATGTTAGAATCCTAATTATTCCAGATTTTAATTTAGGATTTCTAAATAATGATAGGGATTTGAATAGTTTAAGTAGAATTTAATGATTAATCTCTCAGAATAGTAAGGTTTTCGAGAAAAAGAAGGTAAGGCTGTGATGCAATATTTAGCGGGATTTGGAATACTATTTTCTAGAGTTTTCTAATTAACATTTTTATAAATTCCTAATTAAAATGTTTACATAAAATATTTTGCATAATAAAAATATAACAAATAAATCTAAATATCATGTAAAAAAAAAATTATTCAACTATTGGAGCGCCATCTATAGTGAAAGAATTAAAATTTTAAATGAAAGATTGTTTTAACATTGATTTACAATTATCATGTGAAAGCTGTTGTGATCTTAGAATTATTTGTAATTTCTACTTTTAGCACTGATAAAAGAGCTTTACAGATAGCCAATGTGTATGTGGAACCAGAGTTACTACTTAATAACTTTGATTTCACTTGTATGAGGGGCGCCTCTAGCATCGGTGTTGTAGTCTGCGTGCTCCGATTTTAAAAGTGGATTCTACAGCTTATTAACCTAGTTTTAAACGAAGACGACTTTACGCACCGATTGAAACGTATTCTATTCTTAACTTACACATGATAATGCAGAAATCTAGAAAGGCGGACGTTTAAAATTGCAGAAATCTGTAAGTATAACACTGGAAAGAGCGGCGCTACTCTTACTAGTGTCTTGTTTGCAAACTAAAGAGTTTCGTCTCCAAAAATGTGTGTCCAAAATAGCTTAGGGTTGACTAACTGGAGGTTTCCTTATCTGTGCGTTTCGTATGCTAATTTGTGTTACAGATGTCTATTTTTCCGTTACTTTAATTTTTCTAGCTATCTACTACCATGTTGGTAAGGTAGGTTATGGTAGATGTGATTTGCAACGAAACCACTACAAATATTAAGTAATCGTTCGATAGAGGGAGCGGGATAACACTAATCAAACATTTTGGGTAGCATATTATATTAAATTAAATCTAATTAATTTAATATGTGATAACCCTACATTTTAAAATATAAATTAATACAATTAATAATTGAACAGATTATGTTGGTGTATTAACTAATTTTCCAGTGAAATGTGGTACTAAAACAGTATTTTCTTATGAATCAGTGTTTGATTTCAAATGTGAGACTGAATGTAAATGTCTCGCAATATAATATTTGTAGACTTGTTCAACCCACGCGTATTCAAATAGTCTGTAATTTGTATATAATGTTTAGTAATGCAACTACTCAAGTTTGCCGCGTTTCTGTATTCATTTGTAAAGTTCATTCTGATTAGGTATGCGATGTTTTTAGTGATAATGGGTTTTAAACAGGGTAGCATTCAGTTTGTAACCGTAACATATTATTTTTCAATGAAATATTGTAAATTTATAATGTCCATTTATAAATGTTGAATATCAATCGCGTATGTGCGTATATTCTACATAGATAGATACCTAGTTGCTAAACGAAATATAAACTGAAACGAATAAACGACAACGGATCACAATTTACGTGTTTGTATTTATAATTTTGTTAAAATTTGTTTGTATATGTCGATTTCGAAGTACATATAACATGCTCGTACATTTCGTATAAATGGTAACGCACAAAATATCGAATTTAATGTGTATACATTACGTGCGTAAATTCTGTCATCGCGGAGGTAAATACAATTTTTTAAACCTTTCCGCTTTTATATACATGCATAGTTAAAGTATATTTATGTTTCAATTTTACTCGAAATGACGATATTTAGTTTTCATATTGTATTCATAGATGGCAGCCGTGTCGAAAATATTTCCGTTAGTAAAATTACAAATCGGTGAGCGTAAATATTAAATAATTTGGCAGGTTTTCGAAAGTTTACCGAAGAACAAAAATAAACTTGGTCTGAAAAGAAAATCATTATAGCAGTTAACGATTGTTTGTTATTTTAAAACGCGGAATATTCAAGTTGATTTTTAATAACGCTAACACAGATTATGGAGATACGGTTTTGGAATTTTCTTTAGGCGCATGCGTTACGCGACCATGTTGTTCATGGTGTTTATAACAAAAACATAACCAAATTGCTATCAGTGGCTTTTGTTTATGTGTTTCTTTCAGTATTTCGCGACTTTGTATTTAATGTAGTACGAGCTCATTTTTTGGGAGTATCTTAGTAAACCCATTCTCTACACTAGGAGAATAAATCAAGATTGCATGGAAAACTTTTTTGGAAGTGTGAGACAATAAATAGAAAATACAAGAAATCCAATGCCAATTCGGTTCCAGAAGGCTTTCAAAAACTGATTTTGTACAAATTTCTTTTTACATGCAGGGGGAATAAATTGTAGATGATATGGACGATGTTTTAAAGGAAACAGACAAAACAAATCTTGAAAATTGCAAATCTATATTCACGCAAGTGAAGGATGTGAAAAATTGATTGACTGGTGTCAGCTACAGAAATATAGAAAATTAAATAAACAAAATATTTTTGTGTTTATATTGCATGTATACCATTTGCCAGAGCGCCGACACAATTGGATATGTTAGTTTTATTCATCAATTTTAAAATATTTCTTAAAAGGAATATTAATCTAAGATTTTAAGCTTGGAAGAAGAAGCAAAGCATGAATACATGAGCCAGGAGAAAAGGAACAAAGAGATTATTGAGGGAGAAGAAAAGAAGATATAATGAAGAATCACTAAGGAAGATAGAAGAAAACGGAGAATGAAGAAACCTATATAAAGAAGTTAAAAAAGAAAGAAAGATATATCAACTAAAACTAGTATTATATAAAGATAAAAACTGGAAAATTATGCCAGGAGAGGATCTAATCCTAGACAGATAGCAAGAACATTTTAATGAACTCTTAAATAACCTGGAAGAAGAGGTACAAGGGAGTGAAGTGCAAAGGGGCCACCACGACCAGATAGCACAAAATCAAAGAGAAGAAGAAGAACAACCTTCAAACAAAGAAGACGTAGAAAAGATTATAAAGAACTTTACAATCAAAACAAAAACCCGGGAAATGATGGCATAACATCGGAAATGTTTAGATATGGAGGACCAGAAAAATATGGACACAAGAACAGATGCCATCAGAATGGACCGAAGCCACGATATACCTCATATTCAAGAAAGGTGGCAACAATGAGTGTCAGAACTATAGGAGAATAAAATATTAGCACAGCATATTAAGATTGGTCTAATCAAAAATATGGACAGCGTCATCGGTGAATATTAAAGTGGATGCAGACAAGGAAGAAGCACAACAGACAAGCTATTTCTGTTACGCGAGATTCAAGCCGAAAGTTATGAATTTGAGAAGGAAACATATGTCCTTTTCATCGACTTCAAATAGGCATATGATAGAGTCAAAAGGGACGAGCTGTAAAAAGCCTTAAGAGAACTGGGAATTGACCAGAAGTTAATAAATATGGTAGAACTAACACTGAAAAAAAAAAACAGAATAGGGTGCGAATAAAAAACAAGACATCGGAACAATTCGAGGTTGGAAAGGGAGTGAGAACCATTGTCATCAGTTCTATTTAACTTTATCCTAGAAAAAATAATAAGAGATGCAAAAATTAGTAGAACGGGATTACTATACCAAAGGAAGCACCAATGCCTGGCTTATGCTGACGATTTGGTAGTCATACCCCCAAAGCAAACGAAAAATAAAAGCAGTAGTAAGGAGACTAGAAGATGAAGCAAGAGCAATGGGACTACAGATAAATGAGTCAGAAATAAAGTTTCTGTCATGGACAGATCAGGAATTCGGAAAAGGTCAGTACCTAAACATACACACGGAAGAAAGAAAGATATACAATTTTGAAGAAGTAGATTCACATACCGGGGAACTGTATTTACACGTCTTAATCTCGTGTAATCGGAATTCTTTTTTAAAACACTGTCGAATTTAGCTAAAACGCGACCACTTATTGCGTCGTTTATACCGTGTAGCAATGTATTAACTTCGTCCACGATTTGCACTGAATATACCAACGACAAGCCAGTATTTTGCAATTTTTCTATTGCGTCTGCTAACCCTTTATGGGTTGCTAATACTTTTTAAATCTGTTTCAACAGAAGGATCTAGAAATCCTTTCTGACTCTCCTTAACAGCTGTAGCTTCGGCAGAGTCGAATTGCAAAATCACAGATTTGACTTCTTGGAAATGTTGAGAATAATAAAAAGCGGCTTGCAACCTCGTTCTTCAACGCGTAAGGATAGGTTGTGGTGGTTCGCGTATACCAGCACAAAACCTGTGGAATGCTCCAATCCGTTTAGGACTTTTGAGAAACACTTTTTTTGTATTTGCTATTAATGCATCCACCTCCGGGCAACATTCTCGTAATAGTTTGTACCACAAGATGTAAAGCATGGACTTTACACGTAACATGTAAAAGTCGCTCACACTTTTCTTTAAGAGAACGGCCTACACTACACATTGTCGCTGCACCATCGCTCATGAACATCAACAGTTGACTAGTTGACACTTGGAATTGTTGTAACGTATCGAGCACTATGGCCGTAATTGCTTCGCCAGTACACTCTTTTAGTCTTTTGCTAGCTAATAAAGTTGCAAATTTCGGTTTAACAGGATCTAGTACTCGTACTATAATATTCAAAATAGAATTTTTTTTTACAATCTGTCGTCTCATCAAGACATAGCCACAGCTGTTTATCTTTTAATTCTGCTTTGATCCTATTTTTGATATCCTTACGTATACGTGGTAGATCTCTCCGTAACGCTGTCCGTGATGGTAAGTTCCACTCGGGATTGTATGTACGCCAAAACTGTCGAAACGCATCTTTATCGAGTACGCGAAGCGGTAGACCACATACAATAAACATTAAAAGTAAATCCAACTGAAATTGGGTTTGAGGTGGCACGCCATTTTTCTTATTTTTTTTTTACAGTCGCGTTTGTTCCAGCACATTAACGGTATTTTACAAACTCTGCACAATATTTTGGTTCCATTGTAGTTTAAATCCGGAAATTCACTGATAAATTTAGTCACTTTACTAGCTAACGGCCGATTATTTTCCTTTCGTACGGCTAACGTTGGGAAGGGTTAACGAGAGACTGTTGCAATAAATCAATAAATTGAAGTCCGTGCCGACTCATCTGTATACATACATATGCGGCGTCATGGGCCCGGCAAACTCATTTCTAACCTGGCGCGGGGCTTTCTTGGCCCGCTCTAGTTATCAACTATGATTTTTAAATAAAGTGGAAAACTTTTGTAAGAATTAAATTATGAGTAAATTGATACAGAAAATCTTCATCTACTCGTATTCGTTACCAATTCAACATTAATTGATTCAAATTTAGCATGCACCAAATTCTAGTTCCATTGATTCACTTGGATTTGAAGACTATGACTTTATTCTTAAACAACAATTGAAGATTAAACATATTTGCGTTTTTTGTCATATTAGTATTTGGTTTTTATGGGTTTTTTAGTGTGGTGACGGCCCAACGGGGTGTATAAGCTTTTTAAAGCTTGTTATAACCTTAGGAGCCTTGAGTGTGTAAAGTAGTGTTCCATGCTTTCGTTACTATCACTCCCTCGCCGTAAAGAGCGAAACGCAGTTAATTGTACCCCAACTGCGAATGGTAACTCGGGAGTGTAAACTTTAATCCTAGCGGGACTCGAACACACAGCGCTTAACTTTGCTCAGTCAAGCACAGGCCCTCTTACCACTAGACCACGGAGCCGTTATTGGATGTTATTATAATTCAATGTCAGATGAAACCTTGGTCTAAAGTTTTCGCATCAAATCAGATCAAATGTCACCAGCATAACAACGGCATGTATTTCTATATTAGAGTGACAAATTTAAATATAGTAAACAAGATGCCTTGTGTAGTACCTATAGTTTTGTGTGGGCAGCTAGACAGACAGTAATACAATAGCTATTAAAAAAGGCAAAACAAAGTTAAATTAAAATTTACATTAGATGGGCACGCGGCGTTCGATGTCCCTACCTTTAGTTTAAAACATCGTATTTCCATATAAATGTTTCCTGTCATTTTCATTAACAAGTAATTTAAATATTTGGCACAATACGAGCCAGGCTAGCCGGTGTTGGTCCTCGAAGTGTATTGTATGTTCTAGTTATACGGTTGAAGTAATTTCGTTATTTTTCCATTATACTATTAGTAAAAAAATGCTGCGGTTGCGGTCGCTATCTGTAGATGACTTACACGAAACGAGTTTATTCTTTAGACATGCGTTATATGCTTCTATTTTTGGTTTAAGTACAGCAAATTTTTTGAAATTGTTTTTATATTATCGAAAAACATGCTTGTGGTATTATTAATAATCTTCAATTCTTTGATTTATTATTTTAAAGATGTTTTATAACGGCTATTGAATTTTTGATTAATTTTGTTTTCGTTAATGAATATATGGCTTCCATCGGCAAATACTGAAAAACGGTTTATGTTCGTTCTTTATTATAAGTAAATCCCAATTTCAAAAGTCTCAGATTAGTAATGTAATCAGGTTAGCCATAGGTTAAGCTAGAAGATCACGATAATTGGTTGGCATTAAGAAAATGAAGGGAAAAATTGACGGAAAAATCTCACAGACAAAAATATTGCATATGTTATTTTGTCTTTATTATTTTTTTCTTTAAAACTGATGTGATTTCTATCGCTAAATCTTTTACACTGGAGTGTTCTACGTATTTTGCAATTTATTACAGAAAAAAGAATGTTTTAATGTAGCCTTCTATAAGTGAATAAGAGGTCCAGTAAGTTATATTAGAATTAAGCATATAAAAATAAGATATAGGTTATCAATAAAAGTAAAGGAAGACGCTACGGTGCTAAACCAGGGGTTTCCAACCTTTTTCTTGTGTCGACCTTTTTTTTACAAAAATGGTTTTCTTCATCGAGCTTAAGAAAGCATACAACATAATCATAATATACACAATTGCACATAGATAACTTAAAGATAACAATTAGACTAAGAATATGACCAAAAACACATCAAAAAATGCATAGAAACAATAACCAAAAATAATACAAATATAGCTCCTCAATGGAATCACTCACGACAATGTGTGGAGAGAAAAAACACTGGCCAATGGACATGTTTCTGCCTACCCTACCGCTGCTTAGAGCATTTTCTTTGCCTAATACCGTTATTTGCCTCTCGGTATATATCACTATCCTTCGAAACGACAAGCCAGGTATTTCTTTACACCATCTAGTGCCAAGAGATACAAGCCTGCCGTCTAGAAAGCAGCGACAAGAACCCGCTATTGTTCCCCAAACCAACTCTCGACCAGTTCGTGGACTGCTTAACACGAGATGTTGTGCGCATGAGCGTTTTGGGCACATGCACATATAAATGATTCCCACAGGTTTACTATGATGTATTAAAAACACATCAAAGAATGTCAAGGAACAATAACCAAAGTAATGCTAGTATAGCTCCTCATGGTAACGATGGAATCACTCACGACAAAAGCAATGTGTGGAGAAAAAAAGCACATAGTAGGCGGTGCTGATACCACAATATCCTTTTCTCTGTTAAACGCGTAACTATGAAATCAATTTTGGTTGTCAACCTGTATATTTTACAAATAATTCTTAAAGCAGTTATATTTTACGTCTGAAGTTGTCAGCGTCTCTGGTTTTGTTGATATATTATTTATTCATTGGGATTAATTTGTGAACAGGCTGTATATATACAATCATTTCACTTTATATAAATCCACAAGCAACAGTGCGGTCGTTAAAACTCCTAAATATTATATAAATCAGTAGGACAATAAACTACGAACTATCTGGCGCGGCGTTTAGGTAAATAAAATAGACGAGATTTTTGGCGGAAATGCCAGTGGTGTAACGCGCCGACCATCAGCCTGAATTACGATAGGGTAAATAAATACGCGCTCACTAAAAAGAGATTCTTTTCGGTGCGTATGTAGAGCGTAATGGAGAGAGCTGCTGGGCGGCCGGGTCGAGCCGTTCATCCGAGGAATGTATTTATGATATGAAAGAGTTATGTTTTCAACAAACGACAAACGCGCTTCGGAACAGGAGTATTTTTATCGCGGCAATCGATGAGTAGGAACGTGTACGCGGAAAAAGAGGCGGAAAACGTAAATACGTGAATTGAGGACGTGGAAGACTTTTTCGGAGAAGAAAAATTTGAAAAGAACACGAGTGAGCTTATAGCGTAGAGCTTGGATAGAGTAAACGGAACTTTTTAACATTTTTACGAGTCGCACTCATCGATTCGGAGGTTTATTTAGTTAATTATCTCTTTTTATCGTATTATTTAGGTTTTTTAAAGAATATTTCGTCAGGGTCTTTAAATTTCGGGAAAAGCATATTTACTGAGACTTTAGAATCTATCAATTATGGTTGGTTACTCAGTAAATACAATATGATCATAAAAAAAACGTTATCGAGAGGGCCTTGTTTTTTTTTATTATCTTTTATGTTGGGTACAACTATATCCAGGTGTGAGAAGAGAGGGGTGCAGTAGGTATATAGTTCCGGGGCCCGTGAAGCTCAAAGGAAGCGCATGAAACGGAATATTTTTAAAAAGCGGATTTAAGTAAGATGAAATGGATTAATTCCCCGAGGAAGCATATTTCAGAAAGTTTGCTTTCTACGTAATATTAGATAATGTCATGGGTGAACTGACTGTTCATTTCAATGCTGCAGTGAATATTTCTGAGAAGTTTAGGTTCCTCTGGTAGTGCCTATCAATTCCTCAAAATGAACTGAAAGAAATCTCAAAATTGCTGGCAGATCAATATCCAGCTGATGACAGTGAAGATCTTGTAATGGAGATAAGCCATTTGCCATTCGTTCATCGATTAAATTTTCGAGAGGGCCAACTGTGTGAGAGAATAATTTGCTGCAGTATGTACGAAAGCGTCGTAATGCTTTGAACAAAGAAAGTGCAATTAATAATGCGTGTAGTAATGAGTACATTTTGTAGTAATACTTTTTAACGACAATTTTATTGCAAGTGTATGGTAATTTACCTACAATTTGGTAGTACTTTTTTATTATAATTTTATAGAGCTGTTTACAATTTTGGAGTACTATTTTTACTATAAATATGGAGTACAGATGGCCATTTCAAAAAACTACAATAATAGGGCATTTTCTACTTACTTCGACAGTTGCCACTATAGTAACCATAGCTTCTGGTAGGATACACTACAATTGTGATATAATTTACTATACATTTCCCTCGGCGCAGTGAAACTCACCGATTATGCATTGTCGCGTGAAAGCTCACATTACCTAATAAAATTTTGTGTACAATTGACGTCATCGAACGCAATATCCTGACTTTATTATACAGCGAGGCTCTAAAGTCTCCCCCCTCCATGCTAACTTTTGAACGACAGAAGCTAGCGCTTTTAGAAAAAATAGGTCGATTTCTATTTTTTGTGGACTAACGTTTGCCGTTATCGGCAGTTCAATTGTATTTATGGTGCCACCTCTTAGAGAAAAAAGGGAACATAGATATTGTCTGCCCTAGAAAAAGACGAAGACGCTGATGACGCAGATGAGGCAGAAAACGGGTGCAAAAATCTAAAAGAAGTTGGATGCAGTTTATAAGGATCATGCACCTTTGATGACTACCATCAGATACTGGTTAAATGAATTTGAGCGTGGCCGAACATCCGTCTTCGATGAGAAGGGGCCAGGTCGCCCCATTGATGTGATTACGGATAATATGATGAATAACGTTCATGATAACGACTAGAGAGATTGTTAATATGGTAAACATCTCAATTGAACGTGTCCAAAACATCCTTCATGGAAAATTGAGTATGAGAAAGCTATCGGCGAGATAGCTGACGTTTGATCAAAAACGGAATCGCGTGATAATTTCAAAGCAATGTTTGCAAGCAATCTACCGTCATGGTGACGCCGTGACTCATTCATCGGCAATTGAGACAGCAAAACTAATTCAGTTACGATACGAATTGGTGCCCCATCTACCATATTCGCTATTTGTCCCCCTGTGATTCCCTTCTTTTTCCAACCTTGAAAAAATGGCGCTTGGCGGAAATCGGTTCACGTCAAATGTTGAGGCCATTGCCGGACTGAGTGTATAGAGCTACAAGGAGATTATGCAAAACAACTGTGTTGGTATTTATCATACCATCCTCGTACATAATCATTTTTTTCACAATAGTAGAGTCAATAAGATTGGTCAATTGCTCACAAAAATCCGTTTAATATTCTAAAACAGTGCTACCAGTTTCGAGCTTATGCTCATCCTCAGGCACGCTACAAAGGACACCAGGAATAAATACATATTAGAAGAACTATATCTAAATTAATTGA
The DNA here is from genome assembly GCA_029619315.2 of Dynastes maya. Taxonomy (NCBI): domain Eukaryota; kingdom Metazoa; phylum Arthropoda; class Insecta; order Coleoptera; family Scarabaeidae; genus Dynastes; species Dynastes maya. The sequence continues at coordinate 13,492,644 of JAROYE020000002.1, read as the reverse complement.
GAAAAAATTGTTCTTAATGACTAAAGTGTTAATTTATGTATTAATCTTAATTTTAATTTTTTGTTATTATGTGTAACTAATTTTTATAACCAAGAAGAATAGTATACTAAATTTCTATTTTAATTTTTTTGTATAGAAACTGATGTAGATTAATATAGCTAATACCTACAATTTCAATTTAAAAACATTAAGAATTTGTCGAAAAAAGAAATGTATAAGGCACTATGAACTGGACTGTCATATTATAATATGTATATATATATAAAATTATTTGAAATATTTGTAAAGAATGGACTATCACAAACAATTTAAAATGTACAGATTGTCAGATGTAAAATACCCTACTGTTTTTTTTTAAATAAATACATTTAAGAAATTAAAATTAGCAGCGACATCTACTAGAAATTGTATAAAGAACGCGGAAGAAAACCTAAGACAGTGACAGCGACTTATAATTACAAGATTATCTGCTTTACACCAACAGTATCCATAAATTGATAAAATTTACACTTGAAACTAATAGTACTAATTTTCTTGATATAACAATTTCAAAGTCATTAAATAACAATAAATTATCTTTCGAAATATATAGAAAACCGACTCACAGTGGTATCACTATCAATCAATCCTCAAACCATCGCTATTGCCATAAATTCTCCGCTTCCTATAGCTATTTACATAGACTTGTTAATATACGAGGTGTGGCAATTAAATAAACTGGACTGGTGCTATAAAACATTTTATTGATCACCAATTACATTACAAAGTTTATCTCCTTCAATGTACTCTCCTTGCCGATCCATATAACGCTGCATACGAATTTTTCACTGTCGAAAGCAGTGCTGGAAGTCCGTTTCTGTCAGCTTGTTGAGAACCTCCGTCGCTTTCGCTTTCACCGCTTCCACAAGCATGTTCAAACCTGCCGTGGCGTGCTCGCTGTTTGCCGATAGTAGCATCAGCCCGGTTATTTAATTGCCACACCTCAATAAAAAATTCAACACGATTAAACAAATAGCCTCCATGAACGGTTACAATCCACATATTATAGAGAGATTATGAAATAAAGTGCAGAGAAGACAATTAGAAACATATGTTTATTTAGACCAAGCCGATATACCAACAACTGATATCAAAAAACACTACATATCTATTCCGTATATAGGACCGGTTTCATATTCTGTAGTAGAGGTACTTAAGAATGACTTTAATATCTTTTACAAGACGATCCATCCCCTTCGTAACACGCTCCTAAACAATAAAGATAGAATAGAAAAAACTAAAAAATGTGGTGTCTATAAACTTACCTGTGGTGACTGCCAAAGTTGCTATGTTGGCAGAACGTACCGTAGCTTTGGGACTCCGGTAAAAGAACACGTAAGATGTTTGCGACCTGATCCAATGGGATGCTCACACTTTGCACAGCATTTGGTTTCTAACAACCACAATTTTTCATTAGAGAACAACTTTGAGATCTTACATGTAGCTAACAAAGGTTATTATTTAAATAACCTTGAAGCTCTCGAAATTATGAGGGAACAATATAATAACCAAGAAAACTGCCTCAATACACAGCTACAATTCGAATCTACTCCGACCTTCCAGAACTTTCTTGAATAGATGTCATTGTCTTAAGCTTTCTTCCGCGTTCTTTATACAATTTATAGCAGATGTTGCTGCTAAATTTAATTTCTTAAATTTATTTATTAAAGAAAAAACGGTAGAGTATTTTATATCTGACAATCTGCATATTTTAAATTATTTGTGATGGTTCCTTACAAATATTTAAAATAATTTTATATATACATATTATAATATGACAGTCCAGTTCATAGTGGGCATTATATTTTCTTTTTCGACAAATTCTTACTGTTTTTAAATTAAAATTGTATTACTTATATTAATTTAAATCGGTTTCTATACAAAAAAAATTAAAAGATAAGAAATTTAATATAACATTCTTCTTGGTTATACTTAATATTACAAATTGAAATTTAAAAATTATTTACACATAATAATAACAAAAACACTTTAATCGTTAAGAACAATTTTTTCTCAATTAATTTAGATATAGTTCTTCTAATATGTATTTATTCCTGGTGTCCTTTGTAGCGTGCCAGAGGATGAGCATAAGCTCGAAACTGGTAGCACTGTTTTAGAATATTAAACGAATTTTTGTGAGCAATTGACCAATCTTATTGACCCTACTATTATGATGAACTCACGAGTCAAAATTTAACAATTTTTCCACATTTTGACTGAGTGCCGTACACTTGTTAACACTTTCCAATGGAAGCTCTTGCTCTAAAGCATTCAAGCAACATTGCAAATAGTCTAAGTATTAACTCTATATTCTTAAAGCTTTGAATTGATATGTACTTATACATTGCTATAATTAAAACGTTCCTAAATGTGTAATAAATCATTGGGTAATAGAAGTGTTCTCAAAATTAAATGATGTGTTTTTCTTAGCCGTTTCTTCAATTAAATTGAAAACCATTCTTGACTGTAGCAGTTTTTTTCATTTCTAAAGGTTTAAGGTCAACATCAATGAAATAAAACCATGGTGTTTTATGTTTCGACAAGTGTTTAATTGTCTTCAGAAATAATTTGCTACTGTTTAGTTTTCTTAAAATCTATAAAGTTAAAATTTCTTTTTAATGTTAAAGAAATTATGTTATCCATAAGAAAGGATAATTTAAGAGATTGAAATTATTCATAATTTTAATCTAAAATGTATGGATTTTAAGAAAATGAACAAAAAACATAATTATTTCTGAAAAGATCTGCGATTTTAATTACGTGGGAAATACCAAGGAATCACAGATTAATACAATTAGAAATTTGTCGAAACGTAGAAAATACGGTTTTATTTCATTCATGTCGACCTTAAAGCTGTAGAAATGAAAAAACCCGTTACAATCAAAAATCGTTTTTAAAAAAAATATTATTTAAACTCGATAACACAAGGTTAATTAATTAGCTTATATACTATCACAGTTTACTATATTGTATCCTTTGGCAATCTAAGCAAATAACTTGTTTATAATATATTAGAATATACCGTAAACATCATAGTACTTTAATCGAAATAAATTTCAAATCATTGTTTTATACACCATTCAAAACGTCAACACCGACTTTTTTATAACTATAGTTAGAGCACGCGACGAGAGGTGTAATTTCAAAACAGGGAGGTATTTTTTTCCCGCTAGATAATAAACAAATATGTACGCAATACGTGCTAGAGATATTAAGCACGAGAGGGAGTCCTACTACAAAATTACTTTCCTATCTATAAAAATACGTATATCGAAAATCGAATCCAATTCAAAGTGTTATACGGAGGTGGCCTCTCGAAACGGCGCTTGTATACGCCTAGCGCCTATTTCTAACACCTCCTGTAGCACTTCAACACCTATTTTTAGAATTCATTGGGTTGTATAATTTAAAAGTGGCCATCGTTATCAGTTCATTTGTTTACGAATCGTATACACATATACAGGCGAAGGTATAGTACGAACCTTGCGCGGTATATCTCTCGCGTACGGTTGGTATGCCTGCTGCTTCGCCACAGAAGTGTGTTGGGAAATTGTAAACTCGTTTATTTCTGGATGCGTATGTATAAATATACCGCTTATGCTACATCTATACATACAGTCGATCTGCAGATTCATAAATACTTAAATAATTTTCACACACCTACATGCATATGTACATACTCTAGGGCAATGGCTCAACAATCCACAGAATCCTTTATTAGTAAGAGGAGGGGGTATGGGTGATATAAAAAAAGACGTCTTACATGAATTAACATATTTATTAGTAAAGACAGTGCATTCAGAAAGTTTCAGGACTGATTTTCAAAGTTAGAGCTAATTAGTAGGAAAAGGTGAGGCACGGGGTTATCACGAGGGTCTTATAACTAGAGCGGGCCAAATTGTGCCATCCAACAGAATCGGAATCAGGCGCAACGGCCGCTTATTGTAAATAGCGTATATGTGAGTCACAGCAGATATGTGATATTTCGAAATTAATACACAAGAGTAAAAAAATAAAAGCTGACGCAATAATAATGTTTAGTAATTATAGCGGATATATATATACATATATATATATATATATATATATGTACACGCTGAGGTGTTTTTATTTTCATTATGATTTTTTATTTGATTGAAAACGGTATGCGTTGTAAATGGGATGTAATAAGGAAATAACTGAGAAACTGAACGCTTTTTTTATTCTGTTGTACTTAATAATGTAACTGTAAATAAAGATATAATAAATAAATTCTATCCTTCTTAATAATGCGGATAGGCTTGTTTAAAAAGTTGCACCATCAGATAAGTTTCCACATTTGCCTCGGTGAAGGATGTTCGCCGAGACGAAAAAATGTTCTTATATTTCGAAAACGACCGTTCCACGTCTACCGAAGTAAGACAGGCGTAATTAAAATAATCTTTAGACTTAGTCAAGGAATCTGCAGATGCCCCATCGCACATTTGTCTTAATCTCGTGTAGTCCGGATTCTTTTTTAAAACACTATCGAACTTAGCTAAAACTCGTCCACTTGTTGCATCGTTTATACTGTGTAACAATGTACTAACTTCGTCCACGACTTGCACTGATTCTACCAACGACAATCCAGAATTTTGCAAATTTTCTATCGCGTCTACTAACCCTTTGTAATTGTTGCTAATATTCTTTAGATGTGTTTCAACAGAAATATCGAGAAATCCCTTCTGGCTCATCCTAATAGCTCTAGCTTCGGCAGGGACGAATTGCAAAATAACGGATTTGACTTCTTGAAAATGTTCATTATAATAAAAAGCGGCTTTTAACCACGTTCCCCAACGCGTAAGAATGGGCTGTGGTGGTTCTCGAATACCAGGGCATAACCTGTGGAATGCCCTAGTCCTCTTAGGACTTTTGAGAAACACTTTTTTTGTGTTTGCTATTAATGCATCCACCTCCGGGTAACACTCTCGAATAGTTTGTGCCACAAGATGTAAAGCATGGACTTTACACGTAACATGTAAAAGTCCTTCACACTTTTCTTTAAGGGAACGGCCTACACTACACATTGTTGCTGCACCATCGCCCATGAACAACAACGGTTGACTGGTTGACACTTGAAATTTTTGTAACGTTTCGAGAACTACGGCCGTAATTGCTTTACTAGTACACTGTTTTAATCTTCTGCTGGCTAATAGAATTGCAAAATTTGGTTTAATAGGATCTAATACGCGCACTATTATATTCAAAATAGATTTTTTTTTTGCAATCTGTCGTCTCATCAAGACATAGCCACAGCTGTTTATCTTTTAATTCGGCTTTAATTCGATTTTCAATGTCCTCACGTATTCGTGGAATATCTCTCCGTAACGCTGTCCGAGATGGTAGTATCCACTCGGTATTGTATGTACCCCAGAATTTTCGAAATGCGTTTTTATCAAGTATACGAAGTGGTAGACCACATACCATAAACGTTAAAAGCAATTCTAATTGAAATTGACGTTGTTGTGACACACCATTTCTTTTATTTCTGTGGTGTGCGCTATTTATATGTCTTTCACAATCACGTTTGCTCCAGCACAGTAGTTTCTTTTTACAAACTTTACAGAAAATTGTACTCCCATTGTAGTGTAAATCCACAAATTCACTAAGAAATTTATTAACTTTCGTAGGTAATGGCCGTTTATTTTTAATAGTTACGTTAGACATAATCACTAAAGCGAGCACACCGACGCTTGTTTCTAGTATGTCACGAAGTGGTGCAAACGTAACATCTGCAGACTCGTCATTTGTTGATGAAAAGAGCGCGTCATCCGTAAATGAATAAGCGCGCTGTTAGTTCGTAGCCGTCGATGAATGAACTTTTTTTTGTAGTGGCCCACTGTGAACAACGCCCTATTTATCAACGAACACCCAAACTGCAGGTGTATATTTGCGCGTCTTCACGACGTAATAGACAATGGTTTTGGTCCTCGTCCTAATAATTACATATTTAAATTACCTATGTTTACATACATATATGCGCCCGGCAGCCTGATTGCGAACCTGGCGCGTGGCGCTCTTGGCCCGCTCTATATATGAACAAAGAAACCATCATTTTTATAATTAAATACATTTTATTTACATTCTAATTTTGTAATACTTATTCTAAATTGTTATTCAAAAAAACTAATGCGTCCACCGTTTTTCCTTGCAGCTTCTCTTTGCGTTTACAATGTTTCCAGCTGTAGAAAACACTTTCTGCCGGTATAGAAGTCGCAGGTATTGCTAAATATTTTTTAGCTAATAGGGCCAACGACGGAAAGCGACATTCGTTTTGACTCCACCACTGAAGGGGACATCGGCTTTTGTCTGTAGGTCTTTCTTCGCAGTACTTATCAACTTCACTCTGTATCTCCTTGTTTTGTGCATTCTCGGGAAACAAAATGTCTACAGCAGTCTTACTACAGCTTACTTCTGGTTGAGAATACGATACATCTTGGGTAGAAATATTTTTAATCATATTTTTCAAAACTTCTTTCTACGTTTTTCTAGCGAGGATCAAGAAACGTACACACATCTGTTTCACCTCAACTTTTTTCCCGTTAAAGTTATTTCTAGTGTTGGGCGATTATGAATGATATAATCGAGATATATCGATTATACCCGAATAATCGATCATTCGATTATGGTTCAGAAATCATCCATTATTCGTTTCGACTGCGCAAGAGCACACAAACGGATTACGATTCGAGATCTGTATTCGAAACTTCGAGGTTTCGAGTTTCGAAATAAGTCATTCGTCACTCGGATTCTGTCAAATAATCGTGGAAAGTAATCGAAATCGTTAGTAAATTTCGAATGATCATTCGATTATTTTAAACGATTATTTCGATTCATTCGATTATTGAAAAATATCGATTATGCCCAACACTAATAAAATACAGCACGAAAAAGATGAATGATATACAAACGCTCGTATTATTCAAGTACCCCACTGCGACCTAAAGTCCAAAGAAATAACAAAAGACGAGTCGGGTAATCACCCAGATATATGATTCACACAAGAGGAATGAGAACCGCGACAGAAACATGTAATAGAGAACTCTAATCTCGAATGCGCAGGACCAGTAATACCGGCCTGTGTTAGTAAATTAGTCGACTATTACTAGTCGACTGTTTAATTGGTAAATTAGTCGATTACTAGAATAATCGGTTAATGAACTAATTGAAATTTGGAAACCGTGGCTATTGACTAGTCGATTAATCGATTAACCAAATAACCGAGTCATGCGCCGAGCCCTACTTTTAACTGCCATTCATAACACAAAACTTGAGAAAAATTGAAACTGTACGTATAAAGTCAGGAGAACTGTTTTCAGGCGATCCAATATTTGTAGTGAATTTCTTTTATTAATCTTAGCGACATATCGAGAAATACGGTTAGGGCGGTGTTCGTTGATATCTCGATGACATTGGATACGGTTTGGCATCGTGGGCTGTTTCGGAAGTTGAGGCGACAATTTGATGTCGCTTGTGGGATCCTATTTGAACGGCAGAACCTTTTCGGTTAGAAATGGTAAGGCATTGTTATCCAGAAGGCCCATCCTGGCCCGGAGTGCCACGTTCCCTGTTGGCACCTGAACTTTTTATACTTTACACCAGCGATATCCCGCATGCCCCACAAGAGCATCTCTCCATGTACACTGAAGATACAGCACATCTAGGAGTGAAAGACTTGTGGTTAGTCTCCTTCAGGGAACGTTAGGTAATTTGGTGGAGGTTTGCGGTCAATAGCGAAAAGAGTGGCGGTTCTATTTACGCGGAGGAGAAGACCTCCTCTTGAAAAAAAATAGAGGGTATGGAGATCCATTGGAGCTCCTCAGTTAGCTATCTGGGGGCACGTTTTCTTCGATCAGTGGCTTTATATAGATCACATCAAGGAGAAAGTTTTCCGAGCCAGAAACACGCCAATGATTCTTTTCTTTTGAGATTTCCGCTAGAATTAAGGACAAAACTGCTAATATATAAATCGTATTTCAGACCCATATTTACATATGGTGCTTTATCCTAGTTGACAGCCGCGGTCAACCATCTGCATAAACTGGAGGTCCTACAGAACAAGACATTCAGGCTTATTGCTCGTATTCCTTCGTTCGTCAGGAATGTACAATTGCAGAAAGGACCTCAAAACCATTTAATTGCATCAACACCCAAGCTGTCTAGAAACATGCAAGCTGTCTAGAAACACGTTGGAGTGAACGGTAACTCAGCAAATCCACCTCTGGTGCGTATAGTAGAGGAGCCCTAGGATCGCCCTCCATCCTGGAACAGGATGGTCAGAGTTTGGGATCTTTTAATAACCGGTGTCCTTCTACGTGTTTGGTCAACACCATTACGGTGAAATTTCGTCAGGGCGATTTGACCTATTATTTTGTAACAAGAGAGCTTAAGGTCTAAAGGCCTAGCTGTAGTATGAGGAGTGGATCGTTGAATAAGGCTTTCCCTAGCCTTAAATTTACCAATAAGTTCCTTTATCCTTTTTAATACCATAAGCAATAGATCTTCTATTCCCATCTCGTTTGTCAACTAGGTACCGGGTAAGTCAGCGTACCTGTTCCAGTACAATATCTTTGTTGTTAAAAAAAGGTATTGATTTAATTTTTTTTTTCACATATTATAGTTAGAATTTAAATTTTTTCTGATCAATTACGGTTTCGCTCGGAAGACAGAGATTCTTATAGAATGAGGAGGTCACCACATCCATAAACGTCTCATTTTACGGGACAAGATGCTAACTACTATTTGGACGGATTACAGAGATGGCAGCATCGTTGGGAAAGATGTATAGACTTACAAGTGGACTATGCTGGGAAATAAAACTGAATTTGACAAAAAATATTTATTTCTGTGTTAGGATGGAAGCTTTTTAGACTACCCTTGTATAGAAGAAAATTAAGGCAGTTTTAAATTCATTTCCGAAGAGGGTTGCGTTGAAGTTTTATATAAAGGCAGAAAAGGTATTTCAAGGAGCGAACGAATATGGTAATGTGTAAGCCGGGCACAATCGGCCTTCGCAACAGAATCGGATCAGTTGCATGGGCCGCGGTTTATAAAAGATGTGTATGTGCGATTCACAGACGACAGAAGTGGTATTTTGAAATCAATATCCCAACCTAAAAAATAAAAGCTGACACAATAAAAATGTTTGGTAAATAAAGCGAATATATACATACGTTGAAGTGTTAGTAATGCCATTATTGTTTTTTTTTGTTTGAAAACGGAATTTGTTGTGTATGTAATGTAATAACCGTAAAAAGTGAACAAAGTAATACCATAACAATAAATAATAATATAATAAATAAACGTAACTTCTTAACAATGTGGATAGGATTCTTGAAAAACTTGCACCATCAGGTATGTTTCCACATTTGTCTCGGTGAAGGTTGTTCGCTGTGATGAAAAAATGTTCTTATATTTCGAGAAAGACCGTTCAACGTCTACGGAAGTAACATAGGTATAATTAAAGTAATCCTTAGATTTAGTTAATTAATCTGCAGATGTACCACCACATATTTGTCTTAATCTCGTATAATTTTTTTTTTAAACATTGTCGAACTTTGTTATTGTCACGGACCACCGTGATAGGGTAGCTCGGGGTAGATACTGGCACAAATAGTACACACAGAAATTCACCTACCTGTTAGAAAGAGGTACTGGAGAGGTACGTATATTCCAAAAGAAAACAGGCACTCCACTTTACGCTCTTTATTTACAAAAAAAAAAACAAGAAGTCACTGCAGATCTCTTTTCAGAGACTCTGCCCGAATCCCCATTCTTACAAATTAACCTATATTTATAATCGACCCAATCCCTTCTACTAATTATCCTTCCGGTGCTTGATCGGCAGTATCAAAGTTCGATGCCTTCGAATTGACCGAGAGATCATAATCTTACATAGCAATTGTCCAGACGCTCAGTCAGCTCGACGACACCGGTCACAGATCGAAAAATGATTACAATACAGAAAACATAGACGATGAACGCAAAGCAGCGGAAGTCCAGTTAGCGTCTTTTCTAAAAGTAAAAGCAAAGCGTTTATTCGCGACATTATAACGCGACCATTTTTTGCATCGTTTATACCGTGTAGCAATGCATTAACTTCCTCCACGATTTGCACTGATTCTACTAACGACAACCCAGTGTTTTGCAATTTTTCTATTGCGTCTACTTTTTAAATCTGTTCTAACAGAAGTATCTAGAAATTCTTCCTAGCTGTCCTTAATAGCTGTAGCTTCGTCAGGGTCGAATTGTGAAATCACAGATTTTACTTCTTGGAAATGTCCAGAATAATAAAAAGCCGCTTGCAACCATGTTCCCCAACGCGTAAGAATCAGTTGTGGTGGTTCACGAACATCGGGACAAAGCCTGTGAAATTCTCGAATCTGTTTGGGAGATCTGAGATTGTATTTCCTATTAATGCATCCACCTCCGGGTAACATTCTCGAATAGTTTGTGCCGCAAGATGTAAAGCATCAACTTTACACGTAACATGTAAAATTTCCTCATACTTTTCTTTAAGAGAATGGCTTACACTACGCATTGTCGCTGCTCCATCGCTCACAAACATCAGTAGTTGACACTTGAAATTGTTGTAACGTATCGAGCACTACGCTCGTAATTGCTTCGCCAATTCACTTTTTTAGTCTTTTGCTGGCTAGTAAGATTGCAAATTTCGGTTTAACAGGATCTAGTACTCGTACGATAATATTCAAAACAGATTTTTTTTACAATCTGTCGTTTCATCAAGACATAGCCACAGTTTTTAATTCTGCTTTGATCCTATTTCCTATATCTTTACGTATACTTGGTAGCTTTTTCCGTAACGCTGTCTGTGATGGTAAGCTCCACTCAGGATTGTATATACGTCAAAACTGTCGAAACGATTCTTTATCGAGTAAGCGAAGCGGTAGACCACAGACAATAAAAAATCAAAAGTAAATCTAACTTAAATTGGGTTTGAGGTGGCACGCCATCTTTCTCATTTTTGTGCTGGACACTGTTTGTAGGTCTTTTGCAATCGCCTTTGTTCCAGCGCGTTAAAGGTGTTTTGCAAGCTCTACACAATACTGTAGTTCCATTATTATATATTATTATAGTTTAAATCCGGAAATTCACCGATAAGTTCAGTGACTTTATTAGCCAACGATTGGTTATTTTCCTTGCGTACGTTAGACATACTTACATACATATATTTATCTCTATAATTACCACTAACGCTGGGAAGGGTTGATGAGAAACTTTTGCAATAAATCAATAATGGCATTCGCTGAGGTAGCCCGTGCTAATTCATCTACATACATACGTCGCGTCGTGGGCGCGACAACCTCATTTCTAACCTAGCGCGAAGCTGTCTGTGCTCGGCCTAGTAATGCATATACTGCGCGGATTCAATTCTCGATTCAGACGGTTGATTTTTCAATTTAGTTAAAAATTAAAGGAGGCATTTTTTTAGACACAGTAGGTTGAAATGATTCTGGATTGGCTACATTTGAATAAGCTTGGTTAATTAATTTGGTGACCTCCAAAAGAAGTTTTATATAAAAAGGGTATACGGGCTTTTGTAACGGTGTATAAAAACAAGTTTATAAATTGTTGTACGTGCAGAGAATTTTTATCTGCGCTCGTAAAATAGCAGGTAATTGCTTAATATGTATCCTTAATAACGTATTAGCTAATATATGTATTTACACTTGCCTAGAAAATTTAATAAACCCAAACCGATTAATATGAATTATCTTTATTGATTGACGTAAAAATGATCTTATCTTATTTGATGTGAAATCCTAATTTATTGTATAGTTACGCTTTTGTTACATTGCCTTTGTTTATTTACGTACACTCCATCCGATTGTTTAAACTACTCGGCAAATTAAACAAATATCGTGCGATAAATCAATCGGTTTCCTCCTTGCGCAATAAAATCGTATGGGAGTAATAAAGAGATGTGCATGTGCTTCTTAGGTAATCGAGTTCATGCACCTTTTTTTGTACTTCAATATAGTATAAAAATAAGGCATGGGAATAATTGCTATTAATAGTATGATTAGCTCATCGCAATTACTACTTTAGCACGTTTAAAGAAAGCTGTCTAACAAAAGCTGTTCTATGAATTATTTTCCTCTTCCCCTCCTCAGATTGATAAGATTGCAAAGTAAAATAAGATGATCAATATTGTAAAGAATCTATTAAAAATTTAAAATGGAAAAATAATTTTAATTTCATTAGTTATTTGCACATACATGTTATACAGTGTCATTCATAAAATACGCACCATAATTTCTGAAATGGAAAGAAGATCTTGTTGTTATAAAGAATTGCAAGTATATTTTTCGTTTATTTTCGATTATGAAAAGACAAATTTGAACGACAAACGATCCGCAGCTCAACGGCTTCTTAAAATATCCGTTAGATTTGGATTAGAAAACGAAATAATACATTTTTATGAACATTTGACAATAAATGAACAGAGCTTGAAAAATTGCAACAGCCAAAAAACATTAAAAAGTGTTAAAGAAGTATTAAAGTCAAATCTTTATCCTAATGTAGCTATAGCATTTAGAATATATTTAACTTTAGCTTGCGGACTTTGTGAAGGAGAAAGAACATTCTCCAAACTGGCGGTAATAAAAAACCAAAAAAGAAGCGTCGTGAACCAAAATCGGCTAAATGCTTTAAGCTCGTTATGCATAGAGCATGAATTCGTAAAAAAAAAATGGATTTTAAAGGAATTGTGCAAAAATTTGCTGCTTCTAAAGTCCGCAAAGTTAATCTGTTATAGATCCCTATTGTGTAGACTTTAAATATTTTTATTGAGAATAAAAATTTATTTATTTTAATTTTTACTAGGTTTTATAAATATTACATATTTATAAAATAGTGTTTTTATTAGAAATATAAAATTTTGTTTAAATATTTTTATTGAAAATAAATTTGTTTACAATTTTTTTGTTTATTGTTTATTATTAAACATTTGCAAATATATGTTTCTATAAAAAATTAAAATTTTCATTTTATCTACTTGTTTAAACATTTTTGAAATTGCTTATTTTACGATTTGCAATAAAAGATGGAGGGGGACCCTGTTATTACTTGTGCCTAGGTGCCCCGAAGGCTCTTAATTCGCCACTGGCTCGATATCTACATTTTGCCTAAGTGCAAATAGTGTACTCTTCTTAATATTTCAGGCCTTAAAGATTTGGGAACTATTAATTTATTATTTTTAAACACTAACCCTGACACATAGGATAATTCATCTTTAAATTTGGCATAAACACGAACACTTGAATCAATTTGTTTGATGTTTTGGCCAGCCTTTTTTATGTATTCGACTAAAATTTGCAATTGAACATGATTTTTTGTTTCTTTTATAAAATGATTTAATTGTTTGTGCGATATAGGTAATATTTCAATAGCTAAACATAGGTGTCCTTCAATTTCATCCTTTACTTCGTTTGTTAGATCTGCTTTTGTAAAAGTTCAGTTTTGAGTGTCTGCAATAAATTGTTCTTTACCGGGTTTATAATATACCTCCAATTGATAAGGTTGTAGTTTAATTAGCATTTGCTATATCCTTAATGTAGTTGAACTTAACGGTTTTTTAAATATATTTTATTAAGGGTTTATGATCCGTTTTTACTTTAACTATTTTATCGTAGATATATTGAGAAAACTTTTCGTAAGCAAATACAATTCATGTTCTATCTGCGCATAATTGTGTTGAAACTGTGAAAATGCTTTTGAGGCGTATGCAATTGGAGAATTACTTTGAAGCAAACAACATCTTACGCCAAATTGTAATGCATTTGTGGTAATTACTACAGGTTTACTTACGTCAAAACAGTGTAATACCGGTGGATTCATCAATTAATTTTTCAAAAGTTCAAACGCGTTTTGATGTGTATGATATCAATGCCAAGAAATATTTTCTCGAGTTAACTCCCGCAGAGGAGCAGATATCTCCGAAAAATTTGGTATGTAGCGACTAACATAATTTACCATACCCAGAAATCTGTCCATACCCAGAAATAAGTGATCACAACTTGCAGTTAGTTGAATGCATTTTGCATTGGTTCAACCGCTTCTTTTTCTCAGTGTGTTAATCTAAATTTTCATTTGATCTGTTGAAGTAAACAGTGTTGTTAAGTTGCCATTCTTTTTGTCCCGTGAGTGCAAACCAAGTTTCTGAGTTTTAAAAGCATTTATTTTGAGAGTTCATTAAACATACTTTTGCATACTTTCAATGCTTTGAAAATGATGGAATCAAGAAGCAAATAGTATCTATATAGAAAAACAGTGTGAATTAATTGAATTAATTTCTTCTTCATGTTGAAATAAAATATACCCACCACACTAAATTAATTTAAATTATATGAGATGATTGCTTTATTTTAAAAGCAACCTATTTGTTGCTAAACCCGTTTAAACTTTGCTTCATAATGTATTAAAAACAATAAAATTCTAACGTTTAATTGCCGTATTGCTTCTACACCTGAATTAAGCAAAGATAATCTAATTAGCATATCATATTCTAAACGTTTTAATCTAAGATCGCGAATTGTGTATAATACGATAATAATACAAAACGACAAAAGAAACGCAACAAATAAGACGTAGAATAGTTTCATTTTCTATACGAGCGTTGCTTGTGTGAAAAGTACATTTTAAAATGCTTAGAAGTAGTCTACAGGCGAGTCAAACGCAATTACGAAAGTGTTACGCTGTCGATGGCTGTACGTATAGCGTAAAGTAGAGGAAATAAAAAAGAAGGATCGCGCTCAAATGAATAACGAAGTAAGACGTTATTTATCTTTGTTTCAGGATTCATTAAAAACTACTCCATCACGACGTTCATAATGCAATAATGTAAGGCAGGTATATTATAAGTTTAACAACGAAACGAACAACATCAGCAACAACAGCAAACGAAGCAACGCGGCCAGGGCCGTAGCTAGCAACAATTACTTGCGCGGGTGGAAAACATTTTCTGCACGGCAAATTTTTTTTCTGTATTTTACAGGCATCAAATCGCAGAATCTTATAAAGGATGTTTGAATATCTACCCATTTATAGTTGTCAGCAAGGAAAAAAAACTAGTTAAACATAGGTCCAATAATAAACTACCAATTTTAGATATGGCATTAATAAACAGTATAATTCCAGCATTTACCGGGTTTAGGACTTTACTTGAACAACCCTAATCTACGATATTCAAAGAGTCCTAACAGTTTTTATAGATGTTGATGAGATTAGCAGAAAAATCAAATTTTTCACACTTATTTTATTTACGGACGAACCTATTTTCATAGAAATTATGTTTGGATAGATGAAAGTGGCAAGACCCAGGTCCGCATAAGCTTTACAGTGTATTACATTGGTGTTATCATATCGACTAATAAGACCGTCCATGGAAACTCAAAGTTCACCGAATCGACCTATCCTGTCGAATTCCAGAAATTCACTTAGTGAGGTCTTCAGTCTCTTTATCGTCACGAAAACATCGCCAAAGAAAATCTGTTTTTATATTCGGTAGGGCAGTGGCAAACTATGCGTTTAACGGTTTCCTCT
This sequence comes from Dynastes maya, assembly GCA_029619315.2. NCBI lineage: Eukaryota > Metazoa > Arthropoda > Insecta > Coleoptera > Scarabaeidae > Dynastes > Dynastes maya. The sequence goes on along the minus strand of JAROYE020000002.1, from coordinate 13,477,023 downwards.
TCTTCCAAGTAGAGACGACACTTCTTTCCTTGAAGGAGCCCCATTCTGAGTAGGTGTTTCTTTGCGGTTGGCAAGGTTGTATGAGCTTTTTGGCTCTCTCTTGGCTGGACAACGTATATGGCTTTGTATGAGTTAGACCTATGAACTCACCCTACTTTCGAAGAACTTCCTGTTTGGCCTAGTAGGTAAGATACATTTTGGCAGTGTTAAATAATATGCTAATTAAAGGTTTTGGTGGCAGCATAATCTGCTCAGCTCCCATTCTATTAAGACTATCGGCTATCTCGTTATATCGATGTGTTCTATCCAAAACATTAACAGTCAGCTACGAGCTTGGAAGAAGTCTTCCTTACCTGTCGCACGTAGATGCACCTAGTTAGGAAAAAAACTGTGACATATTCACCCAGACTATATGTAATTGAATTTTTGTTTTAACCAGGACGAGGATTCTAAGATAACCTCAGTGTGTTGGGTTTTAGACTATTGAAATTAGGAGCATCATATTTTTCTTTCTAGCCAATTCAAAAGGTTAAATAACGTGTACGTCACTTCTTTTGAACCTTTGCCCGATTGATTTTCTATCCAAACATGTTAGAGTGTATTATTTTTAGTCTGCTCAGCTTCATGTGCGGTAGACTTAGTTATTTTTGCAATAAAATATACAGGCTGGCCCATTAGCGCGATGAAGTCTAATGCCTCAGTGAATATAGAAGGAAAAAAATGTTTCAAATAGAAGTTACTATATTTGCGCTTGCGCATATTTCTAATCATAATTCTATCAAATAACTAACCAACACAAATACAAAATAAACAAACATAGCAATAATTAAATTAATTAAAATATATGGGAAGAGAAGGAACTGATAGGCTTCAAGAACTAATGAATGACATAATAAAGAGAGCACTGGAGGACTGAAAACAGACATTATTCATCCAGTATATAAAAGGGGTGACAAGAGAAACTGCAATAATTACAGGGGCATAACTGTATCAAGTGTCACAGGAAAAGTATTTGCCAGAGTAATGGAAAAAAGAATAAGAGCCAAAATAGAGCCAACTTTAGAAGACACACAATGCGGATTCAGAAGGAACAGAAGCACGCAAGAGCTCACATTCACAATCAGACAAGCGAGTGAGAAGTTAATTAACAGAAATAAAGAAATACACGTATGTTTCATAGACCTGGAGAAGGCGTTTGACAGAATCCGAAGAAAAGACGTGTGAAAGATGTTACAAAAAAGGGGAGTGGATAGAAATATAATAGGAATGGTAAAAGATGTGTACAGGGATAATACGAATATAGTAAGAACAAACAATGAAGAGTTCAAGGAATTTTCTACACGACAAGGAGTCAAACAAGGATGTATGTTGAGACCGCTCCTGTTTTCAGTGGTACTAGACGAAGCAATGAAGAATGCCAAGAAAAAGGTGAAAAAATTAACACTCGGATACTGGCAAATGAAGCAAACGCAACTGATAGAACTACTGTTCGCAGATGACATGGTTTTGATGGCAGATAACAAGAAAAACTTACAGTATAATCTCGAAGTACTAGGGGAAGAGCTATCGAAGATAAATATGAGAATAAACATTCAAAAAATGAAAACAATGATAACTTCTGGTTCGAAGAAAACACATGAAATAAGATTGGCCGGAAAACAAATAGAACAAGTAGAGTTCTTTAAATTCTTAGGAGCGATTATAGAAGAAAGAGGTAAACAGGACAGGGAAATAAATGAAAGATTGGGAAGAACCGGAAACATATTTAATACAATGAAAACAACATTCTTAGGAAAAAGAGAGGTACCAAAAAAGATAAAAACAGGAATTAATGGTATGGAAATGAGATTCCTGAGCAAAATAGAAAACAAAAAAAGGACGGACAGAATAAGAAATGAAACACTTAGGTAAAACTTTCAAACAGAACCAATTAACGAAAAAATTGTACAAGAACAACTCGGATGGTTCGGGCACGTGTGTCGAATGTCGGACGAAAGACTTACAAAGCGGGTGTTTGAAACGAGAGTGCACGGAAAAAAAACAGGAGGGGTAGACCAGGAACTAGGTGGATAGACGGAATCAGAAAAGAAGTAGAGAAAAAAGGAATGGCATGGGAAGAAATACGAAACCTAACACAAGATAGGAAAGGATTGAGACAGAAATGCAGAACTTAACCCCAACGGCCCTACACCTAAAGGTAGAAAGACTTAGGACTAAGTAAGTAACAATAATTAAAATCTAACTGATGCCCAAAACTGTCTATCACACAACGCAACTTTGATAATTCATAAGAATATTAAATAAGAATGGAGCAATGAAAGCATTGGGGTGTAGGCTTGTATTTCTCGTCATGATCTTTCTCGTTTGTCGGTCAATTGCCTGCAGTTCATCAACATTCCATTTAATGCAGCCAAACGTGTGTGATAATATCGGCAGTTCCGATATATTTGATGCCTTACATTTATTAGCTGCGTTAAGGTATGACACCCCAATTTCATTGATGCCACTGTAGTACATTGTTGTTAATTTGTCTTTTGTTGTTTCTAGGTTGTTCATCTGCTTCTGAGGAATGTCTAGATAAGTGCACTACTCATCTTGTCATAGATGTTTAATCGTTGACCCGTTTATTAACTCTATGGGGTCTTCATCGCCTGGAGCTTGACCTCTCTTTACACGTATTTGTCATGACCTAGCTCCATTTACTTTCATTATTTATCTGCCCAATTAGGAATTATCAGGAAGTACATCTGAAGTCTCATTCGAGAATATTAATAAATTTGGTGCAATGTATCTTTCCTTGAGATAACTCAGCATGGTTGATGGCAGATAAATAATGTTTAATTTGTGCATAGATTTTCTACCACATGATATATTTAAAAATTCTTACAATAACTCATAAAACTGAAATGAGATGATAGTTTGCATTTCCAGAGTTAAATATCAGCAAAACGTATTATTAATGATTAACTTCCCTTCTTCAGGGCGTGTATTGCCAGCCCCTTCTGGTTACGGTCCTGTCGAGAGGACTGTACAACATCGGCTCGCTAACTCGTTTAAAATCGATTTTCATGTAAAACGAATTAAAATTAATAAAGCCGAGTTTCATTACATGCATTAGAATTCGCGTCGGCTTTGAAGAATGTATGAACGTTTTCACAGCGCATTAATCTAAGTTTGTACTTCGGTATTTCATGCGCGATCTCTCGCTGCGAGGGGAATTTTTTACTGTTAGAAGTTCCAATTTTAACGTGATCCGTTCGTTCTTTGCCTCGTCTCGTCGTCTTCTATTCTGTTGTGTCGTGAGTATAGTTCTTCCATATAAACGGATATCGTGGCCGATTATTTCTTTTCTTTCGGAAACGTCCGCGATTACTTTCTTTCCTCGCTTTTCATTATTTGCGGACGGATGGATACGGTACGATACCGTACAGTTAGTTCTTCTTCGGCGAACTCTTCCGACATAGTTTCAGAAGTTATCCGTTGTTAGAGTGAAATGTTCGGCGAAAATTTAACTATTTGGGGGGAAAATTGTTCGATTAACGTTAAAGAGTGTGCCGGATATGTTGGAGCTGGGTAATTTAAAGTTTAGAAATGTTACAAATTTCAGATATTTCTTAATTGAATTTAATATACAGGAAATATGACATAGAAATGAAACATGTAAATTCAAAATATGTTCTAATTAGAGAGTTTTAGATTTATCAAGAAATGAATCAATTTACGAAATTAAAATTCTATGGATTTATCAATATCATTACGTCAAAAAAAGTGCCCAGAAACAATAACCGAAACAATAACCGAAACAATAACCGAAAGTAATGCTAACATAGCTCATGATATTGATGGCGTGGCAAAACCAATGTGAGGAGAGAAAGTACTAGCCAACGGACATGTTTCTGTCTACCTGACGTCATTAGGGTTACCTCACACCGCATTTGCCTCTCAGTTCATATCACTAATCTCCAACCCAGTAAGAAATACATCTCCTGGTGCTATCTTGTACCAAGATATATGGCGATGCCGTCTAGAAAACAGCGTCAAAAAGCCAAACGAATGCCGTACGAACTCTCGAGTAGCTCCTGGCCTGCTAGTCGCGAGATGACTAATACTTTACTTGTTGAATTTCCTCTTCTCTTAATTCTATCTGCCTTTGCTTTCTTATCGTATTATTTATTATTATTATAGTCGAGCCATGGCACAGATGCCTTTAATCACTGCGACCTTAATAGATCTATTGTAACAAAATGCCCTTATGTGTGTTAGAATAGTTGGAGGCTTTTAATAAACCTTAGTACTATTCTAGGATTTGCTTCCCTTAGTACAGTAGGTGCAAGAAATAGCCCACTGAAATGTTGGTGTTGTGTACAACTGTTGGTAACACATTTACACAAAATGTGTTCTACCGTCTCCAGATCTTCTTGGCATAGACGGTAGATTTGATCTTCAGCTCCTCCTAGTTTAAATAAGTGATACTTTAGGGCTACATGACCTGTCAGAAATCGTGCCAATAATCTAAGATCCTCGTTGCTGAATGATAGCGCTATTTTTGCTGTATTTGGCAAGCCTAATATAAGTGCTTTCGCCTATTTTTGCCCTGGAATGAAAATTGGATAAGAACTGAAATATCTTTCGCGGGGGATTTTTCAAATTTTGTTAAATTTTCTAATTTTAAATTGGATAAACGATTCTTGTGGGTTCGGGGGATACCCTTACGGCAATTTTAGAATGAATTTCCAACTCAGTAAAATGAAATTAACGAATTTTAAGATTTTTAAAAGTAACTAACCTTGAACTTCTGAACGATGCCAATGTGATATAAGCCCTCTGTTTATATAACCATTACAGGAAACTGCCTGCTCTGGATATTTAACCCTTTTTCTCTTCTAATAAAGACTTTGATTTCACAATCGAGCACTTTATATGGGGATTGGAGTTAAGACACACTTTGATTCAACCAAGGCCGAATAAAGATTGATGAAAAATTCTGGCGTCGTTCATCTTTCTTTTATTTTAAATCGCGAAAGACCGGCGATTGATTTATTTCACAGGTAATTTTGATAATTTAATCCAAATAGAAACTTTTACGATGGATTTTGATCCAATGAGATTATTTCTGCAAACAACATACGAGAACGAATGCAGTGACTTAACCAGGAAGTTGTATGCTGATGATTCTGTGATCCAAAATGTCACCAACAAGCTTTAAACGAGAAAAATCCAGTGCTAATTTATAGAAACCTTTCAAATAAAGATTTAATCGATGAAATATTATTTGTTGTACCTTTCAATTTACGCTGTTGCTTATTCCAGACGATTTCTGCATTAATTTGGACGAAATAAGTGAATAGAAAAATTAACTGACGAGTAGATTTGTCCATGCTACCCCACACTCGTCCTTATCTGGACTTATATCTTAAATATAATGTCCTCGCTCCAAGGGCAGTTGGCTGAGGGGGGATGGTAACGAAGAAATTTCCAATTTTCCCCGCAAGAGGGATATTTAGTTACCAACGAGTGGCCAGCCTGACATTTAGTCGTTCCGAGGTGACAACTGAGAGAAGTTGTTGTCGTAGATACAACGTTGAACATAACAGAACATATGCGTTCTTTTATATTATTTTCACGTGTACAATATACTCCTGGAGTTTGGTCCCTTCCTTCCGACTCACCCTATATAATTATTTATCTATGCTAGATACAATTTCATATTTCATTTTCAACTTTTTCAGTAATTTTCCCATATTTGTTTGGATAATTACAGTAGGTAAATTTCTTATTTATATTTGATATCTATGTTTGGTTTTTGAATATACTGGTGTACTTTTAAAATATTTATTAAGAATTTAATATCGATACCTAAGAGACAACGTTTAACAAAAGGGGACAATTTTTTATTGTTTACAAGCACAGTACACACATACATATATACAATATTTCCATAGCACGCTAAGGATGTACTACTATCTTTTATAAATAGTATGTTAAACAACAGCAATAAATCTTCATTTTCTTCTTAACCGTGTGAGTCACTCTGCCGTATGTATGTATGTGCAATATATACAATGGAGTTAAGTATGATTCGCTAACTATTTATATTGTTGTCCTTTCTTGTGCAGGTGTTATAGTTCCGTTCTATTTCATTCCTACCTACCTATGATACAGTTTTTTCAAGCTAAAAATTAATCGTATTAGTCTTTATCTATTTCCTTTACATAGTGTAAGTATAAAAATACAAATAAACTTAAGCGCCCTTTCTTCTTTCACTTTCGCGTTCAATATCTGCAATTATTTGTCCCTATCCCTATTTAAAATATCTTCTATTGAAGTTGTTGAAGTATTTGTACACGTAAACTGTATGTCTTTGTTCATTCGATTTTTACCGATGCGTCATTATTTTTCGCTATATGAATCAAGTTCAGCTAATTACCTGACATGTGCTTATAAATTTAAACAGATATGATGGAATTAATAACAGACAGAAATATATTGTTACAGCTTTATTATCTTACTTATATTTGAAAGCATACAGTTTATTTCCTATGTCAATTTTTCTTGGTTATTGCTTCAAATGTGGTGAAGCAATATTGGTGGCCTACTTTCGAATTTTCCCTATATTTATTAGTTCATTTCTTACTAAAAGTTGTTTTACATGATGCATAATTCTCCGCAGAATTATACACATAAAAATATGCATCGTATAAAGCAGCGAACCAATATGCGACAAAGTTATATAGAGCCATTTACACACGATTTCTGAATGACACGCACAATTAACTCCTGATAAATAGAATTACTTAACTCATTACTAGAGTAACCTAAACTTGCGGACTCGCATAGGCGTCGGTATTACGGGATAATATAAGAATACGAAAAATTCATAAATAAACTAAACCGGTAGAGAAGCAGGCATGTAGTGTCGACCTTGAATATAAATCATGTTAAACCGCGCTGGGAGAGATTTCGTTTTAGTACCGGTTGAGCTGTTGCAGAGATTAGTCGAACGGTCAAGGTTATGTACTTACGTGTCGCTTTTGAAAATATAGCTGGTGTTTTTTGTGTGTTGTAGTATTATACCAAGTACATAATTAGTGTATCGTTTCATATAGAACTAATATTTACATACCTAAGAAAACAATGCCTCGTAATAGATTTGCTACTAATGTACATAAGTATGTGTCACTTTTTTCCCAATTAAAATATGACGGTAGTGCAGTTTTTTGCTTAATATGCAATGTTCGTTTGGCTGCATTGGACAGAACTGATTGCCAGAGGCATGTCAATGGTATTAAGCATATGAGAAATGCAAGAACTGAAATACCTTATACACTATTCCTCATACATTTATTAATTATGTTTACCTCTTGTAATCTTCCGTTGTCGTTGGTGAGAAAAGCAGCTTTTAAAACGTTTTGGCGACAATACGTTCCAAAGTACCCATTACCCTCACAAACACAATTACAGAATCATTTGCCGCGAATGAAAGAGATGCTAGAAAATGTGTGTAAACGTGATTTGTGTTCCAAAAAAATATGGATTACCGTGGATGAGACGACCGATATAAAGAAAAACAGTATTGTGAATGTAATAGCTCGCGTTTTATCTAGCGAGAACACAGCATCTCGATATTTGTTAGCTTGCAAACATGTTCAACAATGTACCGCGGAAAATATTCAAAAAGTGATAATGAACGCTTTGAAAAAATTTAAAATTGCCCAAGATCAAGTTGTGATGATTGTGACAGATAGTGCAGCAACGATGTTAAGTGTTGGGCGATCCTTAAAACATATATTTCCTAACTTAATACATATAACCTGCGTGCTGCATCCTTTGCATTTACATAGTTGGTGAAGTTGTTCGACAACATTACGGAAACGTTGATCGGATGATTGGAAGTACTAAAGCAGTGTTTCGTAAATCTTCTAAACGTTTAAAAGAATTTCGTAAATTTTGTCCAGGTATTCCAGAACCTCCTGAACCAGTTTTAACGCGATGGGGTACTTGGCTAACAGCAGCTTCTCACTATTTGATCCATTTTCAACAAATTCAATCAGTTATAACGCGATTTAATCGGAATGAATCCAAAGCAATTAGAGAAAGTCAAAGAGAATTTCAAATTCCTCAACTTTTAGAAGATTTAACAACAATATGTACCAATTATACAGTATTACTAGATGCCATCAGAAAACTACAATGTACTGAATTGTCATTGCAGGAATCATTAGACATAGTGGAGAGTGTAAAAAATAAATTACACACATTAAATGATACGCCAGGATTATGCGCTAGTCAAAAGTTGGCAGATGTTTTAAGGAAAAATCCCGATTTTAATACTTTAGAGGCCGTTTATAATAAGTATAAGAATAGTGAACTTTTAAGTGATTTTGAAAAACAGTTTCTACATGCAAATGTAATTTCCTTAGATGTGGAGAGATCGTTTGCGAGTCCGCAAGTTTTGGTTACTCTACTCATTACTGTTTCGTATTTATAATTAAAGAGCCCTATCAGCAGCAGTAATCGATGAATCATCAAAATTTGTTCGATCAAATGAATAATCAAAATTATTGATATGAAAATAAGTTTTAAAGTAAAAGTATACTTACCAGTGAAATTTGAGGTAATAATAAATTATACACTTCAATACTGTAGCACTGGAATACTGAAACATTTCACTAAAACCAGTTCAGTTTCACTGCTGAAGATGATATCATAGCTGTCGAAACGTGCATCCAGTTCCAAATGCGCAGAAAATTATATTAATTTTTTTCTTAACAAAGTTCTGCATTTACAAATGAAATGAAATAAAGTAAAAAAATAGTTGCTCTCTTTATTTTCTCTACGTTCCCTCTGTTTGTGGTGACAGCAATATGTGTAAGTGATTGCGGCTTTCACTACTAGATGGTGCTACGAATATTTATTTGAGTAAAAAAATAAACTTGTCAAATGTTAAACCTCTGATGTGTTTAAACAAACAACAATTACCACATGGGTGAACGTTCATTTTACCTATTACTCAGTGAAAATACTGAATTATGGTGGTTGTGAGCACGTCGTTCATTAATGATTCATTTCGGGGTAGCGATTGTCTAGAGTTCTTGGAATGAAACAGGTAAGTAAGTAATTCTTGTTGATTTTATTTACAAGATAATAAAAGATCGACCAAAAAAAGGAAGAAAAAACAAATTCTTAAAATAAATGAAACGAAATAAAATAAATTTAAATTCATGTCTACGTACAAAAAACGAAGAAAATGTAAAAAAACTTGTATATACAAAACGGTAATTACTAAAATAATATGTTCTCGTGCGGAGTGACGGGATACTCAAGGACAACCCTAGCCGTCGACGAGGTGGGTGGGTCAGGAAAACCTACCGAGGACAGCTCTATACGTCAGCTTTGCAGGCGAAGTGGGTTCGGTCGTATCTTGCTCGGGACAGCCCTAGCTCTTTATACTGGAGGGGAAGGTACGGAAAATGACAGGAGAGAACTCCTGAATGAGATTCCACACGGCTTTGTGATTTACTCGTGCTCTCTCTTGAGGAAACTTGGAAACTTCAACGCGTCGAACGTGAAGCAACGAAATTTATCGGGCGCTTTCTTAGTCAACTTATTCTGGATTCGTAAACATTATGTAGATAAACTGTTTGTTACAAGCTTTCTTTACTTTAAATGATATATTCTTATGCTTATCGGTGATAAGAATCCTATTATTATTGGCTTTATAATATAGTCACAACTTCGAACACAGGATGTCGCCACGCGCATCACGAATGGTTACTCGTTAGAATAAAATTAGCTCTGGAGAAGTAAATAATCACCACGTGTTTATTAATCAGTGAAACAAAAGTTGTTTGCGGACTCAGTGACTAAGAAAAAGTGTGTGACTTGTGATCTTAATCAAGCACTGTGCACATTGAACAATCCTACCGAATCGTATGCTGTTGTATCCAGAGGTTTATCAAATGAAAGAAGTAACTAACATTAACCAAATTTATTTACAACTTATAGAACAAAGTAAAATTCTTTAAAATAGTAAAATAACATATATCTCTCGGGTCCTTTTAAAACTAAAAAGAAAATAACATCAGAATTGCCAATATTTACAACGGTTCTAGTCGGAAATAGAAAATACAGAATATAGCTCTGGTGTTTACATAGAAAGCATTACAAACTTGTGACGAACCATCCTGCTTCGCCAAATTTAAAGACTTTAATTCTAGAAAGAACGAAGACAATTATTATTTCAATTTTTACCTGCCTTGTTTAGTCTTTAAATCTTTGTTGTAAATCGTAAATTTATTACTTTTAATTCTTGTTTCAAATTTTAGAACCATTGATGTTGTACTCCAGTGCACTCTATGAATATGGTCATTTATGATGTACGTTAGTACATATTGCATAAGCACGATAGTTACGGGTTATGTGATGAGTGCGCACCGTTTACGTGCAAGGTCGCACGACGTAGATAGACAAAAACGAGTAAATTTTGCTATAAAAAGCGTTCAAATCTGCGTACATTGGTCTTTCTGTGGCTCACGCTACGAAGGAACATTGACTGCCCAGACTTCATCTCTCGGCGGCTGTTGACTGTGTTCGGTGAAGTGTGGACACAGACGTCATAATATCATGATAATGTGGCCTTAGCTATTTGTATTGTATAAGTATTTTCGTTGTATTTTCAACGCTATCCCGTGGTTAAGACTGCCCACACACGCCGAATCAATCAATCCGATATTCACTTAACTTTTCTTGATTACTAAAAGCCGCAAACATCTAATAGTTTTATTTTAAAAAGCAAATAAACATTAAGCCACTTAGGATACATGTTTATAATTCTGATATCTGGCAGTTAAAAATCCCGTGAAAACTAACGACATCCCAGTAACGGCAAATCAATCTATATTATGGAGTTGATAATATAGATCCCCTGTACACCGAGTATGAGATATTAGCGTTTAAAATAAGAGAAGTTAATGTTGTATGCTTTATTCCCGTCTGAATCACTCAGTAACATCAAATTTATTGATTAAAAAGATTGTCTAAATAGTAAAACTGTTACATATCCTTTATACGATAATCTCCCGTATATCATCTAGAGATGTCGCTAGTAAACAGAACACTTTCGCTCAAAATAATCGGTTCTGGTTCTTTGAAAAATTAATTAATAGAATGAATTAAAACTTTACAAATTTACACAAGATGTAATGATGGATTATAAAAGGTGAAAAAAAAAATATAATTTTACGGCTTTTCTAGATTTAACAGTCTTTAAATCCGATGGACTTCTATGGTTCGCTACAGCTTTATGTACCTAAAATTTGTCTGACGTATCATTTCTTGTACATGACGTATGGAGGGAAGAATAATTTAAAAATAAAACGTTACACAAGTTCACATACACTATCCCTCAAGAGTGGCGTCAAAAAGTAAGCAACCAACATAAAAGTTAAATAAAATTCAAAAATAATTTAAGAATTAAGTGAATTAAAATTATTCTGCTAATAATTTTATATTCTTTTTAGCGTGAGAATTTTTAAATTCGTGGGGGCGGTCAACGGTTCGTCACAAACTTACCTAAATTAATTAAATTACCCTAATTTAAGATTTAGGAGGAAATTACCTTTTAATAGGACTTTGATTAGTTATTGGTAATGGTTATTTTTAGCATGTTAAAAACCTAAAATTTCTTTATATAATATAGTCAATTCTTTGAGAGAATGACTGTTACGTGGTATTCAATAGTATGTAAAAAACAAAAGTACAACACATGGGAATACAACCTTTACCTATGTATAGGTTGCTTGCCCCCATCCAATTATTGTTCTTAAAAGAGATTAGTTGGATGACAAACTATCAAAATCACATAACTCAACTCGATAGATTGTCATCCATATTACTTATTGTCTTTCTTGTACCGTCGATTTGAAGACGTGTGTCTTTGAACCAAATGAGAGGTGTATAATTGTCTGTTTTTTTCGGGAGTTTATGTTCATGACCCAGAGCCTTCCCTTTATTCCATCGCCTATATATGTGCTTTACGAAAGAAGCAGAACTATCACCCATGAACACTTTTTGAAGAGATAAGATAAAACTAATTCCCACCGCCCCGCTTAAATCATCTTGACACTTCGAACAAGCAGACAGTATATCTGAGACTATCCAGATGGGATTTGGTTGGCGAGGTTTCGACTGGACATTGCCGACTAAAGAAGTACCTCTTTAGGATGGGATTAACCGATGACTTGTCCTGAAGGAGCTCAAGATGTGACTGTGGAGCACTTCATCTGCAAGTATCCTGCGCCGGCAGCAATTAGAAAGACCATATTGGGTGCAGAGCGCTTACACCTTGCCGCTATTAGGGTGATTTCTCTGGGCAACGTTCTAACATATGCCAAGTGCTTTCCATTACATAATGGGCCTATTGTGGTCTAAATGCTGCGAGATCCATCTCAATCTTACACTGCCCATAACCATAACTCATTCAGAAAAAAACGGTGAAAGATTGCGATAAGTTCATGTTACATTAATCTCGTTATATTACAATATTTATTACTTGACTCAGCAATTCCAGTGTCTATTATACAAAGAGTAAATGCTTTTATATAAAAGAAATGTATATCCTCTAGTTCTTGAGCTAAATAGAAGAGCAAACAATCTAAAACATTGGAATGTTCGGAAGTTTAGGGTATTAAGTATTATTTAAAGTTTAGGAAGTTATTTCCAGACCAAAATCTAAGCCACGAAAACCCTCTTGAAAAATCAATAGCTACCACCATACGGGTACCTATACGTCTTTGTGTATGTGAATATGTAGGAAGTGTACATATACAAAGAAACTCCGCATCAGGTATAACAAATTCCCTCAGGGCATTAAAATGCCTTTATTTCCCCATTCGGAATCACTTTTACCGAATGTTTTCTAACATAACAAGCACGAGTTCGTGTTGGTACAGTTATTTTAGGGAACTTCATGTCTTCTTCGTCTTCTTCTCCTTTCCCAACTTCAATCAAGTCAACCCCAATTAACATGTAAATCGTTAGATATACTGGTGACGTCGAGTTTACATACATACATACACAAATACGACCAATGCACGTCGAGCTGTCGAATCTTACAATTAATAATACTTTGTCAAAAAGTAGTCGTCTGCGTCAGCTATAAGAGATCGCTTTTGAATGATATGCCTCCGAGATGACGGCTAGCCCTGTTGTGTCGTCAGATTACAATGGGTTTCCCTCTCTGTGTGTGTATGCAAGCCTGTGTGTGCAAGGGGATGACAGTTCATTCCGCATGCACCCTTAGGCTACAGGTTACCTACCGATAACTCCGACCCTATAAACGCGTTAAGCTTACGTCCCTTCTTAATAAACGTTAAGTAATAACATGTCTGCTTGGTAGTAGTGTATACGCTCTTGCTGATGCTTAATATGTTTTTGCTTTTGGCGCGAATTAGAACCAATTACTATATTTGTTTTGTGGTTTAAGTGTTTAGGCTAATTCATTTTGTTTGAATTTGACATATGTGATTGAATATTGCAATATGGATGATATTACAAACAAATAACTAATAGAATATAAGACTTTTCAGGTCATAAAATGTAAATTATCTAGATTCGAAAATTTTTTGGTCAACAGTAATATTAATCGAGCGAGTTAAAATATATTTTAGTACAGAAGGTACTTAAAATATAATGTAATGAACATTTAACTAATGAAGTAATTTCAAATACAGGCTGTTTTTTGCTTAGATATAACTTACGAAAAAGTTAACTGTCAAATCAGTATACTGTGGCAATTCATCATGAATAGAGTCACGCTTGAACAACGCTAGCAAATTATTCAAACTTATTTTGAATATCAGTCATCGATTCGCGCAACCTACAGACAACTTCGAGATCTTTATGGCCTACATAACCGTCATTCTGAGCAAGCCATTCGCCGAACTGTGGTTAGGTTTCGAACCACATTCTCTACATGATGCAGTAACACCAACACGTCGAAGGAATGTGCGTATTGAAGAGAATATCGTTGCTGTAAATGAAAGTGTGGGAAAAAGATCCCAACTTATCCATTCGTCGTCGGTCACAGTTATTGAGGCTGTGTCAGTCCATTACGTGGAAAATTTTGCGCAAAGAACTTGGCTAATATCCGTATAAGATCCAGCTGGTACAGGAATTAAAGCCACGAGACTGTCATCTACGTCCTTCTTTCGGCGATCGGGCTCAAGGGCAGTTGGAAACAACTCGTTGTTTTATCGCAAAATTGTGTTTAGCGATGAGGCCCATTTTCGGTTTAACGGGTTTGTGAATAAACAAAATTGCCGCATATTGAGTGGGACCAATCCACAAGAGAACCTGCAAAACTCAATTACATCCAGAAAAATGCACTGTTTGGTGCGGTTACACCCCGGTGGCATTATTGGCCCTTATTTCTTCAAAAATGAGGCCGGACCTTGCGTTACCGTCAACGGAGATCGTTACCGCGCCATGATTAATGATTTTTTGTTAAAAAATGCGGAGGATATTGATCCGGACGAGATGTGGTTTCAACAAGCTGGCGCTACGTGCTATATGGCGATGGCAACCATCGACTTATTGAAATCAATGTTAATTTTGAGGAATGGACCTGTTAATTGGCCTCCAAGATTTTGAGATTTAACTCCTCTCGATTATTTTCTGTGGGGCTACGTGAAGTCACTTGGAAGTCAACATTGTTTGTGCTATTCATGACATACGGCTAGTAGTGCTGGAAAAAGTAATCCAAAATTGTACGCCCGGAATACGCTTCGTCTAGAGCAGCCGTGGTGGTTATACGCCCGAAATTATTTTCAAATGATAATGCCATGAATAAATCTTTCGAATCATACCAAAAATGTGAACAGGATTTAATTTTTCGTATTATTTTTTATAATTTTAAGTTTTATTGGCCTTAATAAATACCCGTTAGAAAAAGATAAAAACGAGGTGTCATATACTAACATTATTAATTGTATACTAAACGACTAAGAGAATTGTATGAAGGTATATTTATACAGTGTGTCACAAAGTCCGCATCGTATGTAAACATTTTTTTATTAATCACTATAGGTAAACCTTGATTTTGCGTAAAAAATAATCTCAAATCATATGCACATGAGCAATTATATGATTTTTTTTAACTACTCCTTTTAAAAATACAAAATATTACTTTATTCTTTAAATGTTTGTAATGTCAAAGGGAAAACTTGTTCTTTTTTTCTAATTTCTCTCTAATTTTCAACACACTTTTTTAAACAGGTTCATTTTTTGACAATTGTAATTTGTTTTTTAATTTTTTTTTACAATTCCATTCTTGTGGATAGTTAGACACATGAATTAAGTAATTACTTTATAAAAAATTTTAGTAGGCTTCGTAGTTATTTGCACAAACTAAATCAATTTTGCGTCAAGTTAATGCAGTTCCATTAGAATATTTTTCATTTACGTAAAATATCTCTACATAAATCAATATTTAGTAACAAAAATACATTCAGCTGAAGACTTTTGTGTAAAGAAATAATTTTATACAAATTTGGCTTAATTTGAATTATGAAAAACGAACCCGTTACAAAAAATGTAAAAATAAAGTTAAACTGCACTAAAGTGCTGAAAATTGGGAAATTAGTACAAAATGAAAGAACTTTCTCCTATGACATTTTAGAAAAAATTGAAAAATAAAGATAGATTTTTATAATTTTCTGAAAAAAATGTCAAATTTGGCAGATATAAAAAAGTGTTTTTTGACATCACTACACTAAACTGAGATGTATTTTGTTAAGTTACCATTTATTCATGCTATCAAAAAGCTATATACATACGAAAGTAGTACCACAGTATTCTGTTTGAACAATACGTAGCCACATTAAAAAAAAATCCACTTTTTGTTGTAATGAATAAGTTTCGTGTTTACTTTTTAACACCTAAAATCTCAAATTAAACTATTTTTGAATATATATATATATATATATATATATATATATATATATATATATATGTAGAAGCTCTTTGTAGACCGTTTAGGTCCATAGCTTTATTATCCCTTTCCATTCTTCCCGACTTTTCGCCTTTCTCCTCCAGTTCTGGACTTGTCTCTTTCTCAGGTCATCCTCCACCGCATCCCTCCATTGCTTCCTCGGTCTTCCCCTCTTCCTTTTCCCTTCAGGAATCTTCCATGCCACTGCTTTCGTCTCCCTCCCCTCCACCATCCTTTCTAGATGTCCCAGCCATTGCAGTCTTCGTTTTTTTATAAAATTACTTATGGTGGTGTCACTAAACAGTTCGTATAAATCTGCGTTCGTTCTTCTTTCACAACCAAATTCCGTCAGTCTTCCTCCGAATATTCTTCTGAGTATCTTCCTCTCCCAGACTTCGAGTTTTTCCTTTATTTTGTTTGTCATTACTCAAGTCTCGCTTGCATAGGTAAGGGTAGGTTTAAGTATTGATTTGTATATTCTTATTTTTGTCTGTCTGGACACCTCTTTAAATTTCAGGATTGTCCGTAGTCTTCCTGTGCAGCTGTTGGCTTTAGCTGTTCTCAAGTCTACTTCTTCTTCTTCCTGGCAATTATTATTTATCAGACTTCCCAGATACATAAAATTATCGACTTCTTCGAACTCAGCCACTGACAAATCTTGTTTGTGCACTAGTAGGTCATTTTTCTTTTTAATCCCACACTTATTCTTCACTTCCATATATTTTGTTTTATCTATGTTAATTTTCAACCCAATCCTCTCTGCCGCATCAATCAGTTGTCTTGTTATGTTCTCCAGTTCTTTCCTGTTTCTTGCCATTAGGGCGATATCATCTGCATATGCAAGGCACTGGTGGCTTCTGTTGTACAATAGACCCTTTCGATTGATGCCACTTTCTCTTGTGATATATTCCAGTGCCAAGTTGAATAAGGTTGTTGACGAGGGATCCCCCTATCTTAGGCCTTGTTGGACTTTAAAACCTTCATTCATGTTTCCTTTAAACTTCATTCTATTTCTTGTGTCCTCTAGTGCCATTTTTATCAGTCTTACTATTTTCCCTGGGATTCCCAGTTCTGTTAGTATTCTTATTAGTTGTTCTCTATTGATTGTGTCGTAGGCTCTTTTAAAATCTACAAACAGTATGTGTAGAGGGATCTCGTATTCGTAGCAGCCTAACCCCACTTGTTTAAGCATGAATATTTGGTCTGTTGTCCCTTTTCCTCTCCTAAATCCTCCCTGGTATTCCCCCAGTTCCTTCTTAGCGCATGTTTTTTGAATACAAATACAAATAAAATTACATAACTTCAGTTATAAATGATTTTAAATTATACGTTTCTTCCAGACTGCTTATGCTGGGTTTTATCGCCTAGTGTTATTACGAGGTGCCATCGTTGTTTATCTGCAACCTTGCAGGTTCCTTAGCGAACTTGACGAATCATTAAATAGAGGTATTTAACATAGGAAGTAATTATTAAGATTCTCCAACGGGTTTTGTGAATTAATTTACTTCAAATATGAAAATGAAGCGTCAAAAGAATATAGCACGTGTGTATGCTATGTGAATTATGTTATCATTTCCCTGGGATCATCATTGGCGATATGTTTACTGAATAAAACCTCCAGGATGTAGAGGAAGGGGTGAAGAAGGGGACACTTGTCAACGTAGTGCAGCAATAAAATTAAAAAAAGACTATTTTTATGTTTTTAGGAAACAGACAATCAACTCTCAAGAATTAACAGATATTTTGTACAGTAGCTTTTAATCATGTTCGCTTCCTAATTTGAAAGATAAGTATAAATATATTTAAATTTACTTGCACATACATATTTCTTACCTGTGAAACAAAAAATATTTTCAAGAATATATTCTTTTAAACCAAACTTACATATGGTTTCCGTCATTTATCACTAAAGCTGGCCACGAGCGGTACCGCGCAGTAGCGTAGAGTCGACCAGGCCTCGCGTTCCAATAGAGTTATTCTGCTAATAAAGATGTTTGCTGCCGCAAATAATTTCGCTCATCTTTTAAATAAAAATTAAATAACACGTGCTCAAACACTTACCATTTTAAGAGTCCTCCGTGAAATCACAAAGTGAATAATGTCTGTTAAATATCTGCAACATTAGATATGTTTCAACTGTTGTTTCCGCAAAACTAGTACGGCATGAGGAAAAAATGCGTTTATATCCAGAGAACGAACGTTCTACATCTAGTGACGTAATATTTGCGTAAGTAAAATAATCTTTCAAATAACTTAACGATTCTGTTGACGCACCATCACAAATTTGTCTTAATGTACCAAAATCAGAGTCTTTATCTAAAACACTTTCAAACCTTTCTAGAACAGAAACATTTTTTGCGTCTTCAATCGCGCATAGCTGTGCGTGAACATGTTGCACTATTTGTAGAGATTCTTCTAACGGCACCGCAGGATTTTGTAATTTTTCTATTGCATCTGCTAACCCGAAGTAATTATCGTGAATGATTTTTAAATCCATTTTAACCTGACTATCTTGAAATTTCGACTGGCTTTTCCGCATAGCGGCAGCTTCCTTTGTATCGAATTGTAAAACCACGTTCCCCAACGAGTTAGAATAGGTTCTGGTGGCTCTGGTATACGGGGCCATAGTCTGTGAAATTCGCGAATACGTTTCGGTGATTTGACAAATACTGCTTTAGTATGCGCTATTAAAGCGTCTCCCTCAGGATAACATTTTCTGATATTATCCGCCACAAGATTGAGAGCATAAATTTTACACGTAATGTGTAACGAATTAGCAGAATGCTCTTTAAGAGACCGGCCTACAGAAAGCATGTTTGCAGCACCGTCACTCACTAACATCAAGAGTTGGTTTGTTGAAAGTTCAAACTTGTCCAATGTATTTAACACTAACTTTGAAATTACTTCGGCAGTACACTGTTGTATTCGTTTGGAGACTAATAGAATTGAAGGTGCCGATTGATAAGGTTCCAATTTGCGTGCCATTACATTAAGAACAGAATGTTTCTTCCGATCTGTTGTTTCGTCGACACATAACCACAATTTTTGATCTTTCAACTCCGATTTTATTTTTTGTTCAATATGTTCGCGCGCAGATGGCACAATTCTTCGTAACGATGTTCGACTTGGTAATTTGCACTCCGAATAGTTATTCCAAAAGCAGATAAATGGTTCCTTGTCTAGTAAATTAAACGGTATATTACATGCGATAAACGTAACGCATAAATTAAATATAAATTTTTCATTGTCTCGTGCGCAATTTCTTTTTGAGACATGCTTTTCACTATTTACGTGTCGTAGACAATGTTGTCTGGACCAACACATTAACGGGATTTTACAGATTACACATTTAATTTTAGCACCTTCATATATTAAGTCTGGAATTTCTGCAATAAATTTTCGAAGTTTGTCCGACCGCGGTCGTTTTGCTGACGAAATCATAATTTTTCTAGGACAGATAAACAATTGCGCAAATGACCGGCAGCGAAAATGTCCGTACTACTCCGCAGACGAAGTAATATTACCGTTCCTCTCGGTCCGAACTGATTCTACGCCGATGCGCGGTACGGCTCGTGGCCAGCGTTATTTATCACAAACTAACTATATGTAGTGGTTTAAATTTTAGACGTACACATTTCAAATTCCTGTACAATCCACCACATCCTATTTGTCTGTGACCAAATAGTATCTGTATATTAGTGGCAGTGTAAACAGAACTTTAACGATACAATAAACACAATTTATGATAATAAAAGCGAAACCGAGAAGCAATAAATTTATAACATTATTCAGTCCACCTCCTCTCTCTCTATAGTTTGTTGGCAACGCCTGATTCGATACCTAAATAATAAACCCAAACAATTAAATATCCTGTCGCGCGGCTTGTTATATATCTGCATGAAATGCTTATGTTCTACAAATGCAATGAGGCCAGTTACGTTAGGAATTGCGATATATATAACGGTATGGCTACGAGATCATGTAACAATCTCGGGTACCGGTTCATACGACGTCCTTATTTGAATGTATGTAGTCCTAGACAACGATCGATAATTAATTACAATAAATTAGCGAACGAAAATAGAAAGGTGTGAACAGTGTAATCGTTTTAAGATGCTATGATATTTTCTTTGCATCTCCGGGTATACGATTATTATGGTTTAACAATATTTTTGGGTACTATTAGAGAAGTGCTGTTTTGCAGTTGTTCAGAAAAACCTATAGGTGTAATTGCATCGTCAGGTTTCGCACATAGTAAACTACAGCACCTACAACAAGATACCATATGCGGTTCTGCTTCCAAACATGGCAAAGTAAGCAGATCTCTCAAATTATCGACGTAACGACACTAATTTAATGATGAAGTTTGTTCTTCATTGCCCATTCCTATTGTTGATATTCGTAACTTTTTAGTGTTTACGTCGTTTAGTTTTAATTTATTGGTACCAAATTACTCACCGGCCTCAATATTTTCTACATTGTTTTCTCCTCTAACTAAGATCGAAGTATCATCAACAAACTGAATCACTTCTCCACTCTCAACATCAAGTGACCGACATATAACAGGAAGAGAAGTGGTCACCGAATTGATCACTGAGGTACACCAAACGTAACGTTAGCCCCTTGAGATTGAACGCCATTGGAGTTAGGTTCCCTTAACACTGCTTTTTGTAATTTATTGCTGCATATACCTAGAGATTATTTTTTCTGGCAATATTTTTGTTCTCTGGCTACTGGTAGCTGAAGACAATCCAGTTGTATTAATGAGTTGTTGACCTGTATTCAACAATCTGTTGTTTGTTTAATTACAAACATATTACAGGTCACAGCGTTTGATTATATACTTTAATCTACTTATAAGTAGATGTATTGTATTGTAAGTTAAATGATTTCGATGAGCACAATTATCGCGCACTATTACACTGGGGAACAATTTGTAACACAATTTCTGTTGAGTTTGGTTTTTGAACTGTTTTATAGTTAATTAGGCATGCTGGTTTCAAAACTGTAGTTAGTCTTTTTCTACCACGTCAAGTTTTATCTCTACACCTTATGAGAATGTGATCACTAGTGCGGGCCAAATTGCGCCATCCAACAGAATCGGAATCAGGCGCAACGGCCGCTTATTGTAAATAGCGTATATGTGAGTCACAGCAGATATGTGATATTTCGAAATTAATACACAAGAGTAAAAAAATAAAAGCTGACGCAATAATAATGTTTTGTAATTAGAGCGGATATATATATATGTACACGCTGAGGTGTTTTTATTTTCATTATGATTTTTTATTTGATTGAAAACGGTATGCGTTGTAAATGGGATGTAATAAGGAAATAACTGAGAAACTGAACGCTTTTTTTATTCTGTTGTACTTAATAATGTAACTGTAAATAAAGATATAATAAATAAATTCTATCCTTCTTAATAATGCGGATAGGCTTGTTTAAAAAGTTGCACCATCAGATAAGTTTCCACATTTGCCTCGGTGAAGGATGTTCGCCGAGACGAAAAAATGTTCTTATATTTCGAAAACGACCGTTCCACGTCTACCGAAGT
The DNA here is from genome assembly GCA_029619315.2 of Dynastes maya. NCBI lineage: Eukaryota > Metazoa > Arthropoda > Insecta > Coleoptera > Scarabaeidae > Dynastes > Dynastes maya. The sequence continues at coordinate 13,455,478 of JAROYE020000002.1, read as the reverse complement.
AAGACAGGCGTAATTAAAATAATCTTTAGACTTAGTCAAGGAATCTGCAGATGCCCCATCGCACATTTGTCTTAATCTCGTGTAGTCCGGATTCTTTTTTAAAACACTATCGAACTTAGCTAAAACTCGTCCACTTGTTGCATCGTTTATACTGTGTAACAATGTACTAACTTCGTCCACGACTTGCACTGATTCTACCAACGACAATCCAGAATTTTGCAAATTTTCTATCGCGTCTACTAACCCTTTGTAATTGTTGCTAATATTCTTTAGATGTGTTTCAACAGAAATATCGAGAAATCCCTTCTGGCTCATCCTAATAGCTCTAGCTTCGGCAGGAACGAATTGCAAAATAACGGATTTGACTTCTTGAAAATGTTCATTATAATAAAAAGCGGCTTTTAACCACGTTCCCCAACGCGTAAGAATGGGCTGTGGTGGTTCTCGAATACCAGGGCATAACCTGTGGAATGCCCTAGTCCTCTTAGGACTTTTGAGAAACACTTTTTTTGTGTTTGCTATTAATGCATCCACCTCCGGGTAACACTCTCGAATAGTTTGTGCCACAAGATGTATAGCATGGACTTTACACGTAACATGTAAAAGTCCTTCACACTTTTCTTTAAGGGAACGGCCTACACTACACATTGTTGCTGCACCATCGCTCATGAACAACAACAGTTGACTGGTTGACACTTGAAATTTTTGTAACGTTTCGAGAACTACGGCCGTAATTGCTTTACTAGTACACTGTTTTAATCTTCTGCTGGCTAATAGAATTGCAAAATTTGGTTTAATAGGATCTAATACGCGCACTATTATATTCAAAATAGAATTTTTTTTGCAATCTGTCGTCTCATCAAGACATAGCCACAGCTGTTTATCTTTTAATTCGGCTTTAATTCGATTTTCAATGTCCTCACGTATTCGTGGAATATCTCTCCGTAACGCTGTCCGAGATGGTAGTATCCACTCGGTATTGTATGTACCCCAGAATTTTCGAAATGCTTTTTTATCAAGTATACGAAGTGGTAGACCACATACCATAAACGTTAAAAGCAATTCTAATTGAAATTGACGTTGTTGTGACACACCATTTCTTTTATTTCTGTGGTGTGCGCTATTTATATGTCTTTCACAATCACGTTTGCTCCAGCACAGTAGTTTCTTTTTACAAACTTTACAGAAAATTGTACTCCCATTGTAGTGTAAATCCACAAATTCACTAAGAAATTTATTAACTTTCGTAGGTAGTGGCCGTTTATTTTTAATAGTTACGTTAGACATAATCACTAAAGCGAGCACACCGACGCTTGTTTCTAGTATGCCACGAAGTGGTGCAAACGTAACATCTGCAGACTCGTCATTTGTTGATGAATAGAGCGCGTCATCCGTAAATGAATAAGCGCGCTGGTAGTTCGTAGCCGTCGATGAATGAACTTTTTTTTTGTAGTGGCCCACTGTGAACAACGCCCTATTTATCAACGAACACCCAAACTGCAGGTGTATATTTGCGCGTCTTCACGACGTAATAGACAGTGGTTTTGGTCCTCGTCCTAATAATTACATATTTAAATTACCTATGTTTACATACATATATGCGCCCGGCAGCCTGATTGCAAACCTGGCGCGTGGCGCTCTTGGCCCGCTCTAGTGATCACTCTCCGCGAAATCGAGCATGAAAAGAATGCTTGGTTGGTATTCAAAAACATTGTTAAAGACTATCTTGGAAATACACGAGCACAGAATTACGCCAAAATTGTCCAGCAACTCTTGGAAGGCTTCAAACTGCTAGGTTGCAACATGAGCACCAAATTGCATTTTTTACATAGCCATCTTGCTAACTTCCCGGAAAATCTTGGTGCAGTCAGCGATGAGCAGGGTGAGCGATTTCACCAGGATTTGAAGGTCATGGAGGCACGGTATCAAGGTAAACGGGAAGTGCATATGATGGCTGACTATTGTCGGAGCATCAAGCGAGAATGTCCACAGATTAAACATTCCAGAAAAAGCCAAAAGCGAAAATTTTTGCCTTAATATGTAATTACCGTTCGATAAAAAAATAACTATGTGTATGAACACATTTTAACTTGCAGTAACTATTATGGCCTTTGTATGAATAAAATTATTCTTTATAAACAGTATATTTGGTAAGTTTTTACTTTATTTTCCTTTATATGCAGAATTTGTATGACTTTTGAGGGTATCCTGTAGCTTAAAAAGTTGACGTAATTGACAAAAACTGCGGTTATTTTTGGATCCAGAGGCCAAAAGCCGAAATTGCTGTTTCCCAGTGTTATCCAAAAATGTTTTGACTATTAAAAATTGTCTTATTTGTAATAAATTTATTCATTCACACTCTGCATATGTATGCTAAAAGATAATACTATTTCCTTTTTTATTGTGGTTAGGGAGATGAAGAAAAAATTTCTGATTTTGCATTTTCTAAGTTAATTCAATGTATTAAACGTATGGTCTTTAATATATAAGCAGCGTAGTGCATATTGAAGTGATAAATAAGGTGTAATTTTAACGGGTAAAGTAAATTTTCCCTGGCTTCTCTTGTTATATACATATGCATGTAAATATAACTCGTGGCGAATATTCGTTAGAGGTTAGATTAGTTTATATTGATCGCGGCAGTAAATCTAAAGTTGTGTTGCGAGCAAAACTATATACATATGTATGTAAATACGTATACACACACATGACCATCGATGCCTCGCAAGCTTTTATTTGTTCACATAAACGTAGAAAGCCCCTGGACGTACTCATTTCTGCAATGGCGTGTATGAAAGTCTGCCTAACATGTTTAGTATCCATAATATATGTTCAAGTTCAATCATGATTTCAACAAACATTTAGATTTGGGCTGAAGTTATCCATGAAGTTATTCAGAAACGGATAATGGGAATATCTTTCGGTCAAAATCAAGTTATCAAGTTGGATAATTTCAAAGTATATAAGTCGAAATGTAAATTATCAAGGGAGTCGTTCAATATGAAATATCCAAAGTTAGCAAAACTTCGATCCATAATATTCTTTGTGGAGTTTTATTCGTTTCATTTATGAAAATATGAAGGCGGTAGCCTTGGGAGAAGAGTGCCAAAGAAATTGCTTTCAACTTTAGAGTCGAGTAAAGGTTTCATTTAGTTTGGAAGAATCGACTAATTAATAAGGTTAGAAGGTTCGTGCTTTTATAAAGTGTCAAATCTTCTCTATTCAGAAGAGTATTACCAAATACAGAAGACCTGATTTATTCTATTATTGTTAAGGGTTCTCCTTCACATACAGCCAACTGTGATTCTGGGGATGATCTCCTTGATTTCCAAATCCTACAATGTGTTGCATTCTGGACCCGCTCAAAGTCCATTTTGTCACACTCCTGCCCAAATCATAAAATTCGTTAACGAATAGTTTCCAATTGTGGATTCTTGCATTGGTTTTCTGTTCCTGTCATTCTGCATCTTGTATTCGTCTAATTCTGTTGGTTTCTAGACTGAACTGTGTGTGTTCATAAAGTTTACTTGATTAACTACACAGTAAAAAAAAGTATTATTCAACGCTAAGATAACACTATGATTTGTTCAGGGAAGTCCACACTACTAGTACTAATTAATAATAATGATTACGCTACTGTATTACGTACTATGCATTATACTGAAGAAACTTTTTTTACATTAGCTCCCCAGTTGTATTTTAATAGTTTTTCTAGATCAGAAGGCAAGAGTTGCTGTCTTCTGTCAGATAAAATATTTTTGTACACAGAAAACGTTCGCTCGATATTTTAAAGCACATGTTTGATTGACAGTTAAATTAGTGTTAGCTGATCCACCCCAATGAATTTTTCTGCAGGTTTTTTGCTAATAACATTTCGAAATATAGTATCCACCTTTTGTCCTATAGCTCCGGGAACATTCCGGACAGCTGTTAATACCTTTTTGAACATTTATAAAAATTCAACAATGTAGATACCACTTTTCCAATTTCTTTATTTCATCCGGTACGTCACCAAAATTTGAGTGAAGTTAATTAACGCAACTCTATCTCAAAAAACAGTCGCCATTAGTTTTCCAGCCGATGGAACGGTCTTCGCCTTTTTCGGAGCCGATTCACACTTTGCACTGTTTCGACTCTGCCTTGGAGTGTACTGGTGCATCCAGAGTTTTATCTAAAGTTATTAGTCGACGCCAAAACTCCGACTTATTTTGCTTAAACTGCGCCAACAAGGTTTTCGAAATGTTCATTCGAATTCGTTTTTGGTCCTGAATGAGCAAGCGCGGCACCCAACGCGTGGTTAGCTTTTTTATGCCCAAATCTTCAGTTAATATTTGGCAAATTCATTCTTTCGAGATGCTTACAGCCTTTACTATCTCTCTAATCTTAATTCAACGGTCGTCTGCAGCCCTTGGTGAACTGTTCCGATGTCATCGGCAGTGGTTACAGTTTTTGGCCGCCCTGAGCGAATTTAGTAACGGCTGAATATTCGATTTTTTCTATTTTTACAGAAACATTAACACAAACGACTGTTAAACAACAACTGAGCGTCCAACATGGCAGAAATTTTCAAAGGTATCTCTCAACGCATGCGTAATTATATTACCAGAATATTTTTGGTTAGTAACGCCATCTTCATGTCGAGGCTTGAAACTTTTCAAACTACCCATGTAAGTACAATTTCTGTAATTACTAGAGTTTGTTAAAAAGGTGGTACCGGAAGGCAGTAGCGTAGCGCTAGCTGTGTGGGTAGGGGTAAGTTTCAACTCGTAATCGATCTCGACAGTACCGCAAGGGAGTTCAAAGCGACAATACGTTGCACGCCAAATAAGTACGCGGAGATTGGACGCCCAAAGGGTGTAACGTATTTTACTATCAGAAATATTTTTCACAAGTGAAAAATGTCATCTTGAAACTTAATTCAAATGATTCTGCACCAGTTCGAGACAGTCAGCAACTTTTTTCCAATTCGGACGATCAACAACAACTAGATGAAATTTCCATGAACTATTCTGAAGTTGCACAAGCTATTGAGCAATTAGAAAACAGTCACTTATCTGCACGAGACGCATTAAATTGCATAAACAATTTATAAGCCGCTCTAGACCGCTCTTGACGAACACTATAGGAGTCCATGTTGCTCAAAAATTTGGTGCAATTTTAACGAAATATCCCGATTTACAAAAGGTTCGGTCTATAACTGAAAATCAAGAGTGCCCAGATGAGGAAAAGGAATATCTGACATTTGCAAATCTTACTTCACTGGATGTCGAACGATCATTTTCGAAGTATACGATAATGTATTCACAACATCGTCGACGGCTGAATGAATTGACAATGGAAGCGTTGCTGATGTTGCAATTCTACACAACTTACCAGGGCGGTTGCCAATTGCCACAGTAGACATCAAGACGACAGGAAAAGGTAACAATATTATTTTTCACTAATATTGTATATTACGTACCTACTTTTATGCGGTGCACCACTGCCGGTACCACCTTTTTAACAAACTCCAGTAATTACCAACAATTTGACGTGGCTCCAATTTGAGAACTACCCGTATACAATGTATACCATTCGCATAAAAAATTTTATGACTTTCTTTGTATTAGGTGAATTGCACAAAAAAAGACTAATTATTTAGGGCCACGCAGTAATTCTAATTTATAGTTCTAAATATAGTTAAAATAACTTATAACACATGTGAATATCATATGTATGCGCATTTATCCTCTACGGTAATAGAATACTTTAATCTCTAGGTATTATTTTATTAGACTTAAGCGTTTTGATATGACATCAGCTATAAGCATGTCGGATGTTTCGAGTCGTTCCAACGAATTCGTACTATATTTATACTGATATTCGTGCCTGTCTAAACAGATTTACAGTAGCGGTTAGAGACGTGCTCGCTTATATTCATAAAATACATTATGTGCTAATTTGAACTTGGAGTTTGACATATAAAATCAATCGAACGTAAAATCTTGCCTCGGGGGATCTCTATAAATGTTACACGTCTAAAAACACCAATTAATTACTTACTTATAGCTCTATTACAAAAAAAGTATTCTAATTTTAAATTTGTCAAATTGACTAGGTAATCTGAATATGATTAAAAGAGAATGTGTTGTTGTTACGTATGTATGTATGCAGATATGCTGCGTGATTCATGCTGTGGTATTGTAGCATGGTGTGAAAAATTTTGATTAAATACCTTTCGTTCTTTGTTTCTTTGTTTAAAATGTCTAACCTAACGTTAATTTCATGCTGTTAAAAGCAATTTATTTAATCCTTTTCTATTTTCAAGGTTTATATATAATATAATTTAATATATTTACAAAATAAGAAATTTTAAGTACGTACATAGGTATTGTAATATTTTAAATGCGGAAAATTATTAAATAAAAATCAATTTTAGGAAATTAGTAAATTAATTATACGGAAAGAAGGTTTGGGGCTGTTCTAAACACAGTCTTTCGGCAATTTAAATTGAACTAGACATCAATTAATGAAATTTTACAGAAATTAAAACCGAAAAAGAGAAAACTAACCTGGAATTATGACGATTTCATATAAACTCTATGTTTATATGTTATCTACTGGAACCCTGTCTATTCTTCAACCACCAAACTTGACTTTTACCCCTTATTTATGGTACGATATAAACTTTAAACACTTACCTGAATGAATATCTTAACTTAAAGTCACAAATTAATTAGCGTCCCTCTACTCCTTTATTTTGATAACTACTCTTTTCGAAATATTATCTACACTTTCGCCATAACAAGCTTTGAAGGTTATCGTAGTGGCGGTCGCTTGCGTTGACTTGGCGCCTCTGTGGTCATGTGTGCGGAATTTAATCACGATCACGTCATTTGTCTGCTAGCTACAACAGCATAAGCATGTCAGCTCCGCTATTAGTTTGCACCAAAGAGGAACATGCAGTGATCCGATTTTTGTGGTCAGAGGGTGTGAAAGGTGCTGAAATTCACCGGAGACTTTTGTCACAATAGGGGGACAGTGCTTTATCTCGTAAAAGCGTTTTTTTGTGGATCGACATGTTTCAAAGTGGCCGCATGAGCGTAACACAGAAAGAGGGAGCTGGACGGCCGTCAACCTCGATCACCAACGACAACATTCAGCAAACTCGAGGGATGGTTACGGCAAATAGGCGAGTTACCATAGACTTTCATCTCTTTGGACCGGCCAAGGAATCTTTGAGAGGTCGTCGATTTGCCTGAGACACAGACGTTCGGGATGCGGTGCAAAAGTGGCTTCACGACCAACCGAAAACCTTCTACTAGGAAGGCATACGGCATAAGCTTGTGGCTCGCTGGACCAAGTGCATTGCTAAAGGTGGAGATTATATCGAAAAATAATGTATCTGTTGTACACCTATCTTTGTTTAATACAGTTGTAGAATTAAAAGTGTAAGTAATTTTTGACTTACCCTCGTAGTTTGAGGATGAATTTTCAATGAATATTCTTATTTTTAAAAGTAGCATAGGACATATCATGCAGTGACGCGACTGGAAGGCTTAATCTAGGCTAGTCTACGATATACATGTAACACCATCAACAACTGTACGATATTAAAATTTACTGACACACAAGACGATTACTTGGCGAATGATATTTAATATTTGAAATTATGTTAGAAATAGCTCCGAATTTATGTTGTCACTTGTTGTAGGAAAATATTCTATTAAATTTGAAGATCTAGAATATGAAAAAAATGAACAGATAATATTTTTTATCAGAAGTTCCTTATCCGTTTCCTCAAGTTCGTCGTTGACTGGACTTATATTAACTCCCTAGCATCCCCGCGTCAGCGATCGGAGGCCATAGAAGGACTTGGAGCTACTCAAAATGTGCTAATAGCCACCAGACGGATTTTGACGTTGAACGAGCGGACATACTGGACTCACTATACGTGCACGCCAATGACACCTACGTTCGATGTTGTAAATTATAACATTACAATACATATCAGTTTTTGGTGTCTCACATTTAGTTTAAGGGTTACTTCCTCATTCACTGATTTCATTTGCAGGTAGTTGCCCACAACAAGGTATTTTAGACATTCATTTACAATTATCCTTATTAATACGCATTGGTAAAATTTCCTATGCATCTACATTAATGCCATAATGGTGAACGCTGTACGGCGAAACTCACAAGTAACCGGACACCCAACAGGTCATAGCGCATCAACTCTTCTCTATCGCACCGACCCTGCCTTTCCTAGCTGTATTTTTTATTTAGTCGCTTGCCGGGCCTCGTCCGGTAAGGAACAGTTAAGGAAGTTGCATATAAGATGCATGCTTCTCAGGACAAAGAACGATACAGCTGTCTCAACGCGCTATGCGAATCGGCTACCTGCATAGTTGACATAGTGTGCCCAGATAAATAGACGTTATTGAATGATATTACGCTGGTCCAATATTACAAGGTTGTATGTTACAATTTAAATAAATATTGGCTTAGTACTATTACAAGGAACTGTGTTGTCTGGGCTACACATACATACATTGTTTTCTTTTTATCTGAACCCAACAGAATTAGTAAGAATGTTAATATTTTGAAAAAACATTACCATATTTCTAATCCTAAAGTAAACATTTTAAAACTCGTTATTCTCAATTTGAACTTTATGTTACTTAGGACCATGTAATATTGGGCCAGCGATTAGTTGCTCGAAAATGACCATTACTCGTAGAATTGAAGATATTGATGAGAATATTTTACATCAGTTACGAGAAATTTCAAAATCGTTTACTGCTTTTTCCATTGCTTTGGACGAAAGTATCGATATCTGCAATTCGGCACATGGTTTTGATTCGAACAAAATTCATTGGGACAATTTGGTAGGCGGTAGACGGTGCTCCATCTATGATGGGCCACAAACAAGGCTTTATACATTTTTTAAAAAGACTAACAATACCAATAAAATGCATCATTATCATTGTATTATGCATCAGAAAAATCTCAGGTGTTGAAAATGATAATGTCATGAATGATGTTATTAAGACAGTTAATTTTATCAAAAAGCATGCTCTCAATCACCGCCAATTAAAAACTCTTTTAGAAGAGTCTGAATCTCCATTTGGAGACGTTATATCAGAGATCAGATGGCTTTCGAGAGGACAAACATTAAAAAGGTGTTTTAGTTTAAGAAAAGAAATTACAGAGTTCTTAACTGAAAAAAATCGTGATGTTACTTAATTACAAGATATTAACTGGTTATGCGACTTGACATTTCCAGTAGACGTAATTAGGGTTATGAACGGATTAAACTTAAAACTGCAAGGTAATGGTAAGCTTATTTATGATCTTCTAGGATATCTAAATTCCACGGAAAGAAAATTTGATTTATTACAAGAACACCTTCAAATTGGTAACTTTTGTCACTTTGAAACATGTGGAAAATTGGTAAAAAGAAATATTTAAATATAAGTATTTAAAACAAAAAAAAATCGTGGATATTGTTTTGATGTTATCCCGTTTTTTTTTGGCCCGCCAAAAATGTCGGTAATATCAAATTGGCCCGCCTAAGGAAAACTTTGGGAACCCCTGCTTTAATCGCTATATGAAGAAAAGGTTTAAGCATCATTAATAATATATACAATTTCATTTGTAGATTAGGAAGATCTTATACCTACTTTCCTTGGAAATTTCCGATGTAATTAATAAGTATTTAATCTGCAGATTTACCAAACTATTCGCACAGCACATTGTCCGAAATTTTTCTCACTATTATTTACTATACACACGCATTGCAGAAAATGGTAATTATATCGCCTTAGTTATATATTTTGCTAAAAGGTAAAAAAGAAAAACGCGTCTGTTCTTTTCCACTGGTCCTTGTATAATTTCCGTTTAAATTCCGCCATTCCGTTCTTTCCGCCTTTCGTTCGTTTATGAATAATAGTTACAAGAAATTCAAAGCATACTGTATTTTTTGACGTGCCTTATATGTAGCTCCTGGTAGCTCTACTGCCATATACATTATTATATTGTTATTGTTACTATAATGTCAAGAAAACTAAATAACCGTTATTTTTTCGTTGCGACTTCGGTTTCAAGCAGAAAAGAAGTTTTTTGCTTTTATCATTTTAAAAAATAATAAAAATACATACATTTTTACACAGAAAACAATAGTTGGTAAAATATACAGGTTTCTCCTAATTATTCTAGCATCTGCATTTATTTTCCTAAAGGATAAACGCAATTAGGACTATTAAATATTAATGACACTAATCCAATTTCAAAACAAAACTGGGAAAGCCTGCACTTAATACTTAATACCATCTTGTCTTAATGTTCATCCTCGAACACCTGATTATTACGTGATAATTTGAAAATTATTGGTTTCTATGAAATGCCCATTAGTGTCTATTAGTAAAATGCATTTATAAATAATGGATATGCTTGAAAATTTGCATAACGATATTACAAATAGTTCGCTACATACATAAAAGTAAACAGTACTTAAATAGATTTTAATGATCCATCCAAGAAATATATATTTCTACATTTTTCTAAGAAATTGCGACTTGCCTCCAAACTTTCCGTCGGTAGTGTAAATACGGCAAAAAAGTTAAATCGTTCAATAAAACAGTTGCCCCGAGATTAATTCAACAAAAAGAATTCCGAAAAAGAAAGAACAATTTTTAAAGCAGTGAAATGCAAAAAACAAATACATATACAAATATACTTATAAATAACAATAACTTTCATAAGAAATAATTCCCGCGACCGATGCTGTAACACTCGCATATAATACATATTTAGTCGGTTTAGAAATAATGATCCTTCCTTAAACTCTAACATCGATTCGCTGACTATTATTCGGTACGGCGCGGCGCGGCGGCAAATTCTATACAGATTGTAAAAGAGGGTTTTATGACATGCATTTCATACCAACGCCAACGTTGGTTACTCGAGGAAAGCCGGTGATGAAGTAAGCTAAGGCGATGCGGGTAGTTGGAGCGGGGCGACTCGCCTAAAAGTGCGATAGAGACGCACAACTTGCGTACAACTCGTATTGTCCGGTTACATTTGTTTATTGCCGTACGTATGTGTTTAATGCATAATCTATATTCGTAATGTTCTGACCAGTAGATTAAAAAAGGGGATGAAAGGATATGTTATCTAGCATGTCGGCAATCAAGGGATTTATACGTTTACTAGAGGGTAACATCGATATATAGGGTGGGATCTAATCAATTTTTTTGCATTTTTTTGTATTAATTCTATAGAGTGAGTAATTTGTATCGTAGCGTATTTGGTTGTTTATGAAATTAGATTAAAGTAGTAGATTTTTTAATAAAATTTGAAATTTGTCTAAGATTCTGTATCTGACACATTTTTTTTTTAATATAAAGTTCTTAACAATGAGTTCGCTGTGTATTTATTTATCACAAGTTGGTGACAATGAAAAAGCACGCATGCCCGAGAGAGACGGTCACAGAAGTCAAGTCAAGTGCACTTGTTGCATGTAACATAAAAATTCAACAAAACCTTAATTTAAATGTATTTATAGTTATGTCAATATTAAATGAAATAGAAAATCAACAGTGTTGTTTATCAAACTGCTATAATGTTTAACAAAGCAACAGGGTCCCATGTAACCAATTTGTTTTAAAATTATGGTGATGGCCTAGAGGTACATATTTGCTGATAAAATAAAATACAGTATTGCTATAATTTGTATAACTTATACGTGGTAGGCGTCATTAATTCTCGACCTGATATGGAAAAAATTAACTTGGTAAAATATAGCAATTTTTATATTTCAATATAATTTCCCCTCACTTCAATACATTTACGACAAGGATCAATTAATAATTCTGTCAAGGTGTTGTATTACAGCAGCTTGCAATTCACTATCGTTCTTAAAACGACGTCCCCTAAGGTGTTTCTTTAAAATGAGAAAATAAATAAGAACTATTGGTGAACGGTGATCATATTAGAACCAAACAGCACAAAATGTCTCTGTTTGAAAGAAGTCCGGAGTAGAGCAACGCAAACTGCGCTGAAAGCCAGTGGCGGACGCATAAAAGTTTACACAAAATAAACGCGGCCGGGACAATTCGGTATAAGCGTCAGTATAACTGCGACTCGAAAGCCGATCTGTTGTGTATGCATCTACGCTGTCGTATACTATATCGTAGTTCTACGTTTGTTTTGAAAATGTTTCCTACGTCGCGAAAACGACCAAAGTTGGATAGAATAAGAGAATTTATTGCAGAAATGCTTGATTTAAAGTGTGATGGCGCTAAAATTCAATGTGTAGTGTGTAAAATAGATTTAATGTGTTGGTCGAAAAGTGATTGTCTACGGTATGTAAATAGTGCAGGGCATGTTTCAAAAAAAAATTCCACACGAGATTATGACAAATTTAAATTTAATTTATGTGTTTATTGCATGTAATTTACCATTTCATTTACTAAGGAAGAAAGCATACGTCTCGTTTTGGAATGAATATTCGGACTTTAAGTTACCAAGTGAGAGAACATTACAGAGAGTTGTGCCGTCTGCTCGTGAGCATGTCGAGAAAAGAATTAAATCGGAGTTGCAAGATAAAAAACTGTGGTTATGTGTGGATGAAACAACAGATCGTAAAAAACATTGTGTGGTTAATGTAATTTTACGCACAATGGAACCACATCGACCGTCACCCTCAATTTTACTAGCTTCCAGACGAATACAACAATGCACTGCCGAAGTAATTTCAATGTTGGTGTTAATTACATTGGAAAAGTTTGAACTTTCAACAAATCAACTGTTGATGTTTATGAGTGATGGTGCCGCAAACATGTTTGCTGTAGGTCGATCTCTTAAAAAACATTGTGCTAACTTGTTGCATATTACATGTAAAATTGATACTCTCAGTCTCGTAGCAGATAGTATCAGAAAATGTTATCTCGAGGTAGACGCTCTAATAGCACATACAAAAGCTGTGTTTGTAAAATCCCAAAAACGTATTCGGAATTTCATAGACTATGCCCCGGTATTCCTGAACCACCACAACCTATTCTTACTCGTTGGGGAACATGGTTAGAGGCTGCATTTTATTATCTTAAATATTTTGAGAATATAAAGAACGTGATTTTAGAATGCGACTGTCAAGATAAGCCGCTTGAAATTTCAGGATAGTCAAGTTAAAACAGATTTGGAAATTATTCAGAACAATTACGTGGGACTAGCGGATGCGATAGAAAAACTACAAAATTCTTCGGTGTCGTTAGTGGAATCTTTGCAAATAGTGCAACATGTTCACGCACAGCTATGCGCTATAGAAGACGCAAGAAATGTTTGTGTTTTAGAAAGGTTTGAAAGTGTTTTATATAAAGACTCTGATTTTGGCACATTAAGACAAATTTGTGAAGGTGCGTCAACAGAACCGTTAAGTTATTTGAAAGATTATTTTACTTACGCAAATATAACGCCACTAGATGTAGAACGTTCGTTTTCGGCATACAGAAACACTTTTTCTTCACGCCGCACTCACCTTGCCGAAACAACTTTGGAAACATATCTAATGTTACAAATATTAAATAGACATTATCCACTTTGTGATTTCACGGTGGACTCTTAAAACGGTAAGTGTTTGAGCACGTATCACATTTAATTTATTTTGTGTAAACATTTATGCGTCCGCCACTGGCTTTCAGCGCAGTTGCGTTGCTCTAGTCCGGAGTACGCCGGCATGTACTTATATAACCGCCCACCCAATTACATGAGAAAAGAGTCCGACTTTGGGACTTTTTCTAGCAAATTAAAGGATTTTTTATTTAAAAACGGGCACTACTCAATCTCTGAGTACTTGGTTCACAAACATAAGTACGGCAACTGCTACAATGGGGCATACGTTTTAATTATAAATTTATACATTTTATTTATACAATGTTTTAACGTGTTTTCTTATTGTTTTATATTTGTATTTTAGGGGTTTTGTGTTTGTTTGCGACTCAATGTATGTGTATTTGTTATTTACATTTCTTTCTGTTTTATGACTAGTCTAATATCACTGACCGGGGCACTCATCATTTTCAAGGGATTCTTGCCGCAAACGAAAATACTTTGCTGATTTTTTTACAGCGGAATATGAAGGAGATAAATCGCTATAAACGCCGTCTAAACCGTGTTTAATGTGAGTGGGTGTATGCCCTTCTTTTGTTAAAAATGTAATGACCGCGCAGTACTCAATTCTTGTTACCTGAGACATTTTCGTGCACTAGTCACGTTGTTTGGCTGCCTACTAAAAACTACTACTTTTCGAGCCGTAATATATATAGTATAGGTCTTGCACATGTGCAACGGAGTTTGAACATGCTCGAACCTGTATAAGCCTGTCAAGTCGAGAATTATGGTACCTACCTCGAACTATTAATTAAAACAATGTACTCGTAACAAACCTTCTACATTAAATGGATTGTTTCTTCAAGAAATAAGTGGTTTCTGTTCATCAGTAGCAGTAATACTGGTTAATAGAGTTTTTGCACATACATAGGTAATGATGTGTACTACACTGGTTATAAAATATCTTTCAAAATTCTTCTTCTGGACTCGTATTTAGATTTCTCTTTTCGAAACTTGAGAGATATTAGCGACAAACACATTGAGTGCTTCCACCAGGGCATATTGGACAATGAATAAAGGTAGTTAGGTAGCTTTTTTTTTTTACTTGAGCTAACCAGACCAGCTAACCAGACCGGATTTGAACCAAAACCAAGCTTTTATAAATGTAATTTCAAAAATAGTATACATTAGTAATTTTATTGGTTTTTACTGACCATTGTAATTTTTCAGTTGGATTCTAGAGGTAAAATGACAACGTGGTGACAAGATCCTCTGCTAATTTTCCAGAATGATGAAATGATATCGAAAATTGCATAAAAATAATATCTAACTGACCTCGAAAGGTTTCTCAATAGCAATGCACAAGAAAATCTCTCTTCATAAAAAGTTCTGCTTTATATAATTTCAATGAAGCAGGATTTTTGCAGGTTAAGAATTCGATATAAGACAGGGTGCCTAAGAAATATAAAAGTCCATATGAGGACTCCGGTCCAGCAAACGGTACAGCTACTGCCACCCTGCAAATTCATCTTCAGTAGTTGCATTAATTTTTTGCTCTTCAAAATATGGGAGATGGTGACAAACTCATTCAGTGCTTCCACCAAGGCATATTGAGTATAGAATTAAGGTATTTAGCTATGTATAGCTTTGCTATACTAGTAAGTTACTACTGGAGAGTAAATTTAATGTTATTCCTTCTATTTTAGCTTGGAATTTGATCAAGCATTTATAAATGTTATTAAAAAAGTAGTATGCATGAATTACATCATAGGTGTTTGTTGACAATTGTAATATTTTTGTTGGGCTTTGAAGGAAATAATAGCCATGTGATGGTAAAGTTGTTTGTAAATTTTCCAGAATTATGAAACGATTTGGAAAATTGCATGAATACGTTGTCAAATTGATCCAGAAAGGTTTTCTAAATAGCCAGTGCACAAGAAAGTGGCTCTCCATAAAAAGTTCTGCTTCATGTAACTTTCACATGAAGCAGAATTTTTGCATTTTAAGAATTTGATAAAGAACATAGGGTGGCCCATAAATCTGATAGTTTATACTAGTACTCCGGTCCAGAGAAAATTAGGGAAATGTTAGTAACGAACACATTCAATTTCCACCAGGAAAATTGGGCATGAAATGATCGTTTCAGGTTAGTAGAGTTCTGTCATATTAGCAAATTATTACTGGAGAGTAAGTTTAGTGTTTTTCCTTCTACTTCAGCTAATCAGATTATGGGATTTGAATCAAAACCAAGTATTTAAAAATGTTATTTGAAAAATAGTAATTTCATAGATTTTTGTTGGTCAATGGAATTTTCCATCTGGACTTGCTTATTTAGAGGAAATAAGTACAATATAACGACAAAGTCATTTGCTAATTTACCAGAAGTATGAAACGATTCCGAAAGTTGTTTGATAACTTCCTCAAACTAACTCAGAAAGGTTTTTTAATGGAATCAGCAAGCATAATAAATGAAAAAAGCATTTACGCTTCGCTCTTAATTCTTAATAAACACTTCAACACCGGCCCATTTATGAGTAAGCGCGTTTAAATAATACAGCACGAATAAGGCAATAAACGCGGAATCCCATTCCTCGCGCCTCCGACCTCAGTAATGAATTTATTTTTAACAAACGACTCTTCGGGCCGGCAAGGCATCACATCATCGCTCAGCGCCGAAAATCGTACCTACCTATTCAGAAACGCAGGCATATCCGTCCGATGCGTTCGAAAATTCGCGTCCTATTAGATCCATTACCTCGTTTAATAGCCCCTCCGCTTCTTTGTATGTTTATACAACTTTGCGATCTCGTAAAACATAATTTTAATTAAGGGCTGAAACAAATCAACCTCGTTTCTAATCGAGAGTACCGAAGCGTCCCGACCGTTTCTAGTTCATGCATGAATTTTCCGGATAATAAATGATAGCAGTGATTTTCCGTCACACTCTCTCTCTCGCGCGTCTCTCTTTCGCTCTCTCGCCGCCGCCGTAGTACGCCGGCAATCTGGAAGGGTCGCGGTTGTTATAGAAACACTCGTAATGAGGTTTGGACTCCTCGCTCCTTTGAAATACGGCAGCTGCACTCTGTGGACTAACTTTTAAGTCACAAATATGTTAATGCCGCCTTTGATTTCCGTTTTTATTTTAGCTTCTTTCTCCTTTCAATTTGCTCCTTTTTTTTGTTCGCTGCATTTTTCGATGATGGCGTTTGTAGGGTGGCGATTGATCGAGAAAGGAAATCTGTGACGAGTACACGTATACATGTAGAACATATATATGCATCCGAGGCGTTACTGGTAAGTATACAACTTCATTCTTTTAAGGGAAGTGGTTGTTTTAGTGAGTGAAGAAGGAAAACACAGGAAATAGACGACATTCTTTCTAATGATAAAGTGTATTTTCATGAACGGAAGTGGAGTTTCTTTTTATTTCGATTAACCATAGATCAGTAGATAAATGACAATATTACTATAACCATTCATAATTTGTAGTTATTAAACGACCACTAGATGGTGCTGTCGAGATCTGACATTACTATTTTCGTAAAATCTGACATCTATTATTGTTGAAGCAGTGATAGCACAGTAATTGGTCGAGTAGTTTGTTTATAGTCGGCGTTTAAAGAAAGAAATTTTGTGAAAAAATGGAAATTCCACGTGAAGGTATTCATTGAATGATTTCTCACGATTTTTGTAAAGATTGCTATGTTAGGCCTCTACCAACATGGTTACAAACATTCAAACATGTTACAAACTTCGAAACCCTAGTTACAAACCAATTATGAAAGAAATAGATATAAGTTTAGTTGCGCTATGTCTACAAGAGGGCCAAAAATAATTGGTTCATTGGATTGCAAGACTCTCTACCCCACGGCCAGCTCTCACACTGTACGTCAAACAATTGTCTATTTGAAGGAAGAAAACATAGAATTAATGTTTAATTGCCCGTATTCACGTAATTTATCGTCTAACGGGTCTTTTTGTTCCCGTCAAATAAAAATGCGTGGACAGCGATTTTTATCACCTCGAGGGGCTGTTGAAGCCTTCAAGAACCATGTTTTGGAGATACCACCTTCAGTGTGGAAAAAATATTTCGAGAATTGGTTCGAACGCATGCAAAAGTGTGTAAGCCATAATGGCGAATATTTTGAAAAACAATGAAACTATTTGTACCAGAAATGTTTGTCTTTCATTATTTTTGTAAGAATTCAAATGTGTCCCTCGTACACTCAAAAATGCAATGTGACAATAAAGTCGAAAATTACATGAAAATATCAAACCGACTTTTTGATTGCACTAAAAGTTTAGTAAAAGTGCTTAAACGAGTTTAAAGGTGTAAAGGAATTTTAGAGCAAATTAAGAGATTTTCGAAACGTTTTATTAAAAATATATAAAATTACAAAATATATACACATACATAAATTAAAAGTTGTTGACTATGTGATAAACTTTAAAACATAGGCAGACCAGTCTCGTGATTCATGTCAAATTTTCCAGAGGCATCTCTTTTTTTATTACGTTACTGCACATGGTTGTGTTGGGTTATTTTTCTTGGCCGCCGACTGAACTCTGGTGACCATTTGTTAGTCTGAGCGAATCGGGTGTATTTGGAATGTTAATTTTACCTTCCCGCCAATACTACCTAAATATGTGTAATAAATGTTGCATGGGTATGTTTATTGTTCTATCCAAACCTTTTAATTTAGCTTTTAATAAGCTAGAGAGTTACTGTGTTAAAGGGATTTCGTTGGATTGATTTAAATCTTATCTAAACTACCGAAAACAATGTGTTCGCATTAATGACTTACAATCTAGTTGTCTAGACGTTAATGTTGGAGTACCTCAAGGTTCCGTGCTGGGCCCAACATTATTTTTGTTGTATATTAACGATTTACCTATAAATATAATCCAAACTCAACAAGTCATATTGTATGCTGATGATATCAGCATATTTCTAAAGTCAAAAAATGCCTCTGAAGTGTTAAGTAAAACTGTGAATATTTATAAAGAAATTGAAGAATGGATGGCATGTAATGATTTTATCGTAAATAGGGAAAAAATGAAACTTTAGGATTAAAAAAAAAAAATTAATTACTGAAATTCAACTTAATCAAAATATTTGTAGTATTGATTCATTTTGGGCTTAGTATTAAATGATACCTTAAATTGGTCTTAGCATATAGAACATCTGTGTAATAAGTACACCTTCAAAAACATGCTACATTTTAAAACAATTGGGAGGTGCTTGTAACAACGAAACACTTAAAACATTTTACTATTCCGTTTTTGTTGGATGTCTGCGTTGTGGTATGGGTATGTGTCCTGCTTCAAATAGAATTTATTTTAATTCAAAAACGAACAATCAGAACTGTTTTTAGTTTGAATTATTTGGATTCGTGTTGAAATATTTTTAAGAAAAATTTATTGTTTCGTTTTATAATATATTCCCACTATTATGCTACACGTACCAATAATTGCCTTCTACCACCTCCACATAGAAAAGCGATTTTCCAAAAAAGTCCTCAGTAAATTTAAAATAGTAGCAAAATATATGTAAAATACTACTACGAGGGATGATCGTAAAATAAGGTTCCCATACTTTTTAAAAGTAGACAGCATTCTTTATTTCCTTAACAGTACACATCGTTTTAAAGGTAAAAACTTAAGCTATTTTTCGACATAATCGCCATTTCTATCCAAGCATTATTGCAGGCGGTGCTCCAACTTCTGTATCCCCATGTCGTAAAATTCTGCCGCCAGTCAAAATTTTTTCAATTGTGGTGTGCGAAATCTCAGGAATCCGAGTTGACGAATGGTGACCCTCCGATCTTCAAGCAGTACGCTCTGGACCTTTTCAGTGATTTCCTCTGAAACTGATGGTCTTCCGCTCCGCTCTTCATCGTGAATTTCCGTCCGACCTCCAATGAATTCCCTACACCATTTGCTGACGTGTTGAACAGCTATACACGTTTCTCCATAAACTTCGGTTAATTGACGATGAATGTCTATAGGTGAAACCCCTTTCGCGTTTAAAAAACGTATCACAGCGCGAATTTCGCACCTGGCGGTAGCGGCGATCGAGAGTTCCATCTCTGACGGCTGCTTAGCCAACACCGAGCGGCGTAGCGAGACGGGAGTGGTGCGTATATAGAGTGGGAGAGCTGCTGCACACGCCAATGTTGTCGGATTTCGCCTAACACGTCTTATTGCTGCTGTAGGGCTTTGAGAACCTTATTTTACGATCATCCCTCGTATAAATATTGTAGTACAGTTAAATACATTTCAGTAAAAAGTCACACAATTTGTTTAACACAATCCGCTAAAACATTACAATTCTGTAGTAATTTTTCAAATAAATTGTCTTTGTCCCTATATGTTACACGAATTGTTTGAATTTTTCAAAGATTCTTCTTAAAGAAAGTGGTATACTTGCCGCAGCTACAGAATGGCAACAACCTTCGTTTCCTTGTGGTAAATAAAGAGTTCATTTGTCCCTCGTTTTATTAAAGTTTACGGTTATTAAATATTTAATCAGGACTACTAAACGTTTTTCTCAGTGCAAATGACAGTGGAAGACTCTTCACTAAGGCCTCCTTGAGCTATAGTTAGTTATTGTCGGAGAGCATTCTATAGAATTGTGAAATTTAATATTTAGTAAGCTGCAGTTATCTACATTTTTCAGTATTTATATTTTGGCAATATTAGAATAATAATAATATAATATAATAATAATAAACCCGTTTATTTCAAATACAAATACAACAAAGTAAATGTTCGAAACAAGTCATGGAGAAAAAAGGACATAATACTTAAAACTAAAATTTTGAAATTAATTAATTAACTATTTGACAGAAAGTCGTTTAGATTATAACAATTTATCTCTAGCAAATAACATTCTAGATTTTTTTTTAAATAGCTGAAAATTGTTAACACTTTTTATTTTGGGTGGTAAACTATTATAAAATTTACAACCAATAAAATAAGGACTCTTTTGATAGATAGTCTTTTTGTGAGGGGGAGGTAAAAGGTAGTCATTTGTACGAGTATGGTATTCATGAGTGTAATTATATCGGGAGAATTCGTCCCTGTATTTGAAAACAAATAGCAGTGTTTCATAAACAGATCATAAACCGTGAAGATGGAATTACTTTTAAAAATGTTGTTACACGACTCTCTATAGCCCAAACCAAAGATTGTTCTAAGAGCCCGTTTTTGAATTTTAAAAACTCTATCAATGTCGGATGACATGCCCCAATTGATTATACTGTAACGCATGCAAGCTACAAAATTAGCATAATAAAATGTTTTTAAGGTATCTAGATTGCAGCAGATTACTTTCAATTGTCTCAGAATAAAACAAGTTTTCGGGAGCGTTTTACATAAATGATCTATATGTGGGGACCAATTTAAATTTTCACGGATTATTAAGCCTAAGATTTTCGTTGATGATTCAGCATTCCATGTATCGCCGTTCACATTTATTTGCGAAATTAATTTATTTTTATTGTGAAAGTAAATAAACTTGGTTCTGTCTTTATTAATAAGAAGTCTGTTGTTTGTCATTCACGCACAAACATTAGAAAATATGATTTGTACCTTACACAGCAGTTCGGCTACATTGGAAGAATTTACAAGAATGCTTACGTCATCAGCATAAAAGACTATTTCTTGTGCCTGGGGGAAATTTAAAGGTAAATCATTTATATATATTAAGAAAAGTGTAGGGCCTAAAACAGACCCTTGAGGCACTCCAATGCCAGTATTGAGAAAAGACGATTGGGCGTCATCTATTTTTGTACTTTGTTTTCTATTTGAAAGAAATGAGTTAAACCAAGCTAAGGAAACCCCATTAACACCATAATACTGCAATTTATGTAGTAAAATTTTATGATTGACAAGATCAAATGCCATTGACAGATCTATAAAGATACCCATACCATGTATATTACCATCTAAATTACCATAAATATGTTTTAAGAAATTGAAAAGAGCTGTATTGGTAGATTTGTTTGGACAGAACCCATGCTGATTAGGACATAGTAAATTGAAGGACATTAAATATTTAATAAGTTTTTGATTCATAATGATTTCGTAAATTTTAGAGAATGTAGATAACAGGATAATTTGAAAAAATCATTTGGGTTTCCTTTTTTAAACAGGGGTTTAATCGTTGACAATTTTAGTTTAGAGGGGAAAACACCTTTTTCAAAAGAAAATTTTATCAAATAGGTCAAAACGGTAACGATAGATGACACTGAATATTTGACAATAAACGATGAGATATGATCATGACCAGTAGAAAACGAGCTACGCATATTACTAATAATAGAGAGTAATTCTTCCTCAATTATGGGAGACATATAAAAAGAATTACCTAGTAAGAGAGGTCTTAAATATGTTACAATGGAATTCCATTGAATCTGATAATAATTGCTTCGGTAAAGTTACAAGATGCTTATTGAACGCATCACAAAGTTCTGATTTAGACGAGGAATTGTTGGGTAAAGTTTTTATAGACTTGTTACTGCTTTGATTACTATTCTTTTTAATTGTAGACCATGCGGCTTTAGATTCGTTTGAAAATGACTTCATCAAGAGTTCATTACTTCGCGTTTGACTCTTTTGTAAGAAACCTTTATATATATTTTCGTATTTCTTTAAATCTGCCCTAAATTCTGGATACTTCGAACTAATACGAACTAATATCTTTTAAAATTAACATAGTATTTCTTATATGTAAGATTTCACTCGTTAAAATTTTATTGTTAGGTAAGTTATTTACCTGATAGATTTACACGGAAAAAATGTTATAAAGAATCAAACAATTGTAGAACAATTTACTACAATTTGTTTGAGAATATACGACGGGCTACAACTTACGCAAATTCCTACTACTCGATTGTGGTTAACGGATGGTATTTCTATTAAATATTGTACATTATTGTTGTAAAAATTTGGTCAATCATGTGTTATAAAGGTTGCTACAATAGCGTACAAGTTTTAGTTACAAACGTTGTAAAGAAAAATGCAACAATATGTTCTTCTAAAGATTGCATTGCACAATACAATATGTACTCAGTATTCTTATAATTTATAAGCTAATCCTTTGAAGCTTCAAATGATTAGCAGGAACAATTCCTTAGAATCCAGAGTTTTTAGATTTTGGCAGAATATTTTGAACAAGTTTTATACTTATTTATGTTTAATTTATATTTTTGCCGTAGAAATAACATATAAAGCCTTTTATTAAAATCCTATGCAATATGGCTCCATTTCATCAGTATTCGTGCAATTAGAGTCGACGAGATACATTGAATCAGTACGTATCTTATCTGAAGGAACTAATTTAAAAAATCGCAAAAATAGGATAAGGGTTTTCCGCATGTGATAGAAAGTATTGCTTAATTCCTAACATCTTATCAGTTTTTGAGAAGCGTTCGATTATGTAGTACCAAATCCAGTATCTAATCTAACCATATGATATTATACACATGTGAGTTTTAAGACCTTAACCTAGTTAATCTCTTTGTAAGGTAGTAAATTGGCAAAAGATAAGGCAACGGGTAATTTCTTAATCTGATTAATAGATAGCGTAAGTTCATATTTTTATTGTATGTGTAGTTTCATAAAGTAATATTCATAAATAAACAAAACTCAATGGTGTGGAGGATACAGTATATATTTGTGCCCAGACTTGGTAAATAAAGATATATCTAAATATAACTTTAAAAAACCTCTACGGAGAACTCAAAAGGAGAGTGGATAATAACAGCGGATACATTAAACTACGTACACCTGATGTATGTTCCTCTGCAGTATACATATATGTACTTATATACGTATTGTTATGAATAAGTTTCTTTCACTACGCATTGAGTAGGAGGTCACGTCTTCTTGCAGCTACTTGTGTGCATAACAATTATAACCTTCTTTTTATTGTAGCATAAACACTGGTTAGTAAAGAAGTATCGATCTCATACCATAAGTACTTACATGAACAACAGGAATAGCGTGCACACTTCAAGTCTTTTGTGCTTATTTCGCCAGCGTTGAAACTTTGGTGAAAATTACTTATCACTCAATAGCTAAATGAAGAATATCCTTAAACGTGAAATAAGAAATCGAGGTCTTGTTCTATAATTAGCGTTAAAGTTTCCTAACTGCGTTGTTGCTCGTTAGAAGTATGAATTCTTTGGGCTCTGGTCAATGTTCTTATTGTGACGAGAACGAATTCAGAATGAAACATCATTTAAAAGTATTGTAATCGTTTTATTTGTATATACATTATTAAAAATTTCCGATTATCTTTTATATTGGTTACAACTCCATCTGACAGTTAAATCTTGCTTAAATCATAACAAGATTTAAATTATATTTCACATATTTGACAATAATCGTGCAAATAAGTTTCTGTTCAAAGCATAAATTTTCCTGATAAAACCTTGATGTAGACCTCTGGTCGGGTGGAGGAGCCTTCCGTGCTCTAACAAACATGAGAGCTCTGCTAGCGTTAGCATTGCTACAGGTCGAAGGTGATGGGCGAGGCTAAGAGAGAATCCGAAGACTCGAATCCAAGGTGCAAGGCAAGATGCCGAGGGATGAATGGCCGCAGGAGTTAAGTTGCGGTCGCGAACCTTCTTCTGGGAGCACCGGGCGACATTCCTATGAAATTAGCCTTACCTGGTCATGCGAGGCTCTGATTGGGTGGACTGCTGCTTCCCTCTTGTGGGAATAATATGGAAAAAAACTGAATAAATTACAAAAAAAACAAAAAAACTAAGGTGAATGCTAAACCAGGTCATAAGGCTGAGTTTTCAAAAGAACAATGTGAGGCTCCTAAAGTTGAAAGGTAAGGAACCTCAACGAAAACCGACCCCCAGAAACGCCTGATTTAAAGTGTGATGGCGCTAAAATTCAATGTGTAGTGTGTAAAATAGATTTAATGTGTTGGTCGAAAAGTGATTGTATACGGCACGTAAATAGTGCAGGGCATGTTTCAAAAAAAAATTCCACACGAGATTATGACAAATTTAAATTTAATTTATGTGTTTATTGCATGTAATTTACCATTTCATTTACTAAGGAAGAAAGCATACGTCTCGTTTCGGAATGAATATTCGGACTTTAAGTTACCAAGTGAGAGAACATTACAGAGAGTTATGCCGTCTGCTCGTGAGCATGTCGAGAAAAGAATTAAATCAGAGTTGCAAGATAAAAAACTGTGGTTATGTGTGGACGAAACAATAGATCGTAAAAAACATTCTGTGGTTAATGTAATGGTACGCACAATGGAACCACATCGACCGTCACCCTCAATTTTACTAGCTTCCAGACGAATACAACAATGCACTGTCGAAGTAATTTCAATGTTGGTGTTAAATACATTGGAAAAGTTTGAACTTTCAACAAATCAACTGTTGATGTTTATGAGTAATGGTGCCGCAAACATGCTTGCTGTAGGTCGATCTCTTAAAAAACATTGTGCTAACTTGTTGCATATTACATGTAAAATTCATACTCTCAGTCTCGCAGCAGATAGTATCAGAAAATGTTATCCCGAGGTAGACGCTCTAATAGCACATACAAAGGCTGTGTTTGTAAAATCCCCAAAACGTATTCGGGAATTTCATAGACTATGGCCCGGTATTCCTGAACCACCACAAACTATTCTTACTCGTTGGGGAATATGGTTAGAGGCTGCATTTTATTATCTTAAATATTTTGAGAATATAAAGAACGTGATTTTAGAATTCGACCCAAAGGAAGCTGCGGCTGTCAAGGTAAGCCGCTTGAAATTTCAGGATAGTCGAGTTAAAACAGATTTGGAAATTATTCAGTACAATTACGTGGGACTAGCGGATGCGATAGAAAAACTAGAAAATTCTTCGGTGTCGTTAATGGAATCTTTGCAAATAGTGCAACATGTTCACGCACAGCTATGCGCGATAGAAGACGCAAGAAATGTTTGTGTTTTAGAAAGGTTTGAAAGTGTTTTAGATAAATACTCTGATTTTGGTACATTAAGACAAATTTGTGAAGGTGCGTCAACAGAACCGTTAAGTTATTTGAAAGATTATTTTACTTACGCAAATATAACGTCATAACGTCACTAGTTGTAGAACGTTCGTTTTCGGCATACAAAAACACTTTTTTTGCACGCCGCACTCACTTTGCCGAAACAATTTTGGAAACATATCTAATGTTACAAATATTAAATAGACATTATCCACTTTGTGATTTCACGGAGGAGTCTTAAAACGGTAAGTGTTTGAGCACGTATCACATTTAATTTATTTTGTGTAAACTTTTATGCGTCCGCCACCGGCTTTCAGCGCAGTTGCGTTGCTCTAATTATTACGGATATTCCATATAATTGGTTTTATAAATTTGAAAAGCTGGCTGTTTGTAGAAGGAAGAAAATAGAGGTTTTACTTTATTATTAAAGCGTACCAACTATCACTACCGGGTTTGCGACTTACTGCACCAGTTTCACGAAATTTAACAACGCAGTGAACAATTTGTTGATATAAATCAAGATACGATACTGCAAAATGTGGATACTGAAGACGAAATTCATCCATACATAGTTCCATTGAATAAGACCATTCCCGATTCTGTTGCTTCTATCCATTACGAAAATAGCTTTCGATGATAAATGTTTCGTGATCTGCAGAAACCATGCTTTAAAATTTATAAGATAGGTCAATAAACATCAAACGCAATTTGAAGTTTCAATCTTGGATTTAACTGCCAGGTGTAGTTGCAACCAGTGTTAAAAATAATAAAGTTTTAAAAAGACATGGCCCTCTCGATTGTTTTTTTTTTTGATCATATTGTATCAATTAGTATAGCATTAAACGTGTGAAGACTAGGTTTAGATAGCGATTTCTAAAGATACCGATAAAAATATTTAACTCATAGCGGAATTGGTTGTACGTCTATTCCAAAGTTCGTGCTGTATCTCAATTTATTTTGTTTTGATATCAATTAAATTGTCACGTGCGTTAAATCTAAAATGCATAAACAAATACATTTTGTGTAATGTGTAGCAGAATGCATAGAATTGTACAACAAAATTATCTTAAACTATTCATAGAATGCACATACACAATTGTCATCGAGAAATATTTTAAAACCAAAGTAGAATTGAACAGGTAGGTATGGAATAATGTTTTAACTATTTGGATTTTTACCTGAGATGCTTTGTTAGTAATATAAAACTGCATTGTGGTAAATAACTTGTTTTCTGTGGTAAATTAAATTTTTCTTTATGGTGTGATTTAGTATTATAATGGTCTATATTCTGTGACTAAGGTTAGGGCGTGGCTCTTTAACCGTTTCGACCTCCGTGTTGCAGTCTGTCACTTTTTGTTGCCCAACACACTTGTTAAGTCATTACCACCGAGACTATAAGGTCTACTGCTCTGATGTCAGCAGGTTGTGACGTGTATTGCCTTAGGTGAACGATCAATCATAAAAGCGTTTACACGTTCAGACCAGCTGTGCGTTTTGAATTGGTTTATCCAAATTATATTGGTTTTATTTAAAAAAATACTGTGTGTAAATATTTCCGTACTTTGTTGGTGATGCCTATAATGTTTTTCTAGTGTTGCATAAGCAGTAAAACCTTTTCTAAAACGATAAAAACGGGATACCCTAAAAGCGTGACTCGGGCGGTCTATTTATAGTACTGTGGTGTCGGCTGTTTTATATGTTTTGTTTGTGAATTGCACTTTGTAAAAGATGATATTTATTTTTCAACAGCTACAGATTCAACGACCGGTTACACTATAACTGTAAGTTTAAAAATTCTAGGCTTAAAAAGATGCTATTCCAACTCAATTCCCTAACTGTCCGTTGTAGATAGATCTCTGGACATCAGATAGTGCACAGCATTATATTACTATCCACTTTATCAGTAAGTAAAAATTTTCTGTAAGGAATAAAAAAAAATTTTTAAAAATATACAAAAACTAAAAGGCCAATATTTTCAGCAAATGGTACATTACATGCCAGCGCCCTCCAAACCAGTGAGGTGAAAGGTAGCCAAACTGGAGCACAAATCGGTTTGGAACTATCAGATATTTTCAGCAAGTGGGAAATTAATGACAAAATTGTAACTGTGGTTTCAGACAACGGTGCAAATATTAAGTCAGCCATCAATGGTTATCTACAGAAGCGCCATCATCCATGTATCGCTCATACATTAAATTTATCAGTGCATGAAACCCTGAAGAAAAACAATAAACTCAGTGACATTCTAAAAAAATGCAGATCAATTGTGGGACATTTTAAACATAGTGTAACTGCTGTAGAAATATTAATTCAAATGCAACAACAATTAAATGTTAGTGTTCTAAAGGTCAAACAAGATGTGGTAACACGGTGGAGCACCAACGTTTAGTGGACATTAAGGTCCCACTGGTAGCTGTGATATCAAGCCTGCCAAAAGCTTCTATGATGTTTAATGCAGATGAATGGATAGTAGTGGAAGACTGTATTCTAAAAATTTTGGATTTAATGACAGCATTATCTGGAGAGAAATTCATCACATCATCAATAATTCCACTTGTGCGAGGAGTTCAGCATTCCGTGAACTGTGCTTTCCCGACGCCTGGGAAATCATGAAAAGGACAAAATATCGGCAAAGGCCACTTTTTTGGATCCTCGTTACAAAAATAAATGGATTTAGGACCCAAGAAAATTCAGAAAATGCGGAGAAATGGATTTTAGATGAATTTGAGAGTCTCATTGCCGGTTCACTTTCTGCTTCTACACCTGTGTCAGAGACCAAATATACGCCTGATGACTCTGATGTTAATATGTTGTGGAATTACCTTGGACAGCAAAATCGCCCAATCTACAAATGTATTAGCTCTTTCACCAAAAGCAAAAGCTATTCTAATGATAAAGCACTATTTATCTATGCTAAACATACCTCGAACATGTAATCCTTAGAGCTTTTGGATGGAAAACAAACATTTCTTTCCTGAATTGTTCAAACTCCATGAAAAATATCTTTGTGCACTAGCCACTTCTGTACCGTCAGAAAGAATATTTTCATAACCAATTTGCGAAGAAACCGACTGGCACCTAAAAATTTAGATTATATTGTTTTTTTTTAAACACAAATTTGCAAAGGTAATAATAAAATATATTTTTATATTTCTAACCTTTCATTGTTGATTTCCAAAATGTCACTTCATACTTGTCTCACAGTACTACCAACTTAACAAATGAAATTTACTAACGATTTCGATTATTTTCCACGATTATTTGACAGAATCCGAGTGAGGAGTGAATTATTTCGAAACTCGAAACCTCGAAGTTTCGAATACAGATCTCGAATCGTAATCCGTTTGTGTGCTCCTGCGCAGTCGAAACGAATAATGAATGATTTCTGAACCGTAATCGAATGATCGATTATTCGGATATAATCGATATATTTCGATTATATCATTCATAATCGCCCAACACTAAAAAAAAATATTTCTTTAAATTAAAGAAATATATGTTTGCCGCCATTTAAAATAACGATTTGGTTGACATTCATATTTGTTTGAGTCAAAAACTCTTTTTTGTCTGTGCATGGAGGATGGAAGCCATCTGCTGTGGCCGAAGGTTACATTAATACCTTCTCAATGAAGAAAGTCGAAGTTGCACAAATGTTTTCGTCCCGGCCAAATAGATCAGGTAGACATTTGAGTGCTTTGCAGGTCACATTAGTCATAAGATTACTATTTGTAAATCTTATGAATTAGTTGCTAAGGATGCAACAGTTCAACTAAACTTTGTTTCAACTCATAATTTGCGTGAAATAGCAATAAATGCCCATGACTCGTCTCAGATTTTTGTAACCGTATACAGTAATCATAATAATGAAAGTCATATTTAAATAAACGTACCTAATTAGCATAAGTTATGTTTTTGTATTATTGTGTACAAATACCAATTTGTATTAAGTAGGTTTATGTATTTCACATTTTATAACAATCACTAGAGAAATGTATAACCTAGTTGTCATGTCATTGTCATCAATGCTTAGGAATACCAACATTTAAATAATAAAATGTTGCCTATCCTAATGAAATTCATTTCGACACGGGTTTGCATGCGAAGTATTACGAAGTACACATTTCATATGCAAAATAGAGACACGGTTTCAAATAATTTTTTAATTTGTCCTCCCATACTAGCAATGCAATTCTTTTATGAAGTTCTTGTGCTTAGGTATATTATAAAATTTATGTAAACTAGAATATTATTTAAATAAATTCATTAGAAAACTAACTGAGAATAAATATTTCTAACGACCTTTGCTACAATAATATTTCAAATATTATTCTTATCACCAACTTTATCTCATAACACGAAGAGTAAGCCTAGAATGTACTTACATTTGTACGAATTAGTATATACATGTGTAATATTCTTCCTGTACTACTGTTTAAAGAGATAAACGTTTTTTAATAGGCCCATCTGTGGCATACATATGCATATTATAAATATTAATTAGCTATTTCGCCGAGCGATAACAGGAACCTTGAATTCAACAAATGCGGTTGGTAATTCACGTTACAAATAACATCACAATTTACAGATAAAGACGATAGAAATAAGGTAATGATTTTTCAGTACACAATAAGAAATGTAAGGAAACTTATAAGCGTTATATGTTTCAAAATTGGGTGATATGTTTTATTGTCAAATTATGTTTTTAGAATCGCTAATGCTATAATCAGTATTCAAGGCTAACTCTACACACCTACACATTAAAATCAGTATATTGAAGTATACATACTCTGTCAAATAAAATATAAACAATACCTTAATCGGGTATTAAAACAAATACTGATAAAATTAGATTCTAAATCAAAGATTCTGTCCCAGATATTTCCAGCAGAGGGCATCTATCTTATTGTAGGAGATACGGCCAAATGAGATGACTTATTTTACAGTATTAAAGCGTTATTAGTAACCTGGGCAAATATGCGGCAACAGCCAGAGGCGCGGCGAGTACATAAAAGCTTACACATAGAATAGAAGGTAAGAAATAAATTATAAAACGTGCTGAAACACTTACCGTTTTAAAAGTCTTCCGTGAAATCACAAACTGGGTAACATCTGTTAAATAATTGAATTATTAGATATGTTCCCACAGCTGTTTCAGTCAAGTGAGTACGACGTGCGGAATAAATGTTTTTTAAAGCCGAAAACGACCGTTCGACATCTAGTGATGTTATATTTGCATATTTAAAACAATCTTTAAAACAACTTAATGCATCTTCACACGCACCTTCACAAATTTGTCTTAATATAAGAAACCAATTTGTTTCGCCTTCTACAGCGCATAACTGCGCGCGAACATCACTCACAATTTGAACAGAATCCCCTACGACATCGAAACATTTTGTAATTTTTCTATTCCCTCCTCTAGTCCGAAGTAATTGTTGTGAATAGTTTGTAAATCTCTTTTAACCTGACTATCTTGAAATATTTCCTGGCTTTTCTTGATTGCTGCAGCTTCTGTCGGATTGAATTTTAAAACTACCTTCTTTACTTGATCCTGCAACCATGTTCCCCAACGTGTAACAATCGGCTGTGGTGGTTCAGGTAAATCAGGACACAGTTTGTGAAATAGTCGAGTACGTTTCGGGGACTTTAGAAACACTGCCTTTGTATTAGCAATCAATGCGTTTACTAGTGGAAAACATGTAGGAATCGTTTGTGCCGCAAGATTTAGAGTATGGATTTTACACGTTACATGTAAGAAGTTACCACTGTGTTCTTTAAGAGATCGGCCCAAAGAACGCATGTTTGCGGCACCATCACTCATAGACATTAAAAGTTGCTTAGTTGAAACTTCAAATTTGTTCAATGGGTTCAGCACCATCTTTAAAATCTCATCGGCAGTGCAATTTATAACTCTTTTGGAAGCAAGTAAGAAGGAGGATGACGGTCGATGTGGTTCCATTGTACGTAACATTACATTAACCACAGAACGTTTTTGACGATCTGTTGTTTCGTCCACACACAACCACAGTTTTTTATCTTTCAATTCCATTTTCATTCTTTCTTCTAGACAAATGCTTCTTTGTCTAGTAAACGAAACGATAGATTACATAAAATAAGAGTAACACATAAATCAAATGTAAATTTTTCTTGGTCTCGTATGCCACTTTTTGCAGAAGAATGCCGTTTGCTTTCGATGTGACGTTGACAATGGCTTCTGGACCAACACATTAAAGGGATTTTACAAACTAGACATTGAATTTTAGCGCCATCAAAAATTAAGTCCGGCATGTCCACTATAAAGTTTTTAACAGTGTCTGCCATTGGTCGTTTTCGCGACGTACATACCTAACTGCGACATTTTTAAAGTAAACATAAACGTACAATTGCGAAATAAGTTACGACAGTCTACATATACACAGAACTACTCGCATACAGCATCGACTTGGTACTGATGCTGCGAACGCGTGAAATAAATAATCGCCGACTCCGCGCCACATATCTACTACACTGACTGCTACCGCGGGTTGCCCACACTGGTTATCAGCTATTTTTAAATTTAGAAAATTCCAAGGGTTTTGGGAGTTAGATTGTTATTTCCGATTGCACCTTATTTTTTAGACAGAATATGTTTTGTGGAGGTTTTTTAATTTTCTCTTTTCTATATCTTAATTCATTTTTTCTTATGGGACACTAAGTTGGTTATGGAATACTGGAATGCATTTGTTTTTGTACAGCTGTAATTAACTAAACATGATGTAACAAAGGATAAAGGCTGGAATTTAGTGGTCCTAAATCTGAATTCATTAAGTGATTTTTGTTTTTGTAAATTTCCATGCCTTCATAACAATTTAACTGAGCAATACTCTTTACGTTTTTATGGTTATTTTCAAGCATATGTAGGGCAACACCTGATTTATCAAACCTTCTGAATTTGAGACGAGCCAAATGTTCTTTGTACCTAATTTTGATTGATCTTTTTGTCTGCCCAATATACACTTGATAACAATCTTTACATGAAATTTGGAACTTCCTAAAAGGCTTTTAAGGTTATTGCTTAAAGAAAAAACAATCTTGCGGTCAACTTTAGAAAAAATTTTTTGAATACCTTTCGTGTAACTTCGATAAGAGGGTAATTTAACATATTTGTTATTATTACGGCCGTCAATGCGTTCTAGTGTGCTTGTATTTCTAATTCTTAATCTATTCTTATGTTTCCTAATAGTATTATAGACGACATCTTCAGAGAATCCGTTAAAGTTAGAAATATTGATGATTTCATTTAGTTCATTTTGATATCTATCTTTAGTTAAAGGAAAATTGAGTAACCGGTGCACTAAAAAGTTAATAGCCGAAAGTTTGTGTTCATATGAGTGATTAGAATCCTGTAAGATAAATTTATTATTACTAGTAGGTTTCCTATATACGTCTATTTCTAACTTATTTTTATTTCTTATTACTAACATGTCGAGGAAAGGAATCCTGTTGTTTTTCTCTTCTTCGTGGGTAAATATGATAGAGGGAAATTTTGAGTTAAGTTGTTCCATGAAATCCATTATTGAACATTTGCTGGTGTCAAGGATGCAAAAAATGTTATCGACGTATCTAATCCAAAGCCGAGGGAAATAAGCTAAAGTGTTCTTCAGGTCGGTTTTAAACTGAATTTGACAAAAAAATACTGTTTCTGTATTAGGCTGGAAACTTTTCAGACTACCCTCGTACATTTGCACTTCAATAACCTAGCCATTATTATCATAAGCATTGATCGCATCTTAATTGTAAAATATTCAAAAAAAATCTGAAAACGAGAATATCTCATAAAGGTTCGCGTTGATATTACCTGCATTATATAGGTACAAAATAAAAACAATCGATAGCGTATTAATTAAGTAATTATCGACGTTTTTATTGGCGTTAGCGAAAATTTACTATCTTGATAAAGAGCGCTCGCTTGCTCCAAACTTATACGAGCATTACATTTTAATTTGTAAAGTAGTAACAAAACATTTTGATTATGGTATAATGTGGTAGACATAAGTATGTTAATACGGCCGTTATCTACCATCTTGTATTAGTCACTTGACGCAGGCTGAATTAGCAATGAAGCGGTGAATATATTTCATTCTTTTGTCGTCGTCGACGCTGCTGCTGCGCGAGGAAGCTTAATCTACTAAGCGTATAAATATGTATTATTGCGGATAACGTAACGTTAACGAAATGTCACGAACCCGCTGAGATCTGAAAGTGCATAGCCACACTTTAATGTTTCACGGAGCATAAAAACTATGGTAACAAGAGCGTTATTATCTCTAGTATTACGCACGTTTTAGATTAAATAGTGCATGCATAGGTTTGTATTAGGAAAGTGAAGTAAAGAGAAGGATTTTAATGTATAAGCTCTTTCTCTACAGTCTATTATGGCATGTTATGAATTTAATTTCGGAAAAGATTTTGATTATTTTCAAAGCTTATTGAGTTATATTTTCTGTACAATATAGATATTAGATATTAGAACGAAAGGGTATATTTTTAAACTAAATTTTGTGCAAATGCTTATTGTTGAGAATAATCAATGATTACATTTTCGCTGAACCCTTTATAGAGAAAATGTAATAATGAGTTTCCCCACGTAATACATTCTGCTATTCGCCCAGGTATACTTCTAATAACTTTTATGGACTACTGTGGAAACTGTAACGAATCCCTGTTCGTCACGAATTCATAGTGTCTCTGTAAATCCTTTCAATTGTGTATTTCCGAATGATTTATTTTATTTTATATAATCAAACTTTTGGAAAACCGTTTAGGTTTCTTGTGAATGCCAGTGTATATTTGCTTTGTTTACCGATGCACATGTTTGTTTTGTTTTTGTGTGGTACGTTATTCAAAAGAAGTACTATGTCACCCACCGATAGGATTTGTAGGGGTCTTCTCCAGTATCTCATCCTGTGCCGTTCACAGCGCCGACGGCGTATAGCGCTGTCCGTAAGTGGGTGATTCCGACACTTGCGGTGCTGACGGCGAATAAAGCTGTCCGGGAAAGTTTCCTCCTCACAACGCCGACGGCGTATAACACTGTACGTAGTGAGATATTCTGACACTTGCGGTGCCGACAGCGTATAGTGCTGTCCGAGCAAGTTTTTCCCTCACAACACCGACGGCGTATAGCGCTGTCCGTAGTAAGTAACTCGTAACCGTACGGTTATGATGACTTGGAAAGTGATGTGGAGCGTAATTTGGAGAATTACTAAAAGATTCTTTTTCGAATGCATAACGTTATTAGAAAAATGTTGGAATGAGTATGTTAGTGTTAATGGTTCTTACGTTAAAAAATAACATTTTATTTGTTCTCTAACTAGTTGTGTTCATAACTAGATATGTAATGCTGTACTCAAATAAGAATCATTACAGCTCGTTGTGAAGAATTTGTGTTTTTTATTTCAACGCTAACGAATACTGTACACATCGTCATCCAACCGATATTGGCTGGCAAGACAAGCAAATGTTGTGAAATACATATTTATTTCAGAATATTTTCTTTTAATATAATAAGAGAAACTAGTAAGG
Source organism: Dynastes maya (assembly GCA_029619315.2). Lineage (NCBI taxonomy): Eukaryota > Metazoa > Arthropoda > Insecta > Coleoptera > Scarabaeidae > Dynastes > Dynastes maya. Next base: position 13,420,315 of record JAROYE020000002.1, on the reverse strand, counting down.
AAACGGGAGCAATAGTAAATTGGGGATTTTTGTAACTGTTCTGCTCTCTAATTTCATCTATCTATCTTAATAAAATTCTCTCAGGATTAAAACGATACAAATAATAAATGATTGACATATCAATTGATTGCGATTAGATTTGACGAGATCTCAGGTATGCACTGATTTGTTTTCTGATTAGCTCTCACCACATAAAAGCTCTCACCTCCTGCTGATGTAAAAATAAAGGAAAAAAGTATTTGTTTTCGTTGTTGAAAAGATACACTGCAAATTTATTAATATAAATCTATTTAGTACATGTACGACATGTATAAATTTCTAATAGTACTCTATGCTCCTGACCCTTCTCCGGCTCGCTGTGTTGTTTTCCTAAAATATTTATGAACTAGGAAGACGTATGCTTATAAAGCTTGAAAACTCAAGACTTACCTAAATAAACTTGCATATTCACAATGTAAGAAATTTTACAATCCAGAGCCCAGAGTGGTCCTTTACCTCTGAAAGGTACCAGTTGCTCATCTACACAAAGGTGGTTGCTTGGATGAAGAGCTCTTTTGCAGTTGGAGGCAAACACTTCACTCTTAGCAGAGTCAACTTATCCTCTGCCTTGCGTTGCTTTCTCGTTTCGAAGTTGTCAAATCGCAAAGAAGCCGTTATTTGTTTGAAGCGATCTCTTTATATTGCAGCAGGAATTATAGGACGACAGTAGGAAGCATCTTCACACCAAAGTGATTAAACAGATTCTTTAGAACAATCAAGGGCCCCAAATGTTATCAAAAGATCGATATCTGCTTCTATTTCTGTCGAATTAATGGGTACAAACTTTTTGTTTTTGTCGGGATGTTCGTCATTCCATTTATCATAAATTGCTTGAGCTTCTCTATTTCTCTCATTTGCAATCGTATTCAGTATATCTGGAGATATAAAAAGCATGAATGCCTCTCCTATTGTTGAAATATCAGAACTAAATTCTGTCAGATCTAAATCGTGGCTTTGAATATTGGCCCTTGGGCGTTTTCGCCTTGTATTTTCTGGAAACTTAAACCACTCTGTTCCATTTTTCGCCATGTACCTTGGAATGTCGCGATTATCCTTTGGCTCAACATCTATATTATTATCTGTATTTTCGATAAACTCCACCAAGTCATTGTCATATTCTTGCTCTTCCACAATATCCTTATCCTCAATATCACTTGCTATCTCCTCTGTAGCTACGTTATCTAATTCTGTATCGTAATTTTCCAAGTAATACAACAACTCCGCTCCGGTCAATGGTCGGCGTGCACTCATTTTTCATAATGATGTATACTGTCTACGATACAACACTCAATTGAACTTGAAATTGCAAGAAAACAGTTATTTTTGATAACTGGAATTCCTCGACTATAATAGGAGAACGATGAAACCCAGATGTGGTTAAATACCGGTGATACCCCAGCAAAGTAAATTGACACAAGGAACGGACGCGGGCCAAACTGAACCTTAAACTAGAAAATGACGATGTTTATAAAAACAAATAACGAAAATTGGCAATGTATGTGCAGAATATGTAAAAAAATAGATAAACTGAAGATACAAGGCAGATAAACGCTAAGAATTAAAAACATAAAAAGATATAGACAAAAATCTTAGTGTGGGGTCCGCATAGACCCCAGACAGTCATACAAAGGTTAACACATGTACTTGTCATACCATCCTTGTATATGTAGAACTGCATAGTAGTTGGCATTAGAACAACTACAGATGGCGCTAGTGAATTCACTCCGGCAAAACTGCGTTATCTACTGTATTATAGTACCTAGGAATTTCATTTTTAAAAAGTATATATTCCACATTTCGACCTATATCATGATTTTTACAGCTATATATTCAGGCGGCGCGTCACATTCGCGTCGGTTTATATACGAAAGGTGGTAAATATGCTTAAAATATTATTAAGGGCTGTGTAGACTCATTGGGAGCAGGTTTTAAAATTACTTTGATATATACTGGGTGACTCAAAAAAAATATATACCCCAAAGTTGTGAAAATTTAAATCGAATACAGTATATTATTGCATAGTTTGATAATGCGGGCTAAATAAAGGCAAATTACTATTATATTTATTATACCTAACTCAAGCAACTCTTGAGATATTTAACTATTTTTGAAAATGTTGTCCAAAATTTAAGCGGCATGCCTGTCTTTTTTAAGTTAGATATTTTAAATTGTATTTATTTTTAGTCGAAGCGTTAGACTTGATGGTAAAATAAAAAAGAATGCTTTACCACCTAGCGTTGAGAAACATAGACATGCCGTCTAGAGAATAGCATCAACTCGGGATGCAGACTCCTACCATCTATCGAGCAGCTCCTGGGCTGCTTAGCGCAAGATGTCGCTATTCTCGACGCTAGGTGGCGTGGGGAGATATATCGTGATTCTGGTCGTGGAGAATGGCAACATATACTCGAGAGGTGAAAAACAATAGCGAGGGAGAAGGACAGGCACGGAATCGCGCTGATGACGCCGGGAAGGCAGAAACATGTTCGCTGGCTTACGCTGTCCCTTTTCCCTCGCTTTGTTTTTTGCCGGAAATAATTCCACCAATACCATGAGCTATATTAGCATTAATTTTTTGGTTAACCGTAGTTTATTAATTGTATATTCAGTTGAAATACAATATTCAATTATTGAAACCTCCAATTTATAACTTTGTCTTATAAATGACAAGATTTATTTTGAATACTGGAATACGTCAGATTCGATATCTTCATCGCGAGAACGTGAGATTTTCTGTGAAATTGTAAAATTTCACGATTTATCGCGAAACCTGCCATTACTATTCTATAAACAACATTTCGGAAAAAGTATAACTTATAAAATTGAATAAAATACACATCTAAAACTCCATGGATTACTTTGACTACAAACTTAATCAAACTCTCGCTATTTATTATCCCAAATTGTCAAACTATTGAATGTGACACGATGTTGCCATATTTAATTTAATATTACCAATCTTGGTCGCGAATCATAAATCACTGCATACGTGTCACAACAAACTTTCATGTCATATTCAATGCAGCATGCAGCCAATATGATGAGCGTCAATGTAATATTAAGATCTACTACCGACGAACGATAATTTTATCTGCGTTACAGTTGTCATTCCGAATGTGTTATTGATGACGTACGGACTGTTTCGAATCGTGAATAGCTTAGTATCTACATAGTACTCAAGGAAAATTAACATTTAATGTTACATAATCGATAGTCCCGATATTATTATTATTACAGATATGTACTTGTTTTTCCTGACACAGCTTTCATATAAAATTATATACATTTTTAACGGTGCTCTTTTATTTTGTCGCTGTCACGCAGATTTCAAACATACGTACTTAAAATCAAACAATTTTAGGCAACGCAAATTAATATGGATAGTATTAAACTCATGCATTTCTAGGTTATAGTAATATCTAATTAGTGATTACGGTAGATTATATGATTTAGTAAGGATATTAATAGATTGTTATCTATCACGATATCTTGTATAACTTAATACTTAATCTTTCATCTTATAAAAGCTACCTATTAAATTAATTTTTAAATTTATTTCTGTAACTATACTTGATTAACATCTGGAAACGGGATGTACAGAAACGACTGACGCACTTACAAGGTGTTGATAGCAGTATCAGTTGTGTTTGAATTGTATCTCTCCACGAGGTGATTTAATGTTTATCGCCTTTTTAAAGATTTGCTGTGCCTTGCTGTATCAATTAACTTTATTTAAAACATATTAAAATGTAATATGCTTGTTTTACGTTTAGCATCTGTAAATCAATTTTTGCATGTAATTCTTTCAAATGCTTTCCATCACAAACATACGGTGCATGATTCTTGCAGTTGTTAGTTTAGCATTAACTTAATCTTTAACAATCCGCTTTGACGTGTGTATATCTGTTGCTCGTATTACAAGGATCTTTAGCTTCAAGTACTTTCAAAAAAATGACAGAATTACAAGCTAGCGGACCGGGTAATCTGATCAAGATAACCAACAAGGAAAGCTACGCAACCCGCACTTCCAGAATTTAATGAAACTTGAGTGGTTTATATGGTTTTTTTCGTTAATTTTTCCTATTTTGCACGGCCTTATATACCTAAAATTTGTGTGACGTATCGTTTCTTGTGCAGTGACGTATGGTTGCAAAACAATTTACAAGTAAAACGTTGCACAAGTTGTAGAACGATTGATTAACATGTTATACACTCTATCGCTTAGAACTAATGTACAGCAGTGTCGAAAGGTATGCAACAAAATAAAGGTTAAGAAAATTTGAAAACAATTTAAATATTTAACATGAAATTATTCTACCAGTTCTTTTTTTCTTATCTTAAGAGTCTTTAAATTCGTGCGTAAGAAATATGATGAATCAAAAAATGTAAAGAAATATACAGAGTGCTATTTGTGTCCGTTTTTGGTTTAATCGCCAATGGAAAAAGACATTTGAAAACATTATGATCTCAAACGAAAAACTCTTTAATCGTCTTTTTTTTTGTAAATCTCAAAATAATAAAGTTATTGAGTATTTTCTCTTTTTTGAAAGACTACTATTATCTTATTTCATTCTGCACGTAAAATATTTAATACATCTCTCAAGTAAGAAAGTTTTAAATAAACATTCTTAATAAATGCATTTCTGCTCGAAAATACTCCGCCGTAAAGTACTTCGGTTTATTCTGCTACTAAAATATAAACAGGTCATTAGCATAATGTCATAAAACCATTACCATTCCTGGAAGTAAATATACAAAACTTTCGGATTGAGTTTTATCGCCCAGAACAACGCAGGGGGAACAGAATGCTTCCATAATCTTATCTCGGATATCTCCGGCAAAATATTTGTGTTCCAGATAAGCGTATTGAGATTATGTATATGTATGTATGTATGTACGTATTGTAAAAACGCGTGCCATAGCGTGCTTTAACCGAACATAAATCTGTACGAAAAAAAGGTTGAATTGCTTAATTTATTTAACTCCCACTGGGAAAAACGTAAGCGTTGTTGCTTTTGCTGATGAACAGTGTGCGGAAGGAAACTATATGTACACGTTTCTTTAAAATTTAACTATCTTTGTTAATGTCAATCAAGATGTATAAAAAAATATTATTGAATTGTGAATATTCAGCATTTTCCTTTGACTTTTTGGTTTTAATACCAGAACAATTAAAGAAGTATTGATACAAATGATACTTGAACATGCCAATTTATAAAGTCACCTGAGTACTGGATACTGAAAGTCGTATATTCCGAAAACTGCCAAAGATAAGGGTCATAATGTAACTACATACAGCGTGTCCCCGGGTTAACACATGGATAGGTAGGGCAGACAAAAAATTAATGAGTTGAAATTTCATCTTTTGGGGTTCAGCCATGCTTGAATAGTAAATAATTTATACCATAATTTTATTGCCGAAAAATCAAGCATATCTTGGAAATTTACAAAAATGCAATTTTTTCAATAGGGTTCAATAGGGATAATAGGGTTATTAAAAATCAATGTTCACGGTAATAAATTATGCTAGTACTTACAATTAGTGTGCAAGCGTGGCTGAACCCCAAAAAGAAGAAAATTCAACTCAATAATTTCCTGTCTGCCTTACCTATCCATGCGTTAATCTAGGGACACACTGTATATCCCAGTCTTAAAATATCTCAAGAATTAGTAAATGAAAACCGTTGAAATTTTGTATAGGGTTAGAAGACTTTAAGTTACATTAATTGTAATGTCATTGTACTGTCATTTATTTTTGAGATCAAAGGCCAATTTGATTTTTTATTAATAGGAAGAAATTAGTTTTATGATTCTTGAAAAGAGCTTTTTTCGAATTGAAAAGAAATGTAAACTGTGTTAAACAAGGAATTAACCCTAAGAATCAGTTGTTCTATGAAAGGCACTGGGAGCAGGGCCATTTCATCCAATGGGCACAGTAGGCACTGTGCCTAAGGCCTACGAATCTGCAGTGGCATACGAAAGTCTAAAAATGGAATTTGAAATAGGAATGTAATTAGTGAATTCATCACATATGTTTGCTGATTGGATCCTGGATTTCCATATCTTTGAATGTGTTCTCTTAGAAGCGGACCAAATTATTCAGCTAACAGATCAATACTACCAAGCTAGTCTCCATTGTTGAGAGAGTTATGCAACTGATTGTCATCATGAAAAGCTGATCTTCTTTCAGCAGGAAACTTTATCACTACAACAACTCTCTTCAAGACTTTAGTCCAGTATTTGTCTCATTTTCAACAAATCAATATTTATTAATTAATGATTGCTTTTACAACAACTGAAACATTTGTAATTTTTTGTTGAGCCTTTAAAGCCAAATTGTCGTTAGAATCAAGTTACAATGCAAATAAAGTAATAAATCGTTAAATTATTGAAATAAAAGATGTTTATTTAAATGGACGGTGGTGAGCAAATTTTTTAATTCAAGGACAAAATGTTAATCAAAGCTATACAATATCTCATTTATTACATTCAACCTATTTTTTTGGTTTGCTTATACTTTAACTTTATATTGTAACCTATTGTAATTGACGATGTCTATGTTCTTGGAACTAACGACACAAATAAACATTACAAAATACAAAATACATTACATTACATTACATTTTTTAATGTTTGTTTGCATTTCTACTTTTCAGAACTTAATCCAAATAGTTACGCTTACTAAATTCGAAAATAATGTAATGTAGTGGGACATCCCACATGAAGAGCGTGCGTTTATACGTTTCTATATTCGTTTCAATCAAAATTCATAAAATATTATAATTTAATCGAGCATTTGCGGAATTCAAATTATTTCGGGTTAGTATTCGAATTCTGGCATTTTGATCATTTATATTATTAATCTTTTATTAAAAAAAAATACTCCACTAATGTTATTTTACAGGGGATAATCAAAGTTCCGGGTTATTTTAAGTAATTTACGTTTTGAAACATAATTTGTAAAAAATGACACAAACACCCATATAAACACACTGTATTTGGAAATCGATCAACAAAAATCCTTTACGTCATCTGCAACATTGAAATCGATCATCAGAACATTAAATTTTAAATATCAAGTTGTTAGATTTTCAACACCCAGACAACCGATAAACAAGAAGTTAGATACGAAAATTCTGACGATTTTTCGACTGATGATTTTAAAAATTGAATTTTGAACTAAAATCTTGCTGAAATTATCAACTCTAACAATTAAAGGTAATTATCAAGAGTATTTAATCAAACAATAACAATTTTAAGAAACAATCAAAAAAATTTAATCAAGAAGACAACCAGAGGAGTTATCGCAAGAGAAAACTCAAACGGGATTAATTCAGGAGACCTAGCTGGCAACTCAATTAGTCCTGTACTCCCTATTTGTCTTTGTGAAAAAATTTCGTCTAAATATTGTTTCATATGATGTCCGAAATGGGGTGATGCGCCATCTGGTTGGAATCACACTGTCACAGCTGGAACATCTCTATACTCGTCATTAACAAACAATTCTCTAAGACGAGGAAGTATTTATAATATCAAATTACCTCAAATCAAATAGGGGCCTACAATATTGCGACCAATAATACCACACTACACATTAACTTTTTGAGGACGTTGTGGGTGGATTGCTTCTATCCAGTGCGGATTGCCTTCAGTCCAATACCTACAATTATTATTATTAAACTAAGTCAAACATTCTCTTTAAAGGTTCTACTATACACCTAAGAGTCTTCGTTTTATTTAATTGGCTTCCATTTAAAAACCGATTAAATAAAATTTAATTCATCTCTCTATTCTAAAATTTCTGTCATACTTGCCTCCAGAATATTTCACTGGTGTTTATGATATAATTAAATTGTATGTGATCCTAAGCGACAGCTTGCAAAGGCTTCAATTTTGACTAATGATGAATCGATAATTAAATTAATTGGTATTAAACGCAACGTATTCGAGGGATTTAAATAAATATGCGTTTCATTACCGGCATGAATTTATATAGGTATTATATGAGCTTATAATTCGTAAAATAGTACCACTACATGCAACGATTATTTTAATATGAATTGTGATGTTATTGGGAAACAATAATCAATGTGACAGATGAATAATAGATGGAGTTACTGAAATAAACCTGCGACAAATATGGCGAAAGAATATTATTTTAATACTTTAAATTTAAAAAATCGCTCGCTGCTATATATATACATACTAGAATTTTAATGAAATCAAATGAAAAAGATTCATTTTAGAATTGATAGAAAATGGGTTATGTATTTTATTTAGTATATCCTATTTAATTCTCTATAATATAAAGTATAAAAATTAGTATAAAATTGATGTAGATACTGTAATTGCTTTAAAAACCCTTGAAAATATCAGAATTTTACTTCGAACGAAATAGTTTGCTGAAAGATTCTTGGAAACATAAAACGACAAAGGGATATTCAATTACATAGGTACCAGCACGTGCGGAATCTGCAAAAGAAGAGTTACGATGCCAAATAGACGAATGTGCAATTGCTTGTTTTATATAAAGTTCACTTCATATGTGAGCAAAATGATCACAGCGCATACGGAAAAAAATGTTATAAAAAATCAAACAATTGTAGGACAATTTACTACAATTTGTTTGAGAATATACGACTGGCTGCAACTTTGCACAAATCGCTACTACTCCATTGTAGTTAACTGATTGTATTTCTATCAAATACATTATTATATAATAAAAATATAATAAAAGCAATATAATAAAAATTTAATAAAAATATAATAAAAATAATATAATAAAAATATAATAAAAATACAATAAAAATATAATAAAAATGTAATAAAAATGTAATAAAATGTAATAAGAATAATATAATAAAAATTTAATAAAAATATAATAAAAATAATGTAATGAAAATATAATAGAAATAATATAATAAAAATTTAATAAAAATAATATAATAAAAATGTAATAATAATAATAATAATAATAATAATAATAAAAATAGTAAAAATAATAAAAATAATAAAAATAATAATAATAATAATAAAAATAATAATACAGTTATAATAAAATATAATAGTTTTCTTTATTAAAACCAAATTACTATTTTTCTCAGATGAAATATATATCATGTTTAAATTAATTAAAATTGTTAGTCAACCATACAATAGTACTTCCCTTGTAGTAACAAATATTGCACATGCATAACAAAAAATAGCGTGAATATTTAGTACAGAAAAAAAATACAAAGCATTATCAGTCATTAAAATACACCGGGTGTCCCATTTTAATCTTTATGGAGCAATATCTCGAGAAATATGAATTTTATGAAAAAGTTCGTCATGCCATTGTTTGTTCGTCTTATTCTGGGTCATAAAATGATGATTTTAGTATCAACGTAAATGACGCTGTAATCGGTAAAAATAGGGTAGCTTTATTTCTCTAAAGAGAAACATCTATTTTTTATTACATATTACAATTCTACGATAAAAAGTAAGTAACTTTTGTCTGAAACATTCTTTTGTTAATCTTATAGATGGCACTGTAATTGGTAAAAAAGATTATCTAAAAAATTATAAAAAAAATAAAGCTACCCTGTTTTCACCGACTACAGCGCCATCTACGTTGAAACTAAAATCGTCATTTTGTAGCCACCGAGTAGACAAATAAACAACGATATGACGAACTTTTTCGTAGGTTTTATATTTCTCGAGATATCCCTCTGTTAAGGTTAAAATGGGTCACCGGTATATTACTGTACTGTACAGGATGCAGCAACAGTACGTCCGACTTTTATTACTCGGGCTGTATGCTAGATAGCAATTTGATATTTTGGGGATGTAATATAATGTTAATTGTGTATCTTTAGAAAATATATTCCGGTATACTGGGTGCTTTATAAAAAGGTGGCATAGTAAAATTAACTGTTTTAAATGGAACACCCTGTATATTATCACATTATTAAGGATCCCAAACTATACTCCATTTATCCGCAGATTATGAAAGTAACCCGTTCGAGTTACAACTGTTTCTGTTAAAAAATTGAAAAACCTGAAAGAAAGTATTCCTACGTCCAAACGCTTCTAAATTTAGCAATGAAATTTGTTGTGTGGATTGGGTGAGATTGGGTGACGATGTTAGTAAATTATTTTTATCACCGGATCTACAGGCTGGTCACCAGGGAAGTATAGACTTTACCAATTTCAAAATGGTTACTCCAAGGAAATTTTAACAGGTGACCCAAGCATCGTGTAGTTCAAATTCAAAAAATTCTGTAAGCTACTGCAAGTGAAGGAGATTTGAGGTAAGATAACTAGCAATCCTTTTTTATAAAGTTCTTTAAGAAGCCGATTATATGGGGTTACGAACGTTTTAGGTTTATTTGTAATGGTGTTAACAACGGCCTACCTCTCACTACATTATTCAATATTGTCCCAATTTCATACGAAGTTTTAACATATGAAAAAAAGGAAAATATGTTAATACAATTGGCTGTACTTAGTGCCTTTAAAATTTACATAAATATATATGTATATTTACTTTTCACTTTGAATGGTAACGTTTATAATGCAACGAAGACACCAAAAAACAAACAGTTTTTTATGCATTTACGTAAGGAGCAGCGAATTCAAATGAAAGAATGTAGTACCACTCCCAAAAATTTACAAAAATAAAACATGCAAATTGACCAAAGGCATCTTCGAAGAGATACTCGATATTACAAACATTCGCCCAGTTTTCACATGGTAGCAATGAAGAATAAAATAATAGACACAGAAACTATGTACGTATGTTAATTAGAAGTATGAGTCATAATAGTGAGGTATCTAGCTAAATATGCGTGTATGGAAATGTTCACCTTTAAATTGATAGTTTGCGCTTATACTCCTTTTCTTTCGCAAAAAGCAAGAGTATTGCATTTTACGTACTCTTATGTTTATCATAGTTTGATTATTTGGTTATTGACACTTTTATTTGATCTGAATGCTTATTTTATGCACATTAATGTTGATAATCTCTATGATTCATTGTAGATAACGTATGTTTGACAAGAATTAATTTCAACTACGGTATTTACGATGTTTTTATTATGTTAACTAAAATAAGTATGTAATAATAATAATAATAATAATAATAATAATAATAATAATGGTCTTTATTATCCAACAGAAAACAAAGTCTAATTACAGGATAATAATAATAAAGAAAAAAAAGAAAAAGGTGTACAGCACTTCTGGACATAATATACAGGGTACACATATACAAACGCCAGTTATTATAAAACAAACAACTCTAATAGCAAAAAAAAAAATATAAGAACATTGATTAAGAAAAAAAGATACTAAATGTAATATTTAGGGATGGAACATTGGAATCCTCGAATCCCTTGAATCTTGGAAAAAATTCGAGATTCGAAAACTCGAATCTTGGTGCCTTTTCCAAAATTCCAATCCGTCGAATCCTAAAAAGCAGTTAAACATTTTATACATGTACGCTGCCGTAAATACTATTTCGTAGTTCTACGTTTGTTTTAAAAATGTTGCCTACGTCGCGAAAACGACCAATGTTGGACAAAGTTACAGAATTTATAGCAGGAATGCCTGACCTAAATTATGATGGCGTTAAAATTCAATGTGTAGTTTCTAATATTCCTTTAATGTGTTGGTCCAAAAGGGATTGTCGTCACGTAAATAGTAAACAGCATTCTTTAACAAAAAATTGCACACGACGCTATGACAAATTTTAATTTAATTTATGTGTTACCTTTATTGCATGTAATCTACCGATTAATTTACTAGACAAGGAAGTCTTCTTTTGGAATAAATATTCGAACTGCAAATTACCAAGTCGGGCATCGTTGCAAAGAATTGTGCTATCAGCTCGTGAGCATGTTGAAAAATGAATTAAATCGGAGTTGAGAGATATACAACTGTGGTTATGTGTGGACGAAACAACAGATCGTAAAAAAACATTCTGCGGTTAATGTAATGGTACGTACAATGGAACCACATCAATCGCCACCTTCAATTCTATTAGCTTCCAGACGAGTACAACAATGTACTGCCGAAGTAATTTCAAAGTTAGTGTTAAATACACTGGAAAAGTTTCAACTTTCAACAAACTAACTGTTGATGTTTATGGGCGATGGTGCCGCAAACATGCTTTCTGTAGGCCGGTCTCTTAAAAAACATTGTGCTAACTTGTTACATATTACGTGTAAAATTCATGCTTTCAGTCATGTGGCAGATAGTATTACAGAAAATGTTATCCTGAGGTAGGAGGAGTGTTTGTCAAATCCCCAAAACGTATTCGTAAATTTCACAAACTGTGTCCCCGTATGCCTGAGCCACCAGAACCTATTCTTACACGTTGGGTAACATGGTTACAGGTTGCCTTTCATTGTCATAAATATTTTGAGAATATTAAGAACGTGGTTTTACAATTCGATCCAAAGGAAGCTGCGGCTATCAAGGAAAGCCAGTCGAAATTTCAAGATAGTCAGGTTAAAACGGATTTAAAAACTATCCAGAACAATTACTTCGGACTAGCGGAGGCAATAGAAAAATTACAAAATCCTTCGGTGTCGTCAGTGGAATCTCTGCAAATAGTGCAACATGTTCACGCACAGCTATGCGCGATAGAAGACGCAAGAAATGTTTGTGTTTTAGAAAGGTTTGAAAGTGTTTTAGATAGAAACTCTCGCAGAGAGCAATCACGGGATAGTACTATGCTGATTTATTGGATCAGTTCAACGCTGAACTGAGCAGAAAAAGGCTCCACTTAGCAAAGAAAAAATTCTCTACCATCATGATAACGCCCCGACCCACTTATCGCCAATTGCGCCACCAAAACTCATCCAGTTACGGTACGAATTGGTGCCAGATCCACCGTATTCGCCAGGTTTGACTGTGACTTATTTCTTTCTCCAAACTTGAAAAAATTGCTGGGCGGAAAGCGGTTCATGTCAAATGAAGAGGTCATTGCCGAAACAGACGCCTATTTTGCAGACTTCGACAAATTCTATTATTTGGTTGACTTGGTAAAGACCGACTAAGCGTATAGAGCTACAAGGGGATTATGTCGCAAAATAAATTAACTAAATGCAAAACAATTGCGTTGTCTTCTTTAACCACATCATACCATTCCCCTATTTTCATTAGGAACAAAATAATTTATTAATAGATGGTAATGTGGTACCTTTAATTAAAAAAAGGCAAGTTGTTTGTGTAAAATTTGTATTTATAAACATAAAAATAAGCTCAAATTAATCAATTCAATATTGCTTCCAACTAAAATTAATTTCTTAGGATAATATTTAAAAACAGGACCGTAAAAATGTAACTGTTAACCGTAATAACAGTTGCTCTGTATATTAATAAAAACAAAAACACAAATTGCATAAGTAAGTTATTTATTTTATTACACAAAAGAACAGCTATAAAACCAAAATGAAAAATACAATTCGTTCAAAATTAAATTATAATACGAATAGCACCCCATATAATCAATTCTAATTAATACATTAAAAATACAATTAGCCCTACTAATATATATATATATTGCTGATAACCTGCACCGGTATAAGCTTTTTTGTGAAGATTTGATTTTCTACTTAATTATATCAGATAATACAAGGTTATCAAAGCTGCTTATCTGCGAAAATAAATATATGTGTACGTAATAACATAACGCAAGTGAATTTATCAGGTAATAAATAACTACCACAAAATAATTTAATATATACACATAAAAGCGTTACCTGGAAATCAGCGTTATTACGTATGCAGTAATATTTTAATTCCTTTTTATTATGTTGTAGATTTTATATATAAATATTATTGCATTCCTTGTGAAATTTATTATGTACATATGTACTCCATTTACCACGACAGATGGCGTCATATAGAATCGGTTTCGTGGTAATAACTAGGGCTGCAACTGTCAAGCGGCGCGCCAGGATCGTAGTATGTACGTACGTACGAGGTAGGCGCGATAAATTCTCGGCCTGAGAGGCTTATACAGGTTCGAGCGTGCTCAAACTCCGTTGGGTCATAGATGCACATGTGCGAGGCCTACACTATATATATCGGGTGTTCGGTAATTAACGGAAAATGGACTCGTAGCGATATTGTCCGCATAATTTTGAGTTGAAAATCCTAATATAAAAATCTTATAAAAATCCTCGTTTGGTTACATCGGCTCATCAAAGTTCAGAATTTCGAATATTAGAAGTAGATAAATCTTTCAATGTTTGGGATTTTATGTCAATTATTGACATTGAAGAAGCCATTGGTAAAGAATGCTAGAACTTCGTTACCGTTTCATTGCTTAATTAAGAATTAAGAATTAAGAATTAAGAATTAAGAATTAAGAATTAAGAATTTAGAATTTTTTTTAGGGAAAATTATAAAAAAGTAGATCTGACAACAATGTAATATGTATCTATGAAAATTGACATAGCTATTTTTGATTGTCAGTTGTCATTTTTGTAAGTGTTAAAGTAGAACATTACATCCATTGTACTTCACTTTTACTATAATTAGGTTATTGGTTTTGTGTTGCTACTACAATTGATTTTACTTTTAATGAATATGTCGACATGTACATACATGGTATTTGGCTTCTGTAATCGAAACGCTTATGCAGCCGTAGAGGAATATCGAGTGAGATATCCAAATCGTCGTGTGCCTTCTTACAATACAATTAGAAGCCTGGATACTCGGTTAAGAGAAACAGGTACATTTGTACCTATGCGTAATAATGCAGGAGCACCAAGGATTCGACGCACAGTGGATGTTGAAGAACGTATTTTGGAAGCTGTGTACGAAGACCCTCAACTTAGCACGAGAGAAATTGGTAGAACTTTTAATATGTTCAATAGCACTGTACATTCTATACTTACTGAGAATCTTCTGCGGCCATACCATTCAACAAAAGTGCAACCGTTATATCTCGAAGATAACGTTGCTAGAGTAAATTACTGCAATAGAATGATGGCATTAATAAATAGACAACCAGATTTTTTACAAAAAATATTATGGACCGATGAATGCACATTTACAAGAAATGGTTGTTTTAGCATCCACAATACGCATTTTTAGGCAGACGAAAATCCTCATGCAATTCATGAATTTGGACATCAGCGTAAATTCTCTGTTAATCTTTGTCTCAGAATTATAAATTTGAAGGTTATTGGTCCAATATTTATTCAAAATAGATTAAATGCTGAAGGCTACATAAATGTCTTAGAAGAAATGTTAGACAATTTACCTTTAGTGCTAAGACCAATCATGTATTACATGCATGACGGAGCTCCTGCTCATAATGCACGTGCCGTACGCATCTGGCTGCGGGAACATTTTTGGGGCAGAATTATTGCCAATAATGGCCCTATTGCATGGCCTGCGAGATCTCCAGATCTTAATCCCCTCGATTTCTTTGTTTGGGGATTTCAAATGCAAAAAAAACGATTTCTTTATCGCTTAGGCTAATATCGTGCATGGCGATACATCACCTAAACAGCGTGACGTCATCGAAGAGCGGTTAGGCCTTCTAGTTTCGATGGTAACGGCTCAACACGGTGCTAGGTCAACCAGCGCGCGGTACGACTACTTATTGTGGCGCAGTCCTAGTCGAAGCACCATTCCTCAGACGAGCAGTGAACCTTCAATATCGTCCTGAAGATACCAGCCGCAATGTCTGGCGAAACGTCGACCTATACTATTTCTTAAATAGGGCAGCCATATTTTAAGTACAACAATAAGAAAGGGCTTTATTTTGCGCGTGCAGCAATATCTCATTAAGGGGGCCTGAGGTGAATAGCTTTTGCATTACAAGGACTCAAAACATCGCAGACAAAAATCGCACAAAAACTACAAAAACTTTGCAACGGTTTAAAACATCAATACAAGTCCGATAGTAGATTTTGACTTGGATCATAAAGCTATACAAAAATATCATCAAAACCAATTCATCAACATTTCTGTTTTATGAGTTCGTGCTCTTTTATTCAAAATGTTTCGTCATTTGTCAGAGAAACATAGAATCGAAATTTTAATGACGATTGGATACGGCGACAAAATCAGATCGCAGCGCGAAGTTGTGGCGCTTTTCAATGCTAAATATCGAGGTAACAATACAATAACGCACTTTTATAGTTATACAGCGCCACTTAGTTTTGAAGAATTTTTCAAGAAAATACCATCTTGCTTCTGCGCATTTAAACTTTTTACCGGAATGTGCTGCCAAAGTAATAATAATTTTACGTGCAAGAGAAAAAAGGAACCTGGAAACAAACATATATTTATATTTTGAAAAGGCAATCTGCTAAACAATTCCAGAAACTCTTCAGATTTTAACAATAAAGCAACTAGAAATTATTAAAACATTTTCGAGTGACATAACGACATATACGTGCAACATCTCAAATTCATGCTAGCGAAAATTCCTTTGACGTAATTCCAAATTTCCAAGAAACTACGTTTGTATGTCAGAAAGTCTACGCGATATGTTAAGCGTTCCGTTAGACTATTAATGCTTAAGCATTAATAGTTTTTACTGACCGTATTTCGTCGTATCCTGGAATAATTACATAACTTGGTAACAAATTAGTTTCTAAGAGCATCGAAGGCTAACAAAACTTCTGTGATAATTTGAAGCGTGGCTGACGTAGAAGGGTTAATCTACTTGATCCTAACGTAGACGTTAGTTAGACAAGTCAGATTCCGTGCAAATACAAATGCCAAATACACAGTTTAATTAGACCGCGATATCTCTCGACAGGCTGCAAACCTAGGCCGCCCATACGGTCCGAAATTAATTATTAATGTTATTAAATGTTTATTTCCGATTATCCGGGTATATTATTTGGCCGATTGCGGGTGGTTGGATAAATATGTTATAACCGTGAAGAATAGAGGGTTACAATGGTTGCCTTTAAATTAATCCTGCTATATTGATAGAATTTGGTGAAAAATAAAATTCGTGGTATTAAGGTTTCTTTTCTGGCATTCTTCAAATAAAGTTACTCTAAAGTTAATTCTCTTCACGAAAATGTTGTACATTACAGGGTGAGTTAACGGTTTGACAAGATACATTTATTCTTCACACAAAGATGAGATCAAAATTTCACATAACCTAAAAACATTTGTAAATTGATGGGACTATCTACAGTTTGGGGCAACTTAATTAAAAAAAAAATAGAACAGACTGTATATTACAACATTTTTGTATTATAAATTACGCTCTGAACATTTTCTATTCAGGATACAGTCTAATAGTTTTGGAGATTTTTTTTAAATTTCTGTTTGTATTTCATGACAGTGTTGATCCGATGTAGAATCTTGTGGCTAGTGTAGGATATGTGATACCTCAGTACCATACTGAAATTGCTTGTCATTATATGGTGTTCTAAGTAAATTGCTAAAGCGGACGAAATTCGATAGAACTTGATTATTTCAGGGGTTTTGCGGTGTCTGCGGTAGCCGCCTTTGTCATTTTTGGGGGTCAAGGTTGCGGTGGGGGCTGCGATGCGTGCTCTCGCGAGGAACCCCGGGTGGCCCGGACGTACGTATGCACCTTGGGGTCGTCTGGACTAATGTGGAGTTTGTGGAGGAAAAAATTTATTAATAAATTTGTATTTATATTTTTTCATTTTTGAATATATTTTTAAATATTAATAAAAAATCATTGTTATTATTATTACTATTATTACTATTACTATAATAATAATAATAATAATAATAATAATAATAATAATAATAATAATAATAATAATAATAATAATAATAATAATAACTATTATTATTATTATTATTTTATATGTTTACATTTTCGATTATTCTCAGATTATATTCAAGCATTCTGAAACAAACGAATATACTTTTGATTTGTCGTTTTACAAGTTATATTGCTTACTATAAACCTGATTTGCCTTTTGTTAAGGGAAAAATAAATTTGAAATATTACAATATCTTCTTCTTTCTCAAGACCCTGGTACCCTGAGGGTGTCGGGTAATATTAAAATTTAGAAAATTAAATTAAAAACTTTTCTACTAGATCCACGAAGATGCACCAACACCAATGGCGAAAAGGCAAAGGGCTGTCAAGAAAGTTATGTACGCAGTTTTCTTCCGTAGTACCGGTTTAGTAAAAGAAATGAAGCTGGAAAATCAACGTACACAGTCACAGCAAACTGGTACACCACAAAATGTTTACCTGCAGTTCTTGAGTCAGCCAACATTCGCGGGTTAATGTTGCATCACGACAATGCATCGTCACACAGTGCACAGCAGACAGTTGAATTTTTACGTGAAAATAAGGTAAAAGTCATTGAACATCCACCCTATTCGCCTGATTTGGCCATGTGCGATTTCTGGTTGTTCTTCAACCTAAAGAAACATTTACGTGGTCGACGTTTCACGACGGGGGATGAGATAGATGAAGCAATTCATGTATTTTTTGAGAGCATTCCAAGAGATGGCTGGCTTCACGCTTTTACGTTGTGGAAACTTCGGTTACAAAAGTGCATTGATGCAGGAGGAGATTATTTTGAACATAAATAAAATCATTTTCGTAAAAAGACTTGCAGTTTTCTTGTATCCCAAAATATATAGCGTGGCCCTCGTATGTGCACGTTTGTTTTCTTGAGTATTTTAATTTTTTTCAGGTGTTTCAATATCGTGTTTCGGATTCCATCCAAGGATAATAATAGGTATGAAATTGATTTTGAAGCCCTCGTAAGTAAGTCGCAGTTGGTATAACAGATCCAAATACTTCTCTCCCTTTTCCGTCTCCTTTTCAGTTACTCTGGTGTCGCACGGGCAGGACATCTCGACAACGTACATATCCTTCTCCTTGTAATCCAAGATTACCATATCTGACTTATTGGGGGACACTCTCGCTGTAGTGTGGAACGAAAAATTCCAAAATATTTTGCAGCTCTCGTTGGAAACCGTTGCAGATAGGTCTAACTTTTGAAACGGCGGCAATAGCTGCTGGTCAATGCCATAGAGATGACGTAACCGAAAGTATAAAACGTATTACTATTATTATTACTATTATTATTATTATTATTATTATTATTATTATTATTATTATTATTATTATTATTATTATTATCATTATTATTATTACTATTATTATATTTTTTTGCACTGTATTTTGTGTGTATTTATACTGTTATGATTGACGATACAATTTGTTCAGTTTGTTTATTCTTATTAAAGCCGTGCTGTTTCTGTAAAGTCCACTGACAAGCTCTCTCGCTTAGTGGTCAACGTGTACTCACTCTAAGTCCTCATCTTTGTTTACTGGCTTAGCTTCTTGCGGTATAATTTATATGAATTTTGAGAATTAATGATTGGGTGACTGCTCGGCCGGCGCTGATGGAACAGGTTCTGTTGGCGTGGCCGGTTTGGGTTCTCGCGTGAGGATCCCGGGGATGGAGTGCGAAGGATTTTCTTTTTGTGCTCCATTGCTGGGTCATAATATAGCAAAGGCTGCCGAAATTACTGCATCTTCCCAAGTATCAATTTCAGACTATAAGTGTGAACATCTTCAAAATCTGTTGCTCATGCATAGTTCAATGATGAAGAGCAATATATAGAATATTTCATAAAGAAATGTATGGTTGACATAATAACGGAAACAATTGTGACCACAAAAATGAAAGATAAGGTGTGCATACGAAACTAAAAATAGACCTGACCGAGAACCTTTTCAAAATAGATTGGATTTTTTGTACTTATATTGATGCATAATTACAAATGTTATATTCCTTTTAATTATTTTGCGATATTTAAATTGTATTCATTGGAAGAGAATAATATATCTTTATATTTTCTAGTGTTCTGATTTTATTAAACACTAGTGTATAGCAGGACATTTAAAACACAGATAGGACAATTCTCCTACGGCATAATAATTCTTCGGCAAGTACTCAATATTATCGGACGTGGAAATCGTCACGAGAGCATAATGGGCGTCACTAAAATCTACTAATCATTCCAAATCGATTTCTAACTTACTCGGCCACCGTTAGCTGCTGTCGAGCTGCTGAAGTGTCGGCTGTGCTCTCCTCCTAACTCGACTAATGCAGTTAGTAGGGATACGGATTAAATTTCCTTATCGATGACAGTTCCTATGCTACCATTACTCTTTAAAACTTTCCGAGAGTGTATTAGTACCGCGTGTACTGACACAAATATTTATCAAGCTTAATTATATCGAATTATAGCCGACGTTCCGATGTATTATGCTTTAATAATAGCATTATTAATGTAACGGTCTAAGTGAGCGCTTATCTGAGGAAAACAGAAAGTAAAATTGATATTGTACAGTTGGGAATTAAACTGATTGGATATGTTTTATTGCTGGTTTGTAAATGTGTTTTATTTACTTGATTTTGAAAGCGATTTTTAGGTTATAAATATAAATGAAGTGCATTTTGTTTTTGTATGAAGTATAAATGATGTATTACGTTAGTTTGTTACATATTTTGCATGTTACGCAATCAAAAAGAAGTACTTGGTTCTGCTGTTATTTACGTAAAATATTTTATTGTTCTTCTTTAAAATCTTTCTGCATTTTATACAAAAATTTACGTAAATGGGATACTAAGTAGTTGGATTCGAATTCGAACCTCTTAAAAATATTATAATTTTGGTGTAAAATTTAAAAAAACAGTTGGTAATGTGGTACGGCCCAACGGGGTGTATAAGCTTTTTAAAGCTTGTCATAACCTCAGGAGCCTTGAGTATGTATAAATTGTGTGTGTAAAGTGTTCCATGGCTTTGTTACTATCACCCCCTCGCCGTATAGTGACTTGGGAGTGTACCGGACCCGCTAAGAAAATTTGATCCTAGCGGGACTCGAACACACAGCGCCTAGCTCTGCCCAGTCAAGCGCTGGCCCTCTTACCACTAGACCACCGAACCGTTGGCAATATTATTATTTAATTACATATAACATGCAAATAAGTATAATTTGAACATATATTTACTGGTATTTACTTATTCCTCCTTTGTGTTTTATTATTTCCTCAATCCTTTTTGGCATACTGCCAATGCAGCTTTTTATTGTTTTTTTAAATTTCGTCGCTATTATGCCATACATCTTCAATATGTTGTTGTAATTCTTCCTTTGTAGTTGAGTTTCGTGTACTTACGATGCTTTTCAAGACGTTCCATACATTTTCAAATGATTTTATGTCTGGTGAATTGCCTGTCCAAGATAGTACACGCAGATTTTTAGATTCAAGGTATCGCATTACACTTTTTGCCTTATGACACGGTGGATGAAAGTATACGGTTCTTAAGTCGGATGCAAAGAACTAATATAAGGTATTAAATAGTTTTGTAAAACTTGTTTATATTGTTTTTGTTCCATTGTTCCGTTAACGAAATATGGTGGTTCCGGTCCTTCTGTCGTAATACACAACCAAACCATTGGAGATGGGAGGTGTTTAATAGATTTGATCGCACATGCTTCTTTATAACGCTCTGAAGGACGTCGACGAACAAATTGGCTTCTCTCCGTTAGCACTTCTAACCGTGATGAAGACGTCTACAGACTGTTCGGGCTGATATTTGTATACCTTCTCCACTAACAATTTTATAAACACCTTTAGTGGATAAGAAACGATGTTCTGTATCCACTTTTACTATACGACGATCATCTCTTACAGTTGTTTTGTATTTGCCGGCGTAGCATGTTCTGCCACTACTTGTACTAGGAGTATTCTTCTTAATTAATTTCGCGATTCTCAGAACAGTTTGATGTAATATACCCTCTTTTTTGTGCAACTTCACGTTGAGAGAACTCTCCCGTCTCTAGAAGAGCAGAAATCCGTGTTGTTTTTCTCTGTGATTATATCCTTATTTCCAATTATGATAATAAATGACCACGAAAATAGACGCACACAAATAAAATTAAAATTCTTTGAAATATAAGTTCTTTGAAAAATCGATAAAAATACTGTTTTCACACAATTCAAACTAAACATTATTATTGTACGTACGAATGACAAGAGGCGTGATTCATACCCAAAGCGTGACAAATGGTTGCACCTGCAGAGACGCATACGGGGGGAGTATGTACGTATGTGGTTGCAGAGTTCAGTAATGCGGTCGACATTGAGGAGTTCGGCCGTTTGGTTATTTATTGGATTCTCATTGTGTGTTTTCGAAAACATGGGACATAAGCCTGGCGTACCTCTTGCATCGCACACAGAACATCGATCAACCGATAATAACCGAACGTCCACTCGATTCCTTGTATGTACACAGTAAACACAGCTCGTTTCACGGCTCCCCTGCGGTTGCAACCGTTTATCACGCTTTATTCATAGCAGGTGCATAATCGGTTTATTCCAACCCTAAGCTTTATTTTTATAACCAGCAATTATTTGTGGCCATAATGCATTAGGGTATTACTCAAACAACAATTATGCTTTTATAGATTTTCGAAATTAAAATTGTAGTTAATAAATATTCTTATAAATTTAATATTTCTCAAGTGGTCCTATTTACATGTCCAATGACTGTATATCTGTTAATTTTGGAAAAAGAAACAGTTTACATAGACATCAATTTTGGTTCAACACACATTTTCTACAAAGAGGACACCGGCTTTCGCATGCCAACTGCAATGTGAAATGCAATTTGATTGGTGGAAAGAAATCTGTAACTGATATTGTGCTATTTGGTTGGTGTGAGCGTTAGAGATTTGCTTTTTCATTTATACATTATTCGTTGAGCAATACTTGTGTATTTCTGAATTTTAAATAGGTGTGGAGAGAAATAGAATGTGGGGAAAGACAGAGGAGTTGCACAAGAAGCAGGCGAATCCACCAAAGTAGGACAACAGCATTGTGGAAGATCACCTTACGAGGTATATGCCTTGCTTTTTACTGATGAAGTTATTATTTTCATCCGGGATTCGTAATCAAACAAAGCTTTATACTTGGAAAGACAAAAATTGTCAATTATTTAGTTGATCTGAAGAATTTCGCGAATTCTTTTGGTTACTCCTCATTAGTGGTTACCATAGCTTACCATAGCTTACCTTCTGCAAATGATTATTGCATGCGTGTAAATTCAGAACATAAAAAGGAGATTGTGCAAGCTAATGTAATTGGAAATTACAGTAAAGGAACGGGCGGTGTTGATTTAGCCGATCTTTTCTATGCAAGTTTCCTACCCAGCTTGAGAACAACAAAATTGTGGTGGAACGCTTTTCCACATGTACTGAATTTATCTGTGGTCGTAGATTTTCAATTCTATCAATATTTGAATACTGAAGAAAAAAATTCGCATGTTGAATTCCGGAGAAATGTTGCAAGTGGCTATGATGAAAGTTGGTGCAACTCAATGAAAGAGGAATGGTGGATCATCTGCACCTGTACCAGGAGATATCAGGTACAATGGCGCAATTTTACAGTTTCAGAAGGTTTGGGATATATTATTTTCACCCTGTATATATTATTTTCACTAACGATGCCGTTGCATTTCATGAAATTTTTAACAAGATGACGAGATTACCCGCGAGCAGCTTGCTTTTCAAGTTTCTTTTCATATAAATTTCATTATAATTCACGCCGGCGGCACCTAACATATAATCCAAAAATCATTTTCCTAAAGAAGGATTGATAGATATGATTCTCGTTTTTGGTGCAAGCGATAAGAATAGTTTACTTGCTACAAGAGTATATAAAAGTGAAGGTTTTCCACAAAGAAGGCCAACCTGTTCACATAGTTCATAGTTGTTTTTTAGTACTATCCATCTCAGTTATGTCATTAGCTTTGATTGTTGATAATAGCATTCTTGTACAATAATTCCAATATTTCTATAATAGTTGCTCATAAAATTTAACGGAGATCCACATGTCATGAACTCGCTATTAGTTTAAAAGCAAATAATTGTCTATAGAACAATATTTACCAATCCACCGAAGCAGATTACTGTTTAAATTTACTAATATACAAATGAAAATAATCCATGGAATAGGGGAATTACCTATTTACATAAGTGTGTTATGTTGACTTTTATGACTAACTGTATATCCATTTTTCAATTTTGCAATCTGAAAATCCCAAAACTGGTAATAGTTCTTCGAAAAGAAGTACATTAAATTTCTTGTAAACTATTTTAGATACGAGGGACATTCAGTAATTAATGAGACAAACTGAATTAGCGAGAAAGCTACTGAATATTGTTAAATGAAACTTTCTGTGGGTCAAGTTGGCAACTTTGATGGTAAATTAAGTCAGCTGTTTGAAAGAAATAAAAGCAAACATAACCCCTTTTTGTCATTTTAAAATGTCGGCTCCTCTCGAAACGTGTACGGTGGAAGGGCAACGTTTAGTGATAAGATTTTTGTTATCCGAAGGTGTGAAGCCGTCCGAAATTTACTCGGGAATGTCGAAACAGTATGGTGAAAAATGTTTAAGCCGCGGAAACGTGTATAAGTACAGTTTAAATCGGGCAGAACAAGTGTCACCGATATTCATCGCTCCGGACGACCCGACCGGTTGAAGTGTCGACCGACGCGCTACAAAATCGCATAAATGACCAACAAAAATCCTATCACTGAACGTTGTTCTTCCACCGTATACGTTTCGAGAGGAACCGACATTTTGAAATGGATAAAAGAGGTTATGTTTGCTTTTATTTCTTTCAAACAGCTGACTTAATTTGTCCCCCAGGTTGCCAACTTGCCGCTAACTTTGCCCGCTAATGCAATTTGTCTCGTTAATTGCTGAACATTCCTTGTATAAGCGAAATAACCACAAGATATATGTATTGTAATGTATAATTTACAACATCGAACGTAGCTGTCATTTGTTCAACGTCAAAATCTCTCTGGCAGCTATTAGCACTTTCTCGGTAGCTCAGACTCCTTTTATATTTTCCTACAACAATCGACAGCATAAATTCAGTTATATCTTTAGCATAATTTCGAAAATTAAATATCGTTCGTCAAATAATCGTTTTTTTTGTCGGTAAATTTTAATATTGTATAGTTGTTGGTGGTGCTAAATGTCATAGAATAGCATACATTCAGTCTTCCAGTTGCGTCCTTCTATGGCATGCATTATGCTATTTTTAAAAATAAAGATGTTCGTTTGAAATTTATTATCAAATTATATTTCAAAAAGTATACTTATCCAAATTAGCCGTGATTAAACAATCGTTGTCGTGATTAAAATAAAGAAGTGAAGGGACGCTAATCAATTTTTCACTTCCTGTCAAAAATATTCTTCCAGGTAACATGTGAGTTTCCATTTTCTAAGTGTTCAGCGTTCAAATTCTACCATAAGTACGAAGTAAAAGTCAAGTTTGGTGATTTAAGATTATGCAGGGTTCCAGCACGTAACATATTTATAAGTATAGAGTTTATATTCATGTTTTAATACTCGTAAAATTTTATTAACTGATATTTAGTTTTTTTTTTAATTGCCGAAAGAGTGTCTAGGAACACTCCCAAACCTTCAGACCGTACAATTAATTAATTATTTTCGAAAAATTTATTTTTGTTTTAATTTTTCCCTCGTATTAAACATTACAGTATACACGGCAGGTTTGAACATGTCTGTGCTTGTAGATGCTTCCCCCACCTTGAGCTCGATGGGTACGGTTGTACGTCGCTCAGTCTCGCTGTAGGAATCGTCCGTTGAAGTCCTTATGCTAGCGTCGCGTCGGAAAAATGCAGAGTGTTCAGATCGAGCTACGAGTTAACCTCAAGTTTCTTGTGAAACACGAGGTTCTAACTACCCTTCATGAACGAGTGAGAAAACGAAGACCCGATTTGTGGAAGAGCGGCATCACTGTGTTGGACCACCCACCGTACTCGCCCGACCTGGCCCCCTATGACTTTTTTTTATTTCCTAAAATCGGAGCTTATGGGGACAAGATTTGATAGTGTGGAAGTGGTGAAAGCGAAAGCAACGGAGATTCTCAACAAGCTGACAGAAACGGACTTCCAGCACTGCTTTCGACAGTGGAAAATTCGTATGGAGCGTTGTAGGGATCGGCAAGGAGGGTACATTGAAGGGGATAAACTTTGTAATGTAATTGGTGATCAATAAAATGTAGAACCAGTCCAGTTATTTAATTGCCATACCTCGTAGAGTACAATATGCATTAAGTATCGCGTTCATTAATAGAATCATAGTTACAAGTCAAAATTTTGATTGATGATGATGTCCTAGTATTCTTCTGTTGCTATTCTACCTATATAGAAAATATAATAGTAATATTGTAATCTTATTATATTACATGATATTTACTTAACAATACGATTAACGGATTTCATATAAGCGAAATTTAGCATTACTTGATTGATATGTTTATATATTTCGTCAGTTGATATCACTTATCTGTATTTGTTTTCTTTCAGAGATGTGTTCACTACTCACTTTATTATCTCTTTTATTCTATACGAAAGATGAATAAATTTGATGAAATTTTACATTAAATCCTTTTCGTTATTTGTAGAATTTTTATTTTACTAGTGCACTGGTAATTTTCTTTACATATGATATAATGTAATGATTTGATTCTTATACAATCTATCATGTCAGTTGATTATCTCCATATTCCTTTACAATATTCATCTTGTTATATTTTATGTCTTTGGCGTTGTTCTCATTCATATTTCGAACTATTATGGATTTTAAAGTGGTTCTATGGGTGATTTACTTGAGAACAAGTATTTGAAGTTCTAGCACGTTTTACTTCTGTATACTATTTTAAAATATAACTGGTATTGGAAAGTAGGTTAACTGCTTCAAGTAGATTTAGAAATTTGTTCTTTGTTGTCGTTTTATTTTCCTCTTTTTATAGAGAAAAGGGCACATCTATCTGTCTATTGCCAAAATTATATGAATGTGGAAATTATTATGATAGTCATGTGTTTTATTATATATTTGTAAATTTACAGAAAAGCTCAATATTATCTTTTTACATCGTTTTACACTCCCCGATTTATTGGCCAATTAATTGAACAAGTACTTGGCCAAGAAATCGGTAGAAATATGCTGTTTTACATCCTTAAATCCTTAAATTGGACAAGTTTTTAACGATCGTAAATAGTAGTTTAATTTCGTTAATATTTAAAGGAGGAATTATTAAATAGTAAATTTTTATCTGCATATAAAAATATATTGGCAATCTGCTTTTGTTCAATGTTTTAGTAGTTTTGGTGTAGGCACAGCTATAGGTTTGGTTATTTCAATTTAGGTTAGTTAATTCAAATTATCCATTACATCAATCCCCGTAAATTTTCGAAATTTAGCTTCAGTTTACTTTAGAAACACTAAAACAAAATTCGTAGGTGTTTTTCTGTTACTGGGTTGGTGTCAAAACAGCAAGTTAGTGAGAAATCGTGGCAAAAATAGAGCATGTTCTATTCAATTCAGGTAATCGTACGATAAATTGTTCAAGAAATCGGATCCATTTTTGCAATTTTTTGCACGGTACGATAAAATTGAAGATCAACTTGCTTAATTAATTGACCAATAAGTCGCGTCTTGTAAAACAGGCTTTAGATGATGAAAGTAGTGGTACTACAAATATGTTACCTTGAAGCTTGTTTGACATGGTACCAGTGTTCTCATATTTCAAACCTAACCATTGTATATTTAATAAACTAATCAATCTGGACAATTTACAAGCAAATGGTTTTTCTTCAAATTTGCCTGTTTTCCAATATCAATGTCATTTAAGTTCTATTTTATAACAATTACAGTACATGTTAACATTGACGAAGTTTAATTGTAAAATAATTTACTCTTACCGTATCTATACTTACAATTATAGGATGTAAGGATGTACAGTTGTTAATAATTGTTGGAACTCTTTAAAAATTGAATTCAAAACATGCGGGTAGAACATTTAGAATTCACTGGGAATTACATCAAAATGCTAAATAATCTTATTATAATTTTATAGCTACTTACCTTTTAGTATCATTTACAATATCCATCACAATTTTATAATTTTTGTGTATCACATAATTTTATCGAAATCAATACACTCAAAACGGAAGCAGATATGTATGAAAAGGGGTTAGTAGGTAGTATCTGTATGTATATCTATATATATAAAGTTAGGTACTCCAGGGAAATTAATGAAAGTCGGTAGAACTTTTTTCAGGTACTTTATTGCATCACCTGAAAGGTCGATAATGCACAATGTACAATATTTTACAAGACAATAATATAATAAATTGGTAAACGATGGTAACTTCTTCTCGTATGTGTTGGTAGTGAAAGCCTACGTATGACGTATGCATTTCGATTTGATTCTTTTATTTTTTGTTTTGTTTTTGTTCAGTAATTAATTTAATCTGTATTAAAACAATTTTGCTGTTAACAAAATAAAGAAATATGAAGTAACTATAATAAATATTCTCCCTAAAATGATAAAAATTTACATGATTGTATCTTTCATAAAAATTTTACTATACAGCTATTTAGGTATAATAATAAAATTTAATTTTTAAAGAAGCTAGACTAGAGATTCTCGCGACAGCCACAAAAATGGGTGGAAAATTGGATTATTTTACAATTTTGATCTTTTGCACTTATTTCACAGTCTAACCTCTTTAAAAATAACATCATTTTAAATATATTCTGTATATGCACATTATGACAAAATTTAATTTAGTATTTAAAATAATATACGCATTTATTTACAATTTACTAATACATATAAATGTTCATTTATGGTTTTACTTTTTTCAATTTTTTTTTTATAAGCACTTGGGTTTCTACAATTACGTATAAAATACAAAAGAAAGAAAACGGAGATAAGAATAGCATTAAGAAACACGAATGAAAAACAATGTAACAAAATGTTCCTATACATATGTATATAAAATAATGTATCATTTACGAAAGAAACGTATTCATATAATAAAAAAGAAACTCAACAATTTATTTAATAAAAAAAAACGTAAAGAAAAATATAAGAATATATCTATATATATTTTTTAACATTAAATTTTTTTGTCAACAAGAAAAATTGCCTTGTCACTTGTAGCTATGTAAAAAATTCAAAAAATTTCTTTATCAAAAATGGGTTTCTCTTCATCATGAAAAAATACGCCTACAATTTATTGTTCCTTCCTTTGTTACATTTTGCTGGTTTTTTTTCCAGAAGATAGATACAGAAAAAATCTGATATGCCGTTCACAATTGTTGATACAAACGAAAAATGTTATGCTAAGAGATTTTGGGGCCATTTTAACGTTTATTTTAATTTTGGGAGTCAAGGTTGTTTTTCTTCGTTAACTATTAAAGCCACAAAGACACACAGTTCCATTCTGTTACAGGTTCCACAAATGACATCCGAAAGAATCAAATCATCGATCGTCAATCTTAATTTTGATTCGGAATAAGCTTGTGTAAATATCTCATCCAAAAATTTGTATTTTCGATTCTTTCGAAAGTTTTTGTCAATATGTAATATATATTTAATAAAAGATATTTCGCGAAATGTATCTACAAGCTTTAGTTTTTTTTCAAAATTCTTTATTATACTTTGTATTCCTCCCAACATAGTCTCACTTGCGAACACTACATATTTCTTACATATATAATAGTATTATTTAGATTTATGTTACGCTATTTATGTAAAATGTTACTATACAAATTAATCTAAAAATTATACATTATATAGATTACTTGTAGTATCACAGATTCCTTTTAAGTGCTCTCTACATTCCAAATTTTTTTTAAATTGTCCAATCGATGTACAATATTTACAAGGTTTTATCGTGGGGTCATTGTCTTAAAAATGTGTTGCCCCACTGGTACAAACGTTTCGAGGTCTAATTTATTTTGCTACTCTATTATCTATTTAGGTAATATTAACCACATTTGATTTTTTTTTAGAAATAGTTTAAAATTTTTAAATTTAATTTATAGTGTAGTACGTTTACATGTTTGTTTACAACGATTTAACACTGTGAATTCGTATAAACGTTGTATGCATATTTAGAAAAAACGTTAAACCATTTCTGTCTTTACTATAACCTTATCTTTCATCTTGCTACTTTGTAGAAGATTCAGTTCTTCGTTGCGTTACGAGAAATCGGAACAAACCCGGCACATATAGATAATAATTTATTTATCTTAGATCCTCTTTTATTTGTTAAAAGGGTCTCCGTACCCGTTTGAGAGTTCTTCTTTGAGTGTCGTACAAAGATTGTCAACTTCGAGATGTGCGGTGTAATAATTTAACCGTAAATTTTAACAGAAAGGTAGAGAGCCATGTTGTGTTTTATATCTTTGTATATATATATATATATATATATATATATATATATATATATATAGGGAATGCCCGGTAGAGGTGGGTAGTAAATTTGAAAGCGGATTCGATGGTGAAAAACAAACAATGAAGACATCACAAATATTCCTATTTTATGTGTATTTTGTGTTATAGCGAAAGTAAATTCTATATCTAGTGACGTTGGTACCAATTACATTAGACAACAAATTTTAACTTTTTTTTTTACAAAAGCCAAAATAGTTGAGGATTTGAATGTGCTGAAGTTGAAAATGGCAATTAAAAATCTAGATTAGCTCAGGTTTGGAAATTATTGAAACTTCTATGTTCTTCAATATTATAATGGGCTATAGTGTTACAAGCGTAGCACTGCCCAACACACATTTACTTACCACACATTTGACAGTGGTTTTGGGGTTAATTCGATGCACTGATCACAAATATGGAGTCCGTTTTTCTAGAATGAAATACTGGTACATATATTTTTCATATTATATTCAAAATTTT
Organism: Dynastes maya; assembly: GCA_029619315.2. Taxonomy (NCBI): domain Eukaryota; kingdom Metazoa; phylum Arthropoda; class Insecta; order Coleoptera; family Scarabaeidae; genus Dynastes; species Dynastes maya. Next base: position 13,389,486 of record JAROYE020000002.1, on the reverse strand, counting down.
TTAATGACAAGAATATCTAAATGGATTTATACAATCTAAGGGGTGCTGATTCCATATATCACATTATTTTTGTCAGATAGGCTACTTTTTTACAATGCAAACTAACAATGCAAACACGTAAAGTGTAACCTATTCACAAATCATGTGAAAAAATAAGTCAAAGTGTTTTAGACTAATTGCATGAACGAGAGCTAAAAAAACAGAAATAAGGACGTAACAAACTTCATATAGCACGAAAACGAGAGCTAAAAAACAAAAATTATTGTCATTTTCGAATTCAGCGTATCAAAATCTATAAAGATAGGGTATTTTCCTTTATGTAAAAATTTCATTGTTGAACAGTGTTATAGAAATGTGTTTGCTCTTTGGTGTTGATAAATTGCAGCCATGTATTACTATTTAGAATCTATTTCCTTTTGTTTATATTTCAGCAGAGAATTCTGGCATCCAAAATCAACACCTATACTGGACATTTAGTGTATCTATATGTATTTTAGATATATATTTATATTCGGTACATAAAAAAGAAAAACAATATATTTCTGATGAAAGACGTATCTTTAATTTAACTTATTGTTAGAGCCTGCTTTAGAATTATGTTTTTTTTTATTATTTCCGCATTTTAGAGGTCAGAGCGGACGTCTTGATCTAATAGATTATGCATATTTGAAAGTTTTGATTATAAAAGGATGTTTTAGAGGTGACTAGACGTTCTTATGATATTTTGCAAAACATTCTTGGTAAGTACTACATAAATATGCATGTGGAAATTCCACTGACGTAAGAGGATAATTTGAAAATTTTACTGATTCATTAGAATTAGAATAAAATTGAATGCCAAATTTTGAATATATCGCCAATGGGTCAAAATTTGGCAAGAGATACTCTTTAATTTTGATTAAAAAAATCTGTCAGTAATTGTAGAGCAGTTGCAGAACTAAAAAGAAATTCACTAGATCAAAATTTTGATTAGACATTTTATTTAATAATCTATCTGATTAACATCTGCTAGATTTAGATGTACAAGAAAAAGTTAGCGGCTCTAATTTTAAGTATTCACATTTTAAATCTTACAAACGCTTTATATCCGATTGTAACACATCTTATATCCATTCATTTTTGAAAAAGATATCGATTTTAATTCGCGAGAATCTACTATTCAAAAAAATGTTTATATCACAACAGCTTTCATCGTAACAATATTTTAGCATTCATAATAGTGAATGGGCGAAACTTATCAGGTCTTACAAATATTATTACTACTATTCCTATAGAAAAAAATATGATTTTCTCTGTTTGTTTGGACCAGCGACGAAAAAAAATAATAAAAATGATAACAAAACTGATTGAAGAACAAAACGAACGCAAATTTATCACAAAAAATGTATGGATCCTAAATACGATTAGGTTAGACTTTTCACGTGTTAATCCGTTAATGGTGTGTTCGCTACGTTTCCAAGGACGCGATCAGGCTATGAAAGACGGTGTTCTGCATCTCGCTGAACATGGAGGCGTGACCGCAGCTGAACGGGTTGGCTTCTGATTCTAGGTTTTGCGTCGATGGCACGTACCTCAAGCGGGATTCAGTTTCAGGAAGGTTGTTATTCATGAAAGTGTTCATCCTATAGTCGTCCTTATCGTACACACGTTCACTGATATTGTCTAGACGCGTCGCCGACGAAACTAGATCACTAACTTGTTGCAACGCGTTCAATTGGTGATGATTCAAATGGTGATGATGATGCGAATGATCCATTTGAGTCGAGCACACTAGATTCAAGTCCGTACTGGTCGGAGTAGGCGTAGGTGTCGTTCTAGCGCGTTTAGGCACGGGTTCGTCATCTACGACGTTCACGTCTTCGTCGTCGTCGATGCAGGTCAACATCCTAGGCGTGGGTGGCATGTAGAATTGAGAAAGCACGTCCTGAACATCACAGTCTTCCATCTCGTCAAAGGGACGCTTCCTAGATGCGTCCACCGTTTCGATGGTATTCACTATATTGTTATTGGTGGTCGGGGCACTAGCGAAACCGTTCGTCAAATTCTCCTCGACCAATCCGCTCATTACCATACTCTTTACACTATCATTAACACCACTGATGTCCTCAATTTTATTATCGAAATCGTTCTCCATCGCGAAATCCGCGTTCAAACTATCGACGATCTTTGCGTCGCTCGGCGTGAAATCCCTCGACTCCTCGAAGGTAGAATTCTTCATCTCGTTCTTGATGAACTCGTTCTTGAGATTGAGGAAGTTATCGTTGTCGTAGCAACGAGGATAGTTGAGCTGCTGTTTCTGGATCTTCTCGTCCCTCGCCTCCTTCTGCAGCCGCTTCATGGTGTTGTTGATAAGCACCGAACGGCATAGACTCGCTTCGGGGTCTTCGATCTTCTTCAACTTGTTGATACTGATCTTGAGGACCTTTCTGCGTTCTTCTTTTTGCCGGTACTTCGCCGATATCATCGAGGGACGGTTCTTCGGCGGATAGTAGCCGGTGGCATGGGTCCGTGGCGGTCCGAAGATGTCATCGCAGTCATCCGTTACTGTTGGAGGTGATTTCATGTTGTCACGTTGTTTTTGGTCTCACACTGAAACAAGCGAAATAATATTTAAAATAAAGTGACATAGTAAAGAGGTTTATGAACATAATTGCATAATTTGCTTCCATTTATAATCAAACAATTTTCTAATGATAAACAGTTCAATTTCCTAATTAAATAGTTCCTATAAGATGGAAGCTTTTATTTTATTATTAATATTAACAATTTGTTTTGATTGTAGAGCTTAAGTCATAATATGGGTAGAGCTGAATATCTTTCTTTACATTTTGTGCCGCACCAATTTATTTATCATTGATCTATTAGATCTATTAGAATGAATTACACCATATTAGGTTTTTCCACTTTGGGCTCTTAAAGTTGGAGTGTACTGGCGTTAGATTAAAAACTTCTGGGTTTAGGAGCTATAAAACTACAAATCCACTTCATCTACATTCCAAAAATAGATAATACCAGATATATAAATATAATACTCTTTAATATAATTTGTTTTGCCTTTCATTATATAGGGACAGCCAGATTTTTTTAATAAAAGGTATAGGAATATATATATGTATATGTATTAAAAAGAACCAGATGTGAAAAGGTAACATAATTGTAATGAAGCTCACTAACATGGTGATAAAGGTTAGAAACTCACTTTTAATATCCTGGTTTTATTACATATTTTTGGAGTGTAGTTTTATACGAATCTGGATTTTTGAATCTACCGTTGATTCTGGGAAGACAAGACCGCTATCCTTAGAAGTTCACTAATTTTTTTTAACAAATTGTTATTAGTATTGGTGTTAGGTTTGTGTAAATGCTGTAGATTAATCAAACTTTGTTCAAGAACATAAAACTTGGTATATCCAGAAACTATGTACTGGTTTTTTCATTGTTTCTAAAGTAAAAATTGCGACCTTTTTACAAAGGGACAACAGATCGTTTGTAACGTTAAAGAGAAAAAGAAATTAGCATACTCTTTCAAATGCAAAAATTTAATGAGAAATTAGTGTGGTGCAATAACATTACGATGAGTTATTGCAGTATTACTCACAGATTATAAATAGTATCAAACACGAGTTAGATTACAATGATTTGTATCGTTTGGCCATTAATACAACCTAAGAATGTTATTAGTGGAAGCTTACTATAGAATGAGTAAAAATATATATACATTAGCCTACAAAAATCAAAGCCATAATTGATTTAGTAATTCCAATGCATTTTACAAATATACAAACTGTCAAATTAATTATTCCAAAATTTTATTTAAAAGAATTCATAAATTATTGCTGATAATTTTCAAAGCGGCCTAAGTAATTCAAGCAAATAATACTCACAAAATATATTCGAAAATTACAAAACGTTTTGAAATATCGAAACGTTTATCTTTACTCTTTGTCTATAAATTCGATAAGCCAGGATAAATTAATAATTCCTATTTAATTCGTTTAAAAATCTAACTAGAGCAATAATTACGTCGAAATAAATCAGTAAAATCGCATCTTACCAATTCTTAACGCATAAACTCGAAACTGGAATTAAACACAATCGAATAAAGTTAACACCGAAATTATGAATTATAATCGAACGTAAAAACTGTCAACCGCACCGTTGTTATGACGTTGTGACATTGACAATCGGTTTGAGAAACGTCCGGATATTTCCGATAATGCACGCCGTAAATGTTTCTTCGACAATTAATCACTGGCGCAACGCTTTCGGTTGTTAACCGATCGGCGTAAGTGGAAGGACACGAATGACCTAAATCGACTGACTAGTAGTTGGTAATCGCCTACCGTAATTATGAATTTTTCGATCAGTACTATCGTATTGTTTCTGTATCAACAATCGATTTCGATCGTGTAAAAATTCGAGCAGCGTTATCTGCATTATAATCTAATCTTTACAAAGTCGTAATTGTCTATCGATTAGGTATTGGTGGGTTTTTCTACAATGTACGAAAGCTGCGTATGAATTGTTTAAAGCGAATTATTTTTAGATTCTTCTCTATTCATCGCTTAAGATTCTTTTGTTAAAAATACATCTGCTGTGAGCAGTGAAATATAATTAACGCTTCTGGGAGAAATATTTTACTGATTATGAGCTTCAGACGTAGATATTGTTGAATGAAATGAAGCATTACGTAATGGCATTATTTGTAGAAAAAAGTAACGTACAAGCTTGGTTTTTCTGTACTTTATCATGTCTTTATAGTCAATAACAAATTGTCACACAATGTGTAACAATTAATTAAATAGTGTACATTTATATGCGCTGTTGTGTACACCACATACTCGTGCTATATTTTGTCTGTTATGTTATATAATCTGAAAAGTTATTTAAAAGCGAATTAGTCTTACTTTGAATATTATATCTAATATATAACAAAGTTCATTTATTCCTTGTTGGACTAAATTTAATAACTAGATACAGTCCCTGGCCAAATTACTTGAAACACTCAATATTTTGTAGTTTCTTCATAATAAAATATAAACTATACATGTATTATATTTTTTATTTATAAAATATATTGTAAAAATATGTAACATATGTAAATATTAAATAAATAATTAATATTTAGTCCATAACCCATCGTTTTTAATAACACCCTTAATCCTTTGGGGCATACTTTCAATGCAAGATATGATTGTCTCTTTTATATCTTCATCGTTCTCCCATACTTCCTTTATATTCTTCATTAATATTTCCTTTGTAGGGTTTTCTCTTTCATATACCTTACTTTTTAGTCGATTCCATACGTTCTCGATGGGATCCGGTGAATTTCCGGGCCAACGTAAGAGAGGTATATGATTGTCTTCAAAGAATTTCTTAACCTTTTTTGCCACATGGCAAGGAGCATTATCTTGCATGAATATACGCCCTGTCGGTATGCGACGTCCTGGCTTAAAATACGGTAATAACGTGTTTTTTAACACATTTATGTATTGCTCTTGACGAATTGTATCTTCTACAAAATACAAAGGGCCGGGTCCGTCTCCACTAATCACTCCCCAAATCATTACCTGCGGAGGGTGTTCTATCGTTCGAAGAACCGTGGACTCTGTGAGACGTTCGCCAGGTCGTCTACGCGCAAATTGTGCTCGGTGCACTAACATACAGAGCGAGCACTCGTCACTAAAGAAAACCGATTAAATAATGCAAACATTAATTCAGTAAAAAACATGTTGTTAAGTTATTCACGTTTTTCCAATTCTCGTCTGTGAAATGTCGATATTTTCTTGTAAAGTTGAGACGAGCAGATTTCATTTTTTTTTGTTTAACGCGGCTTTTTTACAGGTCTTCGGCCCATTAGGCGATTTTCGCGCAATCGGTGCCTGACAGTTCTGCTCGAAATCTCTATTCCTCTCTCTTGTAATTTTTTTTGAATCATTTTAATTGTAGCAAATCTATTGCTCAAAGCCTGATGAACAATTTCACGGTCAGATCTCTTCGAAGTTTTTCTTTTCCGACCGCACTTTGCCCGTCTTTGTATCGATGTGCTAGCTCCTTTGTTTAAGTTTCTAGCTAAACGCGATACAGAAGAAGGAGATACTTTCTGCAATTTTGCAATTTCTTGTTGTGAATGTTTGTTTGATTGTAGAAGAGCTTGTATAGCGGCTTCTTGTTTACTTGTTAAATCTTTTCCGGGCATTTTCTACAAGAAAACCCCAAATATTTCAATTTTTTTCAAATTCCAAATAATTAATTATTAAGAGAGAGATAGAATAACAATTTTACCTTTGCAATAACGATATATCAACACAAAATACTTAACGATACTCCACAACTTAGCTTCTATACGGTTATGACGAAATATTTATAATAAAATATCGATGCATTCTCTAAACTGTGAACTCTAAATTGATAACTGAAATATTTATATATACGTACTTTACTCTTCTAAATATCATTTCTCTGGTATTTTTATTTATTGATACAATAATTTAGTCCCTCTATAAACGATCGGATTCAAAGCAAAAGAATATCACTATAATAGGATGGGAATTTCCAGGTAAAAGCGTTGATTTATTACATGTTTCAAGTAATATGGCCAGGGACTGTAATTTTGTTTGCAGTAGATACCGATTTTCCTTCGTTTGACTTGGCTCTTGCAAATAAACTAAACCGAATATTACTAACGTTTCAAAACATACATTTTGTAGAAATATCTGAAAACATTTAAACTTTTAAGTTTTTCTCTCATCAATTTAATATCTTCTAAGAAAAGTTTAGCCTTACAATATTCCGAGAGTTATAGAGAAGTAAGCTAATTATTATAATATGGATTTAGTAGTATCTGCTATGATTTCTAATCCCCAAAAAGGTTACCGGTCAACTTTTGGGGATTGTTAACAACTACTGGTCGACTTCTAGGAATTACTAATACGATTTGTAAAATACAACAGTTTAAATATTAAATTAAATACATAATAAACATACATTAAATTTATTTTGATATATAACTTTGATATATTTGGTCCAACTGTTATCGAATTATTTTCAAAAAACCGAAAATCAAGAAAAATTTCAGGGGTGGTTTCACCCTCTCAAAACGAAATTGGGCGGATAAGGAAAATTGCTTCGAACATCTTGGGGTGAGGACTACTTGTCCACAAAGTTTCAATTTCTTTGGAATTTACGGGTTCGGGAATTTTAAGAAACAAATACTTGCAATTCCAAGAACTGTTTGTCTCTATTCACAATTATCTTCCATTCAGAATTCTGCATTAATATCCAAAGTTAATGTAAGTAAAACCCATAATTTAATTTTGGATATTAGATTTTAGTCTTTAAATACGTCTTCATGTATTTGAATATTTTTATTGCAATTTCTGAGTAAACATTTGAATTAGTTAATAGTACAATACACTACAATGAATACATATTTGGAAGAATATATATTTGGAAATGTTATTTGAAGTAAATTAATAAAAATAAATAAATTAACATATTAACTTTGAATGTTTCCAACCTTGCATAAGCAGTTTCCTTTCTTTATCAGCTATGGGTTATTTTGATCAAATTTGTATAAATAAATTCCCTATTTTGACATGCACATCAGGGATTCCCAGAACATATGCATGTAAATATTTCGCAGAGAAAATGGAATAAATGGTAAATCTAAAGTAACAACAACAATAACACTAATTGGACATATATCTTTTCAGTGTACACGCATTATAATGACTTTTATAATTGAGTAGCTATTATATTACATTACAAACCAGTTGTCTTTCGTTTACATTCTTATTTATCGATTGCATCTCATAATCTTAACAGTTAAAATACGAGTATATTACGCCTTGATTACTAGTGATGTCATAGATGTATTAGAATAACAACAAAAACAACAACCTACTAAGTTATAAACAATATACGTATTATACGCAAACATTGTAATAAACATATTTTTTGTTTATCATTTAGTGTACACTGGATAGTAGTAAATAGATGTGAAAAAAGTTATCTTTACCAACCAGCCTTTGTTATTCTGTCGTCGTTCGAATTATAATATGGACACGCACATAAAGCGACAAATTAAGTTACTGCGAAATTTATTTTGCACTTCGGTCACATCTGCTAGCTGTGACATACTGAAAACACGATAATTGTGATTGCGCAATAGATTTGTCGAAATCTTTGATAAGAATACACTTACTACTATTACAATCATTAATCTCTAAGTGATAGCTATATACTGGAGGAGATCCTGAAGTGGATCGGGATATTTTTTTTTACTTCAAAATCTATTTCCTGTTTGTAATTGATAGATAAAGATTAATTGTTATACATGTATGAATTTCCTTGATTAATTTTCTATAGAAGTACATATGTATGTATATACAAAGCGTAAGCATGATAATTCATCTGGGCAAACAGCGGTAACAGTCAGTGTAGTAGATATGTGGTGCGGAGTCGGCGATTATTTATTTCACGCGTTCACAGCGTCAGTACTAAATTGATGATGTATGCGAGTAGTTCTGTGTATATGTAGGCTGTGGTAACTTAATTCGTAATTGTAAATGTTTGCTTTAAAAATGTCGCAGTTAGGTACGTCGCGAAAACGACCAATGGCAGACACAGTTAAACACTTCATAGTGGACATGCCGGACTTAATTTTTGATGGCGCTAAAATTCAATGTCTAGTTTGTAAACTCCCTTTAACGTGTTGGTCCCGAAGCCACTGTCAACGTCACATCGAAAGCAAACAGCAGCTTTCTGCAAAAATTGGTATACGAGACCAAGAAAAATGTACATTTGATTTATGTGTTACTCTTATTTTATGCAATCTATCGTTTCGTTTGCTAGACAAAGAAGCATTTGTCTCCTTCTGGAATAAATATGCGGACTGTAAATTACCTAGTCGGAAATTGATACGAAATGTAGTGCCATTTGCTCATGAACATATAGAAAAAAGAATTAAAACGGAATTGAAAGATAAAAAACTGTGGTTGTGTATGGACGAAACAACATATCGTCAAAAACATTCTGTAGTTAATGTAATGGTACGTACAATGGAACCACATTGACCGTCATCCTCCTTCTTACTTGCTTCCAAAAGAGTTATAAATTGTACTGCCGATGAGATTTTAAAGGTGGCGTTGAACTCATTGAACAAATTTGAAGTTTCAACTAAGCAACTTTTAATGTCTATGAGCGATGGTGCCGCAAACATGCGTTCTTTGGGCCGATCTCTTAAAGAACACAGTGGTAGCTTCTTACATGTAACGTGTAAAATCCATACTCTAAATCTTGCGGCACAAGCGATTCCTACATGTTTTCCACTAGTAAATGCATTGATTGCTAGTACAAAGGCAGTGTTTCTAAAGTCCACGAAACGTACCCGACTATTTCACAAACTGTGTCCTGATTTACCTGAACCACCACAGCCGATTGTTACACGTTGGGGAACATGGTTGCAGGCTGCGTTTTACTACAACAAATATTTTGATCATGTAAAGAAGGTAGTTTTAAAATTCAATCCGATAGAAGCTGCAGCAATCAAGAAAAGCCAAGAAATATTTCAAGATAGTCAGGTTAAAAGAGATTTACAAACTATTCACAACAATTACTTCGGACTAGCGGAGGGAATAGAAAAATTACAAAATGTTTCGATGTCGCTAGTGGATTCTGTTCAAATTGTGAATGATGTTCACGCACAGTTATGCGCTGTAGAAGGCGAAACAAATTGGTGTGTAATACGAAAATTTGAAAGTGTTTTAGAGAAAGACTCCGATTTTCTTATATTAAGACAAATTTGTGAAGGTGCGTGTGAAGATGCATTAAATTGTTTCAAAGATTATTTTAAGTATGCAAATATAATATCGCTAGATGTCGAACGGCCGTTTTCGGCATTAAAATACATTTATTCCGCACGTCGTACTCACTTGACTGAAACAGCTGTGGAAACATATCTAATGATTCAAATATTTAACAGATGTTACCCAGTTTGTGATTTCGCGGAAGACTTTTAAAACGGTAAGTGTTTCAACACGTTTTATAATTTATTTCTTACCTTCTATTTTATGTGTAAACTTTTATGCGTTCGCTACGCCTCTGGCTGTTACCGCATATTTGCCCAGGTTAATGATAATAAATGTGTATAAAACGGTTTATATTTCTAATAATACTCATTCTAGAAACATATGGTTCCTTAGGATGAATTAGAAATCTATGTAATATTCAATCTAGAATTCATAAAAACTTCATTTAATTTCTCGATTTTTACTCCCTATTTTACCATTTCTAATTATGCAATACAATGAATAACGAAAATTTCACAACGCTTTCAGGATTTCATTGAAATCTCTATACCCAAACACTGTAGATTTCTGCAAACCGCAGTGAGTGCAATGCTAGATTCATAATTCATAAGTTATCACTATCGCAGTAATCTAACTTATGCGTTTATTTATATATGTATGATGATTTGTTATAGCCACAAATGGTGTGATAATGTCGCGTAAATTTTCGAAGAGATAATGTTGGTTTCTATTGAATCAGGTGGTGAAATAGATTATTTAAAATCGACTTTATATACGTAATATCCGTTTAAGAATTTTTCAGAATATCTTTATTATTTACGGTTATTTAAAAATAATCTATCTAAGTATAGATGGTCAGATAACTCATACTATATATGAGTACCATCAAATTTGCAAATCATTTACTTAGTTTAAGAGTTATATACAGCGTGATTATCTAGTGCGTGGATGGAAGACTTTCTGAGCAACAGCCCACACTGCTTGCCGTACAATGGGGATTTTGAGGGAGATGTTCCCCGGTCGTTTGATTTCGTTGCGAGGTGACATCGGTTGGCCTGCCCGGTCACCCGATTTGAATCCATGTGATTTACTTATCGCCCTCGCACTATTGACCAACTAAAACAAGCAATTCGACAGGAAGTGGCTGCCATTCCATAGGAAATGATCAGCCGAGTGATGGACAACTTTCGTGAATGCCTTCATCAGTGTGTAAGCAACAACGGCACCCACCTAACTGGCCTTATTTTTAAAGCTAATAAATTACTATAACTAAAATGGCATTTTGTGTACTTTCAGATGAGAATAAAAAGAAAATTTTATATACTTTGGATTTTATTTAGCCTTGAAATGTGTCAGTTACTTTTGCCACACCCTATATAAATACTTCAACTTTGAGGACACCTGTATAAAGACATTATTTGCATCATTACCCCCTTTTATGCATTTCAAAGTAGACAGTGCGTCCTCGGATTGAGTTCACTGTAGGTATGATGGACAAAATTGTTTAAGTTGGAATTTAATATTTGGAAAATAAGTCCTGTTTGGTCTGAAACTTATTTTTAGTTTGTTTTCGATTTTTTTAAATCAAGTGGCCTGTATGGTTAAGCAAAGACTATTTCCGTTTCAGGTAAAGGACCCTTTCCGTTCGTATTATCAAGAAAAGTTGTTCGGAATGAAAAGTTATGGCGTTAAGGGAATTTTGTTAATGATCGGCCTACTTTGATCAAATCTAATTATCCTATTGTGTACTCTATTATCAAAGTAAGCCTATCATTTTGAAAATTTGCATAACTCCATAACTTTCCGTTCTAAGAAAATTTTCTTAGTAACACATTGACGTACTGTGAACGAAAAAAGGACTTTACCTGAAACGAAATTGACAAATAATGGATTTTATCAAAGTAGGCTGATCATTCAAAAAATTTTCATTACATCATAACTTTTCATTCTGAACAACTTTTCTCAAAAACATTTTGCCGTATTATTGATCGAAAAGGCGCTTAACTTGTATAGAAGATATCAGATCAAGAAATAAACTAAGAGTGCCGAATTACAGATTGGCCAGTTCCCAGAAAGCAATTGATTATTGGGGAACAAAATTATATAATAAATTGCCAGAGGTGTTCAAAACCTTACCTCTAACGAATTTTAAAAATAAAGTTAAGGCAATACTTTTGGAGCGGGAGTTCTACGACATCCAGGAATTTCTAGTCTAGTGCATATATGTTTTGTTTGTCTTTATTTATTTATTTATATGTCATTGTTTGTTATTTTAATTTTATAATTGACTTTTATCTTTTATTCTAATTTATATTTAATTGACTATTGTGCCGTTTACAAAAAAAAGACTGACAATTTTCTGAAATGGTTAAATTACGAATATAAATATATTATTATTATTATTATTTTCACATTTTTCATGGCCGTTTTAATTTCTAAAAAAATATAAACCTATACTGATCTAAATCCAGGGACACACTGTATATATGCATGTGCCCGTATTCTTTGAGTATTATCTATACAAACAAAATCCTATTGTGAATATCTTCTTAGGAACGCGTAACCTTCGAATATTGCATCATTTAATGACAAGGTACACGATTTTCGTAGATTTGTGCGAATCAGCTTTAAACTGCAATTCAAGGAGAGGCGATGGCCGCCTGTTTATATTTACACAACAAAGCAGCTTGACTCGGAAATCGTACATCGCATCTAAACAAATAAGGTTGATTATAAAATCTTTTTGCGAACTTCCGTTGCAAGATGTACAATTTGTATGTAAACTAGATTCTTTAAAGATAGTGTGATAGTATGTACAGTACCGTGCAATCGAATTAGGGCCACTATATAAATTTGAGTTTTAGCTTAATAAATAATACAAAGTAACAACGTTTGATAAAAACAATTTTTATTTATTTATATATATATTAACACGTACATTAATATTTCGTCGAACAACCCCTTGCTTTTATGACAGCAGCAATTCTTTTTGGCATGCTTGCTATACACGCTGCTACAACTTCTTTAAGGTGAGTATTATTTTGCCAGCTATTTCTTATGTTTGCTTTCAAAACGTCAACTGTTGTATTGGGAGATGCATAAACTGTACGTTTTAAAGAATTCCAAACATTTTCGATTGGATTCAGGTCGGGGGAATTGCCTGGCCATGGCAATATCATAGCACGAAAATATAATACTTGCACTTTACACCATCAAAACTACACGTAAACTAACTTGAAGCAGGTAAAGCCAGTTACCGATTACCGACCCTAAACGTACCTTGGATAGAAAGGAATGTTTGGTGGGGGTTATAATAACGAGAATTTTATACCTACTTAAGGGATTATCTCAAATACAATTAAAAACATTTTATTGCGGAAAATATTTAGAAATTTTGGTTATTATAATATTAATAGCAAATATTTGTATAAAATCAAAGTGGCCCTAATTCGATTGCACGGTACTGTAGTTTCTATAGCCGATAGAAAAATATTGAATTTGCTTTAAATTTACCTTAAAATGGCTGACCTTCACTTTAAGTCAGTTCGCTGAAATTCTAAATACAAACATTGGATATTATCCAAGTAAAATACTGAATTGGTTTTCCAATTTTCTGTTGGGAAATTTGAAATTTTTTGTTTTAAATGTTATCTAGTGTGTTTAAAATTTTAGAAATACTTCGAGTGATTATTTTTTAAGAAGTAATAGTCTCTAAACGAGAGTAAGTTACTCGATTTTAAGTGGAATGCAAATGTAGAATTACTTTAATTGAATGTATTGATAAAAAATCTTGATATTGCAATACCATGTATATATTTTAATTGTACAATGGGATAGAAAGCTATATAAGTGCTGCTTTCAATAAAATACCATCCTATTTTATTATCGTTATCAAATAGAACGAATACTACAATATCATTTTTGTTATACAGCATGTTCAAATTGTATAGAATATTTCTACAGTCGTCGTAGTACGTTATATGAAAAAATGCTTTATATACAAGTTTTTTAGCGAGATCTTGGCATTCTTTTGGGCTATGCAATTAAAAATATTGTTTGTCAATCATGATTTAATTGTTTTTAAATAGAATGGTTTTCTCTAATTATAAATGTTTATTTAAAATGTTATAAAAAACAAAAGAAACAATAAAATATAAAAGGTCACGCTTTTATTTCAAAAGAAATTAACATATCTAAAGCAAAAATGTGAAAGCATTTGTAATGTTATAGACGAGGAGAAAAATTGGTTTATCGAAATTAAATAATTAATTAATTGTACGGTCTGTGGATCTGGGAGTGTCCCCAAGACACTCTTCCGGTAGTTTAAGTACTAATCAATGTCGACTATTTACGATTTAAAAGAATTAAATTTGAAAAGAGAGAATTAACCTCAAATTGTGACGCTCCAATATAAACTCTATGTTTATATTTCACATACACGAGTGTATTTTGAAATTACCAAACTTGACTCCCACTTCGTAATGAACGTTGAATTTAATCACTAGACAATTGTAAAAGAACAGTTAGACAAGTACGCGTAGATGCTATTTGACCAAAGCCGAGAAAATTATAAGCGTCCCTTGACTCCTTTGTCCTTGATGGCGATTATTTTAGCATGGCCAATTAGGATATACCTTTTGAATTTCAATTTGGTATTAAATTTCAATTAACTTTCCCTATTCTAAAAATAGATTCATTTTGGAAGACAAACCGCCATGAAGGTTCCTAACTAAAAGACTGATTCTATTACATTTGACGTACCAACAACTGTAGACGATTACATTTTCTTAACGTATACGCCGACTTTATTAAGAAAGATATTTAATTTACGATATTACGGCAGAGATGCGAATTTATTCTTTACATTGTTGTAGGAAAATATTTCATTAAATTAGAAAATTTAATATATGAAGAAAATGAACAAACGACAAGTTATTTCTCTGTTCCACCATGATCGTCGCTGTAGTAAGGTAACATTAGCTGCTAACACCCCCGTCACCTAGATAGTCGGCTATAAAAGGAGTTGGAGACCCTGAGAAAGAAGCCCGAGGGATTTTGGTGTTGAACGAGTGGACATTCGTAGTTGGCTGAACGCATTATATGTGGTGCTAATGATTGCTGTCGATGTTGAAAAATGTCAAATTACAAATTCCATATTCCATATAATTTGAACACGCTGCGTGTGATTATAAATAATGTCATAATTTATATGAAATATAAACAAATTCGTTCATGTATTCCTTTTGTTTGACTATATTTTTAAAATTGATATTTTGCAACAAGTAAACTACTATTGTGTAACAAACAAAAATTCAGGTCATCCTAAATTTTATAATTCTTAAGTAGCAAAAGATTTTATGTTCAAGTTACAAGTAAAACAGCACTCGAAAAAAAACGGTTTAATCTAATCAAAACGGAAACTGTATACACGAATATAAATCTTTCAAGTGTTTAAAGAATGAGCACAAATACATTTAAGAGATAAATTAACTCATTACGCTGTTAACAATAATAGGTACTGTATGATATTTGTTTCCTGCTTATTAACACTTACAAAAAATGTATACATGCGCGAGGCTAAATTTTGCTGTGGTTCAATTGATATTTATTTAAAACCGTTAAATATCTCATTTCAAATATGGAAAGACATACAAGTAATAAGTTTCATTGTATTTACTTGTTATTAGTTTCGTTTTTGTTATTACCTTGGACAATTTCCAAAAAGTTATTTTCATTATTCCAGGATCTGCATCCCAGTGGAAAATTTTATGGGCCAGACGAAATTTATGGTTCGACTCATTAAAATTGTTGATATTATAAATTTCCCAGATGATTTTAGTGATATTTTAAATGGTTAGCACTACAATTTTGGTAAATTTCCGTTGTACATATTCAGAAGTTCTTGTACAGGACATTATTGTAAAGACACTTGCATTTTTTAAAAATGGAACTAAACATTTTGAATGAATTTAATATTGATTCAGTATTTCTTGTTGGACTGTTGATTTTAAAATGAAACCGTATTTATTGTTAATGGCGCAGTTCAATCATAAGTAGTCTGGGCAAACAGCGGTAACAGTCAGTGTAGTAGATATGTGGTGCGGAGTCGGCGATTATTTATTTCACGCGTTCACAGCGTCAGTATTAAATCGATGCTGTATGCGAGTAGTTCTGTGTATATGTAGGCTGTCGTAACTTATTTCGTAATTGTACGCTTATGTTTGCTTTAAAAATGTCGCAGTTAGGTACGTCGCGAAAACGACCAATGGCAGACTCAGTTAAAAACTTTATAGTGGACATGACGGACTTAATTTTTGATGGTGCTAAAATTCAATGTCTAGTTTGTAAAATCGCTTTAATGTTTTGGTCCAGAAGCCATTGTCAACGTCACATCGAAAGCAAACAGCATTCTTCTGTAAAAAGTGGCATACGAGACCAAGAAAAAAGTACATTTGATTTATGTGTTACTCTTATTTTATGTAATCTATCGTTTCGTTTACTAGACAAAGAAGCATTTGTCTACTTCTGGAATAAACATGTGGACTGTAAATTATCTAGTCGGATATCGATACAAAATTTAGTGCCATTTGCTCGTGAACATATAGAAAAAAGAATGAAAACGGAATTGAAAGATAAAAAACTGTGGTTGTGTGTGGACGAAACAACAGATCGTCAAAAACATTCTGTAGTTAATGTAATGGTACGTACAATGAAACCACATCGGCCGTCATCCTCCTCCTTACTTGCTTCCAAAGGAGTTATAAATTGTACTGGCGATGAGATTTTAAAGGTGGTGTTGAACTCACTGAACAAATTTGAAGTTTCAACTAAGCAACTTTCAATGTCTATGAGTGATGGTGCCGCAAACATGCGTTCCCTGGACCGATCTCTTAAAGAACACAGTGGTAACTTCTTACATGTAACGTGTAAAATCCATACTCTAAATCTTGCGGCACAAACGATTCCTACATGTTTTCCACTAAATGCATTGATTGTTAGTACAAAGGCAGTGTTTCTAATGTCCCCGAAACGTACCCGACCATTTCACAAACTGTGTCCTGATTTACCTGAACCACCACAGCCGATTGTTACACGTTGGGGAACATGGTTGCAGGCTGCGTTTTACTACAACAAATATTTTGATCAAGTAAAGAAGGTAGTTTTAAAATTCAATCCGACAGAAGCTGCAGCAATCAAGAAAAGCCAGGAAATATTTCAAGATAGTCAGGTTAAAAGAGATTTACAAAATTTCACAACAATTACTTCGGACTAGCGGAGGGAATAGAAAAATTACAAAATGTTTCGATGTCGCTAGCGGATTCTGTTCAAATTGTGAATGATGTTCACGCGCAGTTATGCGCTGTAGAAGACGAAACAAATTGGTGTGTAATACGAAAATTTGAAAGTGTTTTAGAGAAAGACTCCGATTTTCTTATATTAAGACAAATTTGTGAAGGTGCGTGTGAAGATGCATTAAGTTGTTTCAAAGATTATTTTAAATATGCAAATATAACATCGCTAGATGTGGAACGGTCGTTTTCGGCATTAAAAAACATTTATTCCGCACGTCGTACTCACTTGACTGAAACAGCTGTGGAAACATATCTAATGATTCAAACATTTAACAGATGTTACCCAGTTTGTGATTTCACGGAAGACTTTTAAAACGGTAAGTGTTTCAGCATGTTTTATAATTTACTTCTTACCTTCTATTTTACGTGTAAACTTTTATGCGCTCGTCACGCTTCTGGCTGTTATCGCATATTTGCCCAGGTTAATCATAAGTTTTAAATATTGGCTCGTCAATAAATCCGATTGAATAATTAATACTAGCCGGCAATATTCAGGAAAGGAGAAACACCTTTCTTCAGCTAATTAATGATTTAATTGGATTTAGAGACCTCCACAACTCTTGAATGATGATTATTTCAGTTCGAAATTATGTTGTAGAAGCATTATGTGGATGTTAAAAAGATAAAAAAACAAAATTCCTTTCTTTCTACAACATTCTGCTAGCAAACTTTATGATAGTCGCTTTGAAAGATAAACTTGAAAAGCTTCTATTTAGAAGAGGCTTCATACGCGAAAGGGCTGTTCTTATTTTACGCGAAACAAGTTTCACGAAGTAGTGGTAATGTTCGATCATACTCTCGCAGTAAATATTGCACATATACGTTTCTCGAAAATTCAATCAAGCACAAAAACGAGGTGTTCACTGAAATTTGTCCTGAATGTTTCCATGAAAACTAGTTCCCTAGCTAGCGTAGGCGACAAGTTACGGGAAAACTTCGTGCAGCTCGATTTCTCGGAATGAGAAAATAATTACATACATAGGCACAATTTGGGTTAGGCAGAAAAAGTTTATGTATTGACAAATTTAGGCAAAATTATACTCCCATGTAAATGTATACATAAACTCGTTTTTTGAGTACAGGCTTTAACGGTTGTTGTTTTTATTTTCAGTAATATCATTATATGTACATATGTATATTTACAATATTAATTTACTTGCAAATGCAATAAAGGAGTCACGTTTTAGCAATTGTATACTTTTTCTAATGTTGCCACATCGGCAAATCGATTCAAACGCGTGATATTGTACCCTTCAAACAATATTTTTCTACTTTTGTTTGTTTTAAAGTTTTTAGCACACCTAGACGGGGTATACGAATGGGAGTGAGTCATGACATGGTATTGTACTACTAAGCGATCGGTGCATCAATACCAAGCAGATCCAAGGGCGCTGTTACCTTCAACTCGTTTATCTTTCGAAGTTCGCTACCTACATGGACAATGGTTTAGGTCACGTCATTTGTATTGAAACTGGACAAATATTAGCCGCTAGCAAGAAAAGTTTCAATTTAATAATAATAATAATATAAATTTATTGATAAAACAAGACAAAGTAAGACAATAAAAATAAAAAAGGGACATAATACATAAGGAGCATATCAGTCATCAGCATGATGCTATTGACTGGTCTTCAATTCTCACAAAAATAAACGAAACTTACATGAAAAAAGAATTAAAAAAACATGTTTTAATCACAAAAAAGAGAAAAATTATAATATATTGTCCCACAAGTAAAATGCTGGATCGAACAAATCTAAAACTAAGATGAGACCGTTTCCGGAGTTTCTTGCATGACGAAAATAGATTTTCTTGCAAAAATCAGTCTCTATTCAAGAAGATATTTTTATTTCAAGACTATAAAAATGTATACTATAAGAAAATAATTTTCATTAAGTTTTATTTGTATTAAATAAATATTTTCTTAGGGTTAAAAAATCAAGCAAATCTAAGACAGAAAAATATTTCTTCCAAGGAAATCAGTGAGTTTTAAGTAAAGAAAATATTCATATTGAAGGTAGGAATGAAAAAATGGTTCAGATCGCACAAAGTTCTATTGAGAAATTAGGCGACCGGTTCAAAAAATACATTTTCAGGCCAGCTACAAGGATATTCAATAAAAGCAAAATTACAATAATCATCATTAATTATAATTAATAAGTTAATATTTAAGTTTATTTGCCCTTTTTTTTATTATTATTTATTATATATAAAACAACCTATAGTTAAAAAAAAATACATTAACTGCTATCTTTTGAAAATGTTTATGAAAAGTGACTACATCTTTTGAAAGTAGGTGGCGCCAGGAAACATTTTAGTGCTGTTTTTGAAGATTAGGGGCTTAAACTGAGAGATGAACAACAATGTGGGCAGGAGTAACAAGGCGTTAGTGCTTTTCTCTTCTTACATTGTTTTTGTTGGGAGTGAGTTAACGTCTAGAATAGGTTTAATTTTTTTGAAAAAACGTATTTTCAACGTTGCCATGTTTTTATTCGAGTGTTTTCGCTTTCTTCAATGTGAGAGGCTTGTTTTGTATTTGAAAGATGTATTTGTAGGTCCTCTGGTGAACATGCCACAAATTAACATGTGTCTTTCTTCCAGAATTGGTTTGTTTATTAGGAGTTAACATTTTCAAAGTTGCATCTTATTTAAAAATATACTTATTTGTGACACTATCGCCATAAACAACAATTTAACAGGCTAGTAAGTTTCTTAGCGTTGGACTGAAATTTGCATAGTAATTGTATATCACCGCTAGTAGATATACAGCGTGTCCCACTAAGAGTGCGGACCGGCGATATCTTGGAAACTACAACAGCTATGGTGATGGGAAAAAAATTTCATTACTAAAGTAGCAAAGGGAAATCCAAAGAAAAAATATTGAAATTCGAAGTATGACCACTAGGGGGCGCACTTGCTAGGCTCAACCGTAAATTTTAAATTAACTGGTAAAAATTCCAGGATTAACTATAATTTTAAATGCTCCATTAAAAAGCTTAGTTAATTACTTACCTCTTTGGTCAAAGACGTTTTGTCATATTTTGAGTAATAAGTGTAGTAGGCGTTGCCGAATCATGTAAAACTAAACCTGTTATAACTTCTGCAGTTTTTACCCGAATTAAAGAAGTGTGGACTTGTTTGAAAGGGCATTCAGCGTTGTTTTAGATGTTGCAATTTATGCTACCCGTTAATGTTCAAGAAACGTACCAGATGGCGTTATTCCCTACCGTATGAGTTTTTCTCAATTATCTCTAAAAATTCAAATGCAACAATATGCTTTCCTTGTATTGTGTTTGAAGAGTTTTGACAGACTAAGGTAGTGGTGAAAACCGCTTAGTGATATCTTTTTCCTTTTTCCAGATAATAACGAAAATAGTCCATTATCAGTAATAATCTCCCTACTAGTTACAAATACCTACTTAGTAATATCGAAACTTATCTTAGTTGGCCATGAAACAAAGGAATGAAAACAATAACAAAATTTAGCAGTTACAAAATAAACAAATAAATGACAACAACGCAAAACCAAGGCAGTACCAATAGTATATAGTATAGTGTTACTTGAAATGAAATAAACAATAACTTAATTTTATTTTAAATGTTTAAACTGTTTGCCGTCATTATTTATACACAGATTTAGTCTACGAGGAGTGCAAATAACGGCTGCTTCGATTTCCAGTCTTTGTAGACTGGCGATATCATTATGAATCGTTTGAATCAGCTTTCATTGTAGGACGTGTTTGGTAACCCAGAACTTTTATCCTTCCCCATAAATAAATGTTAAACCTAATCAGATCTGGGGATCTAGATGGCTATGGAAAAATAGATCCTCTTCCAATCCACTGATATGGAAATGTATTATTAAGATAGTCACGGACGATTCGTAAACAACGAGCTGGACAGCTGTCATGTTGAAACCACCGTATTTTTAGAGTTTCCAACGAAACATTTTCTAAAAGTGTTGGTAATTCGTTACGTAAAATGTTTAAGTGTGTTCCATTGTTTAAGTTGCCTTCAAACATAAATGGTCCAATAACTTTATCACCTAAAATGCCATACTACATTTACACTCCATCTATGTCGATGATCAGCCCATGATCGGCTCATCATTAGCAAAAGTAGTTTCATCAGTCTACAACACGCAGTGTAGATATCTTTTAACCAATTACAATTATTGAGTCTATGGTCAAAATCTGTATCGGTGTGACGTATTGTCTATTAGGGTGCGATGAATTGATGACTTACTTTTACGTACAATGGAAGACATTTCTCTAGTGCCTGTATGAAGATAACCTTCAACATATGCTAGGACATTTATCACATCAGCTTCAGTTCTAGCTACACGTGCTATAGTATGATTTCCATGAGGTTGAACGTACCCTGTTTCACGTAATCGTGTCGCCAAACATTAGAATACTTCTCGGCTGAAATGCTTTCTTTCTAGATATTTAAGAGCATATTCACGTTCAACAATAAACGCGTTTTCAGAACATTGAAAACACACTGCAAGCATATCAAACGCTTCTGCATTAGAAAACGGCATTTTTTATCATTCAACGGCTAAGCAGTAATCTTTAAGAGCCAGTGCGCAGTAAAATTCTATGTACCTGTCACAATTGTCAAATAAATAATTGTTTCCATAGCATGCTAAATTCTGCCGTTGTATTCAAATCATACTAGATTTTGTTACCTTTATTTTAAAGGTGATCAAAAACAAACAGTCATATTAAACTAATACCGATGCAATTTTATGTGTAAAAGAGTAAGAGTTATTATTCCTTTGTTTCATGGCCAACTAAGATAGGTTTCGCTATTATTAAGTAGGTATTTGTAATAGGTACGGAAATTATTACTGATAATGGGCTGTTTTCGTTGTTATCTAGAAAAAGGAAAAAGATATTACTATGCAGTAAAACTCTTCAAACACAACATAAGAAAAGCGTATTGTTACATTTGAATTTTTAGAGATATTTGAGAAAAAACTCGTACGGTTGGGAATAACGCCATCTGGTAGATTTCTTGAACATTAATGGGAGGCACAAATTGCGAGGTCTAAACAGCGCTGAATGCCCCTTCAAACAAGTCCACATTTCATTAATTCGGGTAAAAACTGCAAAAGTTATAGCAGGTTTAGTTTTACATGATTCGGCAACGCCTACTACACTTATTATTCACAATATGATAAAACGTCTTTAACCAAAGCGGTGCGTAATTAACTAAGCTGTTTAATAAAGCACTTAAAATCATAGTTAATCCTGGAACTTTTACCGACTAATTTCAAATTTACTGTTGATCCTAACAACCGCGCCCTCTAGCGTTCGTGTTTGGAATTTAAAAATATTTTAATTAAATTTCTCTTTACCACTTTAGTTATGAAAATTTTTTTACCATTACTATATCTATTATAGTTTCTAAGATATCGCCGGTCCCCACCCTTAATGGGACACGCTGTATATATAGGTAGATATATATATATATGCAAATCGAAACTTGAGTCTTAACATTTGTATTAAATGCAGAATTTTGCCAAAATTAAAGACAATTCAACGTAAACAAATCGCGTGTCCTGCTGGTAATACGCCGATGTCCGCCAGAGTAAATAGAGTTTTAAATAAAATACTGTTAGCATTTTATTTAAATACTCGGCTTTAGATTGGCCAACCTATTAAATTTCCACAAATTGAAACCAGGTGATGATATCAAATGATTTATAAAAAAGGTTGATGATACATTTGAGGTTGGTAAACTTGCTGTCAGCATTAAATAATATTTTTCCAACAGTCACGTTGGAATTTATCTATTAAATAAACATATTTTATCCGTTTATCTATAAATTTTACAGGCAGGTATATCAATGTCAATTGTCAAATACAGATTTGTCGATACGATCACCAACATTTGCATTGCCAATTTATTAAAAGAAATATGACATTTTACAGTTATTTGATGTTAACATACATCCACCTACATACATAAGTGAGCTGTACATTATTTAAATCTGTACACAGTAAGGTGTGTCTCTAAATGTAAAATATAAGAGACGTATATCTAAATACCTAATTTTTCGGTAAAAATCAAGTTAATTCCGATCCATTTTTGAGTGAAATACGTAACGCTAACGCGGGAGAAAGATGGAAAGATTGCGAAGCGAGAAAAAAGAGGTGTTCGCGATTTAAGGTCACCTGTCCCGTTTAATTAAAATTAATCGCCGTGTAGTACGCGCGAACGCCGCCAGATGTCAGGCGGAGTCGCCTTTTCAAACAACACCATTAACATTAAATTACTAAGGATAGCGAACGGGTTTTTTTCGGGCTTAATGGAGTGATTTTAACTAGTTAATTGTGACGATACTCTTGTATAGATTATGCACGCGCCGTATAATATTTATAATTGGTTTTATACATAAACTAAATATACTAAAACGGGATGCCTTTCAGGATTTTCGTTGTGGTTAAAGGCATGTCACGAAAGAAGGATTTCTGATTTTAAGGCGTGGTAGCGTTTGATTTCATTCAAAAAAAAATTGCGAAATAATTATACGGATGATTTTGTACTTTATAGTAACATAATACAGCGAAATTGAATATTTTATTATAAAATTGTTTTAATGTGATGCATCGTTATGAATTCCCCAGTGAATTCAAATACGTAAGAAAAAGAATTTTTTATTTCCATGAATTTATGAAATCGCTTAATCACGACAATGAACTTGTATTGGTGAAATATTTCGTAATACTTGTGTAAAACTCATTATACATGCTTGTATTTTAGGGATTTATTTTTCCTGGACGAAATAAAATCCAAATCAAATCGATTGATCATCAAAAATATTAATCATGTGATATTTGATTCTCAAACGCAGTTAAACAAGTGCAAATAGTTCGTGATTTGCTAATAGCTTACGTAAATTTGTATTTAGCATTAGTTAAAGCGAAGGTTAAATATATTTTGATAACATTAAAAACGTCACTGTGGCCAGACAAAAATACGGAAAATCCTAATTTATCGTTTTAATGTTATGTATATGTTTCTTTTTTTGGTTTTGATTACTCAAACTCAATTAATCATACACGTAGTGGGTGCAATGCAAGTGTGATTATTTTCGAATTTGGCATCTTAAATAGTCATAAAGGCGTTCGGAAAGATAAATTAGTAATTGCTTCGGTGTTTAAATCCTTACGTTACGAATATAATATAACCTTGTGCCAGATTCTAGAGCCAGAGAAGATGATGATGTAGGATCGTGTGATGTAGACGTGACGTTATTATTCGTGAACTTGGCAAACTCGAAGATGTAAACATGGGCAAACTCACGCTGCTATCACGAAATCTTAGCGCTTTTCTCTGTTCTCGACTACAATAACGAACTTGTTGAGTATAACCTTCTTTTCCTCTCCAGATTATAGGTGGAAGAAAAGAGATAATTAAAGTGCTAGTCATAAGGAAGTGTTCGAAAAGTTTGCTAATGTTACACAGTTATGTACAAAAGTATTTGACCAAAATGTGTCACAGTAAGAACGCTTTTTTTATAAAATTGATTTAATCTAAAAATATTTGTTTTATTTTGCTGTTTCAAGATCCTAGCCTTGGATAAAGGACACTCATTATCGTCATAATTCTAAAACAAAAAATGGAGAGTCTACGATTTATTTTCAGGTAAAATATCTACATATGGATTTAAACATGTATACGAAAATGATTGTAATCAATCATTTGCGACTGGTTAAAACACTCAGAATATGACCAAGAATCATTGGATCATGGTCCGCGTCCAGATGGCCTTTTTGATCTAATCTGTTCCTAATGGAGGCTGCAAGTTTGAAGTAGTACCAATTAGCAGCTTTAGTTGAAACTATATTTAGGAATGATAAAGATTAATGAATTCCAAGTTCCTGGGTCCTGATTCGTAAGAGTAATTGCAATGCAATGCCAAGGACTCCACCAAAAGATGACAATCAGTTTCTAGGATTCTCAGGGAATCTTGCCAATTGGTTGCATGAAGAAGAGCTGTACAGTAACAGGAGAATATTATGCAATCTGAGATTTCATTAAAATGACAGAAAGTTGGGACAAAGTGTATTGTTCCTCCATGGCAATGAACCATTGAGCAAGATTAGACATTCAAAAACTGTCGTTGGTGATTGTTGTTTCGAAGAAGTTTAACATCTTTATAATCCGAATTTGGGGGCCTTTAAGTATTTTTCGTTTTTGAAGCCTATAACAAACACGTACATAAGAATGGCACTGCCGAATAGTTGTGTCAATTTTTTGTTTCACGGTTTCATTTTCAACGTAATTTTTTACTGAGACAGAGAGACTTAAATATCTCAACATCGGCGGGCTTGATGTGCCGGTAATCGGTGAAGCTAACGCGCCGACGTGCGGGCGGGATTAGCAAACGTGACGGACCGTTACCTATGATGATAACAAGGCCTAAACGCCGTTCGATGACGTCACGCTGTTCAGGTAATGTATCGCCATGCATGATATTATTTTTTTTGCATTTCTTTTTTTAAGTTGGGTATCTGTAGAACAAGTTATTATAATTGTTGCAATACGTTCGCTGCTGTGAATATGACATTTACATATATCAGCATCCAAATGGCTATGTTCGGTGATAATTTAAAATATATTGTATTAAAACAGAACGTTTATGATACGCATTTAAAAACATGTCTTCGTGTTCAAAAATAATTTTGTTAAATATAACGTAAGAATATAAAACTATTTGAACAATAAAATCTCCACGTATTTTGTCAAATACAACGGACAGTTAGGGAATTGTGTTGGAATAGCATCTTTTTTAAGCCTAGGATTTTTTAAACTTACAGTTATAGTTTCGCCGGTTCTTGAATATGTAGGTGTTGAAACATAAATGATATCTTCTTTTACAAAGTGCAACTCGGAAACAAAACAGCCGACGCCACAGTGTTTAGGTTACCCCGTCTTTATGGTTTCAGAAAAGGTTCTATCGTTTATACAACACTAGAAAAACGGTAAACGCGTTTATGGCTGATCGTTCACCTAAGACAATATACGTCACAGCCTGCTGAGGTCAGAGCTATTAGGCCTTGTTTAATATCGGAAGAAACGACTTGTTACATAAGGATATGTCTGTCGAGATGTTGCAACACTTCCGCAGGTATCGAACATTTAGGTATCAAAAAGGATTCGTTCCTGCAGGGACTTTGTAGTGTAGTGGTAGCGAGAATAGAAGTCGTAGGTTCCAGTCCTACCGACGTCTTGAGATTTTTATTTTAATTAAATTTAATTACGTCGGCAAAATCAAGGAAAAATTGATTTTTTAGATTAATCTTTGCTGATATCCTATTTTGTGCATCCAGAGATAATTTTCTTGAATTCCTTAAAGATTATTTGTGACACAATAGCGACTAGAATAAGTGAAATTGCCCGTCTCACATAATTTAAAGTTCTAATTGAGTCAATAATAGTTCACTAATAACCTTGACCAGGCTAGATATCCCAAAAACCACACCGATTTGGGACGCCTAACAAAAACTGATTTCCCATGAACCCCACAGCGTGCATAACAGATTACGACCTACGTATAAAAGAAAACGTTAATTGAATCAGATACGTTTATTTACGATTCACCAAGCACAAATTATCAGAAAGCGCTTGCGCATCTCCTTAATCTACGAATACGGTATTTCCCTAACAAAATCACATTCTTGTTCACGTATCAACGTGAACATATCGTCGAGAGATAACAGGATTCGTCAGCGCGAAATAAAAGAAAAATGATTTATAAATGCGGAAAAAACCTGTTCGCCTATATTAGCCGGACGTTCATATGTAATCTAATTTCGTAAGCGTTCATTTAACAGCATATATATTGTATGCGTGTCATTTATGTACATAGGTGCCTTCACGTTTAAAAGCGTTGAGAAATTTCTTTTTTCCACTCATAGTACAGTAACATTTCAATTATCGATATATCACAGGTTATAATGATATTAGTTTTTACGAATGTAAATTAATGGACTGTAATACATAAGCAACTAAGCAAGTGATAAATTTTAATGTGCTAATTGGACAAGGACAGCCTACAAAAGGATTATGCAGTATTCAGCTTATCGTTATCATAAGATTGTAGCGTGCTGTTATATACGCTATTATATGAAACAATTTAGTTTTAAATAGTCGAGCAGTTCGAGTTATTTGTAATAAATATAAATAAAATAAATAAACAAATGTTAAATTACTTTAATTCTGTAGGTTACTCATCTGTTTATTTGCTTGGAATCATATTTATTAATTTGTATTTTCCAGTTACTCAATGTTTGCTTGTTGTTATACAATAAGGCTAACAAAGTATTAATATTACTTTGATCAATTCAAATCCTAATTTAAATTGATCATTTTCCCACAACCATTTCTAAAATAATTTGCTTAGAGAATATTACATCATACTGCAATTGATTGTTGCCCTAAGGTCCGCTAAAAGATGGCGTTATCAAATTGAGGCTCTTCCATTTCTTCATTTTGTAAGAAATTTATACAAAATTTTCACTTGGGTGTGGTTCATCCAAACAAGTATCCAACACAGCTGTTTGAATGTAATCCATAAAAAACTTACAGAAGGCAAATGATTTATTGGTTGCATTTATCCATTATTTAAATGGTATACAATACACGATTAATTAAGTGCAAAGAGAATTTTAAAAAAACCCACCACCGAGCAATTTGTCTTGTGTGTTTATTTTTTATTTGTAGAGATCGCCTTTTATCCATTCTCATAGACAATAATCTAAAAAGGTAAGGTCTGGAGGCCATTTCGGCCGATTCATCAAAAGAAATAATAGTGGAAGGTCGTTTTCAAGAAGGTCTAGATGAAAGGGCCTTGTAAGATGCGGAGAAACATTCAATCGACAAACATTCGATGTTTACCCGCAGCGGAGTGACATTTAAATTTTTTAGCGAAATTTCTTACATAAATATATTTTAAAATTTTACAAAATATGTAATTTTTTAATTTTTGCACTTGTAACTATAGAGTTGCGATGTTGTTGTTGCTGTTGTTGATGGCCTCGGCCTAAATCATTAACCGCTTACACAGAAAGACAAAAAAACTGACATTCTCGATGGACTCATTCGGGGGTAGACATCATTCGCTTCACATCCGCGATCGATCGGGTGATAGAGTTGTGATTTCCATGAACAAATGCTTCTGATGGAGACAAATATTTTGTCGAAATGTTAAACTTACTAATTTAATCTCAAATAAAGTCCATATTACCAAAAATACCAATTTCCCTGGTTATTGAAATATCACCACTAGAAAAGAACTTAAATTCTCTCAATATAATACACAGATAAAAATTTTGGGACAGCAACGCTTGTATTTTAAAAATAAGAACAATTTATACCAAGAATTACAACACGTTTATTTATTCTAGCAAAATATTTAGTTGCTCTAATAAAAAATATAGTTGGATTTAAGATGAAGTGTTGCTGTCACACATTTTACTCTACACTTTATTTAATTTTAATTTTTGTTGAGGTAACTATACACGTCGGTCCAGATACGAACGGGATGTTGCCTTTGTGAATGGCAACAGAGCATTCGAATCTCACTGATAGGTCGAGTCGAATCGCAGTATATCGTAAGCCGAGCAGCGGTACGCACGCTTTTCCGCTCAATCACGCAATATTATAATTCAACGTCTTTTGACAAAATGTGCTAATATAGAATTACTGCGTAATTTTTCTGTATTCTTAGATTATGTTAGAAAATACAATTTCTTATATTCATTTTGTTGCTGTTATATGATGTAGGAGAACGAAAAAGTAATTCTAATTTGGAAAATAAACAACGATTCTTGTACAATTAAACTAAAGAAGAATAAATTCGATGTTATTAATGTTACCTTATTAAGGGGAAAAATCTCCTGGCAATATTGAACTTTGTAACTTTTGTATTTGTTGCGTTTCAAAATACGTTTCACAGTACTTCTACTAATACCGATTTCGTCTGAAATTTGCTGGCTAAAGCAAGGTTCGCCCATTTCAACTAACGAACAAACCCTCACTTTTCTCTCCTCCCGCTCGGGATGCGTAACAGGGATTTGGGTCTGTTCGTCTATTTGTTGGCATTCACGGCAATTCGCAAAATACCATTTAATGATCTGTACCATCTCTGCGGTTGTATAAACTAACATAATGTATTCGAAATCCACGATCTCTTATTAGAACCTTACGAGCGCACAGAAAGACAAAGAGTACGTCAAATAGGCTACAGCAGTTGTACGCGGCGAGGCTGGCCGGCGGGGATAAATGCAAGGATGCCAGATCGCGCTACGTACAATATATCTCGCAGCCCGGTGAAGCATGAACTTTTGTGTGTACGTGTTGTAATTCTTGGTGTAAATTGTTCTTATTTCAAAAATATAAAGATTGCTGTCCCAAATTCTTTTTCTGTGTAGACATAGAAAATGTAACATGAATTTCAATTTCTTTCAAAAATGTTATGCTCAATGAATATACTAAACAAGATTTGTTGCTGTAAATTGTGTTGTTTTATGTTTTAAATTTCAATTTGACATATTGCTATATTATATAGGGAATTATTAAAAAAAAGAATGCTTAAAATTAACAGTTGGGACGAGCGGGCTCGCCGGGCTTGGCGGAGCGCTTGTCCAACGAAACTAGAAGGCCAAACAGCTTTGACGTCAGCAGGCTGTGACGTATTTTGCATTAGGTAGTTGATTAGTCATGTTTGTCGATTGGACGTTCACAGGTTCAGATCGTTTCTTTCGTTTTGAATTGGTTTATCCAAATTATATTGGTTTTACTTTGTTAGTGGTACCTGTAATGTATTTCTAGTGTTGTATAAGCGATAAAACCTTTTCTGAACCGATTGTATGTTTTGTTTGTGAGTTACACTTTGCAAAAGAAGATATTATTTATTTTTCAACAGCTATAGATTCAAGGACCGGTGAAACTATAATATACTGTTTTAAAAATCCTAGGCTTAAAAAACTAAAATACCCTACTAACTACTTGCATGTGGGAAAAAGTAGTAATAGATTAGGTAAAACACCACATAATAAAAAATTAAAGACCCTGGTTAAATAGCATGCACATTTTCTCGTGAAATTGAATAAAATTTTAAATAAAATTACAATTGCTGTATCATTTCAACTTTAGTTTCCTCCAAATACATGTACAATTACAAATAATAATAATTAGTCGATTAAATATCAACCACAAATATATCTTTCACGAAAACGGTGCTCGGTTACGTGTTTGGTTTTTGCTTTTAAACTTCGTTTTTTTTAAATAAAATCGAATGGGACGCGAGGAAGGGCTCAGTTGGCGACTGGCATCCTCTTTAAACCGGAAGCTCTTTAAAACTTAAAAAAGGAATGCAAAAAAACGATTCCGTTACCGCTTAGGCTAATATCGCGCATGGCGATACATCACCTAAAGAGCATGACGTCATCTAAGAGCACTTAGGCGTTATATTGGCGGTAACGGCTTGTCCGTATCTGTAATATTCCAGCCCTACGCGGCCCGGCCCATTCGCACCTCTAATATAAATCATAAAAATAAATAATTATTCAACAAAATGCGGGCAATATCTGCCGGTTACTCATTTCCACCAGACATTTGTTTACAATATCGAGTATTACATATATTTTCGACATGTCATTACCAAAAAAAACCACCAATTTACATTTTTTAAACTGAGTAGGTCATGGTATTTAAATTACTAGGTCAGAATATTTGTCGCTGAGGTGTCCTTTGTTTTAAGCTTTAATAATTAAGGAGCGTAGGAAACCAATTAACTGCAAGTGATATGCGACTCAAAATCTCTACCGCATTGTGGTACTTTGCTTTACATTACGATGATGATTGTGATGATTGTTTACGAAACTCCTGTCTCTATACATA
This sequence comes from Dynastes maya, assembly GCA_029619315.2. Taxonomy (NCBI): domain Eukaryota; kingdom Metazoa; phylum Arthropoda; class Insecta; order Coleoptera; family Scarabaeidae; genus Dynastes; species Dynastes maya. The sequence continues at coordinate 13,358,407 of JAROYE020000002.1, read as the reverse complement.
TATAAGACGTCGATTCGTAGCCCTGACGACAAAGCACAAGGTCTTGAGTGTAATAACAGTTCTAAAGTGTAAACACCTCTATATTTGCTTGGTTTTGATAGTTGTTTTTTTTTTTTATTATTTTTGTTATTTTTCGTAACCGCTTTTAATGAGTTGCGTCGTACATCCAACGAATGCAACAAATAGGTATTTGGTTGAAATTGTAAGTATTGATTTCGAAAGCGCATAAATTTGTTATTATCATTTCGTTATTGTTTTGTTCACGTGCGCACACTTTATTTCTACATAAGCTGTAGATATGCTAATATCAAGATATGTAAATATTTTAGAATAAGGAATGTTCTGCAAAGTGATAAATTAGTAATCATTAATCACCTAGTAAAACTGTAAATCTGTCTGACATCCTTCCTGTCTAACAAAGATAGATGTGGTTTCTTTTGTTTACTTTTAGTATATCATAAGCACTTTAAGTGATACACCAATATAGCTGTAACAACATAATCTTTGTTAAATTTACAGTTTATGGGTAACAGTGACTGAAGATAGAGCACTGCACTGGCTAGGAAAAACCCGGCCCGCTCTTCTTTTCATTGCGAGCCGGGCCGGGCCTAATATTGTACGGGCCTGACAGGCCGAGAATGTTTTATTAAATACATCGAATGGAAATAATCATATGCAGTAAATGATGTTCAATTTTTACGCTATCGTTTGTATTAACACTTTAATATAGTATGAAAAACAGACAAAAAAGATAAATGTTTCATTCTACTCATTATAATGTAGTAATAAAAAAATGTTTAGAAATAGACTGTGCACATATAATTACTTAAACAGGCTAAAATAATTTAGACGGGCCAAGCTGGCTTAAATTTCCTAACGGGCGGGCCGAACGGGCCTTGTGCCGAGGCAATCAACGCAACGGGCGGGCCGAGGGGGTACACTCACTCTCTACAATAGGCCCGTGCTGTGCTCTAACAGAAGGAAAATTTGAGTTTTTGAGCTTATATTTTCTCTGCTTTTATACATCTTGTATGATGTTTTTTAATTTGTTTACGCATTGTTTAGAAAATGTTAATTACTGTTTTAGATTTTTGAGAATAAATATTTATACTTTTGTAATGACTTGGCTTTAGCGCTAGGTCTTTTAGCCATATCGTTCTGGATCATCCTAGAATAAATTTTGATAAATCCAAGATTCAAGCCAAAAATGGGGACAGAATTGCATTATATTTTTCGCCTATTACCATGTTTTGCTTTAATCTTTTGTGGTAAGAAATTAAATCAAAATTGGTCACCCGCAAATGATGATGACGTGATGTAAATGCGCCAAATATGTCAAAATTTCAATTTGTTGTTTTTTACTTAACCCATTTACAGCCAATGTTGCAACGTGTCGTTTATAATTTTTTCTACTATCTTAAACATTTTTTGTTGCAAAAATGATTGTTGCTGTTGATTATAGAAGCTTTTAGCATAATATTTCTGATTTTAATATTTTTTTATGTTTATAGTTCCACAAAAATAATCTAAATTTTGACGTTTTTACGATTAAATTTTGAACTGTGCTTAAATTGAAAAAAAAGTGTAATCTTTTTCGAAAAGTAAGTCTATATGCGTTGTGTACTCTAAAATATGTTAGAAAACATCTGCATATATTTAAAACTAGTGAAATATTTGTTTTTACTTTTGTACAAGCTGCCAAAATTAAATGTTGCCCGAACGCAACATTGGGTTTATGTAGGGTAAGTAGTGATAACGACTAATAACTATTATTTAGACCGCTAAAACACAGGTGTGCTTTGACATTCTTTTAAATTTCCTTTATTGTGTAAAATATCACAGTTCTATTAGTGTAGTGTAGTGTTTCTTTTTTCTAACTACAAGATAACCCGACCGTGCACAAAGTTTGCTTCGACAACTTCTTCTCAAGCTATGAACTTTTAAAGCATCTTACGGAGAATGTTTTTTTGCGACAGGAACTGTTAGGGGACACCGCATCAGAAAGTATTATTTAGAACCTACTAAATCTATTGGGAAAGAGCAATTTTAAGGTTGGGTTTACGGTCAAGGTTGCGTTAACGCAACATCATGATTTTTATTTTTTTTTATGTTAAAAATGTGTTACATAGGTTCTTGTAAACCCGTTGAAATAAAAAAGAAAAAATTTTGTTCACGTTTGCTTTGGTAGTGGTCCTATATGGGTTAAGCGGTTAAACGGGAGAGCTTATTTGATAATAAGAAATAAAAGTTAATATATTGCAATAAACGTGTCTGCAGGCATTGAAGATTTGGGTATCCCGGGTGGTACAGTGATAAGAGGATTTGCGCTTGACTGAACAGAGTTAGACGCTGTGTGTTCAAGTCCCGCTAGGATACTTAGTCAGTGGGTTCGGTACACTCCCGGGTCACCATTTGCAGTTGGGGTATCGTTAATTGCGCTCTTATGGCCTTTTACGGCGAGGGGATGATAGTTACAAAGTCATGGAACACTTTACACATTAAAGGCTCCTGAGGTTATGACAAGCTTTACAAAGTTCGCCATAACCTCGTTGGGCCGGCACCACTTTAGTCTTTTGTTTTAACAAAAGATTCGTTGCTACAAGGACTCTGTGGTATAGATGGTAGCGCGCCTATCCGGTAGTCGTAGGTTCGGATCCTAGCGCTGCCTCGAAGCTTTATTTCATTAATTAATTTAATTGCCTAGGTAAAATCACTGATTTTTTTTTAGTATTCGCTGATAGAAGCCATTAATTCATTACTTGATAATCTTGGCACTTCCCGGATTTAAAGTTAAACATGAATTCTTTGGGAGAATTTTGTAATTTTTTTTTAATATAACTGAAAAAAATTGGTAAACACGTAAAATAGGTGTAATTGTTGTAAAATCGTAAAAAACATCACTTACTTCAAAAAAACCATAACATTGTTGTCGAATCTATTGTACGTATTTTTTATTCAATAAATATTTCATTCACTAATTACTAGTATGATATTTCCAGTACACCATCCTTGGCCTTCATACATTAGGGTAGAACTTTTTCCAATGTAATACGTAATAAAAATACATAAACGTGCAACAAATAGAACTCTTTTAAGATCAAAAAGAAAATAAAATTTCTACGAAACCTAATATTCTTATAGATTTTTTTTAATGAAACAAAGAAAATTGCGAAAACATTTGTATTTTATTTTGTACATCACGTCACCAAAATAGATTTCCCTTGGTGTAATAACCACTAGTCGATCTCTTCTACCCTCGCAGAACATGGGGCATTGCCCATTGCTCACTTCTGTAGAGGTCGATATAGCAATTAATTTCGACATTATCCTTAATTAGATACTCTCTTCCATATAAGTAGCCACTAACTTCGTATATATACGACAACTTCAAATATAGCTACCACTTTCTTACAAAGGTAACACTGATGAGCCGTAAACGGCGAAATGCGCGTCTGTGCAAGGTGGATGTTGGTAGTTTGTATCATTATTCTAGCAAAAAGCGAATATTTTTTAAATGTAATCATTGTACTGATGAATCTTCATGTAATTCCATTCCACTTATGAATGTATGTATATTTTCATAAAAAATAATGTAATTTAATTATAATATAATAAATATCTATAAAACATTCTGGTTTTGTTTTAAAAAGTTAATTAATAGAAAATTGTTATAAGCTTAATAAAAAAACACAGAAAATAAAAAAAAATGCTAAAAAGAGCGTTTTTCTTTTAAAAAGTCCTCTTGGTTGATTCTATACAAAATATATTTTATTGGTGCTGATTCTGCAGGTTTACCAAAAGAATTAGATACTAGATGTTGCCAAATATTATTGAATTTATTATCGTTATTATAGTCGTACGAAATCGGTTTTTTATGAACTGCATATTAACTAACAGCAAAAACACAACTAGTTTGCTAATTTAACCCATTTCATAGAACGAGTTACAATGAAGATGGAAATAGGGACCCGTTGATTTGGATCACCCTGTATACTTTATATGTTATTTTTGGGACTCTGTGTATGACCAATTTAATTAATATCTAATTGTCAACAATCAATATTTTTGACCTTAGAAACAATTATTTTTCGTCGTGCAATGTGAATTTTTGACACTCACTTTTTTTATTTAATTAGTTTAACGACCGGTTTCATAATGAATTTAAAGTCACTTTGAATCTAAAGTGCACTTTAACCTTAGTTAGTTAGATGGTTAAAGTTGACTTTAAAATTTAAAGGCACTTTAAATTTATTATGGAACCGGTCGTAACTTTAATAAAGAAAGGAAACTGAGATAACTGATTGTGAGAGAATCAAAAGACCAACCTGACTCGATCAATTCTACTAACACGACTGACCAGTGAACTACGCCGAAAAGGGTCCCCGCATTCGTCTAATTATATTGCCAAATTTTAGTCGAGTCCGCAATACGAAAATATCACATCATTGTTCTCGCATCTTCAACAGGCTGTCTAACTTACGTTTCGAGAATCGCGCCGGATTCATCGCAAAGTTAAATACTACGATACTACGAATATCGGTAATGTACTCGTGACAGTTTCCACGACACAAATAGAAAAAAAAAACAAAAACCACAAGAGAACAGCGAGTAAAAATAAATGTTGTTAAACGTTTGATACGCACCCGACAGCGTTCAGCTCTTATTGCTGCGTATACTCAGCGATACTCACTTAGATAGCGATTTGTTTACTCATTTGAAAAGTTCCTACTAGATCGGAGCGTCATCTATGTACAACTTGTAGAGTTGTAAAGGATACAATAGGTATAGAATGTAGCGTAGTGTGTTGGAATATTTACGTATCTGCATTCTTGGAGTTGTTTTTATTCTACGAGGCGTCGTATAATTATTTTAGGAAGCGATTTTGTTCGGGGAATCTTTGTGTAATTAGAATTTTTGGGTAACTTCGTCATAAATTAAATTCTTTGTACTGTCAGCTTTTGGATTTTCAGAGGGGTTTACTGTTTTACTTTTAAATTTTATAGGAATTATTCCCGTCAGTTTTCTGCATGTTCATTATTTTTTAATTACTAGGTATATATTGCTGTTAATTGGTATCATGTACGAGATATTAACATTATAAAAAAGCCTGTCAAACCTCTTTATGCGATTATATAATTTTATCACTACATCATTATTTTAAAATATTAAAATTAATTTTCTAACTCTGGGGAATTTTAATGTTAAATCTTTACATTACCTTATTTAAAGTTACAATATTTAGTCGGGAATTATATCAAATTACCTTGTTTTGTTAATAAAAATTTTAACCTTGAAATTTGACTATTAGGAATATAATTCCTTTAAAGCTTAGTAATATATTTGAAAATACGCAAAATATGTTATCTTTTATATACGTATAAAATAAAAACAAAACCGAGGTGTATAAAATTGTTTAAATGCAGAATACTTTAAATAAAAAATTACGAAACAACAACAATTAGAGTAAATAGGTCATGGTTCAAATGATAAAGTGCACGATTTCGCCGTCATAAAATTTTTGCACCATCAAGGATTTAGAAACAAAAAAGAAATACAATGCATAAATCCGTATTCCCTAACAATTCAATTTGATTTTAAAAATAAGAAATATTTAAAATACTTTGAATGAAAATATCTTATTTATTTTTTATCTATACTAAAAAAAAAATATTTTGAAATGGTAGTTTATTTTCTGACCTTTATGTCAAGCTTCACGGAATGTATATGGAATTTTTTTTATTACCCATAAAACTCCTAGATATTTAAGATGTAAATTAAAAATATTAATTAATTTATCTATATGAGTTCCCCTCTTCCCCTAAATTTGCTGTTATTTGCATTATAATTTTTCCGTCATTGTTTTCGCAATAGAGACTACTTTAAATATTATTTTAAATGATTACGTAAGTGCTGTCGTTAATTGTTGATCTCATTTTCGACAGAGAAAAATATTTACGCGTAAATAGATTTTAGCTTCGAAAATAAAATGGAAAAAACTTTTATTTTTACGTGATAAATTATCTTAAAACAATTAAATTACTTCCTCAAATAATCATCTCCATTTAAAATTAAAACGATATTTAAATCTCCCGTCAATTAAGCTATTAAATACCTCACCGCGAGTGGCGAACGTATTAGCTCGGTTATGCGATCAATTTCGATCAAGGATCTCCGCTTCTAACGCAGCCCGAACGTTACAAAACCGATATGTAGAATGGATAAGTGTATATGGAGGGTTTACGCGTAAGGACGTTGAAGAATTCGAACATTTAAGCAGCGTTTAAGGCAATCGACGTAAAAGTGAACGGAATATTCGTCCGGTTACGAAAATAGCATATGTTTTTATATACAAATCAAAGCTAAAGTATGTATTTTAAAATTTGCGAATCTAAGGTATTTTTTTTGCGATGATCGATGATACATTCACAGCAGAATTACGATATATTTATTAAGCAGAAAGACACGCGATGAAACGAATTAGTAAAATGGGCACAAAGAAAGTATAGAGGGACACTTACACATGACACTTCGGAACTCACGTACAGTGAAAATATTTTTTCCGCTCCTCGTTTAATTTTAGTTTATTGCGGAAGTTCTTAAAAAATATCCAGGAAAAAATCCTTTTTGTCTGTTAATCACTGAGTCACCACGTAAAAGATTTTATGTGGCGTACACATGCCATATACATACACTGTCAAAAATACACAACTTTTTTTTTTTATTTCAAAAGTAATTAATTATATTATCCCGATTGTTTTTGTGTGTGTGTGTGTTGCGTTCGCACCGCACCGTGTGAGAGAATACGGATACACTTGCACCGAAACGCTGTCCAATGACAACTGAAAATCCGAACGATGCGAATTGTATGCTGAACTTGTGCGCGACTTACGTATACACGGTATTTCTCTATAATATACTCTACTACTTTAACTATCTTTGACGTCACGCACACTCGCAGCAGTCGAAACGAAACTCAACCAGTGGACGTCCCATAAACAACATCATAACACATAGAGACGTGCAGTGTATAAGGAGCACAGCACGGCGGCGAGTAGTAGTCAATCTCCAAGGATAGCGATGATAATACGTCACGACGTGCTGATAACGCCTATAATCCGTTACTGTTTTCCCCTGATTTTAATAAATTTCACTCATTAAGCGAATCGGATTATTTTCACGGTGTGTAACACCGAGGTATCACACTTAGGTTTAATCGTTTCGATGATTTTCACCTTGTTAAACAAATTGTTTTGATTGTAACGAAGTAAATTTGATAGTTTTGCTGTTTTTAAGGTGTGTATCACCTGTGCTTCACACTGATATTTTTAGCGGATTTCTTTTTAAATAAGCAGGTGATTTAAATTCCTTTTAACTGCGTTTTTCCTTAGTGCTTTACACTTTAAACACCCTTTTTTATAAAGCTTATTTTTTCCTTTTTTTTAATATTAAAGGATTAATGAATTTTTTTTAACGCAAGTTCTGTATCAATTTAACCGATTGTACGGTGGTTCCGCGTGTGATATGCGGGGCATTCACGAGAGAGCGCGCGCGGTGTAGAGGACCTTTGTGCGCGCGTTTATGTGTGCGTTCGGCGTCGCAGAGCGTTCGCGTGTTTACGAATTGTCTTGCTCGTTCGACGACCAGCTGCAAACTGACTGTTGTTAGCACGGCGACCCACGGAGTACCGAGTCGCGCACAAACGGCGTCGTAGCCGTCGTTCGTTGGAGGAGTACAGAAGCGAAGAAGAAGAGGAGGAGACGAAGATAGACAGATATCGAAGAAGAGAGACGGTCGTATACAGCGAGAGCCCAACGCACACACTTACTTACTCGCATAGAGTTGGTGAAAAAAAAGGAAGGGAGTCGGCCGACAGGAGAGAGCTCGAGCGAGATAGAGAACGACCGTATACAACATAAAATTCACGAATAGATAAAACGAAAGTTGTTATTCAAGATATATATGACCTAAATAGACTTACGGCACACACTCACACACAAAAGTTTTCAGTATTATTAGCTCGTTACAATACACGCAAAATGAAATATCTCTACGACACTACATACGTTTTGATGTACATTTACAATTAGTCCTCGCCAAAAAAGAGCTGACTGATGCATGACCGGATGTACACATGTTATTAGCAAATTAATATCAACAGATCTAATTGTTTTGTAGTAATTGGTAGGACTGCCTACACCGACATCCATAGATCAAAAATGCGAATTGGTGAATTCTCAATGTTCCTACATCAACTGTAATTTTAAATTTATAACGGGTGTTTTTTTCTGCTTAGATAGAACTTATAGAAAAGTTAACTGTCAAACGAGCTGTCATACTGCGTTTTAACATTTATGATCGGTATACTCTGGCAAGTCATCATGAATAGACTCACGCTTGAACAACACTCTCAAATTATTTTGAAAATCAGTCATTGATTCACGCAACTTACAGATAACTTTGTCCCACATAATCGTCCTTCTGAGCAAGCCATCCGTCGAACTGCGGATAGATTTCGTACCACATACTCTCTACATTATGCAATAACACTAACACGTCGAAGGTGTGTGCGTACTGAAGAGAACTAGTTGTTGTGAACGAAAGTGTGCAAGAGCATCTCAATTTATCCAATCGTTGTCCATCACAGTCATTAGGGCTTTGTCAGTCAACTACGCGGAAAATTTTGAAAGATCTTGGTCCACATCCGTATAAGATCCAGCTGGTACAGGGATTAAAGCCACAAGACTATCATCTGCGTCGTTCTTTCGTCGATTGGGCTCAAGAGCAGTTGGAAACTGACCCGTTGTTTTATCGCAAAATTGTGTTCATCGATGAGGCTCCTCTTTGGCTTAATGGGTTTGTGAATAAATAAAATTGCCACATATGAAGTGGGACCAATCCACAAAAGACCCTACAAACTCCATTACATCCAGAAAAATGCACTGTTTTGTGTAGTTTGCACGGCGGTGGCATTACTGGCCCTTATTTCTTAAAAGATGAGGCCCGAGCTCGCGTTACCGTCAATGGAGATTACTACCGAACCATGATTAATGATTTTTTGTTTGAAAATGTGGAGGACGAGATGTGGTTTCAACAGGATGGCGCTATGTGCAATACGGCGACGGCAACCATCGACTTATTGAAATCAAAATTTGACGAAGTTAATTTCGAAGAATGGACCTGTCAGTTGGCTTCTAATGTCTTGCGATTTGAGACCTCCCGATTTTTTTCTGTGGGGCTACGTGAAATCACTGGCTTATGTCAATAAACCTGCAACAATTGACGCCTTGGAAGCCAACATCGTTCGTGTTATTCGTAACATACAGTGCTCGAAAGAGTGACTCAAAATTGAATATCCGGAATACGCTTCGTCAGGAACAGCCGCGGTGGTCATATGCCCGAAATCATTTTCAAATGTTAATGCTATGAATAAGTCTTTCGAGTCATACCAAAAATTTGATTAAAATTTTATTTCGTATCATTTTTTATAATTTAAAGTTCTATCAGGCTTAAAAAACACTTCTGCGAACGTAAATATTATTGACAAAACAGCTATCTGGATTGAAAGTTTTCTCCCAACCTTTATGTCTCTTTCAATTCTTGAGTTGTCAAAGCTTCTTCGCGAAAATACAACAGCAAACAGTTGATCGACTTAATGTGCTTTATTGTCGTTCAAAGTATTCCCCACAAAGATTGATACACTCTTTTATATTTTCATCAATTGGAACAGTAAAAATTGCTATTTTAAAAGCATCGACTGCTCCTTTCGGGGACTGGAACTATTGACCACGCAGCCCATTCTTGATTCTAGGGAACGTAAGAAACTCACTGAGGTTTAGGTCAGGACTATGCAGAGGATGATTTAATAACTCGATATTTTGCTGCTTTAAAAACTCAATCGTCTTTTGAGCTGTATGTGAACTATCGTAGTGAAGGTTGATTCGTCGTTCTGGGTTGGTTTTTCGGAACGCGGCAATCATTTCTGGTAAACAAACGATTGTATACCAATCAACATTAATCGTTCTTCGATCTCCTAAAGGAATAGTAGCAACATGACTCGAAATTGAAACAAAAGTTGTGACCGTTTTCTTCGACACACTTCGGGAAGGGATAACCTTTGCTGACTTCTCCTCGTATTGAAGCACCCAGACAGTGATTTGACGTTCGTGGATTCGTCACCACTCATGGGTACTATAAACGTTTTTGAGCTTTTGTTGTTGAACCGGCTCAATACTTTTCGACACCAATTAACGCGCCCGCCTTTTGTTCTTCAGTTAAAAGATACAACGGCAAATTAACTTTCCCAAAGCGAGGTCTTTGAAATGTTTAAGGATGTCTCAATCTGTCGATCTTCCTTGATCAATTGGCGCGCAGTGAGTGCCGTCCTTGGGGGTCCTGCCCTGTGATCGTTGCGTCCATGTTGGAATTCGTAGTACCAGCGTGGTGTGTCATTGAGATTGCGTGAAAATTTTCTCGGTTAACTCATCGGTTTTAAAAATTTGCTGTGGTTAAATCATTTGCCGTATCTTAATGAAACATTGAATTTAGGTTCAATAAATATTAAAATTAATTTTAACAGGCGACGTTTCAGTGGTAGCGCCTTTTATGCGCGGCATATGCAAAACTAAAAAGATAACCCTCGTAAAGGTACAAGTGGCTGGTGTAAAAACTGCGCATGCGGAATATTAGAGGATACTTCATTTTTGGCTTTGTTATAAATGCAGTAATCAGTTCTGTAAATAGCTAACTTTAATTCTACATTTTACAGCTTTCTGTACTCGATATGGCCAAAACTTCAATTTTCATAAATAATTTTAATGTCCCTGCTGGAGGAGAAAAGTAATTTGAACTAGTATGCCTTATTGGCTATCATTAAGTTCTAGCCAGTCTCATTAGTGTTTGTGAAATTTTGTAAAATTACTTATTTAAATTGTTAATTTTTCAACTTTATAACCTACAACAATTTCAGCTTTAATTGGGTTCGTACTAATTGGAGTCTCTATCCAAAAATCTTTTCGTTCAGTTAACTGGAAGTAAAACCTCTGCCTTATGGGGAAAATAGATTTATTTTCATACTGCATTTTTTTGTTGTTCAAGGGGGAAATGGAAAGTTGTTTTAGACATTGTGCTTTGGTCTATATCAATTTCTTGAATGATTTCTTTCCTTCTTTGGACTCAGTATCTTAATCGGGTTGCAAGCCTTAGATACTGCATTCAGAAAGCTGGTTATCGTCATGAGTTTTGAGAAGAATTATTTTCTACAATAGAAGTATGAACCAAGTCAACATCAACTTGTTATATTTAATTCATATACAAAACCCCTTTTAAAAGATGCTATCTAGAATGACTTTCGTAATAATAATCTCGTGAAAAAGCCTTGCAACAGATCAATTATTCTCTCAAAGGGACCGTTTTTAATATAAAACAAATTTTAAATAGTATTAAGGGACAAGGGAACATATCTTTGTTAAAGATAACGTCGCCATTTTGTCTTAATTCTGGCAAATTCGTATTCGAGATATGCCACAATTTCTGAAGCAAATGATTCGTGAAATAAAGATTTGTCTGATTTTCTTTACAATTTGCTCCATTCTTTATATTAAAATAAATGAGAACGTCTTTGATAAAAAGGGTTTTTAAATGGTGCATCACTTGCCCGATAATCCCATTTGACATTTTCCAAAGGCCAGTTATAAAAGGAAGAGGAATGACACGTCAAATATCAATTTTATATAAAATGTCCTATTTAAAAATTGACCTGTACCAGCATCTTTGTATAAAATTATTATTTCACGAGTTATTCCAAACTAGAACCTTTGAAATTAATGGGTACCTGTATAGTTAATAGGAGGTAGGCGCCATAAATTCGCGGCCTAATATAGAAAAACTAAACTTGGTTAAATATAACAATTTTTATTTTTCAATATAATCTCTTCTAACTTTAATACAACAACGATCAATTAATAATTCTATATCCTTGTAAAAATAATCTATAGTTTTTCCCTCAAAATGTTGTATTACAGCTGCTTGCAATTCACTATCGTCCTTAAAACGATTCCTTTTTGCTTAGAGGATCATAATTCAGAACCATTGTTTCATCTCCTGCGATAATGGACTCCAAGATCGGTTTCAAGTTGTCTCCACACATGTTTAAAAACAAGCGCGCACATTCAACCCGACGTTCACGTTGGAGAGCAGAAAGAAGATGCGGTACTCATCTTGCGCTAATCTTATTCATAACCAAATGGTTATGGGGAATTCGGAGAATACTTGTTTCAGAAATGTTAGACATCACTGCTAATTCCTTCACTTTCAAACGACGACCTGCTAATACAATTTCTCCAATAATTGAAATGTTTTGAGGCGTTATCAGTTCACTTAGTCGACCGGGGCGCTCATCATCTTCAAGGGATTCTTGCCACAAACGGAAATATTTTGCCAATTTTTTTGCAGTATAAGCCTGTCAGGCCGAGAATTTACGGTGCCTACCTCATATATATGTTGCAGAATTTTCCACAATTTAATTTTCCTTTTATGTTGATGTTTTTTCTTTCGTTAAAGAAAAGTGCCTAAAAGGAGTTTGTTTATTCCTATAGTGCATTCAACTCGTGGCCAAACTGTATATATACAGCATATACACTATGCACGTACGATATGTGCCGATATGCGTTTAAATAAATAATAGAAGTGGACGATGATGGTTATTATCGTTCCACTACACGTTGCCTGTGTTTATAAATGAAATACGAAATGCGAGGACCGTGATGATGAAGAAACATCAGAATGAATAATTGCGACAAGTTAATTTCGACGAGTGCAATTTCCTCAAATTGTTTTCGTATGTCCGCGATTTGTTTCTACGTCAAATTTAATACCTAGAAAATGACTTACCGACTTGCTCGCGACCCGTTACACGTTGTATACCGTATGTACTAAATACGATTGTGTTAAGTCATATTACCAATTTTACCAGGTGAAGTGTTCTCGTTTTTTTTTTGTTTTTTTTTGGTGGACCATTGCCTTCACATGCTTGATGCCTATACTTAATTGTAATTACTCTTTGCGTAGATTTGTAGTATTTATTTGTATTATGTCCTATTTATGTTTGCACTTATAGCTTCCAACACAATTTATCATATTCAACAAATATAAGGACGAAAGTCAATATATTGGTTTGTTACTTTACATTAAAGTAGATAAGAACCAGTTTGTAGGTGACTCATCATCAGATGAGATTGTGCATCTCTTCCAGAGAACAGCGTGTGCTTTTGCTGAAACGGCGGTGGATTGCTGGAGAAGATTGAATATCGTTTGATATAAATAGTGAAGAGAAGTTTGTAAAGCAAGTTTGCTTGTCCAACAACATAAAGCTTTTGGAAAAAATCACATGGAAGATCATACGAGGGAGTACCCAAAAGAAACCGAACTGATGTTGTGGTTGACGGAGTTTTTATAGTACCGCGTTCTGCCGGTAGGAGCGTGTAGAGCTACCATTCCCCAGTCAGTAAGCCAAGCGTCGTCGCTAAAGTCGGTTCCGTTCGGCTTGTGTGAGCGACACTTGTTTTGTGTGCTCGTCGTTTTTGCAATGGCTGATTCTCGTAAACAGCGCGCGGCCGTAAAGTTTTTCTTCTTGCTCGGAGAAACTGGTACAGAAACTCTTGAAATGCTAAAAACGGCCTACAAGGATGGTGCCATTGGAAAAACTCAAGTGTTTGAGTGGTTTTTTCGTTTCAAAAGAGGTGAAATGTCAATTGATGACAATCTTCGCTCTGGTCGTCCTTCCACGGCCCGAACCGATGAAAATGTTGAAAAAATTCGCGAAATCATCCTGGAAGATCAACGACGGACCAATGAAGAAGTTGTGGAGCTGTCTGGTGTGACTTGGAGTTTAGTTCAGCGAATTTTAACGAAAGATTTGGGGATGAAACTGGTTTTTTCACCATGATAACGCTCCTACTCGGCCTAATTTGTCTGCCTTGACATTCCGTCGATGACCTTCGTGTCCTGGTATCCAGGGTCATCTTAGTTCAGCTACCCAGCCCATTAAGCGCATTCATGAAGTCCCACACCAGTTTCGACTTCGCCAGTGTGGAGTCCAGTGTTTTTATCACTGCTTGACTGTCTGAATGGATAGCAATAAATTGATAATTAACTTCCTGTCTAATTCTTCAATACACCCCAGCACTGCTGCTATTTTGGCTTAAAATACCGTGCTGCTTTGAATTAGGCTTAGTGATTTAGATATTTTTGGTCTAATCCCGAAAATTCCGGCTTTGAGCCGTTTGTGTACCACATGGATTCGGCTTTTGTAGGCAGGCCTTTTTTCATTCTTTTCTGGTATTACCGTTTTATATTTCTTATCGAAGCTGTAGTTGGGACTGATGGCGTCACTGGGCCCGCTTGTTATCGGCCCTCGCCGAGTTCCTTTAACAGTTTATGGTGATCTGCACTATGCGATGTAATTACGGAAAGTTGATCACTCATTAGTCTGTAACTTGTTAGCCTAGCCTCTCCTTGAATGCGTACATGTAGTGGTTCTAGGTTCAGACCTTCAGAGCAACTGTCGGCGTGGTTTTCCTGGGCCCCGTGGCACATAGACATGCTAGTCTTTGTGTCTTCACCTGCAACCATAGATATTTTCATAGATGTCGAGAAGTTTCTCAAAGTCTATTCTTACGAATCTGGCTTGATGCACGAATGTATATAGGACCTAGGGCAAAAACCATGTTATTTTACGATGGATTCCAAACCACCAAGAGGTCGAGGAACCTGATAGGACCGACAAGCTGGTCAATATGCCTTTCATCGATTAAAATACACTTTCCAATAGAGCCATTTAAAACAGGAAATTATGAATGGAGGGGAAAATTAAATGGTCTGGTATTGACAAATCATACCAAGACAAAATAGGCGAAAGTATTCGTGTTAGGCATGCTAAAGACACTAGACAGTGCTACCTATCAGCAAATGGGATCTCAGAATACTGGCAGAAGGAGATCTGAATATTATAGAACATAATGAAAGCAAATATGATTCCATTAATAACAACCAACATCAACATTTCTGTAGGTCATTTCAAACACCACTGAGTTGCAGGAAGAGGTTTCAATAATAATAATACCCATGCAGTTTTCAAATTGATGCTAAATTCGACGAACGAAACACGTACAATTTGTGCCGATAATCTTGTAGGCATCGAATTAAATAGATCCGTTGATAGGTATGACGCCATTTATTGATCTGGCGAAGGTCTTGATAAGGTAAGATAACACCTGGTAATACTATTAAGCATAGAATTAAATGTTCCAGGATAGTCTCATAAGTCCACATTTGGTTCAAGCTAACGTTGAGAGCTATCTGACCAAGAAACTTTTATTCCGGATTGGGATTTCCAGTAGCGATCATACACAGAAAAAGGGACAATCAAATAATGACACATTTTGAAATTTTCCTCATCAAACAAGCGATATCAACCGTTTAGTATCGCGATTTATGAACAAATCTTTTGCACTGTCAATCAAATATTTATGAATAAATGAATTATTTATTTTATATCGTCACGGTTTTAAATGATGAAGAGTGAGAAATTTTATTGAGTGTAAACTTTATGTATTTAATAAAATAAATTTTAGCCTTCTTGAGCAGGTAGTTGTAATAGATTTGTGTGCCTTGTTTTGTCACGAATAATAACGAAATACGAACATGCGAATGTTAAAAGATTATTGAAGATTGGAGAACTTTAGAAAAACGTAGCACTGGAATTCGTGAAAATGGAAAGAAACTGTACAGTTAATAATAAATCTATATTGGGACAGATCATGTCAATTATCATTAAATACCAAGAGAAGAGAGGGTAAAACAAAGGTCATGTTAATTTTTTAGTAGCAGAGTATATTTTATCATTTCATAAATACAAGAAGGAACATGGTAAAACTGCAGCGAGGTTGCTAAAAGCACGATATTATTGAATAAATTATTTAAATATCCGCATTCTCTCCAAAAGTAGTTTACCCATTTTTTAAATATTAAATAAAGAAAGTTCAGGAAAGTTCTACTTTTGGTTTTAATTAGAACTTATTGTGATGTATCGTAAGTGTTATGACATTTTTTTTTATTATAGAGATGCTTTTAATACATAATAAAAGAGAAAGAACTCCCTAGGGACAATATATTCCACATTTTGAAAAAAGTATGCAAGTAAGCTTTCTAACAGATCATGAGAACTGTTTTTATTTCTGGTGAATTGCAAATTTTTAGATTCAAGGTATCGCATTACACTTTTTGCTTTATGACACGGTGCACTGTCTTGCAAGAAAGTATTTATTTTTTATATCCTTTAGCCCATTAAAATCGTGCCACTTTCATTTTAGTCTTGGCTTCTTTGCCGGACGTCTGCGTTTCAAGCCTGCTTCATGAAGACGTCTACGGACTGTTCGGGCTGATATTTGTATACCTTCTCCATTAAGAATTTTATGCACACCTTTAATGGATAAAAAACGATGTCCTGTAGTCACATTTACTGTGTGACGATCACCTCTTAAAGATGTTTTGTGTTTGCCGGCACAATATGTTCTGCCACTACTTGTACTAAAAATATTCTCCTTAATTAATTTCGCGACTCTCAGAACAGTTTGATGTGATATACCTTCTTTTTGTGCAATTTCACGTTGAGAAAACTCTCCCGTTTCTAGAAGAGCAGAAATTCGTGCTTTTTTCTCTGTGGATATATCCTTCTTTTTTCCCATTATGATAATTGACCGCGAAAATAGACGCACGCAATAAAATTAAAACTCTTTGAAATATAAGTTCTTTGGAAAATCGGTGAAAATACTGTTTTTATTTATATTTGCAATGATACTAACGATACTAATGAACGACACAATTCAAACTAAACAATTATTGTACGTAGGAATGGCAAGAGGCGTGATTCATAGCAAGTGGATAATCGGTTTATTGCTCCCCTAAGCATTATTTTTATAACCAGCAATTATCTGTGGCCATAATGTCTAAGGGTATTCCTTGAACAACAATTATGCTTTTATAGATTTTAGAAATTAAAATCACATTTAATAAATATTCTTATACATTTAATATTTCTCAAGTGGTCCTATTTCCATGGCCAAGGACTGTAGGCTTCAACATGTTGTCGGGCCTGTAACATTTTAAGCAATTCACTTGGATGTACATGTGGTCGTTATCTTTGTTTTGTCTTTCAAAATCAGTTATACATATTTTGAATATTGTCAACGTTAGTTTTATTACTCACTTGTTTACTTATAAATTTTACATATAATTTCCTGGTTAGTATTATTTATTTCTCCTTGGGATTTATAAATTAGCATCAATAGTTTCGTAAGAGGGATTACGGTAATTCAATTATTTATATGATACTGGTTCTACCTTCATTATCTATGGGATAATTTTTATAAGATTGCCTGGATCATAACTGCACTTTTATCAAAGAAATTATTTTCAAGATCTACCTCTAGTTAAAATACATTAGTGTTATTTTTTTTTAATGTAAAACGCAGTTTAATCTTCATAAAATGTTAGTATTAAAAAGATTGATTTTTTGACTTTAGGATGAAGAGTTTTTTTTGTATTATCATTTGCAAAATTGTGAATAAAGATTATATATACAATAAATTCCTATTTATCATAATGAGTTTTTGTGAGTTTTATTCCTTGGGGAGCCTTTGTAGCCCACCTGGGTATTATTATTAATATAATTGTTCTATTTTGATTGTGGCAATAATGACATAAGCTGAAAATGCAAAACTAGCTTCTCCATAAAGGTAGATCTACTGGCTTATATGCGTGACGATTTTTTGTTTCTTTTAATAAGTAGATTGTATGGGTAGAATATCTCACTTTTTTGAAACACATCCTATATAATTCTTCTACAGTATGTGGTAATAGGACTTTCTCCTGGCTGTGGTAGAGTTAGGCGCTGCGCCTTCGAGCTCCCAGGGTCAAGTAACAGATTTTCATTTTGGATCTTCATCCTCAAACTGCGTTCATCCTTTACTATAGGGGTGATAGTAACAAAGCCATGGATCGCTTTACATACACATTCACACACTAACAGGTTAATGAGGTTATGACAAACTTCAAAGAAACCCCGTAGGGTTGTCACCACATGTAAAAAAATATGCATTGTTATTTTTTTATTCTGACATTGGCTTTATCGGAAGAGAAGACGTTACTTAAGTAATTGATTTGTCCTTATAACGATAATATCACTTTTTATCTCTTTTCTGAGTTTTATCAAATTCACAAAAAAAAAAAATTGTTGACATATACATTTTGAAATAAAGGATACTTTCGCATAATTTCGAAAATCAATTTAGCCTCTTTCTTATTTCTTCCTGTTGCCCAGGTAAAACAGATATTACATTTCTAAGCCATTTATCCATTAATTTTTCGGTGTAAAAGCCAGGCTTGAAAAAAGTTTATCAGAATTAACGATATCAAGCAAACCCTTAGGGATTGTTCGCTTGTTTTTTAGAAGACCTTGACCGCGTTTCGAATTAAATTTCAATTTGCACGGATAGAATAGCCTTGGCCTGAATATACAATAAGTGAGAGATCGTTGATAAACCAAAGAAAGTGTTGAGATTTTATTGCAAATCTATTTTACCGCTTAGGAGGATTATTAAAGATTATTATAGCTTATTAAAAATTTGGGTAAATGACCAAAGCAAATCAATAGATTAGGTATCTAAAATATTACGTAAGGTTTACAAATAGTGAAAAACAAACCTCCCATTGACTTATTTTATTTTCAACAAAATAAAAATTTCACAGGTTTACACAGGTAAATCTAGGTCGATAATCTGCTTCATTAAAATCTACTTATTTACTCGTTATTACAAAGTGTAGGGTTTATTTTTAGATTCAAAAAGTACCGTTTTAACTATGCAATAAAAAAAGATAATAGTAGGCAATGATAAAAATCCTTATCAGTTAATAAATCTCCACGCTGCAGTAGTATACAGAATGATTTTTAGCAAACGTTATCGGTTATCAGTACAGGAAGCAGTATGAATACATAGATAACTCTGTGGAGTGTGGCTGATAATTTGCTTAGAATATTTCATTCCGTTATTAACCTGAAAACCCATTCTAAAGACGTTTAGAAATACCAGCTTGGTAAAAATTCACAGCGAAGTGTTCTTCTCATAGCCCGTATATCTCTCCGATCTTCTGGAAGGGCAAAATTTTGATTCATAAGGCACTAGAACCTTATTTTATTATTATAAAAGGAGCACCTGTATATTATAACGTACTTGGTTTCTCCATCTAGAAATAAACGAACATAATGCAGACTTCATATGTCTTCTAACAGATAGGTTTGTCCCTAAATTTAGATACATCTATCGCCTTCAAAAAATTCGAAATAGTATACGTGGCTTTATCTAGACATTGTATTACAACAACTTTGAGATATATCAAATTCTATCAAATTCAAATACCATAAATATTTGGTCCGTAGGCTTCCGCGGTCGTCAATAATACTATACTCTTGGTTTCCGTGATGGAACCGTGTTGTTGTTCTACCTATTTCCAGTCTCGGGGAAAATACTACGAGCAAGTCTCAGGCGCAGCTATGGGATCTTCTCTGTCTCCTGTCGTTGCCAACATTTTTATGGAAGCGTTCGAACAACAAGTCCTAGTATCGTACAACCTTACGCCAAAGTATTGGTACAGGTATGTTTTTGACACCTTTGTCACCTGGCTCCATGGACACGAATGTTTTATTAACTACATCGAATGGACATAACGTATGCAGTAAATGCTGTTTAGTTTGTACGATATCGTTTTGTATTAACAATTTTAATGTATGCAATGTTATGTTACGTTTTCTTTTGGTTTTATGCAATATAGTATACAAGAACAAACAAAATAAATGTTTCATTCTACTCATTATAATGTAGTAATGAAAATATGATTAGAAATAGACAGTGAAGATATAATTACTTAAACAGGCTAAAATAATTTAGACGGGCCTAAATTTCCTAACGGGCCGGGCCGGGCGGGCCTTGTGCCGAGGTAATGAACGCAACGGGCGGGCCTACTCCATGCTGTAACGGGCCACGGGCGGGTCGGGCCGTGAAAAATAGGCTCGTGTAGTGCTCTAATGTAGGGGGCGGCCGACTAAAACACTGCACGCGGGCGGTCAGGGTCTAAGATCGGCCCTGAATTTGTATTTTTAGATAGCTCTCCAATAATTATCTTTACGGAGGTCAAATACATTTCCTCTTCTTTGTCGCAACACTTCACTTGTGGGTTTTGAATAAAACATTCTTGGTTTACAATAATTAATAGATAATTGCAGTCAAAGGGCGGAATAAAAGCTTTCCGTTTAATTTAAACTTTTATTTAATTTTGCAATACAAATTATTTAAATCTCTGAACACTTCTGTACACTGTAAAAGGAATGTTGTGCATTCATACCAGATAGTGGGCAACACGAACATAACCTCTATTGAGTTAATATGTTTGTGGTTAGGATACATTTGATTGAATTCTATTTTTTGGATCTGCGCATGGGTGAACGTTAATTTCTGTAAAATTAACGTAGAAGTGTGAAGTTTGTAAACTTCTTATTACAACTATAGTTGTAAATTACTGATTGTTTAGTTGTAAATAGCGCACTTAAGTATATACACTACCGGTCATAATTATCTGCCCACCTACATTTTTGCTTGAATTTTAGAAAATTATTTATTCATTATTTAGGGGGAATAATTATTTACCTACAAGTAAAAGAAATATATCACATTAAATAATTCCGCAAAAGACTACTCTGATACTTAGTTATCGATTGAATCTCCTTAATCCGATAACTAGAGGGTCCAGGCAGGGCCATAGAGGGACCCGAAACGTAATACATTTATCATTCACTAATAAATATTTAATGTAGTGCAGGTAAAGATGACAATTCCCGATTTGATTTTTGTGCATGGTTTGAAGGTGTGCAAGAAGATAACAGAATGTTTCCAAATCAAATTTGATAGTCGGACGAAGCCACTTTTATGTCAAACGGCACCGTGTGTTCTTAGAGTTGCGGGTGGTGGGCCCAAGAAAACCCTAATTTAATTATAGAATGTGGGCAGCAATATTCATTTAAAACTAATGTCTGGTGTGGTATTTTGAATAACAAATTAATTCGCCCATTTTTCTTTCACGAGAACTTCAACTCGTAGGGATACCTTCAGTTCTTATAGAATTAACTTGGCGATATACGTACGATCAACATTATGGTTCCAACAAGACAGAGCACTCATGCATAGTATCTTACAAGTATGAAATTTGTTGGAGCAAATGTTCAACAGTAAGTGGATTGCACGTTTTTCTAACTATCTATGGCCAGATCGATCTCCGGACCTAACCCCACTGGATTTTTTCTTGTGAGGTACTTTGAAATCCCAGGTTTATCAAGAACGACCCTTCCGCAATTAAGAGCACCTTGAAAACGTTATTATCGAACAGGCAGCATCAATACCCGAACATTTCATAATTAACGCTATTAGTGATGTTTCGCGGAGAACTATAGAAAGATGTTTTTTTTTTTGTAACATGTTAGAAAGAGAAAAATATGTAGTTGTATTTAAGAAAGTTAAGTTTTGACACTTTTTCCATTTAAGAGTTTGTCAGACACGATCTGTAATGTTTTCGGAAAATTTATTCGGCTTCTAATCCTACTTTACACGGTCAACGGTTCTGCAAAATTTCAATTTTCCAAGTTAAACACTTTCACAGTTATAACATATGCCATTATTCATCTGTCAAAACTTTCAAAAAATGCAAATAAAATTACGTGCGTAGAAATCAGCCCACTGCACGCTTTTGACTTTAACTGTATTTCTTTTAGAAATTATACCTCAAATCAAAACACAACTTACATAGTTTGGAAGAAGATTTAATGTGCTTTGACACGTGTATAAATTTATTGAAAATTTTTTAATGCTAAGATAAGAATTATGAAATTTCCATTTTATTGCTACAAGTAACATGATTTCTTGAGAATCAACTAAGATGATAGCAATAACAACATAAACTTACTAATAACGGGTATGACCCCTTCTTGCTCAATTAACATCTTGCATACGATTAGGCATAGAGCGAATCAAGTTAGATATTGTTTCTTGTGGAATGTTAAACCACTTTTCTTCCACTGCAATAATGAGCTCTGGGATCGACGTTGGAGTGCGAATCCTAGCTCGGATTCTTTGTTTCAGGTCATTCATTTATCCGAACCAGAATTATGAATTTAGATTTAGTGATTATTGTTCTTTTAAACAGTGAATATCCTTAATAAAATTATGCGCCGCAATTATTAATAGTGCAGGTGAACAGTTCCAGGAAACGAAATTTATTTTTTTTTGTGTCAAATAAATTTTATAATTGAATAAAGACTATCAATTTCTTTGTTTTAAGAGTATTTTATTAAATGTAAAACTACAATTTCTTTTCAGTTACCACTTTATTATTTTTATAGTTTTATTTACGCGTATATCTTTGGGTGGGCAAATAATTATCGCCGGTAGTGGACAAGAAAGAATATTTTCATGAAGAATAATTGCACCAAAAAGAAAATGAACAATACAGAGTCTATGGGTTTTGAATAGCCCAAATGGTTAAATAAAACAAGGTGTGGAGTTGGTCGTTTTCACACAATGAAAAAATAAGTTCAAACACTCCACACCAACGTATTGTCGTTTCGTCGAAATGAAATCGTGATATTTCGTCCGTCAGGTACGACGACGACGACAACGAAAAGGAGACAACGAACGTATCGAGCAACAACAAACGATAGGTGGAATGAACGGTGGAACACCCGCTCTTCCCGTGTCTAGCGGCAGCAGCTAGTAGTTTCGGTCGGGACAATAGAATATTGGGAAATTGGCGCGCGCGCGGTGTCTTTGTCCGTGTAACGCTGCGCCTCCTCTGCCTTCCCGCCTGATGCCCGGTCTATGTGTATATGCTCGCATCTGTAAGCGAGACAAATGCCGGAGGGAGATAAAGGAAACGCTTGGAGTTGTACGGTGAATTTCGGTCGCAACTTGTTTACTACCATCGTTCTTACCTGATACTATTAGCCGCGATGTTCGTAATTTTTCTTTAAACTCGCTAAAACCGATAAGATTGGATTCCTTTGGATCGTTGTGCTTTTCTATCTCGTAGAAATACGTATGTAGATGATATGTTAATGAGTAGAAGGCGTAAGATGCGTTTACACTGAAAGGTATAGTGGTGATAATGCTTTTATACTCCACGACACAATTACAGCTTAAACCCTTAACCTTAACGAAACGAGCTTTTGTCAATTTTAATTAGAAACATACAGACAACAAAGATACGAAATAAATAGAATAAAATTTAAACTTTATTAACGGTAGTAAATAATAATGTAATATTAATCTTTTTTAATACAAATTCCAGACAGATTGAGTTTGAGCAACGGACATATCCATAATTTGTCTTCCTCATTTTTGAAGAAGGACATATGCTGCATAATTTTCTTTTGGATATCTTAACATTCCGTACACCGTCTCCTTCATTTTATACTTGACGAGTGCTATTCATTCCAAGAAAAGTATTTTCACTTCTCTTGGAACATTTACAGTCGCTTTTTGTCTCAAATAGGGCTCTAGGAGTCTTAAGGCCAGCTCCCGCACAAATTTAGAGCGTGGTTGTAGATCATTCTTTTGAAAGCAAAGGCACAAATTAAAACTATTAACTGTACTGATATCCACAATTTACTATGTACATACAAGGAATCGAGTGGAGGTTCGGTTATTATCGATCGATCGGTGTGTGTGCACTATTTATAATGTTCGAGAAACTAGTGGAACCGTCCGGGGCGCACTGCGCAAAAGTAGACGCAGTATTAATAAAAAAATAATAGATTGTTACCTTTTATTGACGTATCGATGACCACTGCGGTAATGTGCGACTGCCATGGTACGCCGCGTGGTACTGCAACATAAGCAATGCTTCCATTGTTGACTCGGTCAGGCCTCGACGATGGTCTGAAAACGTTCTCGTATACTTTACAAATGATCGTTCAGCATCTAATGAAGTAAGATTTGCGAAATTCAAATACTCCTGGATACCTGCTTCGAATTGTTTCTGCTACGAGATGACATGCGTATATGAGGCATGTTATGTGAAGAAGAGTCGGAAAGTATACTTTTAACATCCTACCAGCTTTCAGCATTGTTGCGGCTCCGTCAGAAACTAACATGGAGATTTGGGCTCTTACGATACAAAATTCTCTTAACATATTTTTTATTATGTTTACCACGGTTTCGGCATCAGTTCTTTCAATCCTTTTACTGGCTAACAACAAGGAAGCTGCTGGACCATTACATTTTAAAGGACGCGCCACAATATGAATCACGCTGTGTTTCTGGGCATCAGTAGTTTCGTCCACAGTGAGCCAGATTTTTTGATTTCTCAACTCATCTTTTATAGAGTCTTTTACTGCACTTTGCACATGTGGTAAATTGTACCGCAATTGTCTTTTTGTTAGTAGCTTCCATAATATGTTACATTATGGAAGCTACTACTATTTATAAAAAGTACGAAAGTTTTCAATACATTCATTCAATACATGACGTTTACTTTTAATATGACTTCTACATTCAAATGTCGTGCGACCTAACAACCCTATACCGCAAAATTTGCAACGAATGGGCGAACCTGTAAATTCCAAACCAGGGAAACGCCAAATATATTTCTTCACATACGATGCAAGAGGTACACCAGGCTTACGTCCCATGTTTTCGAAAACACATAATGAGAATCCGATAAATAACCGAACTACCCAATTCCTCAATGTCCATCGCATTACTGAACTTTGCATGCACATACGTACGTACATGCGCCCACCCGCACAGGCGTCTCTGCGAATGCAACCGTTTGTCACGCTTTAATGATTATACACGCAGAGAGACGTTTACTTGTATCAAAGTTGTCCGCCTTAATTCAAGACAATTACTGTTTCAATTATCCGTAATACAATAATTGTTTTAAATCAAAAGAAACAGTACGACATATGCGTACATAATGTAGTAATCTATTAACTTTGCTTGTGATTTTAAAAGGGCTAAAGTAGTGGTTGTATACAGAATAACAAACAGAAGTGAACTTAATGTAGAAGTACACATGAAAAAGGTGTCTAAAAACAATAACTAAGATAATGCTAATAAATAGTACCTGATATTGATGAAATCACTACCGCTAAAAGGAATTATAATATTTCATATAACACTTCGTTCTTCTGTTGATTACTTCACTACATTGCTTCTTATTATAAAAACAAGAAATTTAGAGCTTTGAAATAACCAATTTCTTATAAATTTAATTAACCATTACGAAAGCAATCCTAATAAGAAGCCAACAAAGCAATATACGAAGTAATTCTGTTAAGATATATAATTTGTAGTAATTGATAAATTTAATTCGCTTTTTCCACTATTAATAATCTCAAAAAACAATAACACTGACTTGCAAATCTAATTAACCTTCGTTATTTCCCATAAACACAACAAAAACCAGCCGATGTAAACGCGTTTGTAATCTAGTCCAAACTCTGTGCAGTAATAACAATCTAGACTTTATCAAGGTAACCTATAAAAACCACAAACACGAATGCGCACACATCGACACGACAATCTTTCGAAAATGGCTAAACTCCGCGTTCATCGCGTATTTTGCGATTCATCCGTTTTTTATTTATGGTGAGTTGGCTGTATGTTGTACAGTTGAGTATATTCGTCCACAATGGATAATGCAAATAAGGATGAGATAAGTCGAAAACGTAAATACACATTAGCTAGGTATATGGAATGAACCCAAACATTGTTTTATATTCTACGTTTTCTTAGGTAAATGGGGTATTTCCCTGGCTATAATATCATTTTCATATTTTATATAATTATAATTTCCTTTCGGAGATTTTGGGTCAGTTTTATTTATTTTTGTAATTCTTTTTTATTTATTTTTTTAACGTGTGGTGACGGTCCCCCAACGAAGTGTATAACCTTTGCAGCTTGTCATAATCTCAGGAGCTATTAGTGTGTAAATTTTCTGTGGAAAGTGTTCCATGGCTTTGTTATATACAAAAGGGCATTAAAAAATACTACTTCACAAGATCAACGCCCATGGGGCTCTAGCAATGATGATTGCAAATAAGATGACAACTTTTCAGTACAAAAATTTACGATAAGATGCCAAAGAACGAGGATTTTAATTTGTATCCATCATACAAAAGAATTCTTGGTGAAAAGAGGTTGTGTTATCCATCAGTACATACCATTATTGTCACAGACATATCGGCAGAAGTTAAAGTTCAACCACTTCTTAATTATACTTCCAAAAGAATTATTTGTAATATAATGAAAGAATATTTTGCACATGAACATGAAACAGAAGATTTTTATAATCTTATGTATAAATTAGGGATGGGTTGTTATTTAACTATCTGTTATTTTATAACCGTTATGGATCCAATAACGGTTGCAACTGTTATCTCGCTGGGAAAATAACAGGTATAACACGGTTGCCTTCGGACTGTTGTGAACATATCATCGACCGCCGTTGCGGCCTACTCAACTGTGTGGCGCTACGACTGTCTGTTCGAAGCCGCTGCTTATTACAGATAATAGTTACAACTTCCCTAGAAAAATAATTTATCAGATCACGTACCTACATAAATATTCTCTCGAACGGTTATTACGGCGGTAGTCGACATCGAGTCGGACGTTTATTATGGAAATATTTTCTAAATAATTGTATGTATTGAAATTACCAAATATAAAATAAAAGACCGATGTTATATAAAAAATTTACTTATAAAAACTAAAAATAAAACCGTTATATTATTACGGCGGTAGTCGACATCGAGTCGGACGTTTATTATGGAAATATTTTCTAAATAATTGTATGTATTGAAATTACCAAATATAAAATAAAAGACCGATGTTATATAAAAAATTTACTTATAAAAACTAAAAATAAAACCGTTATATTTATTATATAGCATTTAAGCACATAGATGTTCTCGTATTTCGAAGATTAACTAAGATTAAATATAAGAAAAATAACAGTAGGATCAGTCAAAATGGTGGAAATTAAACGCTGCTGTAACAATGATTGCAGTGAATCTGATAGTACAATAGTGAACAGTTTATCACTTAATTTATTTTAATCTATTAACCAGTTTATAATTTATCTGCAAAAAAAACCCAATAAAATATTTATATTACCAAAAACTTCTGAATTTAAATTTTAGCGTGTTGCACATGTGCTATTTGGAATCACGATGCATTATGGTGTAGAACTGTAGACTACGAAATAACGCTAACCCTGTTATTTTGCAACCGTTATTTCAAAATAACGATAACGGTTGAAACTGTTATTTTAAAATAACGATTTCTGCCATCACTAGTATAAATGAGGATGTGTTGGATCCTCGGGCCATAGTATGTACAAACAAAAATTTCACGATTCAACAGATGAATATTTGTTTGTAATATCCATCGTTCCTTTAAGATTGAGCAACAATAACAGCAGAATCATATGGGAAAATCCACGAGCCTCATCACCGAGATTTTGTAGAATAATTAAATTGATACATAAAAAAGAGACCGCAGATTTGATAAAAACAGAACAGAAAAATATACATTTATCACCAACCACAATAGTCATGAATAATCAAACTATATCTGTATCACACAAATTCATATTGTCGATGGTCGACGGAAAAATGTCCAATGTTGGCAAATGAAACACAAAGGTGTTTCATTTGCCAAAAAACCTTAAAAAAGAAATGAATTTGTTAAAGTACGCTTTCGTCATCTCAACCTTACATGCTTATATACGAATCATAGAATGTCTTTTAAACATAACGTACAGATTGAAAAGTGAACTACAGCAATGGCAAGTTCGGGGTAAAGGCCAAAAAGATATTTTAGAAACGGCACAGGAAGCAGTAAGAAAGAAATTCAAAAAATAGGACTCATTATTGATAAGGTTAAACCAGGCTACGGAACAGGTAATGATGGGAATATGGCACGTAATTTTTTTTTTAATTATAAAGAGACTGCTGAAGTTACTGGATTAAATAAAGAGCTCATCTATAGATTAGATATTTTATTAAAAAACATGGCTTCTGGTTTGGAAATAAACATTGAAAAGATGTTCAATGGTGACTCATTGCGAGTTGTTCATATTAGGAAGAAGGGTTGATAAAAAGGTCCTTTTACTCGCAAAATTCTTTTTGAATATAACTAAATACGGAAATAAACATTGAAAATTTTGCTGAATATGCTGAGAAGATCAAAGAACTTTATCTTAAGCATTATTCCTGGTATAACATGCCAGTCACACTTCACACTTCACACTTCATGGAAGACTTCCCGTCCACGAAGCAATTATGATTCAAAGAAATACTTGCTTGCGTCATCAGATCCTCAGATAACTCTACTTAGAAAGTTGCCAAGAAAAGACACACACTTCAAGGAAAAAGACTTTTTAAATTTGGTAAAAAGTGTAATTTTAGAAATAAGTGGTTTTGATTTTATGTAAGGAAAATGTGATTTAAATTCTTAAAATATACAGTTTTGATTCAATGTTTTGCTGTTCTAAATTGGTATAATAAATTGTTTCATATATTATCAGTTAAAATTTGAATTTAGCTCTGCTAAATTGGTCAAAGGACTCAGTGTGCGCCGGCAGGGCCCGCTTTAGGGGCGGACAACCCGGACATTTGTCCGGGGCGGCATTTTGGCTGTAAATGTGACAAAGTAATAATAAGTTAAATACCTGATTAATCGAAATTTATACTTGTCGATTGTTTCTTTAGCGCTGTCGATTCGTTAGTTCGCCGCAAAGGACATTTCGCTGCCAGGTCTGTTCGCCGCCAAGTTGTAACTTTAGATTGCACTCTTGACTTTAGTAAGGTGGAGCAAATGACTCTAGTAATCAGATATGTTTTAATCAATAAATCTGATTCCAATGAGGTTGAAATGAAAATTAATGAAAGCTTTTTGGCTTCCTTCCAGTTGAAGGGTCCACATGTAAACAAATGTCTGAAATTATAATTGGAGAATTTAATAATTTGGGTTTAAATTTGCAGGATATTAGAGGGCAGGGATATGACAACGGGTCCAATGTGAGAGGCGATAGAGCAGGAGTGCAATCTAGAATTAAACATTTTAATTCGCGAGCATTCTATGTTCCGTGCAGTAGCCACTCAATCAATTTAGTAGTTAATGCTATAGCAAAAGCATCCATGGAAGCCGCTAATTTTTTCAATATGTTCCAAAAAATATATTTATTTTTTTCGGCATCCACTTTTTGATGGGCAATCCTTTTAAAACATGTCCCAGGATTAACTTTGAAACCAGTGAGTGACACTGGATGGGAGAGTAGGATAGAAGCCTTAAAGACATTAAGATTTCATTTACTAAGCATTTATGAAAACCAAGAAATTGATAATTTAATAAGAGCCGATGCCTCGGGTTTATTAAATTGTATTAAACAGTTTTTTGTGTTCAATAGTTATTTGGTATAAAATATTAAACTGTATTAATTCAATAAGCAAGTTGATGCAAACAAAAGATTTCGATCCAGCATCTGCACTTGATCTTTTACAGAACTGCAAAGAACTTTTTACGTTCCACTACCACGCAAAATCGTCTTAATGGTTTGGCCATTTTGGCGATTGAGCATGAAATTGCTGATCAAATAAACCTAGTCTTCTCAATTTATTACCTCTTGGTAATAAAAAAGTTTGCAGAGCTGAAAGTGAGAAAAAACAGTTTCTTGGATTTTTGCGTAGTTGATCTTATTTTTGTTTAGTTTTTATAGGATGTAAGTTTTGTTTGAAAATGCACATGGTTAAGAATTTGTAACCAGGTACAGGTATTTTCTAATTTTTACTGTTTTGTACTACTTGACTGTAAATTTAATGTTGTATGTCTCTTTTTAAATATACGTTTTTATTATCATTTAAAACCATTTGATTTTTATTTTAAATAAAAGATATATAGTATGTTTTTAAAAAGTATATGTTTAAGGGGCGGGAATTTTTTTTTTGTCTGAGACGACGTAAACGCTAGAGCGGGCCCTGGCGCCGGGCGAGGCAGTTGATTTTTAATTGTGGTACGCCTTCTTCTCGGTTGAGGAAATAAAATCATGTATTTGGTATAGTAAAAGCCCCTACTGGAGGTCGAAACACTTTAAATTCGACAAAAATCTTTATAGTAGGTTCGGCTAATAATCACTCATTTATGATTACAACAGACAGAACTACTTGATCAAACATTAAACATATTTACTTTTTTCATGATTCTAATTTAACGATCTAATTGGTTTGAACCTAGTAAACACTTGGACGCTATTCTTCAAATATCTATTGCGCTGCCGATTATATTTTTTTAGCGTTTATACATTGGTTAAATAAAAATTTAACAACAATACGTTGCGCAACGAAACAATATACGCGTGATAGGACGTCACCGTTTTAACTAAACTCTCAGTATTGACGCAATCGACTTGTAATTGTTTATAGCGTTAGATAATAACTCCGTACCGCCATGAATATATTAACTTATTGCGGTAGCTCTTCAATTACGTTCAGGAAAAATAAAATTCAGAGGACGTATGTATGCATTTGAACTCTTCCCGTAGACGCATTTTATTGACGTATTGACGCGTATCATAGACTCCATCGATGATAAAGCTTCAAATCCGTTCAATGAATGTTACAAAATAACCTCGGTCGGTATATTTAGATTTAGCCAATTCAATGCGTGAATGGGAATTGCATAAAACGGAATATTCAATATTTATTTGATTGTGCAAGCACATACATGCACAGATATCCGATGACAAAAACGTATCCCATAAACAAAACGGTTATTTGTGTAATTGACAATGAAATTCGCACGCGACACGAAATTGATTTCGATAATTTCAATCGATAGCACTAATGCGCGTGGTGCGTTGCATTAGATAAGATAATATGCCTTGTTATTTAATAATTTCGTCTCTATTAAAGTGCATGGTGTAAGGTTGGAAAATATTTGATTCCTGTATACAGGGTTGGGATAAAGTATGGAATCTAGCAACTATATTCAAAACGGAAACGATGATATTGATGAAACTTTGCAGGTAAGTGTAATGACGCGTAATTCATCTGATTTCTTATTTTTTTGTTACTGTACTTTCTGTTTAACCGGAAGTATCCTTAACTTTTTTATTTAAATGGTACACCTTGTATATTTTTGCAGATTATAATAGGTCTTGTCTCTCCGGATTCGTCCATACTAGTGGAAAATGGAAAGATTAAGCACTTCACATTTACTGTTTAGTTTTTACACATTAGAGTATAAACTGTGGAGATAAGCATAAGCAGCTTGAATTGTTGTTCTTGTTGTTGTGTATTGGGCGAAGCGTCGGGTTACGGAATATTCCTCACACTTCTAGGCATCGATTACTATGATCATTAGCCAACCCCACTAGAATTTTGCCGAATCCAGAGGTGTTCTAACCTTTGGTAGGGATTTTTAACGTGCCAAACATCGTATTGACACGGGGCCTACGGTTTCACTTCCTTATCTGAGAAGAAGGCATACCTTGACTTTTATCCGTAATTAAAGAACAACTGTCTCGATCGGGATATGAACCCGCGCCGTTCGGATCGGAAACTTGTTATTTATTAATAGAAATAAACGTGTACCATTTAGTAGGTAATTGTTGAAGAACTGTCAAGTTTATTTAATTCACGTCTATCTAATTGCTAATTGCACGGCTGAAAATGGTGTATTTATGCGAAGAGCGTATTGAAATTTTAATGATGATCGGTTTTGGTGATCGTGTTAGAGCTCATGAAGAAGTGCGTCATCTTTTTGATGATTTGCATCCCGAAAGGAATCCTATAACGTTTTAGTTTAACTGGAACGGTCAAAAATATGCAAAAAACTGGAAGACGGCAGACCCCAACTAACGAAGGTATAAGAGAAAACATTGCTACTGAATTAGAAGGATCACCTCAAACATCTGCTACAACTTTGGGTCTAAACCATGGTATAAATAGCCGTTCTCTTGGGAAAGTATTGAAAAGAGAAAAGTACCATCCGTATAAAGTATAGTTGATTCAGGAATTGTCAGATAATGATTTTGATCGACGGCTGGAGTTTTGTGAAAGAATGATGAAAATTTGTAAACGGTCCAACATTTTGCAAATAATGTGATATTTCCTGACGAGACAACTTTTTGTTTAAATGGAACAGTTAATCGCCATAATTTAAGATATTGTCGAAAACAGGCCAATTTTTTATTGACGGAAACTTGAATGGGGAAAAGTACTTGGATCTATTGAATAATCAAATTGTTCCTGCACTTCAACACAACGGGCAGTTACCTCAAAATTTTTCGTTTCAACAGGATGGAGCGTCTCCCCACAATGATTTTTGCTCAAACATTTTGGCAGCAAACAGTATGAAACTTAATAAACTCAAACGACATTTGAAAACATTTCATAGTGAGTACGTTAACAAACCACGAGAATTCTTCGAATTTCGAATTAAAATTAACATCATTTCAGAAGTAAAAATTATTTTTAAAGCAACTTTGTCTCTGAATAAAAAAGGTTTACTTGCTACTTATAAAGTCTCATATAAAATAGCTAGATGTAAAAAGTCTCACACCATTGGTGAAGAGTTTATTCTACCAGCTGCAACTGAGATTGTAGGAAGTATGTTTGGAGATAATTTTGCCAAACAATTGCAGTCCATACCTCTATAAAATGATATTGTTGCCCGTTGAATTGGTGGTATAACTGAAGATGTACAGCATCAGCTTTTTGGGAAGTTGTGTGACAAATTGTTTTCAATTCAGCTTGATGGGGAAACAGGTAGCAATAAAGGTGTTCATATAATTGCCTATGTTCGATTTTGTGACGGTATGTCAGAATTGAAGAACTACTTTTCTGCAAACCGATAGAATTCAAAGCAACAGCACTTGCATTATTTGCTATCTTAAATGATTTTGTAAACGAGGTGAACATAGAGTGGAAAAGTTACGTCGGAATATGCAGGAAGATTCCATAGTATACAAGCACTTATGAAACAAAAATGTCCACAGTGTGTCTGGACACATTGCATGATCCACAGAGAAGCTGTGGCTTCCAAAGAAATGAGTCCTGGTCTGAATATTGTGGTAACGTCAGTGATAACCGTAGTAAATTATATAAAAATGGGACCCCTAAAATCAAGAATCTTTTCTGCACTTTGTAAAGACTTGTGTGCAGTACATTCATCGTTACTATTTTATTGCCAGACAAGATGCTTATCACGTGGGAGATTTTTGCAACGTGTTTATGGATTAAGAGATGAAATCGCTACTTTTTTAGAGGAGGAAAACCGACCGGAAGCCGAGAAGTTTCGAGATGATTTATTTCTGATGAAATTGAGCTACTTGGTGGACATATTGGATAAATTAAACATCTTAAATCTTCAACTCCAATGAGCAAACACACATATCTTGGATACGAATGATAAAGTTAATGTTTTTTTATAGAGAAATGAATCTGTGGAGCAGAAATGTAAAGCAAAAAGCCTAGAAATGTTTGTAAATGTAGAGGAACGTGTTAAAACTCACAAGGCTGAAGAACAACATGTGAAAGTTGTTTTTGTAATCATTAAAAATCATTTAGCCATGCTGTCAGATAATTTTAAAAAGTATTTTTTTGCTGACGACAACTTGATAAGAAGTTACGAATACTTCCGAAGGTCTCTCAACTGCCGGGGAAGAAATCTTCATAGACTTCGCGGCACCACGAAATCAAAAGACAATTTAGTGATAAATCACTCTTTGAATTTTGGCCAGGAGTGGATGATGAGCTTTCTGCACTGAAAACAAGAGCATTTCGTACACTATTACTATTTTCAACATCCCACCTTTGCGAAACCAGATTTTCTGCGGTGGCTGCTTTGAAGACAAAATATGGATCTCGGCTAAATATAGTAAAAGCACGGAGACTGTAAATTTATAATATTAAACTTTGCACTTTCAGCAAGCAGGCCCAAGACAGTCACCAATAATTATTAAACTTCTTTTTAATTTCATCGATAGGTTAATCACTAAATACATTGTGCAGTACTGAAAAATTAAATAATTTTTTTAATATTTAATATTTTTTCTTATTTTCGATTTCGATTATGCTCGCACTCCCATTTGATGTTATCTCGAAATATTTGACAGACCTTTGATTTGCTTCTACTATTTTCAATAAATATTTAAATAAATCAACATTCATTCCTGCATATAAGAAAAAGGAATCAGAATCATGATTTAAGATTTCCTGAATCAAATTTAAAAAGTCCAGTTGTTCCTTTTGAGTGTTGATGGGACGTACCCGCCAATCTCTTCTCTTTTTTACTGAAACAGTTCACTAAAAACCCTTACCACTGTGGTAAGGGTTTTTGGTAAACTGTTTCAGTGTTCCAGTGCCACAGATTTAGAGTACCCGATTCTCTTTTTACATTTATTTTTAAGTTTGTTCGTCATGATTACTGCAGAAACTGTGAACAAACACAGTATATAACGTTTCTGTGTTATTCCATCTATTACAAAAGACATCCTTAACAGATAAATGAAGGTTGTGATACGACAAAGTAAACCGCCATGTCAGTTGTCATTATCCCCCGAAATTATTTTGAGAATTACCGCAGAATATTGCAAATAATTTCCCGCTAATCCTAACGATAATTTCACGCTACCCTATGTGAACGCACCTTAACTCACTAAATAATCTATAGAACCTAACCTTTTAATAATAACAATGAAGTTAGCGTGAGCATACAATACTAATCTGCTATATCAAATTATTAAATAGCCTAAATCTGGCACCGCTTACCGCTGTTCCCATAAGCGCAATACTTGGAGGCAAGGGTATAATAATCTATAGTTTATTCCTTCCAATTGCAAAGGCCGCTGATTTCCAAAGGTCACTAGTTTATAAATAAACAAGAATTAAATTTATATCTAATGAGAGCTTTCCTTATTGCTCCCCTAGAAAACGAGAAACTACAAATTCTAACATCTCATTACATTCCGAAGCTAGTAAAAGTACAAAAATCGTCATTATTTTTCTTTGGCGCGAGATCCGTCTGCGAAATAGAGAAAAAAAACTGATGAGAGGAAAACTATCACCTTAAATATTTTAACAAACTATCGTTCCGATCGCTCAGACGATTCTAATTACATGAAAACTTCTGCTCCGGTCAAAGACAAGGCGGTCATATATATTCATTCATTTATCGGCGAGTTTCTCTCGTCGTGTCGTCGTCGGGAAAAGAGAAAGATTTTCTATTAATTTTTTGCGAGTCGCGCCGACTGTTGCTGCCGCTAGCGCTGAAGATACTACCACTACGTATTTACGTATATACGTATGTAACTTTAACGTGTACATATACGTTCACTTAGATACCGCGAATTAGAGTCTGGCGGACGATAATCAAGCAAATTTAATAACTAACTTGATGCTACCAATAAGGAAGCCGGCGAGGCGAGCTTAATAGCTCGTTACAACTTACGGTAACAAAGAATTTTAATTGAAGCCGGTAGATAGGTAGTATAGTAGGCAGCGGATGATTGCACTCGTTGCCGCGTAGACACCGTACCGTACGTACTTTTTATATGTATGTAAGTACCTGAAGGTAATCTGCCGACCGTCTTCCTTTGACTCTTTCTTAAAATGTACCGTTAAACTTGTTCCTTTCATCTTCGCCTGTTTCGAGAATTCGTACTTGTTCCGTTTTGTCGCCCTTCAAAATTTATTTAAAGTGAAGAGAGTTTGTGTATAAAGATTGTAGATATGGACTTTTCTACATTACAAATAACTTCTCCTATAATAGATTCTAAAAGTTTAAATTTACTTTAACAACTGTATGTAATGCAGATTCTAAAAACGTCGATCGAAAATTACAGAGTGTACGAATATAATGTAAACAGTGCGATCCTAAAGTATCCCCCCCATGCTAACTTTTGAACGACAGAAGCTAGCGTTTTTAGAAAAAATAGGCTGGTTTCTATTTTTTGTGAGCTAACTTTTGCCGTTATCGGCATTTCAATTGCATTTCCGGTGTCACCGCAAGTGACGTCACCTTTGTTTTTTAAAATAAAATACCCTATATATTTTTACGTTTTTGGAAAGGATATCAAAAGACGAATACAGTAATACCACATATATGTTATACTTTAACTTGAGAAATATGATGATATGCAGCAATAAAGGTTTTGGTAATCTTTTTTTGTTGTTAGGCAAAGTTGGCTACGAAAGAGAGCCAAATTGTTTTTTGTGACGCCAGAGTGATCTGAAAGCTCGTTGCTAAGCAAAGTAATCATAACAATCCCCGAATTGTCAAATCTCAATTCCGAAAGCGTAAATTATTCTTGTTATTTATTGTTTTTTTGTCATACTTTCGTTCTTTGTGCTCGGTATTATTTTAACTTGTTTTGTTAATTGTTGTTTCTCCTTTACTTTATCGAACATTATTGTAATTAATTAATTGTGGTAGGTTTGTTTAAATTTGTTCGTTTGTATTTTAACTTATAATTTACAAAAATTCAAGGAAAAATAATGAATTCATATGAAGATAGTAGTGGCAAACAACATAGAATGTGGGCACACTCCTCGCCACGCTATTTATCTGTCAGATTTATTCGATAATCCGGTTGAGAATGAGGGCCCAAAGAGCCTTCGAAACAGCAGTTCCGAATTAATTAGTATTTTGTGTTGTACTACCTCACAGTTCTTGCTACCATTATTGAAAATAGCAGTAGATTCATTTTTCAGAATCTTTTGTATTTATCCTGTGTTATTTAATAATTTTATTTCATATAAGAGAGCTACAGTAATGTGAACAGATTCAGATAGGACACAATACTAAAATAATATCAAGTTGACATTATTGAGAATGAAAAAACTACAAAATATTTTGAAAAAATACAGGTCCTATTCATTTTTTAAAGGAGTTCACTTTAAAAATAATACTGCGGTTAGTTATTCCAACAAATGACTTCTCAAAACGCTGAGGGGAAGAGAAAATAGAATACATCAGATCAGGACTGCAGGTTCTGTCAACCAAAGAAGAATTATCGTTTCCTTTTGTCATTGCGGATCAATAAATGGTACTGTGAAAATTCTTCACTGTCAATTTCCAAGGGAACTCGTTCAAACTGATGTCTGTTACAAATGAAGCTGCGCAAAAAAAATTTGCAGCCGTTTTGAAGAATTGCCAGAACAGTTTATTGGATTTGCATTGTGAAAGAGACACTTTCAAAAAGAATATATTTTTCAAAGTATGTAGTTTTTATACAGTCAGAAATTTTCGGAGTAACCCTGGTACATATTGGTTTGTTTACCACTCAAAGAAATATAAAGACACTACCTAAGAGGAGTCTGGTAAAATGTGTTTCAATAATGGCAATGCGAAGTTTCTCAGTTATATGTGTAACAATATGAACCATTCGATAATGGATGGAGGCAATAGAAAAATTCAGTGTAACATTTCTAACTTGCCAAAAAAAAAAAGATCAGCTTGCAGAAATTTACAAAGATTCCAATAGCTCCTTCTGAAGAAGCTGACAACAAGATTATCGTGCAATAGGCAACAGCCGTGAAATCCTACACTCAGAAATAATCTTCTTCTTCCACGTTTCCTTACATTCTTTCATCTACAGCTTTCTATTCAGCTAAACGCTCTTTCATTTCCAGTAACACATATCTAGGCCTTTGTCTTTTTCTTCTGCTTTCTAGTGCCTATTGTACCACTTTCCGTTCTTGCTTCTTATATTCTCGAGCATGTTTATGCTGAGTAAAAAGTTATTACTAATAACTAAGGTTACACAAACGCGTGCTACGGCAGAAGCGCCGAGAGGGGATTTAGGTCGATGCGAAGCCAGTGGAGAGTTTAGTCATTCGATAGGCGTGGAAGTGTTCGAAAATTATCGGTTTATCGGTGTGCGTCTTTTAAAACATGGATCGTTGTAAGCGAGCTTTACCTTTAGCATCGCACGTGAGTACATATACTAGCTATTTCCTTGGGTTGGAATATACAGGTACTATAATTCAGTGCAAAATTTGCAATATACGGTTGATAGGTCGCGATACATTTCACTGTAGAAGACATATTAAAAGTAAACGTCATGTACTGAATTTAAGCAACAATATTTCGTACTGGGAATTTCTGTATGCTTTTATTTTTATGTTAAGTGTGTGCAACATCCCAGAATACCTAATAGACAATGAACACTTTCGTTTTTTTTTTTGAATAAATATGTTCCCTCGTGGAAACTACCAACCAATAGACAATTTCGAAGCAATTTACCACATTTGCAGGGTACAGTAAAAAACTGTACAGTAGAGTTGAAAAATAAGAAAATTTGCGTAAGTGTGGATGAAGCAACTGATGCACAGAAACACAGCGTGATTCATGTTGTAGCGCGTTCTTTAAAACGTAATGATCCTGTAGCTTCCTTGTTATTAACCAGTAAAAGGATTGAAAAAAGTGATGCTGAAACCATTGTGTGAAGATAATAAAAGATTCGTTAAGAGAATTTTGTATCACAGGAGCCCAAGTCACAATGTTAGTTACTGATGGAGCTGCAACAATGGTGAAAGTTGGTAGGAAAATATGCTTTCCGACTCTTCTTCATATAACACGCGTATTATCTCGCGTCTCATACACGCGTATCATACGTATTTCCCAAATGTGAAGGATGTGATTTTAAAATCTAAATCAAATGAATCTGCAGCGATTCGAGAGAGTCAGCAACTTTTTTCCAATTCGGACGTTCAATTACAAATAGATGAAATTTTCATAAACTATTCTGCAGTTGTGCAAGCTATATCGTTGTTATAAAACAGTAAAACTTTACGAGACTCATTAAAATACTAAAATAATTTACAAGCCTCTCTAGAAATCTTGACGGATCCTATAGGACTAGATGTCGCTCAAAAATTTCGTGCAGTTTTAAATAAAAATCCCGATTTACAAAAGGTTCGGTCTATTACTGAAAATAAAGAGTGCACAGAAGAGATAAATGAATATCTGAATTACGCAAATCCTACTTCGCTTAATGTAGAACGATAATTTTTGAAATACACGAAAACATTGTCAGATCAACGTCGAAAGCTAAGTGAATCGACAATGGAAGCATTGCTTATGTCGCAGTTTTACGCGGCTTACTGGGGCAGTAGTATTTTGTCGCAGTGAACGTCAATAAAAGGTAAGAATATATTATTTCTTAATAATACTGCATCTCACGTACCTACTTTTGCGCGATACGCCTCTGACGTTGCACTCGTTTGTCGAACCTTAGACTAATAACAGAGAATGTAGAAAACGACTAATAATTCTTGTTTTTCTATGAAGGTAGTAACATTTTAAATAAAAACTAAAGCGCTTTTTGCGTAAAACTATGGTTGATACGTAAAATCAAATAATATATAAACCGCAATATAGCATGTAC
This sequence comes from Dynastes maya, assembly GCA_029619315.2. NCBI lineage: Eukaryota > Metazoa > Arthropoda > Insecta > Coleoptera > Scarabaeidae > Dynastes > Dynastes maya. The sequence goes on along the minus strand of JAROYE020000002.1, from coordinate 13,318,855 downwards.
TGGGAAATATTAAATTACCCATACCTTCTCGTTCATCTCAGAGGATTTAATCTGATAGAATCACTTGCAAACATTTAAAACAAAATCAGTGAAGAACCTAAATTGTTTACAAATATAAAATTATCTAATTTAAAAATATTTTGTTTCCTATATTTAATCTCTCCTTAATTAAATGGAACATATTTTAAGCAATGTGATCAATTAACAACCGTAGAATTTTTACAAACGTCAAAATAAGTATTTCATTTCGTTTTATTGTAATAATTTTTGATACCGAAGGCTAGCCTGTCACATGGTGCATTAAATTAGCACGAACTCCGTCGATAACCTCCTCTTCAACGTCAACATTTCGAATCGGTAATCGATAATTAACATCGACATTACCGCATAAAATGCCAATTAATTTGAATGCATCAGAAATGCACGCGATTCTAATTAATAACGCAGCACTTGTTAAATTAATAAAGATAATCAATTTCATTGAGTCGCTGTTGCTTTAAACTTCAAAGTGTACTCAACGTTTATAACATTACACAGATACATACAGAATATGTACTTACGTACAACATATATACAAGCACACATACAAGTAAGTGTACATTTCGCACAAGAGCTCAACATCAAAACAAATCAATATGATATGTTGGTATAAGTGTATTCGGCGTGTTCAAATTGTATGGGGCAGAGGCGGACCCAGGATTTCGAGAAGGGAGGGGGTTTGCTGGTGTGATGCTGTGGTTTCTGGTTACCAACAAGCTGTGAAAAATACGTCTATCTAGAACGATAATCTGCTTTTCTCTAAAAATGACATAGGTGTCGTTGCAAATAATCCTTCAAGTGCAACAAGTCCGTGCGAATTACTGAATATTGTTGATGATTCACGAGTACCACCGGCCAAGTTTCAATTTCCAAAATCAACCGCGAAAAATTTGTCTTTCCAAATAAAATGGTTGGAGGAGTTTAACTGGTTGGCATATTCGGCTAACGAAAATGGTGGATATTATAAGTACGGCGTAGCATTTCGAGTGAAAACCGGTGGAAAAGGAGATATTAGGCTGGGAAAACTCGTTAACAAGCCAGTTAATATTTGGAAGCATGCTAAAGAAACCTTCCGAAACCACGAGAATCTGGATTACTATAAAAAATCCATTTTGGGTATTGAAAACTTAAGCGATATTGAGCTCGGTAGAAGTAAATCTATTGATGTACAAATGGACCAGCAGAAAGAAGAAACAAAGAAAGAAAATTATGAGAGACTCAAACCCATAGTTAGCGCCATAGTTTTGTGTGGACGCCAAGGCATAGCCCTTCGTGGTCATAGAGACAATGGATCTTTATAATAAAAATGAGCCTGACATAAACTACAAATCTGACAAAAGAAATTTTCGAACGAAGGGAACTTTCGTACCATTCTACGCTTTCGAGCTGAAGGTGACGAAATTTTAAAGAAAAATCTCTTGTCCGCTCCAAAAAATGCAACATATTTAAGTAAAACAATCCAGAATGATGTAATCGAAACTTGTCATGAATTAATCAGAAAAAAGGTTGTTGATAAAGTAAATCACGCGAGAGGATTCTCAGTTTTAGCAGATGAAACGACTGATATTTCCAGAGAGCAATTTTCTGTTTGTGTACGATACTTGGATTCGGATAAAAATGTGTGTGAGGATCTATTAGGATTTGTTCCGGTTACTGACGTTTCTGGAAAAGCTTTAGCAGATTCCATAAAAAAAGATCTACATGATATCGGCGTGGATTGTTTATTCATGTATGGTCAGGGATACGACGGAGCTCCAGCGATGAGTGGCGAATTTCATGTTTATTTATAATCAGGTTTTCCTTTGGCAATTTACGCACGTTGTGTCGCACATAGCTTTAGTTTGGCTATCAATGCAGCTTGCGAAGTATATGGTATAAAAAACGCGTTAGGAACGAAACAATCCAAGCATTTTTTCACCGGCCCAAGAGACAAAGTATTCTGAAGAATGAAATTTACAAAATGTCCTACGAGATAGGCTCAATCTCATGAAACAGTATCAACATATGTGGAATTTCAAAGTACAGTTATTGAAGATTTAGAAGAAATAAAAACATGGAAAGATGGAGAAATTTCACAAAAAGCTTCTCAACTTTTGGCGGCGATTATAACGATCGAATTTCAAATTTCCTGTCATGTAATGGAATCGATTAATTCTATCGTCTTGCCTTTGAGTCGGGAATTGCAGTTGAAAAATCAAGATCTAGAAGTCACGATATTATCAGATAATGCTTTAAATGGTTTCAAGGAAAAGCGGATTCGTGCTTCCATATTATTTATGAAAGTGTTGCTGAAATTTGTTCTGAGCATGAAATATAAATGAAAATACTGCGAAAACGGTACTTACTTTAAAAACACGCCTCGTATAACACTAGCAGAGCTGTTGCAAATACTACGAAAAAGTACTTCCATTAAGTAGTCTAGAAATTATTTTTATTGCAAGTAATAAGTAGGATATACTTTTAAAAAGTACTGGAAGTAATAAGTCATTTATTTGAAATTAAAAATCCAAGTACCCAATACAAAGTAATTACTCCTTTAAGTACACCAAATATTTTAAGTACTTACAGTAAATGATTGATACTCAAAGCAAAAATGATACTTAGTGTAAATGTACTCTAAGTATTTTTAAACTACTTCAATTATTTAAAATAAACGAATGTATTTCAAGCACTTTTAGACTATTCCAAGTATTTTGTTATTTAGATGCTTGCAGTATAATAATGTACTAAAATATATATTTTAAGTATTTTAAAAATAGAGTAAAGTGTAAATTAATAATTGACCAATAGTTTTGTTTTAGTTTTATTTAAAATGTAGAGTTTATTTAATTTTATATGTCTGTTTTAGTAGTAGTAGTAGTAAATAACATCGTTTCATTACAGAAAAATGACATTTCAACAATCGGTTACATCCTCAGGTAACTGAAAAAATAAGAATTTTTATATTTTTTTTTAATTTACAGATGAATTTCGAATTCATAATGGTTTTCCTTGGAGTAAACCAATGGCACTAATGAGATTGAGAGTTTAGCTTCTTCTTTAAAATCAAAAAGGGGATTTGAATTTTCATCTGCAGCTTGATCTGTTTGCTCTAATTCAACAGCTGCCTCTAATATCCAAGATTGAATATTGAATAGGTCAAGAACCACCTCAATATTGTATCTAATAAAATGATGCCAGGGAGAAGGTAACTGTGGTTACGTGGTTAGGTGTTCTGCTCTCCATGGAAGAAATCGAGAGTTTATGTTACATGTTTTATACTCTTTACGTATTCCTCCAAAAACAAAGTATCATGCTGAGTAAATGTCGGAATTAACAATGTATCATAAAGTTAATTCAATTTTTCTTTGAGTAATAAAATTTTATTTGTAGCATCATCCACCTGGTTACACTGGATAACTTAGTGTATGGACTAAAATTTGGTGTATTATTTGAACAGATTTCCAGCCATTTTTCATAAGCTCGAACAAAAACGGAAGCGTTTTCACTTCATTCATTGGTCATAGCTCCTAAGATATACATCATTGAATCTTTAATATTGGTGAAATTTAAGAGTTACATTTTTTTTTAAATTTTGGTCGTCATCCCGACAGTTTTAACCACGTGTTAGTACCTAACGACCGCCATACTCCTTGGTGTTGTTAATTTTGTCCGTCACCAATTGGCAAAATTCAACACGGCGGTAAAAATCCGTTTGGATAGTTCTTGAAGTAGAATAGATTTGAAAGGGTGAAACTTGCTTTCATTCAATATGCGATGTATCGAAGCCACACCTACATTATGATTTAAAGACAATTAACATGTAGAAAAATATGGATTTGCGTTGACTTTTAACAACACTTCTAATCTTTTGTTTTCATTAGTTGCATGATGCGTTTCTTTAAAAATTTTGCTCACAACAGATTGGGTGATGGTTTCCTTATTTGGGTACTCTTCATTGAAGAGGAAACACAATTCTTGTTGTGTTCTTTTACGGCCGCCATACCCAGGCATCGTTAGAATTGTTATTCCCTCAATTTCAATTAAAATGACAATCTTATGTTATTGTAGGGTAGTTTTGGAATAATAAATGTCTTTACTCTACACGTAGAGAAATGGTTTCTTGCATCAAGAAGTTAAAATTTCTTGCAAAAATTAGTCTTTATTCAAAAAAGTATTTATTGCAAGACTATCATCATCATCATCATAGCCGTTCAGTTCATTCGGATTCCGTTACGTGTTTTCATATTTTTCTACTTCTGCATTTCTCATCCCAATTTTCTATTTTCATTGTTTTTAGGTCCTTCTCCACATCATCCCTCGGTTTCTTCGTTGGTTTGCGGTCCATCTCGTTACTTTTTTTTATCATCTTCGTTGGCGGCCTTCTCATTATGTGTCCTATCCATTTCAATATTTGCGCCTTAATTACTCTCACTATATTTTCATGTCCTAGTTCTTTCTCTATCTCTTTGTTTCTTTTTAGTCTTCTTCCTCCATCTGGGGTGATGTCAGGTCCTAGAATTATTTTTCTTTCTATTCTTCTTAAGCTTTCTTTTTCTTTTCTATTTATCACAGTTGTTTCCATATCATATGTTATTACTGGCCGTATTAGTGTTTTATATATCTTTATTTTTGTCTTCTTGCTTACTTTTTTAGTATCTTTCTGTTTCTTCCGAAGGCCTGGTTACCTTTGGTTATTCGTTGCTGTATTCTTTCTTTTCAGCTTTTTCTTAGTGTCACCCCCAGGTGGCTGAAGGCCGTCACATTTTCAAATTCAAAGTTGTCGGTTCGCAGGTAATTATCCTTGTTTTCTTGTCTTTTATTTACTTTCATATATTTTGTCCTCTATTCATTTGTATGCAATACGTATTTCTTTGCTTCGGTTTCTGTTTCATTAATTGCCTTACTTACGATGGTTTTTGTCCTTCCTACCACTGCTATGTCGTCTGCGTATGCAATTATCTGTATGTTGTGCAGGAATATATTTTTTCTGTTCAGATTTGTTTTCCTTAGCATTTGTTCTAGTACAAGGTTAAATAATGTTGAGGAAATGGGTTCTACTTGTTTTACTCCTTATTACAAAACTATAAAAATATAAGGAAATAATTTTCTTGAAATTTTATTTGTATTAAATAAATATTTCCTTAGCGTTAGAAAATCAAAAAAATCCAAGACAGAAAAATGTTTCTTCATTTAGTCTTAAATTAACCCGTATCTTTTGAAAATGTTTATGAAATATTGTACGTTAAAGGTTATATGATTGTATGGGTAAGTATGGTATGTGTATTCCGGTTTCTGTTCTGACAGCACGACCATATCTCTTGGCACTAGGTGGCGCTAGGAAATAATTTAGTGCTGTTTTTGTAGATTAGTGGCATAAACTGAGAGGCGAACAGCAATGTAAGTAGGAGAAAAAAGCGTTAGTGCTTTTCTCATCTCACATTGTTTCTGCCAGTAGTGATTCCATCAATACCATGAATTGTATATCAGCATTATCTTGGTCATTGTTTCTAGGCACTTTTTTCATGTGTACTTCTACATTGAGTTTACTTTTGTTTGAACATTATTCTGTAGGCAACCTCTACCTTAACCTTTATAAAATCACAAGCAATAAGAATAATTTACTGCATTATGTGCGGATATGTCCTACTATTTTAAACAAGGTAAGTGCAGTTAATAATGTGGATATAAATAATATGCATTTCAAGAATTCTAAGTAAATAAATGCTTTATTTTAAGAAAATGAAACCATTTACTATCCTTAAGAAAATATTATACTAAGAATCGCTTTCTTAAAAATTTCTGCAAAGTTTTCTTGAATCAAGTCAACGAATGTTTTAATTAAATAATCTGGTGCTACAAAACATTTTATTGATCACCGATTACATTACAAAGTTTACCCCCTTCAATGTACTCTCCTTGCTGATCCCTACAACGCTCCATACGAATTTTCCACTGTCGAAAGCAGTGCTAGAAGCCCGTTTCTGTCAGCTTGTTGAGAACCTTCGTCGCTTTCGCTTTCACCGCTTCCACACTGTCAAATCTTGTCCCCTTAAGCTCCGATTTTACTTTAGGAAATAAAAAAAAGTCACAGGGGGCCAGGTTGGGCGAGTACGGTCGGTAGTCCAACATGGTGATGCCGGATTTCGCAAAGAACGCCTTCACAGACAAGGCGGAATGGGCTGGCGCATTGTTTTGGTGGCGCATCCAGGATTTGCTCTTCCACAAATCGGGTCTTCGTCGATCTGAACACTCTGCATTTTTCCGACGCGACGCTGGCGTAAGGACTTGAACGGACGATTGCTACAGCGAGACTGGGCGACGTACAACCGTGCCCATCGAGTCCAGGGTGGGGGAAGCATCAACAAGCACAGACATGTTCAAACCTGCCGTGGCATGCTCGTTGTTTGCCGATAATAGCACCAGTCCGGTTATTTAATTGGCACACCTCGTAGGCTTCTTAAGCGGAGAAAAATACGCCAAGAAAATATTTCTTTTAATTTAAAAGAGTAATTCTATTGTGGATAATTAAAACTGTAATTGTCTTGAAGTGAGGCGGACAGTCTTGATAAAAGTAAGCGTCTCTCCGCGTGTAACTATAAAGTTTTATTATTATTTGTTTAATTTTATAGTAAGAACTAGAAGTTTTTATAAAAGTTATAACGAGAAGCACCGTAACATTCTATAAAAAAAAACGGAGTTAAGTTTCGTACGTCAAAGCTCACAAACAACTTTTATATAAAGAACACGCTGTATATAGTCTGGCTGGTAAGCTGCTCGTGACTGTAGCCGTCCCGTTAACGGTTTATTTATATATTTATGCACTACGGGTCACTAACATAGCAGATTAACTAAAATATTTACAACTCAGACATTGATTGCTGTCTCTTCTTCGATGATTCGACATCGTAATTTGTAATGGCATCTATTACAGGTGTACGTACCAACTTGCTTATTGAATATCGATTTCCATTATATTCTAAGAAATTATTACAATTTATTACGGATAATATGGCAGAGGAAGGTGTCTGTAATTCAGGGATATGCTTGGATGTGGATGACGCACGTAATTGTTTAGTAAAATGTGTTCCTTACACTCTTTGATATCGACTAATCACTGTAGTAATTTTCTTTGATTCTTGTGGGGTTGTTATTTTGAATTATTGGATAGATTATAGATTTGCACATCACTCACACGGCAAACAATCACGAGTATTGAATAAGACAGGGGTTCTCTAAGTATGCGCCGCGGCGCCCCGGGGCGCCGTAAAAAGTAAATAGGGGTGCCGCGAGGCGCTCCTACGAACGCGGTCTGGAACATTCTAGAATGAACATTTCGAAACGGCTTCGAAGTTAATGGAATTTTCTGGAACATCTAGACTAGACCGTTCCCGTAGCTTGCAGAGCTAAAGGTATGGAACTGTCGTGAAATTTATGGAGCTTTCTAGTAGACTTATGTAGCATGCTACCGGACACACACAAATGCGGCACCACTTCGGCGAATCAGTTCAGTTCCTAAATAACAATCGAAGAGTAAACATCTGAGAACAAAAGTAAACGGTTTTAAGATGCCTACTACCAGAGGAGCGCCCGCTTTGTTTTAGCGCCTTTTCAAGGAACACCTATCAAAGCTCACTAACTGATTCGTAAAATACTTTGAGGAAGATAATGTCGAGAAATTTGCGTGGATAAAGTTTGGGAACCCCTGCAATAAGAGGATGGTAACTTCGAACACTTGTTGTAATAACTACTCGTGTAGTCACCGGCCTCCAAAAACTGGCTCCATTTTGTTGAGCAGATAAAGTGTTTTATTTACTTCAATACCACGCTGCTATTTGTATTATTTTGTCCTTACCGTTATTTTCTCCACTACTTCTGTATGCCAGCAGCAAGAACTAATGCTGCCGATATTTTAGATTCCTTAGATTCACTTGAATTAAATTTGATCCAACAATGTATGATCAAATTATCACATTATGGACACTTCCATAACACATATATCCGATTTTGCTGTTTATTTAATCTTTAGACATTGTTCAAAGGGTGTAAGAGAAAAACGCTGCAAAAAAGGTTTATTAGACAACAAACTGAAATTAGATAATCCAGAAAATATGTGTTCAGAACAGAATTTAATTTATTCTCTCATCTGAGGTTGAATTATGACAGAATAAGGAAATTCCAAAGGATATATCACAGCAGATTCATATGTATCTTATACATATAAGATTAAATCAATTTTTGTTAGAGTAGAGTGGAGAAGATTGGTAGTTATCGTGAAAGATTTATTACCTAATATTGCTTGTACGAAATGAAATAACTTTCGTACACTTTAGCGTCTACATATCTAACATATTTAGAAGGAGAATAAGTAAATTTGCTATTATTCTAGAGTTGACTAAACTTGCCTATAAGAAGATTAAGGGGTGATGTAAAAGTAGTTAGACATCTTTTAAAATTTTTTATACTTTAATCAAAAACTATTACTAAAATTACTAAAATATACGATGGTTCTATCTTAAAACTAGAACTTTTGTTTACAATTATCATTAGGTTAAATGGCAAAAGGCCCATCTTCTTTAATTTCTCTCAGTTTAGATGGAACCTTTTGAATCATGGCTTGGATGTAATCTGGACTAATTTGCTTGAGCTTATTCCTAATTCTACGTGCTAACTGATTCTCGTTTTCTGCGGCCCAACCCTTCTCATAATCGAGTCGACTAAGTTCTGCCCAAAAATCTTCGATAGGACGTGCCTTTGGAATATTTGGAGAATTCATTTCTTTAGGGACAAAAGCGATGTTATTTTCTGTTAACCATGTGGTAACAGTTTTCGCATAATGCGAGCTCGTTAAGTCTGGCCAAAAGAGAATATCATCTCCTTGGTGAAATCTTTCAATAAATCGCTTCAGTTTTGGTAGACATTTTGTCCTACACACTTCAGCATTTGTTGCTGAATCACGCACACTTCTTACGAGAGGACTTAAAACACCGGCTTTTGAAATAGCAATCCAAACTAAAATTGTTGGCTCAAATTTTGCTTTACCTGCGAATCTCACTTCGTCAGGAGCAGAGTTTTTATTTTTTGTGTAAAATCCAGCATTTCCAGCGATGTTAGTGTTACCAAATATTTCTCATCATCCAAGATCAACACTTCTTGTACAACTTTTAAATTGGTCCTCACCTTCCTACATCGAACCGAAATAATTTCCATTTGTTTATCCGTATATTTTGGTGCTTTTTGTCTTTTATAATATTTTAAACCTTCTTTTTTCAAATTTCTTGATATACAAGACTGAGACACTTTAAACTTTGCCGCCATTTGTCGTTGCGATATTCCACTCTTGTTTTCCATCAATTCCATCATTTTTGTAACTTTACCTTTACTCTGCCTTTTTTTTTCAAGTTAGTAGTAGGTTTGCCATCGTAAAAACGTTTTATGATGCTATATATGGTGCCCCGGCTAAAATTTTCTTTTGTAAAGTGTCTCACCACTTCCGCCGTGGTCCATCTTCCAAGGACAGAATAAATACGTTCTCGCAAATTTTCAATAGCAGCAGTTTTCAATCCTACAACTAACAAATAAACGACTTTCTGCTTAAGAGAAACGTTCGTACAAGACATTGACGTTTGACTCATTTGTCAAAAAAAATTCTACAGCCTACTACGCTAATTTGTCCAGCTACTTTTGCATCAGGCCTTATATTCGCTACTTGCGAAGGCAATATTCCTGCTGGTACTTTAGCTTTATTTTTCAAGTCCCCAATTTGTCGAAATACCTAATTTTTCGAACTGAAGCATACGATTAGTAACACAAACTCTTCCATGCATCATTATTATTTTTTTTTATTATATTCTGCTCGCTATGTAGGTACATAAAAATGTCGTCCAGAACTTACTTGGTATACCTTCTTACCTTAGCGGGAAGACTAGTTTACGGAGTGTTACACCATTCAAAAGGCATGATTGGAAATTGGTACTCGTACGGTGATATCTGTGTGATAGATCTAAAATTAGTAGTCGCCGCTAACCTATTGCTCATTAGATCCATTAAATATGTCAAGTAATTATTTAAAGTATTTCCAATTAAAACTGTAATAACGGTTTTGCCTCATGTTGAAATGGCGTATTTAAAATTCTAGACCCAATTGGGTTTTACATGTTGTACATACATCGATATTGCATCTCACAGATTTTGGGCTACTATGATTACCTATTGTTGGAGAATAGAAATATTTAGACAATGGACCAGCCAAAAAAAAAGAAAGTGCAATTTTTTTGAAAATCAAGTTATTGCTTTTAAACGTTAACAAATACAATTCTGCGTACATTTAGAACTAGAACATACGCATTGCACTAAGCTATTGATAGTGACAATAATGTAAAACGTACAGCTACAATTAATTGCCGTTGCTTGTTATTTTATTGAGAAGAGAAAGACAAAAGAAAAATTGTACATTCTGTACAATCTCGTTTTGGAACTGATGGGAAAGCATAAATATCTTCATAGTATATTGATCCAGTCTCTTGAATATCAATCTTCATTCATCTTGTACTTCCAAATGCTTTCATAGTTGTTTTTTATATAATTGATAAATTATAAAGACATTGGTGACAAAATGTTTTTTATTATCTTGCACACTGATCCAAAAAGTAGTGACGTCACAAGAGTTATGAAAAGTGGCGAGAAATTGGAGGAATCGGTCCTTTTCTGTTTGTGAACAGCTTTTACAGTCAGTATGTAATGTTGAAGTTCGCATGCGCCTTATCTGCATTTGTCCTGCTACCAAAACACGGTTCCTTGAAGTTATCGATAACTGGATACAGTTCGTGTATGTATTTCGACTATTATAAAAGCTATAAGTGCCCATTATATAATCACATAATGCAGATATCGTCCTCAAAGGTTATGGTAGGAAGTTAACATTCCAAAGAGACCTTGAGAAATCTAATGACAAGAGAGAGACAACTTTCAAAATAATCTACGAAGAATAAAGTCTTGATCAATAAACGTATATCCTTAATTTCAGTTTTTTCGAAACCACTGACCATAAAGAATTCCACAAGCAACTTCTACTCAATGTGGATCAATTCTCAGGATCCTCAGATTTAGTTGACGGCAGGTTAACAGACTAAACATTGGCCCAATCGTTAAACAAACACGTTGTGGTCCTTGCAACCTTCTTTTCGCGCAAAGTATTTGAAGACAATAATCGATAGCAGGAGAAAGTTTGATAAAAAAGCTAACAACGGACTAACCGCAGCTACAAAGTTGTACCACTCAATGAGAGATAAGTTTGTTAAGAAAATAAGGATTTAATCACATAAAACTAACAGTGTACAAGACAATATTCTTACCAATTTTATTGTACGGAAGTGAGTGATGGACACTTCTAGGAAGATTGAAAAAGAAAATATAGCTGTTTGAAATGAAATACCTAAGTACCTAAGGAAAGTGGCAATGGAAACATACACGAACAAAGTGGAAAATGTATATAGCGAGCAGGAGGAAGAGGTAAAGACCTAGGAAGACATGGAGTCGAGAAGTATGCCAGCTGCAAAGGGAAAGCGGGCTGACATGAAAGAAGGTTGAAGAACTGGCAGGAAAAAATGGAAGATAAAGATAAATGAAAGTTGAAAGGAAATAATGCCGTAAGGAAATCGATGCTTAAGGGTAGAAGATGTATTACATACAGTGCCACACATACAATTTAGGTTTTGCTTTGAAAATTATGTCGAATGATGTGTATACAATCACGTAACCTCTTTAACTGCCGAATTTGATATTTTTTCAGAAAAAAAATATGGTATTATTTTTCAAATTTTTGGAAAATGTCAAAGGAAAAAGTTGCTTGTTTTTTAATTCTTTACCAATGGGCTAATTTTCAATACTCTAGTACAACTTTTTATCTTTTTTCCATTTTCTAATAATGATTCATTTTTGAATTGCTTTAAATCCTTATTTATAAGCAAATGAGAAATACACAAATTAAACTCCATTAACCTGATGCAAAATTGATTTAGTTTGTACAAATGACTACGAAATCTACTTTATTATGATTTTTTCAGATGCACAGGGTGATCCCAAAAAAGGGGAACTTTTGAAAACCTCGCCAAAAAAAATAGAAAAATGTAACTACAAAATTTATTGATAGAAACCAAATCACTTGAATCAAAAAATATCATATCAAAAAAATCACTCTCTGAAAATTACATCAGGTAGATGGTACCCTCCTCTACGTATATACTCTGTCAATCTGGTGTTGAGGTTCCTCATTGCTCGCTGCAACACCTCAGTTGAGATGCCACGAATTTCGTTTGGAATTCGTTGTTTCAGTTCATCCGGTGTCCTTGGCCCTAAAATTTGACGGTCGAAGCACGCCGTTGACCATTCCACTACTCCATAATGATTGAGTGGCAACGTTCTCTACGCATAAAGTAGTACTGGCTGCCACTACGTATTTCAAGTTCTCGTTTTTTTGTCTTTTGTCTTCCTGTATAAATAGGATTATAAAGAAATAATCTAATAATCTAATAATTCATATTTGGTGATGATTTGGAAGTATGTTAGCTCTTTAAGAAAACAAGGAGAGTGTTGAAAATTGACGAATTTGTAAGAATTTAATAAATCAGGAACTTTTTCCTTCGATATTTTCCAAAGATTTAAAAAATAATAATAAATATAAATAATAAAATAAATTTAGCGGTTAGAGAGATCACATCATTGCTCGGACTTTACGTGTGTCATTATACATTTTTTTACATACATTTTTCGTTTATATCAGCATTTTGATCCGTTTACCATTTTACCCAATTAATTTTAGAAATAAGAAAGTACACAAATTATTTTTACGTGTTTTATTTAGTTATTTAGCAAATAACTCAAAACTATTGTTTCGGCACTTACCCCCTCTTACATTTTTACTTTTCAAATACGATTCACACAACAAAGGAACTTTTTTATCGAAGTTTCAAAATTATGTAAATCAGGTCTTCCCTGCTTCTTTTCTGGAGCAAGTTAGTTATTTCCGCGTACTTCATCCATTTTAACAGTGAAATATTTCATCTCGGAAAAGGGGTCTGGTCTGTTCGAACCGATGGTCTCGCTGAAACACCATTCCCTTGTCAACTTCGGATTTTTATCCGCGCAGCAAAAGATGCGAAGAGAAAAACAATTAGGAAACAAAGCCGAAAATGAATACAGAAATCCGCATTACGCGTTTTGCTCATGGAAGTCACGCCTTAAATTAACAAATATAAAAATATATAAATCAAGAGGGCTGTGCGCGACCGAATTCGCGTCCCTTAATGGTGTCAGGGCTTCCGAGCTTGCCGCTTGTTTTCACCCTTAAGAGAGAAACGGTCGGGAGGAAGGGCTGATAGACGAAGGGCTGAACGGTGACGGGGAGACGAAGGGTTGCCGTTCGCCCCTTTAGGTTACGTGCCGATGTTATCGCGCGCTTTTCCCGGGTGTCGCGAACGCCTAAATTTCGTATGAAGTTCCGTAGTAATAATTTAAAAAGTGTGACGGCGAATAATATCGGCTTGAATTTTAACAGTTGCGGATGCGGGTAATGAATATTGATCTGGCTTCGGGGGTAACTATCGTAACGTTGGCATTCATGTTTATCTTGCATTCATGAAATTAATTTAAACGGAGAATCAACATGTCACTTGTAGCGTGAGATTATCGACTCTTATTGATTGGAGTTTTGATTGATATGTGACAGATTTAATAATAGTAATAATAATATATTTTACTTCAAGGACTTCGGTACAAAGCATAGAAATGGTCAAACAAAAAGAAAACATCTTGAAACACAAAACTAAAATGAACGATAGTGATTACGCAGAAATCGTAATCAATTAATTGTGATCTAAGAGCCCTTCAACGCTGCAAAAATAGTTTTTCGTTAAAAAAATGATACAGTTTCTTTTTAAGTTTATTAACAGAGTGTTCTTTCAATAATGGTGATAACTTATTGTAAATCATTATGCCTAGTAGTTCAAATGGTTTCTGATAATGTGTTAGTCTGGAGTCAGGAGTAACCAATTGGTGTCTATTTCTGGTATAATAATTATGAAAATCGCTATTTTGATTGTAGTTAGAAAGATGTTGTTGCGTAAAAAAGGATAATTCATAGATAAATATACTAGGAACTGTCATAATATTTAAGTTAATAAAGGCCTCACGGCAGGAGGCATTGGGTTTCAATCCGTAAAGACATCGTACTATGCGTTTTTGGCAAATAAAAACATAATTTCCGTTGTTTTATCGATGATGACTATACTGTTATCTTCAGGATAAGTTTGCTATGCCTTAGTTGTAAAGATATTGAACAAATAGCTCAATAATTCATAAACCTAAGTTATACGATAAAAAAAAAACAGTTACTACATTTGATTAATTTTATTTTTGATATACCTACACTACAAGCAACTTGTTTAAAACAGGAAATTTGATTTGTACAAGCCGCAAAAGTATAAAATTCCAACCATATATGTACGACAAAATAGTTCGTTTAACAATAAAATTGAATAAAATAAGCTACTAGACGGAATCGGCACACTGCGTACCACACAAATATTTAATAAATTCAGAACATATATTGTTATGTTCAATACATACAACACCACCTGTCATTCTAGAACGAATAGGGTGTTCAGGATAGCCACCTGATTGTGATAAAAGTCACTCTAGCGGGTAAAAGGTAATTTTTCCTAGCCAACATTTCCCCTAGACGGACTGGCCTGTGAGCGGGGGTATTAGAAATAAAATATAAGTCCAGATAATGACCATCGTAGGGTAACGTAGATAACACTCCATCTTCTGTACAATTTTTCAATTTGTAAATCGTCAAAATTAATGTAAAATTCATTTAAAACAGACAATGGGGTATATTCAAAGGTATTTCAAACATCATTCCGTAATCGTTGTCCTAATGATATTAAGTAAATCGTCAGTAAATTTCGTCATATTTATGTTGTCAGTGGTTCTTTTGATCATAAAGTCGTCTAATTTCAGTCATCTGGTAGCGTTACCGCATGCATTTTCTTATACTATTTCTATAAATAACTTCCTTTCATCGAAGTGCCTTATATAATTTAGATTTGGGTTTAAATCATCAAAATTTGCTGTGGAATGAAACAGTCGAATCGCGATTAACTAAAGGAGTAGAGGGACGCCAGAGAATTAACTAGTGTTTCACTACGACCAGTGAACAACTAAAATCGCGTTCTTAATATTCTCAAAAATATTTATGATAATAAAACGCGGCCTGTAACCATGTTCCCCAACGTGTAAGAATAGGTTCTGGTGGCTCAGGCATACGGGGCCACAGTATGTGAAATTTTCGAATACGTTTTGGGGATTTTACAAACACTGCTTTTGTATGCGCTAGTAAAGCGTCTACCTCGAGATAACATTTTCTAATACTATCTGCCACATGACTGAAAGCATGAATTTTACACGTAATATAACAAGTTAGCACAATGTTTTTTAAGAGACCGGCCTACAGAAAGCATGTTTGCGGCAACATCACTCATAAACATCAACGGTTGGTTTGTTGAAAGTTCAAACTTTTCCAATGTATTTAACAATAACTTTGAAATTACTTCGGCAGTACATTGTTGTACTCGTCTGGTAGCTAATAGAATTGAAGGTGACGATTGATGTGGTTCCATTGTACGTACCATTACATTAACCATATAATGTTTTTTACGATCTGTTGTTTCGTCCACACATAACCATAGTTGTTTATCTTTCAACTCCGATTTAATTCTTTTCTCAACATGTTTACAAGCAGATGGCACAATTCTTTGTAACGATGCCCGACTTGGTAATTTGCAGTCCGAATATTTATTCCAACAGAAGACATATGCTTCCTTGTCTAGTAAATTAAACGGTAGATTACATGCAATAAAGGCAATACATAAATTAAATTTAAATTTGTCATAGTGTCGTGTGCAAATTTCTTTTTAAGAATGCTGTTTACTATTTACGTGACGTAGACAATCCCTTTTGGATCAACACATTAAAGGGATATTACAAATTACACATTGAATTTTAACACCATTTCTGCTATAAATTTTGTAACTTTGTCCAACATTAGTCGTTTTCTCGACGTAGGCAACATTTTTAAAACAAACGTAGAACTACGAAATAGTATTTACGGCAGCGTACATGTATACACAACAGATCTGGTTGAGACTCGCAGTTATACTGAGGATTGTATCGAACCTCCGTCACTGCTCGTTGGCGCTAGTGAACAACTCTACATATGTGGTACAGGATGTCCTATTTGAAATAAGAAAATTGACGTCACTTCTGGTAACACCCGAAATACAATTGAACTGCTGATAACGGCAAAAACTTACAAAGAATAGAAATTAACCTATTTTTTCTTGAAACGCTAGCTTCTGTCGTTCAAAAGTTAGCATTGGGCGTGACACTTTAGGACCTCACTGTATAAAGGTTCTACGAATAAAAGAGTTGCAACATCGATTTTTCAGAAAACGAACTAAAAATTAGGTAACAGTTTGTTTGTAATATAAAGTTTATTCTACCGAATTACCATAAAAACCTTATATAGAGTCGGCAAAACAATAAATCTTATGGAAAACATCAAAGGTATACGATTTTTCATTTTTGTACATAATTACTGAATTTATCCATAAAACCCGTTAGAAAATATAACGTACTAAATGCCATAAGAACATACCTATAACCTATAACTGTTGACGCGGCAGTACCTAAATGCCCGGAGTACATAAATGCTTATTGTATGACTTGCTTAGATACCCACACGGCCTATTCTCCGAGCCTGTTTATGGAGGTGTAATATCACACTCCGTTGCGTTTTATTATTGTTATAAGTGTATGTGTATCACAATAAAGTTATTTAATTACATAATTGCATAGACATTTTCCTACCGGTGTAGGGACTTGTCCGTATAATAGTGACAAGTGATGTAGTGAATTATATCACTATCTGGGAGGCGAGATAGAATGCTATGGTGGCTTCTTTTCTTCTTAAGGCGTTGCTAAGGTAGTAAGCAATGATTGATATAATAATGAGATTTATCATACTGGAAAAGATCGCTCTACTTATTCCTGATGGCAGTATAATTCTTGTCATTGCAGGCCATGTTTATGGTATATGTCATTATATTGAAGAACGTGTTAGAATTATTATAAATTAATTAGAAGAATAGCATGGAAATAACATATTATTCTTTATGAGCATATTAGAATTGTTGCTATTGTGTAGTGTTTTTTTTTAATAAAATAAAATTAGAAATATTTGCAAAAGTTATGGTCACAACGAAGACCAAATTTCAACATCTAAAGAAATTTTGCTGCGATGCGTCTAATTCTCCGACATGTTTAATATTTTTTGTTATGCCATTAACCCAAAGATGTCTCAATTTTATATCACAATAAGTAAAGTGGAAGTACCAGCAAATCAATTAGGTCTTCAACAAATAAAATATTTCAGAAAACGCTGAGGCAGGAATAAAAATGCTATTTTCTTATATTTATCTAAGCTTACGCAAAATTTATTTGCTTTATCTCAGATTATAAACTCCAAGTCAATAATAAGATTTACCATGAAGAAATTTTAATGTAACAATAAATATTACGCGAAGAAATCCCAGAATTACGTTATACTATAAAGGGTTTAATTGTATACCAAAAACTTATCAAAACACGAGGATGACCACCGTGGAGTAACGAAATTATAAGAAATCTATAGTTACATATGTACCGGGTGGTGAAATAAGCTTTCGGGTAAAATCTTTTTTAATAAACGTGGTCAAAAGAAAACATTGGAAATGATTTTGAAGTTTGTAAGATGACCAGAAGATGGCGTAACGGTCACGACTAATATTCAAGTTTTCATCGTGTTTTGTCTAATTAAGAATTATCGAGAATGTACGCATTTTATTCCCAATCCAATTTCCTTTCTTTTACGTTGAACACATTTTATCATATCTTCGAAAGAAAAGTGGTGGGGAGACGTCAATTGCTTTTTTAAATAAATGTTGGTTACTCCTGTTGAGCTTAACCGATTTGAACAATCTTGTTTAAAAGAGCTTTATTTAATCTATGATATATACCACTAGAGGGCGTTATCTGACTTTGTAACAAATAAAGCGGCTTTTCGCAAAAATTTTAAATAAAATGATATGTTTCTATTCAGGCGGAAAAGTAGGAAATTAAAAACTCAAGACGCCAGTCAAAACCGCATCCCGATATCTTTTCTCTAACCGGAGATATTAACGAAAAAATGTAAATATTTGTTGCACCTGGACGAAATGGTTTTGCCGACTGTCTGCTATTTGATTTAAATTTCTAATATAACCATATCAGTAAAAATAAAAAATATATCCTATTTCAAAGATAATTATTTATTTTAGTGCCTTATAAATAATCTGAATCTCATTGTTTTAACGATTTCAACATGAAATAAACAATAAAAATTTGACTAACCTAGTAAAGCAATTCTGAAAAATGAGTAGGCTTTGAATAACTTTATATTATGCTGAATAAGAAAAAATTACACGATATGTGACAACGTTGAAAAAGCTCATGTCTTCGTTTAGACCGTTTTGTTAATGCTTTTAATTTTCTTCTTTCGTCTTTTTAATGATCAAAATATGTGTCTTACACACGAAACATTTGACATGATAGGGGTTTATTTTGAATGCATGAGAAATTCAACTGTCGCTGCCAGGATATATGCAGTGCAATTTCTTGGCAGACGACACCATAGGATCGAAAAGTACTATCGCGGATTTTGTGGACAGACGAGACCACCTTTAATAATGGTGGATGTGCAAATCTCCATAATATGTATTACTGGTCATAAACGAATCCACACTGGATGCAGGAAGTCCAGTACCAAGGTCACTGGTCTATATACGTGTGGTGCGGAATTCTAGGTGGACAAATTATTGGATCTTTTATATTTACGTTTACTTAAATTTTCTAACAAACGTATCCCCGTTCTTTTAGAAGATGTGCCGCTGACAATTCGCCGTTTGATGTTTTTTTCATCATGATGAGTGCCCGACGCATTTTGTGGTAAATGTTCGGGACTTTTTAAATAATGCTTAAGCCAGCAGGTGGATAGGACGAAGAAGTATATTTCCATGGCCAGCTAGGTCTCCGGACTTAACTTGCTTAGATTTTTGTTTGTGGGGAAGAATAAAGAACCTCATCTTTGCCACCAGGCCTATTACAAGAGAAGACGTGATTCTTCAAATAAGAAATGCAATTCGAAGCATTTCACAGGCAGAAGTCGAGACAGCTGTTTTGTCCACTTGACAGAGAATAGAATCATACATAGAAAATTATGGAAGACAGTTCGAACATCTAGGAAGTTACTGATAATTCATTTTTGTTACATTCTACAAAGGGGCATCACAGTGTTAATTAAATAATAATATTGTTTTTCAATATTATATATATTATTGTTTATTTCAAGTTGAAATCGTTAGAAGAATGAGATCGAGTTTATTGATGAGGCATTAAAATAAACAATTATCATTGAAATAGCGTATGTTTTTTATTTTTACTAAGGTGGTTATATTTATGAATTTAAAAAATAGTAGACAGCCGGCAAAGCCGGGTCGTCCAGGTGCAGCAAATATTTACATTTTTTCGTCAATATCTCCGGTTAGAGAAAAGATATCAAGATGCGGTTTTCACTAATGTTTTGAGTTTTTAATTCCCTACTTTTCCGCCTGAAAAGAAACACATCGTTCTATTTAACATTTTTGCGAAAAGCCGCTTTATTTGTTATAAAGTCATATAACGCTCTCTAGTGGTGAGGGTACAATTCATAAGAAGTAGACCAAAACTGCATTTGATAGATCAAATAAAGCTCTAGTAAACGAGGCCAAGATGATTAAAATCGGTTAAGCTTGACATTTATTTAAAAAACCAATTGACGTCTCCCCACCACTTTAATTTGGAAGATACGACAAAATGTGTTTATCGCAAAAAAAAAGGAAATGGATTGGGAATAAAATGAGTATATTTTCGATAACTCTTAATTAGACAAAACACGATGAAAACTTTAATTTTATACTTAGTCGTGACTGTTACGCCATCTTCTGGCCATCTTACAAACATCAAAATCATTTCCAGTGTTTTCTTTTGACCACGTTTATTAAAAAAGATTTTATCAGATAGCTCTGTGATTACTAGTTTCTGAGATATAGCTGGCTGCCATTCTTATTTGGCCACCCGGTTTGTTTTGTACAAGGGAAAAATAAAAAGAAAAAAATTTCGAAATTAATTATATTAATTGTACGGTCTGAGGGTCCGGGAGTGTTCCTAGGCACTCTTTCCGCAATTTAAATTAAACTAGATATCAATTAATGAAGTATTACGAGTATTAAAACTTGAAAAGAGAAAAATAATCGGGAATTGTATTGTTCCAATATGAACTCTATGTTTATATGTTACGTACTGGAACCCTGTGTATTCTTAAACCACTAACCTTGACTTTTACTTCGTATTTATGGTAGAATTTAAAATACAAGGAAATAAAAATAACCGTAATTGATGAAATCACAAAATTTGTTCTTTTCACAGCTGATACCTCACCATATAAATTAAGTGTTTTTGGGCCATGTGTTTCGGAAGTATGTACAGATTCATAATATCAAAAATACTGTTTTAAATACACATTTAAGAGATTTATTGAGTGGCGTATTCTTTTGCGGTATACAATATGTATTATACATTCGAAAAAAAAAAAAAAATTCAAAACATATATTCCAGGGAAAATTATAATTTCGTCGACATATCACATCCTGTGGTGCGGGAGATTAAGCGCAAACTGCGCCCGCAACTCGGCCATCTGTTGATAAATACACGCGGGGAAAGTGCTTTATTGTATACATATCGTATATGTATAGGGTTCTCTCGGTCAGCTGTTGTGTTGGACTCTCTTTTTTTTGTCGGTTTGTAACCAGCAAACCAGTCTCTAATTTAGAGGCCAGTTGAAATGCAATATTACCCTGAACAAACACCTCGTCGCATTAGGCTCCGTTTTATTATCGGATATTCCTGCTTGCTAGCCTGCTAGCTCGCCCGCTCGCCTGCCTACCGATATTTGTATGCCAGCGCGCGCTTATTTGCATTTTATATTTCGATGAGCTTTTCTAAATTTAATCGCGGGCAAAACGCGACGCTGCCGCACGAAAAATTGTTTACTACGCCGGAAAATGCGGCCTTTTCACGTTCGTATTTATTTGCGTAATTTCGCAATTATTGTTTGCACGTATCGGAAGTTAACTCTACAAGCAACGATAATTTGCTAGCTATTAGAGCAGGCAGATGTAAATGTATACCAAACGGGTGTACAATGTGTCATAGGGTAACAAACTAGTTATTATTAACAATATTTTCTTAAGGATAGTAAATAGTTTTCTTAATTCCAGAAGGCGTTTACCTATTTTTCATAAATCAATAGTTTAATTTTCTTAAAATAAAGCATTTATTTACTTAGAGTTCTTGAAATGCATATTATGTACATTCACATTATTATTGGCCTTGTTTTAAACAGTACGACATATCCGTACATAATGCAGTAAATTATTTACATTGCTTGTGATTCTAAAAAGACTAAAGTAGAGGTTATCTATAGAATAATGTTCAAACAAAAGCGAACTTAATGTAGAAGTATACATGAAAAAAGTGCCTATAAACAATAACCAAGATTAATGCTAATAAATAGCTCCTGGTATTGATAGAATCGCTACCGGCAAAAACAATATGAGAAGAGGAAAGCATTAAAGCTTCTTGCTCTTGCCACATTGTTCTTATATCTCTCAGCGTATGCCACTAATCATCAAAAACAACAAGTGAAATATTTCCTGGCGCCGCGTGGTGCCAGTAGCTATAGTCATGCCGTCCTAAATAGTAGCGACCGAACCAGAATACAGATACCATACTTACCCATACAATGATATAACCTTTAGCATACAACGTCTCATAAACATTTTCAGAAGCTACCGGTTAATTTAATATTTTTTTCCATTTTTTACTATTTACCACGTGTACTAATTTAACTATAGTTTTTTTTTATATATATAATAATAACAAAAAAAGGGATAAATAAACTTAAATCTCTATTTAATTATGTTATTAAAGAAATGATTTAATTATACTGCAACCTATAACATATACTTTTTCGTTAGCCCTAATCTTAATGATTAACTTTAGGTTTTTTTTCAATATTGTAATTTTTCTTTTATTGAATATTCTTGTAGCTGGCCCGATGATGCGTCTTTGGAACATGAAACTGGTCGCCTAATTTCTCAATAGAACTTTTTGTGATCTGGACCATTATTTCGTTTCTACCTTTAATGTGAACATTTTCTTAACTTAAAACTAAATGATTTACCTGGAAGAAACATTTTCCCGTCTTGGATTTTCTTGATTTTCTAACCCCAAGAAAATTAAATATTTTCTTAACTATACATTAATCTATTTCCTTGATGCAAGAATCTATTTCTCTGCTTGTATGACAATGAGATCGACATTGCTGTACATCAAGTAAATTTTTGAGAATGATATGCGCCACATAACATTACAAGAAGATGACATTTATCCAGCAAGGAAAAGATGCAAAGTATTCTAAAAGAAAACTATAGTCGGAGGCAGGAGAGGTAAAAACAGGTTATTTAAGTATGACAATAACAGAAAAACTCAACCACAATAACTAGAATGAATCCAAAATGATAATTGTACAGTCTGCAGGTCCGGGAGTGTCCCTAGACACTCTTTCTGCAATTTAACCCAGATATGCCCACTGTACTACATATAGTACACCGCGAACAAGTCCTAACACGTTGAAACTTGGTTGGATATTGTTATTTGTATTACTGCTACGCATTCGGCAATAGTTTGCCTTCGCCTATAGACATTTGTAACAGTGCCGAGACACCTGTTGTATTAAAAATATATTTCCAAATACTGTTGTTTTACGAGTATGAACGAATACGGGATCAACTTTGCAAGGTACGTATTTTTTTATTTACACTATATTTTTTATAAAGCTTTGAGTTGCAAGAAACATTTACTTAATGTTTATATATGATAATCTATATCTCAAAGATTTCCTATTTTTAACTGTAGCTTTATTATTTAACATTTATTTATGGTGTACTACTCATAGTACGGTGGACAAATATGTATTTAATGAGTATGTGTATAATTTTTAGGGGTCTTTCTCTAAATGAAGCCCTTGCAATATTAGAAGACAACGAAGAATTAGCTGAAAGAGTGAATGAACTATCTCCCCCCCCCCCCCCCCCCCCCCCCCCCGTAAATTATGACGCAGAAATAACGGACGAGGATTCCGGCGACGAAAATTTCGTAAACCTAAATAATTTACCCGGAGCTCAATTACAGTCTAACATCGAACTAAATAGAAATATTGATCCTGAACTTAGTTCAGATGATGATATTCCTCTATCAACCATAAAGAATCAATTAGAAATTGTAAATCAAACTAAATCTAAGAAATCTAAAAAGAAAAAGTTTGTACACTCTTGGATTGAAGCCGATTTACCAAGCAAGGGTACTACTAAAACAGGCGAGAACATCCAAACATATGATAGTACAACATCTCCAACAGAGCTCTTTTATGCACAATAAAATAATCGAAGCATATCAATAGAAGCATGTGAAATAAAGAGCTTCCTTGAAGTGTTAGTGGTTAGTGGATATGTTCAATTACCAAGAAGACGTATGTATTGGGAATACGAACGAGATACTCACAGTACATTGGTGTCAGAAGCAATTACTAGAAATAAATTCGAATATATTCTTTCTAATTTGCACGTAACAGACAATACAGTAGAGTCCCGCTAGAGTGAACGTTATTAGCCAAGCCCCTGTTCACTAAATCGGATTGTTCACTAAATAGAGGTTTATTAAAAAATCAAATACAAATACATATATGCAATCAAACTTTATTTAATAATCTTACTTTTACTATAATAAGTAATTTTTCTTTACTTTAATTTCAATTAATTTACTTCTTATCTATGCAGAGTTAGTAACTGTGAAAATTCAACATTCTCCTCATTTTCTTCCACCCACTGAATAAGATCATTAACAGATTTAAGAGCATGATTTGTCGAAATTAATTTGTCGTCATTGGTGATGTTAAAAAGTAAAATGAAGTGTTATGATCTTAATTATAAATAAGTAAATTTGTTTACCTCTGGAACAAACATTTCATGAAACCATTCTTTAAAAATGGTGGTGGTCATCCATGCTGCCTTAGAATGCTTGTAATGTACTGGACAGCTAAAATTTCGAAATGATCGAGGTTTCTTTGATTTTCCTACTATTAAAGGTTTTAATTTGTGTGTTCCGGATGCGTTTGCACAGGCCAAAAAAGTTAATCTTTGTTTTTCAGTTTTTCTACCAGGTGCATTTTTCTCCATGTTAGATACATACGTCTTATCGGGTAGTAGTTTCCAATAAAGACCTGATTCGTCCGCATTATAAATTTGTTCCGGTAACAGGTCAAGATCTTTAATTGTATTCTTCAACGTTTCCTTGAATCGATCAACTAATTCTGGTTGTGATGATAATTTCTCTCCTGAAATCTTTAATCTTTTGAATCTATTAAGCCATCAATTACTTGCAATAAATGTTGACGATTCATCGATTGATTTTTGCAAATTTATAGCTTTTTGTTTTAACATTAATCCACTAACGGGAATATTTCTCTCTCGCAATGAAATAAACCACTTGCACAGTGCCTTTTCCATTTTTGAATATGTAGATTTTGTTAGTGTTTTAAATTTACGTATACCATCAACATTTTGATTAGTTCTTCTTAAAATTAATGTTCGCCTCTTCTTTATAGCACATATTGTAGATTTAGCAACTCCAAATTGTTTAGCGAAATCTGTTACACATTTACCTTTACTTAAGCTTTCCAATATCTCTAATTTCTCGCTCAGTTTTAAATGTTTCCTATTATTCGACATTATTTTAAACTCTTATTACATACATATACATACATAATAATAATAACACTTCTCATAACACGACGCACCATATATTTACTGCTCTGAGTTTTTTAATGGAGCGCTCAAACACACCGAGCTCATACAAATCGAATAGAAGAATGTACTAAACCAATTTACGATCATTCGTGGTGATACATATTTAGGGTAATTACCGAATTACCAAAGAAAGAAATTCACTCTACCGGGGTTTCCCCTGTTCACTAAATCGGATCCCAATGTAAATTTTTCGGTATTCACTATTTCGGGTAGTTCACTCGAGCGGGACTCTACTGTATTTGTTTGAACAAAGAAGATAAATTTGCCAAGGTTAGGCCCTTGTTCCAACATTTTAATGAAAAATGTATCTCCAAAGGCATACTGCAAGAAATACATTGTGTAGATGAGGCAATGGTGCCATACAACGGACGAGATGGCTGCAAGCAATATATTCACGGCAAGCTAATCCGTTACGGATACAAGTTATGGGTCGGGGCATCAAGGACTGGTTATATTTATTGGTGTGAACCGTATCAAGGTGCTCCCACCAATATTGGTCATCAATATACTAACTTCGGAACGGGGCCAACTGTATGGTGTATGGTGATACCGCAAGCAAAGCAAACTAGATGTGCTCAATGTCATGAAAGAGCGACTACGAGATGTCAAAATTGTAATAAAGGACTTCACGTTAAGTGTTTTATTAAATAACATACACTACAAAAATAGTATCATTTGTAGTTGTAAATGTGCCCACCGTACTAAATATAGTATGGCCATTTTTTCGTACACTTAATTAATAAATTATGTTAAAAACTATTTGAGTCGTTTTTTTAAATATTATATAACAGTAACTCTCATGAAAATTTCGTATTTAGAATGTTTCCACAATAAATGGGCATATCTGGGTTAAATTAAAATAAATATCAATTAATGAAATTTTACGAGAATTAAAATTTGAAAAGAGAAAACTAACCTGGAATTGTGACGTGCCAATATAAACTCTATGTTTATATGTTACGTACTGGAACCATACGTATTCTTAAATCACTAATCTCAACCTTTATTTCGTATGTATCGTAGAATTTAAACGTTGAACACTTAGAAAATGGGAGCACAGCCAAACATGTGCTAGCTGGATGAATCTTTTTAGTAAAAATGAGAAATTGGTTAGCAACCCCCCACTCATTTATTTTAATCCCGATAGCGATTGTTTAATCAATCGGATATTCTTATTTTTAAAAAATAATAATGCATGCCTGACAGGGGCGCAACTCGAAGACTTAATCCATGCTACTCTATGACATTTAATACCACCAACAACTGTACAATATTAAAATTTAATGACAAAGAAGACGGTTACTTGATGAACGATATTTAATTTTCGGAATTATCCTTATGATCCAACTGAAATTATGCTGTTGTAGGAAAGTATTCCATTAAAATTGAAGATTTAGGATGTGAAGAAAATGAACAGAAGGCAAGTTATTTATCCATTCCACCACGATCGTTGTTGTCTGGACTTATATTAAATAATCTCCTAGCGCCCCCGGTCCAGCGATAGGAGGCCATAAAAGGAATTGGAACTACTTGAAAGGAGCTCATAGCCGTTAGAGGGATTTTGACGTTGAACGAGTAGATATACTGAAGTTACTATACGCGCTGTTAATAACAGCTACTTTCGATCTTGTAAATTATAACATTACAATACTTACTTTCTTTTTCCCAACAGATATCAAATATTAAACAATAAATTCTTATGAAGTTCGTAAAAATTTCAATTTCTTTGATGTTAATCTTTGAACTACAGCTGCTTGCTTCCTTTGCATAGAAACATGCCCAAATACGTATCTGTCAAATGTAAGCAAGTACATATGCCGTTAACGTGTTCATTCGGAAATTGCACGCGTATTTCAATACATATAAGATTAGAAGCGGCGCATTCCTCTCGCGATAATGAATAAATTACGTTCTCCTATTTTGTAATCGGACTTTTCAAGGGTGAAAGTCAAGCGAGCAGGTCTGGCCGTGCACCGTACGCACGTATACACACACAAAAGTCCCCCGCGCCGGTATACGAATAGAAGCAGCACCGACCATCGTCAACCGGAGGAGAAAGTGCGAATTGCGTTCGCTCATTTCGTTTGTTCGTGATGTAAGTAATACTCGTCTCCGTTTACCACTTCTTCTTCTCTTATTTCATCTCGCTATCTCCTCGGGACGCCTAGATTTAAATTAATTATTAGACAGAGCGACTGATATAATCTAAAAGTTGATTCTCCTCATTACTCCCGATGCGACGCTATGCCGATGCCGGGCGAAAACAAGAACGAAACGGAGACCTCTCCGTCTCAATCGCGCAACCGGCGGTCTCTATTTAGCTATGCCGTTTTATCGTTGGAATACGATTGTCTCCTTTCCACTGGCGCTGCTAGACCGTTCGTATTTATATACGTTTGAATTACAATTAGTAACGTGTAACGGTGAAAAGAAATAATAAAACAATGAAATAACGACACTAGTGTTTTGTACAATGTAAGGCTCTTGGGAAAATAATCGTTTATTTTGTCTAAACTAATAATGTTATATAAATACACTACCGGCCATAATTATTTGCCCACCCAAAGAAATATGCATAAATAAAGGAAGTGTTAATTGAAAAAGAAGTTCTCTCTTAAAACTCTTAAAACAAAGAAATTGTTAGTCTTTATTCAATTATAAAATTTATTTGACACAAAAATTAAATCTTGAAGTGTGTTTCGAATCATTATCATGTTGAAATATAAAATACAGTGCGACATCGATAATTCGAATCTTCAGTAAATCGGATTCTTCGATAATCCGGCCAAGCATTTCAATTGCATTGTGTACTTTATAATCCGGACTTGATAGTACTCGGTAATCCGGACCTGAGTTTTAGACGAAATCGTGAGGGATTCCCCTAATTTCCTAAATTCGGCTGGTTCCGATATCTGAGAGTTCACATAAGCAGTGTGTGCCTTTGCTTTGACTGCTACATATCGTGTCTGAGGATTATGTAATTGTTTATAAGTTTATAAGTATATGTACATACATACATATAAACATTTTTTTTACATACATATATTAACATGCCTCCTAAAAGAAAACGCTACGTTGCCAATAAAACAAAAACAAAAATCCTATATAATGGAAAGGCTAGTCCGTGGTGAAAGTGGAAAAGTGTTGGCAAATTAATACAATTTCGGATATAAAAAAGAACAAAGACAAAATCAAAAGGTATGATATATTTTAAAGACCATTGTGAACTATTACTATGTATGTAATTTCTTTTAGAGTTATTGGCAAATGTGATTCCGTTCCTGACCTCAGAAAAACATTACGAAAAGCCGAATATCTAAAAATGAAAATTCCTTTATATGCATGGTTTTGTACACAACGATCAAGACACGTTCCAATTTCCTATGACATTTTATCTACCAAAGCACAACAGTTTTATTTTGAAATCTATGGAAATGATAATTTTAGAGCTAGCAGGGGCTGGATTTCTAATTTCAGAAAAGGGCATGGCCTGCGTTCTTTAAAAGTGCGTGGCGAAATACTATTCAATGATCAAAGTACCGTCGATCCCTTCCTAAGTGCATTTGCAGAGAAGATTAAACAATTAAACCTCGCACCTACTCAAATATACAATGCAGATGAATCTGCTCTGTATTGGAAAATGTTGCCTGGAGAAACGCTGGTTCGTGCTCAGGAAAAGACCGCAGCAGGTCGAAAAATAAACAAAGAACGCGTTTCATTTCTAGCATGTGGCAATGCTGATGATTCACAAAAATTAAAACTGTTGGTGATAGGATAGGCAAAAAACCCAAGGGCATTTAAAAATTACAAATTACTTCACAAAATAATATAAAATTTAATAAGCATGCTTCTGTTTCACAAATTTTTTTATTTATGTACTATTTTCTAGTTATTTTGTATTAAATGTTTTAGTAATCCGAATTATTTACTAATCCCGGTAGCGCTCTTTTCTTAAAATTCCATGTATTTTAACCAAGTCTTCCACGGATGCGGCGCCAAAACATTACTGATGCGCCCCTATTTTTGTCTGTAGGTGCTACACATGATTCTGCTGCTCGTTCTCCTTTCGATCTTCGAACGAATGTCCTTCTCTTGGAACCGAAGAGTTTAAATTTGTATTCATCGGTCTACAAAACATTTTTCCATTCATCAACTGTCCAATGTTGATGCTCTCTAGCCCACTGCAGCCGTTTTATTTCATTTTTCTTGCGTAAGAGTGGTTTACGTAGTGCTATTCGGCCAAATAAACCACTCTGTCTTAACCTCCCTTTCTCGGTGGTTAAACTAACTCGTTCTTTACGCTCAATACTTATTTCAGTCGTTATTTAAGTTGCAGTTTTTCATTTACTCCGTTTACTCGTCATAATTATTCGACGATCTTCCGCTGGTGTTGTAACTTTCCGTCGGCCGTTTTCTATTTAATAATGTGCTAGCCTCTTGATATCTTTCAACGTTATAGTCGACAGTTCGGCGACTTCATTTCAATTTTCTTGCGATTTTTCGGCCAAGATTATGTAAAGCAGCAATCATTGTGCGGATTTTTAAAAGCGCTCTCTTGTTTTCGGTATTTTAATGCTAATTTTATATAATTTTATTAAGGATATTCACTGTTTAAAAGAACAATAACCACTAAATCCAAATCCACAATTCTAGTTCGGGATATTTCGGGTCTCTTTATGGTCCTACCTGGCCCCTAATTATCGGATTAAGGAGATTCAATCGTAGCTGAGTAGCAGACGTGTCTTTTGCGGAATTATTTAACGTGATATCTCTCTTTTACTTGGAGGTAAATAATTATGTCCCCTAAATATCAATTAATAAATAATTTTCTAAAATCCAAGCAAATAATTATGGCCGGTAGTGTACATAATACGTACGTATTCGTAATTAATACTTTAACGTACTTCTATTAAAAGAACTTGGTAGATTTATTGAAGACCTGAGGATTATCAAACGGAGAAACTGGTATCCTTGCTAGTTTGCTTTGTTATTATTTGAGAGAAGGTAAAGAAAATAATGTTTCTCGTTTATATACGTTTGCCTGGACAAGGAAGTTCGTTTAGTTTAATAAATTTCTTGCTGGACAGTACCCCGTAGCATGTGGTCCTTGCTTCTTTAATTGTTGGAAAGAAATTGCTACAAATGATTTCAATTTATGTTGTGAGCAAAATTTTATTAGCAGCCTTCAGGATTCTCCGCCTCTGACAACTCTTTATAAAATTGTCAACTTTATCATGGATGCTTCAGAGCTATTGTCCATGGTAAGATTTAATGTGCTTCCCCGTAGACTCGAATGCCATGCTTTGTTTGTGATTCCCTACAGATGAACGAATATGTCACTGGGATCACCTCTTTGCAGAATGGTTCGTAATTTCAATGAATATGCCTACAACCTTGATCTGTTTGCCACCTCATTATTAAATTACAAAAAGAGACTTAAAATAAAATTAGTTCACTTTTAGTAGGATCATAGCCCTTCTCTGATATTCCATAACTTCGTATTTCGCTGGATTAAATTTATAGAAATTGCTGAAAGAATAACTGAGAAAAAAAGTAAATTGTGTTACTACAGAATAAGTTAATATTACTTTATTTTATAAGCGGATGCTATAGTAGGTATGTTTACTTGTTTGCATCCCAAGTATCTAAATAAGTAAATATCTTCCATAAACTAAGTTGATGTCGTAAAAATTGATTTGTTTTTGCAGTAACAAAGCAATATAAAAAACATGTTTTTGGCAGGTTGTAAAAACCCAATAAATATATTACCTAATCACCACATCTGATGTAGTTCGATCAGCTGTCGAATGTCAAGTTCATTGGCCTGATTTCTGGCGTATCCTACAAACAGCTGTTTAACGAGGATCAGATCCACTTTATAATATTTAGTTTTTCGTCAACGTTTAGAAGTAAATCGCATGTGTATTTTAGGGTTAAAACATATCATTACTAAACCACCTGTGGGTTAGTGTAGATTTTTTTAAATTTATCTTATGTATTCCACCGTATTTATATTATATAATGTAACTAAAAGTCTGGAAACGGCTAAATATCTGAAGAATTATTATGTGAAATTCCTTAAAATTTGGCATAGAGTTACAAGAATTTGTTTTTGACATGCAAGGCCAACTTTTTTTTTTTAGATACAAAGGGAGTCAGCTTTATGATTTTTGAAAAGAGCATTTGAACGTTGAACAGTATGTTAATTGTAGGTGATTTTAACGTACCTTTATTTAATGTAGAACTAACACTCAAACAACTTTAGCCAATTTCATAATTTCCCACACTATAATTTTGTTCATAATTTTAATAATCATGTACTTGACCTGATTTTTTATTTTTGTGTACGACATGTCATAAGAAATCTTCAAACCTGTTGTAAGTGAGGGTGTCCATCATCCGGCTTTGTACTTTCGACGATGTCAATGAGAATTGCAAAGCATTTTATTATACTTTCCAAATGAGAAACAACTCTTACCTCCATGGTTACATAACAGCGAAATTATTAACTGTTTGCAAGTAAAATATTTACTTTTCAATAAATACAAAATGTCCATGTCTTCAGCACATTACGAACAAGTCAAAGCTTATTGCACTAAAAATAAGGAACTCATCAGTACCGCATTAAACCTCTTCGCGCTATCTTTATTCGAACAATAACCACATGTAAATTTCCAACATGTTGGAAAATAGCTTCTGTGTCTTACTTTTAAAGAAAGGCGACTCTTCACTTCTGCAGAACTACAGGCATATCTTTCTTCTTTGCAATATTTCAAAGATATTTGAATTCTTACTTTGTATACATCTTCAAAAATGTATCCTTCTCTTTTCACCAATATGGCTTCTTTCCTGAACGCTTTGCTGTTTCGAATTTGGCCTGATTTACTCAATTTGTTTCTGAGGTGAATTATCACAGGGCACAGTTTGATGTTTCTTACTTATATGTAGGCTTTTTGAAAGTCTATAGACTTTCAAAAAGCTTTTGATCAGAGAGGTTATTACGTACTTCTAGAGAAGCTAGCAGTATATGGTTTTCTTGATTTTCTAGCCGCACTTTTAAAATCTTATTTGTCAAATCGTTATATTCGACCACATTTTATTCTTCTTCTGGTCTTGCTCGGGGTTCGAACCGCGGACCGCTATTTTTTTTAGCTTTATTAACGATCTGTTGTCTCACATCAAGTATGAGAAATTGATGTTTGCTGACGACTTAAAACTGTTTACCGCTGTTAGTTTACCCGCTGACTGTATGTATCTTCAAAACTCTATCGACGCTGTTTCTGTTTGGTATTCGTCTTGAAGATTATCTCTCAATTCTACTAAATCTTGCATTATGACACGGAAAAAATGTTATAAAGAATCAACCAATTGTAGAACAATTTACTACAATTTGTTTAAGAATATACGACTGACTATAACTTGCGCAAATCTCTATTACTCAATTGTGGTTAACGGATTGTATTCCTATTAAATACATTTTTGTTGTAAAAATTTAGTTAATGATCTGTTGCAAAGGTTGTTACGATAGTGTATAAGTTATAGTTACACACGTTGTAAAAAAATACAACAATATTGTTCTAAGGATTGTATTGCATAATACAATATGTATGCAGTGCTCTTATGATTATAATGGTTGAAAGAACAATAACAATAACTATTATTATGTTTTTGTATCTCTGACACCTTAACAATTTACAGGTAGCATTGGTTAGCCACAAGAATATTACCAACCTGTGCTGTTTCCCAGGTTTGTGACACCAACCGTTCAAAACACTTGACAAATTTAGAGTAAAAAGATCAATTGCGGAAGACTTTATTCCGAAATAATTGCGAACCCGAAGAAAATGATTTGACTATATAAAATTAGAAGGTTTATTAGAAAAAAATAAATAAATTTGCGTTGGTGAATAACCAATACTATCTGGGTTTAATCCTAGAGCAGGACACATGTGATTCATGCATTTAGGTAGGTTTCGATAGTAAAATCGTCTGTTCAGATAAGAGATGATTATTTATAAACTCACTCATTTATTTTGAAAAAATTGGGAAGTTTTATGTCAAAAATTCCAACAATCTTGTTCTGCATGTCTCGACACAAAAATTGTTGGAAAAAATGATACATTTATGTGAAACAATACACTTGACCATAACTTTGAAGTGTTATCTGCTACAACATGTAGTAAGTAATAAAAATTGCAATATTTTTCCTGTAATATTGCAATACATTCTATCAAGTGATTTTTTACGCGAACTGTCCGTGAGCACTAAAAAAGTTTCTCCGGTGGTTACGGATTTGGGAGTTGTCCTTGACCCTACATTGT
Source organism: Dynastes maya (assembly GCA_029619315.2). Classification (NCBI taxonomy): domain Eukaryota; kingdom Metazoa; phylum Arthropoda; class Insecta; order Coleoptera; family Scarabaeidae; genus Dynastes; species Dynastes maya. The sequence continues at coordinate 13,285,416 of JAROYE020000002.1, read as the reverse complement.
TATTAGGGAATCATATTTTAGACACGATCAGCAAATGTTTAAAATTTTTTGGAATTGTTTATAGAAATTGTAGAGTGTTTCAAGATGTTCGAAGTTTGAGTATCCTGTTCATCTCATTAATTAGATCCTAACTATAATATGCGTCACTTATTTGGTTTTCTATTTATAGTGTACATATTAATTCTATCAAGTTAATTCAAAGAAAATATTTAAAATTCTACTTGAAGGCTTTTATCCCCAAAGAGGTTGAAATTACTCGTTTATTTTAAATAAATTTGACTTTAGTTGATTGCAGAATAGTTTCACCAATTAAATTTCTGTGTAATTCGGTACATACTAAATTGGATTGTCCGTGAGAGCCAATAGCCGTTCAATATTTACCTTTTACTGAGGTTATTGCAGAACTAGTGTGCTGTGCCGTTACCTCCGATATTAAACAAGGCCTAACAGTTTTGATGTCAGCAGGCTGTGACGTATACCGTCTTAGGTGAACGACCAGCCATAAACGCGTTTACACGGTCAGACCGTTTCTGCGTTTTGAATTGGTTTATCCAAATTATATCGGTTTTCAAAAAAAATACTGTGTAGTGATATTTCAGTACTTTGTTGGTGATACCTGTAATGTTTTTCTAGTGTTGTATAAGGGATAAAACCTTTTCTGAAATGATAAAAATGGGGTAACCTAAAAACTGTGGCGTCGGCTGTTTTGTATGTTTTGTTTGTGAGTTGCACTTTGTAAAAGAAGATATTATTTATTTTTCAACGGCTACATATTCAAGGACTGGTGAAACTATAACTGTAAGTTTAAAAAATCCTAGGCTTAAAAAAGGTGCTATTCTAACTCACCCTAACTGTCCGCTGTATTTGACAAAAAATCTGAAGATTTTATTGTTTAAATAATTTTATATTCTTACGTTATATTTAACAAAATTATTTTTGAACACGAAGAGATGTTTTTAAATGTGTATAATAAATGTTCTGTTTTAATACAATATATTTTAAATTATATCACCGAACATAATCATTTGAATACTGATATATGTAAATGTCATATTCACAGAAGTGAACGTATTGCAACAATTATAATAACTTGTTCTACAAATAACCTACTTAAAAATTATTGTGGGAAAAGTTATAATAGATTAGGTAAAACACCACATAATAGGAAATTAAAGACCCGGGGCATGTAAATTTTCTCCTGAAATTAAACAAAATTTCGAATAAAATTGCAATTACTTCATCACTTCAACCTTAGTTTCGTCCAAATACATCTACAATTGCACATAATAATAATTAGTCGATTAAATATCAACCACAAATACATCTTTCACGAAAACGGTGCTCGGTTATGTGTTTGGTTTTTACTTTGAAACTTCGTTTTTCCGAATGGGATGCGAAGAAGGGCTCAGTTAACGACTGGCATCCTCTTTCAATTGGAAGCTCTTTAAAACTTAAAAAGAAGATGCAAAAAAAGGATTCCTTTACCGCTTAGGCTAATATCGTGCACGGCGATACATCACCTAAACAGCGTGACGTCATCGAAGAGCGCTGAGGACTTGTTATATCGGCGGTAACGGCTGCGCAGGTTTCCTACTACAGTGTGATCAAGAAAGGCTGATTAAGTTGGCAATCCGGAAGCAGATATTTTTGGCTTTTTGAGTTTATAACATTTTCTACTGTTATTCTCACTTTGTTTTTGTATATTTCCCTTTATATTTTTAAATAACAGTACTTATCAGTATTAAAGGACGATAACGGTTCGATAATAGTGTTTTCTGTGGAACAACACGCATTTATCGTAATGGCGTATTTTCGCAGTGGGATGCAAAATGAAGAGGGTTCTTGGATATACTCGACGGAATTTTGCTATGAGCAGTACATCGCAATGTATCCAGACGATGTTGTATCATTTGACACTTTTGCTCAACATCGACAACGTACTGTTGAACGCCTTATGGAGTTTGGAAGTGTATGCCAACGTAAGTCTCCTGGTAGACCTAAAATTGTAACGGAAGAGGCTCACGAAGATATCAGTCAACGAATGCAACAAAGCCCAAATAAATTTTCTTGTCTTTTTAATATAATATATGTAATAAACATTTCTGTTCTAGGACTATCATATGGAAGTTGTCACAATGTAGTTCGTAAATAACTACACATGCATCCGTATAAAATGACTGTGGTTCAGCAACTGTTTGCCCAAGATTTTAATGCCCGAGTACAATAGGGTCAGTGGTTTCTTGACGTAATGAATGACAATGACGTATTGGACAATACATTTTTTACTGATCAGGCTTGGTTCTATTTATCTGGCTATGTAAATTCCCAGAACTATCGTACTTGGTCCACTGTAAATCCGCACATGTTGGTCGAAACAAGTTTACACTCAATTAAAATTGGTGTGTGGGTAGCAATGTTACGTACGCGATTTATCGGTCCTATTTTCTTTCACGAAACTATTAATGCTGAGAGATATAGAGAACAGATTTTAAATCCATTTATAGCTGAACTGAATGATGATGAAATGCAACGAGGTTATTTTCAACAAGATGGTGCCACTGCACACACAGCTGCAGCTACTTTGCATTTTTCGGAAACACACTTTCCTTAAAGAGTAATTAGCCGAGAGGGAGATGGCCTCCAAGATCACCCGATCTGACTCCTTTAGGTTTTTATTTATTTGGAAGCTTGAAGAATAGAATCTATCGTACTCGACTTCATAATATTGACGAACTACAGGCAGCTATTGAAAACGAAATTCAAAATATTAATGTTGAGATATTACAAAATGTTTTCGAAAACATGAGACGAAGAGTTCAAGTTTGTTTAAATAATGAAGGTGAACATTTTGAACAGTTTTTATAAGAAATTTTATATTGTGCGCACTGAAATAATTAATGTAGCAAACGAGTTTTATATTCATAAAGTAATCTATGGAATTCAAATGTGAATGTAATTACGTGAAACTTACATATGTATCATTTGTTATAAACATTCTTTTTATTCTAATACATGTGTAAATATTTGTCTTATTTATTCAAATGTGATATGTAGAACTTTTGTTTATTTTATTGCATACAGAATTTTATTTTCCACATTTTAATAATACTAAATATGTGTCTGGGGTTTCATTTCATTAATTAATTAGAAAAAGTATTGACAAATTTATCAATGAGATTTAAACGTCAATAATTACCCATTATAAATACAACTTCCCGTCTTCGACGCTACTGAAATTTTCATAACAACTGTGAATTTGTTTCGTGTTACTACCAATTTTTCAGGTGCGCCAACACAATCAGATATTTTTTTATCTCACAGTATCAATCCCGTTCTTCCGTATTTTAATAACACCCGGCATTTTTGCGGTATTAATGGCGATCTATGGCGGATTATTTTTTCCTTAGCTGTATAAGTTATGAATATTTTTGGTACTTTTTCGAGAATAATCCATGTATTACATAATCGAACATAAATATAATGACATGGCATGAATAATTAAAAAAAATTCTTAAGAAAATCTGTCGGAAGATTTCTATGAGTGAACATTTTTCATTGCATAATGTACAAATTATACCTCAATGTACGCTCTGTTTGCTCTGTTTCAAGCAGACTACTCCAAGCGTTCCTTACAGACACATGGAAACCTAACTTAAAAGGCAATGACAATTCACTTCGTTAAAGACGTTAACAAAATGCGTAATAAATACCTGTCAAAATTGTTATACACACTCGTGAAAAACTCGTCCATCCACCTCGAATAGGCGAGCGCATCACAAAAGAGAATTTAAAATTGAAAAAAAAAGTAGAAGGAATAAAAAGAAGGACGACGGACGAGAAAGGGAAAGGATACATCGATCTTCAGATTGAGATAAAACGCACAGTTCGAAACGTACCTATACGGGATGAATGGAGTTAATAAAACATCGAACCGAAAATATGAGTACAAAAAAGGCGAAGTGGGCCGTGAATAAACATGTTCCTATTATGTGCGATGAGAATGAGTCCGAAGTAGAACGGACGCAAATGAAGATTAACGCCGACATTACGTTTATCCAAGGTATGCAAGCATATCTTTGATATTTGACGTATTACCGAATGGTATAGATGTCCCTGTGAAATTTTTAAATGTTGACATGCGTTAATGACAGGAGATTTTGGGGTAGTATAATAGGAATGCTGCATCAATATATTCAAAGACGGAATTAAGAAGTAACTTACAATTATGTGGCGTACATATGTATAATTCCTTTCCTGAGCAATTTAGAGAAAAATGTTTTGAATAAAAACTATTCGTATGTAAATTCTGCACAACATAAAGTTATATTCAAGTATACAGGGTGCCCAATAACCGATGCGCATGATACAAGTTTACTTTAATAAATTGAATAATCCATATATAACTGCATTTTTGGATGTCTCTCTTCAATTCATGTCAACTCTTTTTAACTTTATACCTATTTATTATACCTATCTCACTTACTTTCAGAGAGAGTTAGGATATTAAGAGGTTTTTGCGAAATGCTGCTGGGTATTTCTGGAAGTTTCCAGCGGTAGGTTGAAACATTTTTGACATCAATTGGATTCTACATAATGGCCATTGAAATCGATTTCCAGGTTTTTCTAGGATTCCTTTCATAAACACTTGAAAATTAAATAAAAAAATTACGCAAATGAAGAAAAGAAAATTTATCTGTCTAGTTTCATTTCTAACTTACTAAAGAAGAACGCAGTTTAGATGTGGAGAAATACATATACGAGGGTAAGTCAAAAATTACTTACGCTTTTAGTTCTATAACTGTATTAAGCAAAGATAGGTGTACAACAGATACATTATTTTTCGATATAGTCTACACCTTTAGCAATGCACTTGGTCCAGCGAGCCACAAGCTTCCGTATGCCTTTCTGGTAGAAGGTTTTCGGTTGATCGTGAAGCCACTTTTGCACCGCATCCCAAGCGTCTGTGTCTGAGGCAAATCGACGACCTCTCAAGGCTTCCTTGAGCGGTCCAAAGAGAGGAAAGTCTGAGGGAGCGAGATCAGGGCTGTAGGGAGGGTGTTCCAGGGTCTCAAAGCCCAACCTGCTGATAGTTTCTATGGTGTTATGGGCCGTATGCGGAGGGGCGTTGTCTTGCAACAACAACACCTTCTTTGAGAGTAGACCACGGCGTTTGTTTCGAATTGCTGATTTCAGCTTATTCGCCAACAAATCACTGTACCTCGCACTATTTATGGTAGTCCCCCTGTCCAAGTAGTCGTCCTTTTTCGTCCCAAAACACGGTTAGCATCACCTTCCCAGCCGATGACGAGGTCTTGCATTTTTTCGTGCTAGGGGATCCTGGGTGTTTCCATTCCATACTCTGGCATTTCGATTCGGGCTTGTAGTGATGAACCCGGTCACTATTCTGCTTAAAAAATGCGTCACTTTCCGCGTTGAAGCGATCCAGTAAGCGTTGGCAGATGTCCAAACGCTTGGTTTTGTTTTTTGCGATAAGCATTCGTGTTACCCATCGCTCGAGGCAGGATTTATAACCCCGGGCAATCCCCGAATTGGGGGATTCCCCAGTTAGTTGCGGGATTCGCACAGTTACGGGAAAATGATTTTAAAAATGTTTTGCTGAAACCGCATTTATTTTGAAAAATTAGCGTTAGTAAGAGGATCTTACCAACAGATGACTCTATTTTAAATCAAATTTATACGTATCTCTAATACAGGTTACTGTAAATTGTAGAACTTCCAATACCTACCCTGCGGTACTGCTTCGTTCCGATAGATGGTTCCCAGCATGAAACATGATGTGTTGTCTAAGATGGGCCACACATTGGATTGTTTTAAAATTATATTAAAGAAATGAATCACATTTTTGAAGATTCAAAAAAAAATCCCTTTTTCCCTCAACGGCTTCCAAAATCCTTAGATTCAGGAAAAATCCCTAGACCTGGCAACAGTAATTGGATGCGATCTATCAGCGAGACTCGAATGGTCTGTTGCCTTTCACAAAGGCAATATCCCGTTCGTATCTGGACTGACGTGTATATAAGCAATACTTGTGTCATGCTCCAAGAAAGTTGACATCAGGAGACTTGTAACTGTAATTAAGATATTTTTCTTTCCATAAGTATTGTATTGTACAGTTGTTTCGATTATTAGCAAATACAACTAAGCAACCTCGATTTCCTGAAAGCATAAATCGCGAAGTGATAATTGGTCTGTGTGGTGTGAGACACACAAAAATAGATCCTTCTTATTTCAAAGAATCCCAGTAACAGAATTGAAACAATTATCATTAAACGACGTTTACACTACTAACTTCTATTCCAAGCAACAGTGTAAAGAAACAGTTTGTGAGAAAACAATTACCAAGACAATGTGTACATAAAATACGATCTTATTAGAGCCGCGCTATTTGCGGTTAACGTCCATTAATCAACCGAACTAGCCACCTTCACTTTCTAAAAATGCTAATTCGGCCGGCTAATATTTCTTAGGAAAAAATGCCCGAGAAAAAGCGCAGTCGTATTGTTGGAGTTCAAGGTTGGCTTACATCAGTGTCTCAATTAACATCCTGCTTTGTGTTAATTATTTCGAACAGTTACGACGTTATTTAAAGCTTTTATTATTGCTTCGTGTGTATGTATGTAGGATACTTACTTGCTTACTTACGTAGTACACGCGGACCTGTCTGCACTGTAATACTTTTACGTTCAACCGATTTAATGTCTTTTCAAATGAGCAAACTTGTTTGTCAAACTTTCACAAATACCATCGCCGTAATATCGGTTGTTTAATATTACGAGCTGTTTTAGAATAAAGCTGTTTACTTAACCAAATATTTAAAATTGTACTTGTAATAGTAGTGAGTAGATTAACCTCTAGTTTAGTGCAGAGCCCTCATAACATAAACATATATTTAAGATGTATACGCCTTAAATTGTGATTTAAGCTCTTTGCACAGAAGCAATGATCATCCTAACATCCTACCTTCCCCGAATAGGTAATGTGAATGCTATCGGTCCTAAGCTTGAACTCTGCAAATTGCTGTTAAGGAGCACCCACTGTGCTGAATAGTAGTTAAATACATTACATGACATGGACGTTACAACACCAAAAAGGGGTGCGAATTTTTTTACCAAACTTGGCAGAAACGTATTCAAAGGTAGTAAATGATTATAATTTTGTTGCGATGGATCATGGTTCATGCAGTCTTTTCTGATATTAATGTCAGGTGTATTTCTTGTGAATTTGGATTCCGTTTTCACCGTTTCTTTCTTGTCATACTTTTGTTTAACGTGTTTTGAGGGCTTGCTTATGCCTAGAGCCCGGCAACGCGGAAATTACCGCCAGTTGAGCGAATTTGACAGAGGTCGAATTGTTGGCTTGCGTGAAAGTGGTTTTTCGTTCAGGGAAATCGCCTTAATCGGAACCAATCCACCATCTTGCGCTGTTATCAGTTATCAGTAATGGACTAGGAAGGGCCAGGAAAGTCGCCGAAGAAGAAGTAATGGGGTGTAGGACTGCCACCGTCACCTAATGGCACTAAGAGACCGATTCTACCAGATCAATTGCTGATCTATGGTTAGGTAATGAAGGTTGACCTATGATCCTTCGAACCGTTTATCGCCGAATCAGGGCTTTCAGCTTGCAATCCTATCGACCACATCTTGTTTACCATTTACGGTTCAACAGCAGCGTTTGTAAAGTGGAGTGGCATAGGGTGGTGTTCAGTGATGAATCTCGATTTTGTATAGGGATGCATGATTCCCGCATGAGGGTCAGACGAAGACGTGGGAGAACGTCGCGATATTCAATTGTCCGTTGAAAGGCGTGTGCACCTAGCCATAGGGATTATGGTATGGGGTGCTATAATATATGGGAGTAGGCCTCAGTTGGTTCATCCAAAGCACCGTGAACGCTCAGCGTTATGTTAATGATGTGGTGGGACCTCATACACTTCCAAAACAGCTCGAAGACGCACTTTTTCAGCAGGATAATGCCCAACCCCATGTAGCGGTTCGAAGAAGCCCATGTCCATAGCTCGCCGTGGACACCCAGATCTCCCGACCTCTTGCCAATCGAACACGTGTGGGACATTATGGGAAAAAAACTGAGGAACTTAGCCAATCCTCCGCAAACACTGGAAGTTTTCTGACATGAATTGCAAGTTGTTTGGGACACCATACCCGAAGAGGACATCGACCACTTACTGGAATCAATGCTACGAAGAGTGGGGGAGTGTGAAACTGGTTGGGAGGGAGGGGGGGGGGGCAATACATTATTAATAAAAATAAAATTAATTTGTGTTAATCTTTTGTTCTTTTTATTTGAAATTATAATCAATTAACTTTGAATAGTTATACGTTTCTGCCAAGATTGGCCAAAAAATTTGCACTCATTCTTAGTGTTACAATTTCTTTTTTCCCTCAGAAATATAATGAAGGTTTCAGTGAAACCAAAATTCGTCTTGATTATTATTCAAAGCTTATAAAGGAAAGAAAGCTAAAGATTCCCAAGGTAAAAAATGTCCCGCGCAAGGAGGCGATGTGTTTTTAGCATTTATTATGCTAGGTTAATTTAGTATGTTACGAACCAAGCATTCATCTTCTTTAAATCCAGTATGTTACTAACGTTTGCTATTTCCAAAACTTGCATGAACTTCATTTCTCCCCATACCGTATAATATTAGTAATTTTCACACCCTTGTCTGTTTAAGTTCTAAGTTGGTAGCGTATTGTTATATTGTTATGACAATTATATTAAAAGTGCACTTATTTTTAATTACCTACATTTGAAAGTGAAGTTCTTTACATTTTTTTTATTGCATATGGTTGCAAGTTTGAGAGGCGAAGCGGTGGTAGTGGTGATTTGTACCCTCGATTTTCCCCCAGATTCATATTTTCTTTTTGTCTTACACATGACGTGAAAAGAGTCCAGTAAACAATTAATGTGCAAAATAAAATTCACTATCGGGAACTTAACGGAATAAATATGAGGAAAAGAGGAGAGGAAAATAGAACAAAGTAAGAGAGACTGGATAAATAACAAATTACAACAAATTGAAGGAGAAAATATAAACAAGAATACAAGAAAATTCTATCAGAAGATAAGAGAACAGAATAATACATGTAAGCCCAAAACATGTGTAATAAAGAATAGAGATGGTAAAATTGTGATAGAGGAAGAAACATTAGAAGTGATAGATGCAGAGGAAGAAACAATAGAAGAGCCAACATTGAGAGAAATACAGGAAATAATATTAAAAAGTAAGGATGCAAAAGTGACTCAATAAGGAGAGACAAGATGATGGAAGCACTGAGGACAATGGGAACAGATTTTTTCCACACCTAAATGTTCATGCAACGTCGAATGTCTGCAGTCTTCGATATGCCTAAGAATGCCTCCATCTCACGGTAAGTCACATGCTGATCCTCTTCAATCATGTTGCGCACAGCATCGATGTGTTTCGGAACAACAACCGATTTTGGTCGACCTTCACGCAATTCATCACCGACGGAAGCACTACTACGACGAAATTCCATAAACCAGTTGTAAATAATGTTTTCTGTGTACTAAATCGTAAAAAATCATCACGTGAAATTTCCATTTTTTCACAAAATAGCGTTCTTTAAACCCTCGCTATAAACAAACTACTCAGCTGACTCCTGTGCTAGCACTACTTTAACAAAATGTCAAATTTTATGAAAATAGTAATGTAAAATCTCAATAGCGACCATCTGTGTGGTCGTTTGTAAATACTTAAGACGCTACCTCCGGACTATACATTGAAGTTTTATTTATTATATTACCCCTATTGATTTTAATAAAGTTAAAAATGTTAAACTATGTTGTTTTATAGTGTTATAAAATGGTGTGTAATTTAGATTCCAATTCTGCTACTTTCACAATAACACTAAATACAAAAAGTAACTATCACGTTTTCTCAAAACTAACAACTGTGTATACAAACTCCACGGTTTTATTGCTTAATTAGGAATTCACCGATGAAGTTGTTACCTATTCATTAGTCGATCGTTAAAAAGCGCAATAAAAGTAATACTAAACGGATTAAGTAGGATCTTCATAACTAACTTACAAATTAATTTGGTTCTATTAAGTCAAGCACGAATAACTAATGATCAATAAACCGGATAATGGAATAATCGATTATTGCGAATAATAGAAAATGGTGTACTGCCGGTAAACGGTTAATACCGCTCAATAACCGGTCAGTGGGATATAAACCCAGTGTATTAGTTGATTTAGAACGGTCGTCCCCGGAGGGGGTGTCACTACATCGAATTACGCCGAGGTCGATATCCAATATGCGCGCGAGGGGTAAAAAAATAATGACTAATCATGTTTTTCCTTGCTTGCTCTGTCTCTTTCTCTCTCTTTGCCCAATCAAATCACTTCCTGATGTTTTGATGATCCATTTATTTGTTCGTTTAACTGCCATTATGCAGTAATTGTAATTTAATACTAATACCCTTGCACAAACGTATGTACGTTTTATTGGAATACTGTTGTATATGTTAAATTAATTCTACAGAAGCATAGAGTTACGGTAGATGAGCAGCGGAGAAGAAACCTTCGAAATTAAAAACCTGAAGATTCTTCTTCTTTTTTTGGACCAGGAATGATTTACTGTTTGCCCGTTTGTTTACTCTTTAGATGACAAATACCAACTTTCAGCCTAGCGTTTTGGAGGTCTCCCTGGGGATCTTTTTGTGCTAGGTTTACTGTCTTTCCAGATTTTTACTATTCTGTTGTTGTTCATTCGGCTGACGTGCACGTTCCATTGTTTTTTTCTTTCTTTTGTCCATTTTATCACATCTTCCACTTGACATTTTCTATTGATGTCTGCGGTTCTTTGTTTTTCTCTCAGTGTTACCCCTTGTATCTATCTTAGGTTCTCCATTTCCGTTTTGTTGTTTCTGTTTTCGGTTTTGTTTCGTGCGCGTATGTTAGGACTAGTCTTATGGCTTCTTTATATATTCTTGCCTTGGATTCTGTGTTCATGTATTTGTTGTACTATATTGTTGAGTTGAGTGCTCCAGTTATTTGGGTGGCTTTCGTGGCTTGTCTTTGCAGGTAGAGAACTTGTTCACAGCACGGGCTATCTTAAATTCTAATTTAGTCGAGCACTTATCGGAGTCAGAAACGGAGGTATAATCCGCATATGCCGCAACATGCGCAGAGGTGGAAAATTTAAAAAAAACTTGATTTAATAACCACATCAGTAGTGTTTGATCTTCTGGATTAAAAGCTCTAGGATTTATATTAAGAATAACGATGTCATTTCTTTAGAAATTCTTTTGATGCAGTAGTGGCATTATATTTTGCATTTCTTTTTCTTCAAACGCGGTCGCTTTTCCCCAATTTCTGCCTTTATTTTTTCCTTTCTCGAGATAATCAATTAATACAACTTCATGACCATCAAAAAGAAAAAACAGTTTCCACCACTTTCCCGGCCGATGGAACAGTTTTTGCCTTTTTTCGGAGCCGATTTACCCTTCGTAGACATTGTTTTGATTGTGCTTTGACTTCAGAAGTTTACTGGTGTATTCAAGTTTCATTTATCGATATTGATCGACGCCAAAATTCCGACTTATTTCGCTTAAAGGGCTTCAACAGGGCTTTGGATATGTTCATTCGATTGCGCTTTTGATTCTGAGTGAGCAAGCGCGGCACCCAACGCGCGATTAGCCTTTTCATGCCCAAATTTTCAGTGAATATATGACAAACACGTAGTTTTGAGATACTCACAGCCTCTGCTATCTCTCTAATCTTACTTTGACGGCCGCACTACACCATTTGGTGAACATCGTCAACCAAGCTGGTACGACCACTTCAAATTCAGCTGTCAAAAATATCACTGTGGAAAATGCTACCAATGCCTGGAAAGGAACCACACAAGGTAGAGTCTTACAGACCTATCTCATTACTACCAACTGTGTCAAAACTCTTCGAAAAAATTCTACTAAAGAGACTAAAACTAATAATAGAGGGAAATAAACTTACTCCAACACATCAGTTTGGATTCAGGAACCAACATTCTACAAACGAGCAAGTACATTGCATTACAAACACGATAGAGAGAGCGTTAGAAGAAAAGAAGATCTGCGCAACAGTATTCTTGGATGTAGCGTAAGCTTTCGACAAAGTTTGGCATGTAGGATTGAAGGCAAAATTGAGAAGTCTGTTACCCTCAGCATATGCAGAATCACTAGAAAAATACATCTCTGATAGATACTTCAGAATTAAACACGATGATGTATATACAGAGTTAAGACCAATAAAAGCTGGTGTCCCACACGTAAATGTATTAAGCCCCATCCTCTACTTGTTATACACGTGTGACATCCTAGAAGAAAATTGTGCCACCATTGATGGTGCAGAGTCCCCGTAAACACCATCCATCTTGACTTTAATTTGCATAGGTGTATTGCCTTTCAAATGCAAGAATTTAATGACGGCTCGATATTCGATTTTTTTTATTTTTACAGAAACGATTCTTAAACAACTGAGCGTTCAACATAGCTGTAAATATTGTTTGCAGACAAATATCATATGCAGGCAAACAACATTTAGGTGTTGAAAAAGTGATTTCGTTCTAAATAAAAATCCGGATTTAGAAAAAGTTCGATCTATATCTGGAATTCCAGATTACACAGAAGAGATACAGGAGTATTTGAGTTTCGCAAATCTTAGTTTATTAGATGCTAAACGATCATTTGCAAAGTATACGAGAACGTTTTCAGACCGTCGTCGAGGCCTGACCGAATCGACAATGGAAGCACTGCTTATGTTGCAGTACAACGCGGCGTACCATGGCAGTCGCACATTACCGTAGTGGTCATCGATACGTCAATCAAAGGTAACAATCTATTATTTTTTAAATAATACTGTGTCTACTTTTGCGCGGTACGCCCCGGACGGTTCCACTAGTTTCTCGAACATTATAAATAGTACACGCACACCGGTCAACCGATAATAACCGAACGCCACTCGATTCCTTGTATGTACATAGTAAACACAGCTCCTTTCACGGCGCCTCTGCGGATGCAACCGTTTGTCAAGCTTTAGTAATTAGTAATGTGTCATATTTAATTTACAAAAGAGCGACACATTTTAGGTATGGAAAAATGTTTATAAACACAATTCTGGAACAGTTTCTTTATCAGATTCTAGAACAATATACAGGACTTTCCATTTAAAACCATTGAAATGGCATGAATCAAACAGGGCATCGAGCATCGTGCGCTGCAGAAACTGAACATCCTGTGTACTTGAATACAATTTTGTACTATACAACACTTCTCTTTGAATATTTTTTATTTGAAAAGTTTCTCTGCAAATTACTTGGTTAAGTGGTTGTCCTCTATCAATGCACTAGGTGAACACGCTGTATAGTAACATTCTCTTTCCTATTAGGAAGTTATTGTTATTATTTTGCACAGGTTTGAACATTAAATATCATTCAGATGTTGCTTCGCTGCCTATTTATTTTAAAGCACGGTTGGTTGATTAATATGTGGATATTATTACCTTTGAAGTAATTTTCTTGTTCAGTGAGTAGTGAAAAGAATCACACAGATAATTTTATTCATCCATATTGTTTATTCAACGCTTACAACTGTGGCAAACTAGAGTTTAAATGTGCTCTTTGTTTCTGGGCGAATGTCTGATGTACCATGATGGGTCAATATGTCCAAGTTTTACAGCCGTTGAAAGCAGACAACGTCGAGCATTTTGGCGAAAATGGAAAAAAGTGAATTTCATGTGTTCATAAAGCATTATTTTTTGCGGATGAAAACTATCACTAAAACCAAGGCTAAGCTTGATAGATACTATAGGGACTCTGCACCATCAGAATCAATGGTAAAGAAGTGATTTACTGAGTTTCGTTGTGGTCGTACAAGCACTAATGACGCCGAACGTTCTGGACGCCCAATTGAGGTCACTACAGGCGAAATAATCGAAAAAATCCACGATATGGTGTTGGTCGATCGGAGATTGAAAGTGCGCGAGATTGTAGAAGCCGTAGGCATATCACATGGCTCAGTGGTTTCGATTTTGAATGATCACTTGCGTATGAGAAAGCTATGCAAGATAGGTGCCGCGTTTGCTCACAATTGATCACAAACGCGATCGTGTGATAACTTCGAAGGAGTCTTTGACGTTGTTTAACCGTAATTCGGACGAGTTTTTGCGCCGTTTCATAACCGTTGACGAAACGTGGATACACCACAATACATCGGAGACCAAGCAGCAGTCGAAGCAGTGGATTCCTCCGGGCGAATCGACACCTAAGAAGGTCAAGGTAGATCTGTCGGCCAACAAGGTCATAGCGACAGTTTTTTGGGATGCACATGGCATAATCCACATCGAGGGAAAATCAGTCAACGGCGAATATTACGGCAGCTTATTGGACAGGTTCAATGACGATTTGAAGAAAAAGCGACCGTATTTGGCCAAGAACAAAGTGCTCTTCCATCAAGACAATGCACGGGTGCATAGGTGCGTAGTCGCCATGGCGAAATTTCATGAATTGTGGTACGAATTGCTCCTCCACCCGCCATATTCTCTGGATTTAGCCCCCAGTGACCATTTCCTGTTTCCAAATCTGAAGAAATGGCTTGGTGGAAAGAGATTTGGCTCCCACCATGAAATCATCGCCCAAACAAACGCCTATTTTGAGAGCCTCGATGAAGCTTGTTATTTGGAAGGGATCAAAAAAATTGGGGAAACGTTGGACGAAGTATATTGAGCTAAAAGGAGACTATATTGAGAAGTAACACGTTTTTTTGCCGAAAAAGCTACCTCTCGTTCAAAAAGTCGCGGACATATTGATCCACCTTCGTATAACCTTTTTCTCTGGCGTAACAAGAAATTATAGAAGAGGATATGGAGATGGAGATTTAAAATTTGCTAACATACAGTCTAGAAATGTATAAAATCCTTTTTTGATTTTTTAATAGTAGTTATACAACATTAATATCAGAGTTCCTTATAGAAGTATTTAAAATTGTATAGATACGTACCTAGTTTGAAATATACCTATCGATTGTACCAGTTAAAAATATTCACTAATTACAGTAATCCAAAAGAGAAGGGTTGTTTGTATCACTTAGAAACAGTTTAAGCAAAGAGCGGAAGCGTTAAATTCCCACTTTCAACACAAAACATTAAACCTTACACACAGGAGAAGCTACAACAAGCCGTTTAAAAAGTTCTTACGACTATGAAGTCATTGCCACCGCAACTATTTTAGAACTGGGGTGACTGCTTTAGCCACCCTGTTACGTTATATTATACTACATGTACTAGACGCTTCACAATATGCCCCTACCCCACGTGCTGCTGCTATCGGCCCGAAGATTCACCTGATGATTTAAACCGAAGTGTATACGATTCAATTCGTTTGGTCGAGGGTTGTTAGCTTCGGGAGCTTTGTAGTATTAGGGCCTGCCTGTACACGTTGGGAATTTGACCGCCGCTACCGTAACGTGAACGCGCTCACGAACACAAATACATGCGGACCAGATTTTGACTCAGGGTAAGGGATAATTGCTCTTCGGTAATTATGGTCGCGATAATGATGAGTGTGTAGCCTATTGTGAATCGGTTTACTGCTGAGTTTAATTTAATTTAAAATAAAATAAATTGATTTTCCTATAATAACGATTCTAGGGGATGTTACGTGGGTATTGACGTAAGAAGGAGAAGGAGATAATGAATCAAGCAGCCGACAAAATCACCGGGAAGGAGGGTAAGAGGAATAAAAAGGAATGGTACGATGAAAAATTTAGGAAAGGTATGGAGAAAAAGGTAGAAGCGAGATTAAAATGGATTAGTACGAATAAAAGAGAGGACAAAGAGAAGTATGAGAAGAAAAGAATGTAAAAAAATAATAAGAACAAGCAAACGAGAATGGATAACAAAAGCAATAGAAGGAATCGAAGATGGCAACAACAATAGAAATAGTAGAACATTTTATCAACAGGTTAAGGAACAAAAAAGAAGATATAAACCTAAAATATGGGGAATAAAAACCAAAGAAGGAAAAATAGTAGAAAATGAACAAATCAAGGAGGTTTGGATGAGACACTTCAAAGAATTATTAAATGACGATCAACAACAAGAAAATTCAACAACAGAGGAAGAAGAAGGAGGAGAAGGGGAAGGAAGACAGGAAATAGATGTAAAGGAACTAACCCTAGAAGAAGTGACTGAAATTATAAACAAAACCAAGAACGCAAAAACACCTGGAAAGGATGAGATAAACATGGAGTTGTTGAAATATGGAAGCGAACAATTGAAAAAAACAAATATACGCATTGATATTAAATATATGGAAAGAGGAGAGAATGCCGAATGACTGGAAAATAGGCCAAATAATAAAGGTACATAAGAAAGGAAGTCAGCTGAATTGTAATAACTATAGGGGGATTACATTACTACCAACCGCCTACAAGGTTTTGTCTACGTTAATACAGAGAAGAATAAGAGAGGTAACGGATAATAAAATAGGAGAATATCAATGTGGGTTTACGAGGAGGAAATTGACAATTGACGCAATACACATAGTTAAACAACAAACTTATCAACATAATATAAACTTCGAATTGCTTTTCGTAGATTTTTAGCAAGCGTTTGATTCTCTAAATAGAAGTATGATTATGTTAGCGATGAAGGAGTTAGAAGTACCAACAAAACTAAGAAGACGTGTAACAATGACAATGTATGGAACAAAAGCTAGTGTAATAACAAGTAAAGGTGAAACTGAAGAGTTTGCTGTAAATAAAGGAGTTAGGTAAGGGGATGCGATGTCGGCAATCATATTTAATATAGTACTGGAGTACATCACCAGAAGAGTCAATAAGGGTACAATAGGAACAAGAGGGGGACAATTAGTAGCGTACGCTGATGACGTAGTAATCGTGGCAAAAAAGAGGGAGATAATGAATAACGTCTTAAAAGAAATAGTAGATGAAGGTAAGAGGATGGGATTGAAAATAAATGAGAACAAGACAAAAATAATGAGAATAGGAAAAGAGCTGAGCAACAGAAAAATTAGAGTGGGGAAGTATACTTTTGAGGAAGTAGAGGTGTTCAAATATTTGGGAGTCACCATTACAAATGATGGTAATAGAGAAATGGAAATAAAGGAGAAAACAATATCAGTCAACAAAGCTCTACATATAAATAAACACCTACTAAGAAGCAAAAATCTTTCAAAGAATACAAAGATAAAAATTTATACAACAACCATAAGACCAGTAATAATGTACGCAGCGGAAACATTGACAATGACAAAAAGGGTTGAAGAAAGATTAAGAGTCGCGGAGAGAAGAATACTGAGATCAGTACTTGGACCAGTTAGAATGAATAATTTGGAATATAGGATAAGAACAAATGAGGAAGTAGCGAAAGAATGCGGAGAAGATATAGTTAAGAAGATAAAACAGCAAAGAGCAAAGTGGTTGGGGCACATGTGGAGAGCGGGAGAGGACAAGATATTAAATATAATAACAAATTGGGAGCCATCGGGAATAAGAAGGAGAGGAAGACCTAGATCTAGCTGGATGAGTGAAGTGAGGGAAGACTTGAAGAGGATAGGGATCGATAAGGCAAAAGAAAAAGCTGACGATAGAACGGAGTGGAGAAGGATATGTGAAAGAGTGAAATAGGAAGGAACAGGGACTGATCCTCCCCTGAATAAGGGATTTAGAAACCTTCACCTGAGGCGGCCATTTATTATTATTGACGTAAGAATGAGGTATTCATTACCTAAGCGATTCTCATATCAATCAAGGAAAATAATTAAAGTTTTGAACAAAAATAAAAGCACCTTTAATGGTAGGTTACGTAAATGGAATAAAAAAAGATCGTACAATATTAATATGAGCCATTGTCTTTAGAATTAGGACAAAACATCAGAAGAATTTTTGATATACAAATCTGATTAAAATTTAAAGCCGTTTCCTCACTTTATGTACTTATCTACCAACGTTACGGTTGCCATAAAGCAGTACTTTGAATGTATAAAATAAAAAACGAAACTTGTTAACGTTATCCTGGTTTTGTCCATTACTTGGATTTGAATACCGAACAAACAAGAGAAAGCCATCAGACGAAGAGGTACCTACACTACGCGGCTAGAGGAGGATTAGTAACCAGCTCTCAATGTTGGTGCTTGAAAACTAAGTACCCAAGATAAGAACCTCTGTGATGCCCTAATAAAGTCATTAAGTGGACAAGCTACAAAAACGATTGGCATGGGGAAAACGGTTTTGTGTCGAATTAAGTAATTTACGTATTATTTATCTCTTTAGAGCTGTACTGAAGTATTTTCTTTTCTATGTTGATTTTAAAATTGAAGGAATAAATTTCAGTATTTGATGTGTATGTTAATTTAAACATTTTAAAGGAACGTAATTTTAGAAATCGTGTTAAGAATACAAAACCTTTAACTACTTCAACAGGTTCCCTAAAACCCATATTCTAGTTTGCAAATGGCAAAGGAGCATTTCGAGTAATAATTTTTTATTTTTATTTGAGAAGTTGTTCTTGGTTTCAAATGAGGACACCAATCTTCAAAAAAAAAAGAAAATAATTGAATTTCACTTGAAATGAGAATTGACATAAACTCTTACCTCTTGAGAAACGATTTACTGTCATAATGATGACATGATACTTGCTCATATTAAGTAATTCAAAACTGGTCTCAAAAGTTCGAATTATAGAAAGGCAGCGTCGTTGAGGGAAAGAAACGAATTGAAATAAAGAAGTCGATTTTGTTAGCTCAAAAAGTGCTGGTGTAACAGCAAAAATCTATTCATGGAGCACAGATGTTTGGTTAAGGAAAAGAAAAGTTATTTCAGTAGACAGCAGCAGCAATATTAACTTAAGAAAACTGTAATGGTTAATCAAGACCGTTAATCAGGCATGAAGTATCTATCAATTATATCACTAAAATATACGTTTTTGCAGAAAATACTTTATTGAATATCATAAAGATATAAAGTAACTCGTTTTGTTTTCCTACACATCGCGCCTTTAAATTTAAAAATACCACCTAATTCATTTAACAATACAATTTTACCATGTTTTAGTAAACACCTTACTACTGCGTACAACATAAAGTTGTTAATTCTAAGATTTTAATGTTGTTATAATAACAAGCCATACAAGGTATGTTTTAGTATATTATATTGTGAAAGAATTAAAGAGAAAGTATATTAATTTTAAATATACAAACTTAAAAACAATTTTCTTGTACTGCTTACAAGATAGTACTGCTGTCATATGTAGTATTAGAAAATATTGCAAAAAAAATCAATTTTTATCTTTATTTCAACATTTTTGCATTTTTGTATTTTTCTCTGCGTATGGAGATTTGCTGGCTAAAAGTAAATCAATTGTTACAAAGTATTAAAAGTCTAATTAAATATCTAAATCATTACTTTTAAACTCTACCACTAAACTAGCTCTTTTGTAGCAGAGCGACGAAAAGAAGTGACATTCTTATATTATACTTCGTCTAGAATTGCGCTAAAATTAATTTAAACTGAGCACGGAGAAAATTAATTTGAGACTCACAAAGGCGCCTATAGCTATCTTCATTTGGCGTAATTACGAAACTTCCCTGGAACTGCACGGTTGAAAATGAAAATTATCTTCTATTTTTCCTCGTGTGCAATCGACATTGCCCAACTTACAGATAATACTCGCGAATAATACTTGTAGCTGTCTAGATGTAGCAGCAGTAATAATAATCATAACAGCAACGCAACAAAAATAACAAAAGAGAAACAGTAACAGTATACGTTGACGACGAGGTCGTCGCTGATGGAAGTACGACCTTGTTCGAAATCATAATGCTATACGAATATTAAAAAGCTTTACCGTTATGTAACGATTCCGGACGGAGGAGAAAGAGACATACACCGACGAGGAATTGAAGTGGCGCATATGCGAGGAGACATCGTCAGCAAAACTTGTATATACTGCAAACGATTATCTATCCAGTTGTCATTGCTGTTCCCGTTTTGATTCGAAACGAAGACCCGATAGATCGATGGCATGAAGTTCGAGATTCTGTATAAGTTAAATACGTTGTAGCGAGTTTAAAGTGTTTGTTCTCTCTACTGTAAAAGTAGGCGAAAGAAAGTAATATCACTTGTGATGTACACGTACACAATGTAACGACACGAGGAATTTTTAGCCAGCTTCGTGACTAAATAATAGAACTCTTTGGACATTAAATGTTAAATATATAACATACGTATGTATGCTTTTACTTATGTGTGCGCCTTACGGATTGTTTGTTTGAGATATAAATAGAGCTCGCGGTTTAATTTTAGAAATATCATCATGTTATTGAAAATAATTTTCGTTTAAAGTTTGCGGTGATTACAAATTGTAAAATGAAAATATGCGAATAAAAACATTATGATACCTTTTAAGTTTTTACAAAAACAATGGTATAAAAAAAATGTTTGCTACAAATAGTTTTATGGTTTTTCAAAATATGCGCCATTAAGATACTGTAATGTTTTATAATGTGGGACATTATTAATTAAAAAATTACTTTTTCGTAATTAATTAATTAATTAATTGTGTGATCTGTAGGTTTGGGAGTATCCTGAACACACTCTTTCGGCAATTTAAATTAAACTTGACATCAAATAATGAATAGGAATGAATAGGAATATTAAAACTGGAAAAGAGAAAACTAACCTGGAATTATGACGATCACATATAAACTCTATGTTTCCTTACTTCGAAAATATCAGTTGTCAGTCTTAAACGTATAGGATATTCAGTATAGCCACCCGATAAATATCAAATTCTCTCTGGCAGATAAAAGCTATTTTTCGAAAGATATAATTTCCCCCCAGGCCGACTGGCCTTGAAGTGTGAAGTGTGGATATTAAACAATTTAACTCCATGACGATCTTGGTGGATCGATGACGAATCTACTCTTCCTTTTATTCTCCTTATTTCGTAAATCTTCAAAACTAATGTCAAATTCCCCTAAAACAAACAACAGGGTAAAGTCAAAGGTATCTTCGTTTATAGCAGTTAAATTTCGTATTTAAGGTTTGTTGTGATTGTTTTCTAGCAGAGAGTCGTCTAGTTTGAGTCATCTAGTAGCGTCACTACATTCATTCTCTCATGTTACGTCTAAAAATAACTTTATTCATCAAAATTCCTCGTTAAATTATATTTAGACAGAAATCATCAAAATTTGCTATGGATAGAAAAAATCGCCATCGCGATTAAAATAAAGGAGAAAAGGGACGCCAATAAATTCATCAATCCTAGTTAAGCTTTCTTCGGGTTAACTAGTATTCTGGCTGCGGTCCC
Organism: Dynastes maya; assembly: GCA_029619315.2. Classification (NCBI taxonomy): domain Eukaryota; kingdom Metazoa; phylum Arthropoda; class Insecta; order Coleoptera; family Scarabaeidae; genus Dynastes; species Dynastes maya. Next base: position 13,264,044 of record JAROYE020000002.1, on the reverse strand, counting down.
AATTTAAAGAGGCCGATATTGAAATTGGAGAATAAATTCAAGATAGAAGAAAAGGTTGGACGTTAGAACTGTGAATGTCATAAGGAACTTAGAGTTTGTATGACATCTTCGTAAGAGTCAAGGTTAGTGTAATTTTTCAATTTTAACATTCCTTAATTTCCATTTATTGATATCAAAATTTGCCGAAAGAGTATCAAAGAATACTCCCGAATCCCACAAAAGAGGTAAAAATTTAATCAACAAAATTCCAATTTTTTTTAACAATTTCCCTGAGATATATACTTTTCCCGAATATAGTTTGCATATCATTGATACTATGCAAACTATGTTCTAAAAAAGAAGTTTATATCTGTTATAGTTTCAGAGATATTTATAAAAATAACAAAATCGTGTAAATTTTTGGAGTGTCTGTACCTTGAAATCGAGCGATTCAGCTGCTAAAAATCGGTGTTGTTCTTATACCAAGGTACTCTTTTAGTCTCCAGACATTCATCGAAATTTGGTTTACGGATTGCCGGTATTTCCTAACGTTCAACGATCTTCTCGTACTAACAATAGACACAATATGTCAGCGCTTAGTACCAAAGACCGTAAATAAATCATTTGCGTAGATTAAATTATTTTTTCAGAAAATATCGTTCATTATTAATTTTTCGTTAAGTTTAATTATGCTGTGATAAGTAACGCTGGCCACGAGCGGTACCGCGCATCGGCGTAGAATCAGCTCGGACCGAGAGGAACGGTAGTATTACTTCGTCTGCGGACTAGTACGGACATTTTCGCTGCCGATCATTTGCGCAATTGTTTATCTGTCCTAGAAAAATTATGATTTCGTTAGCAAAACGACCGCGGTCGGACAAACGGTCGGAAAATTTATTGCAGAAATTCCAGACTTAATATATAAAGGTGCTAAAATTAAATGTGTAATCTGTAAAATCCCGTTAATGTGTTGGTCCAGACAACATTGTCTACGACACGTAAATAGTGAAAAGCATGTCTCAAAAAGAAATTGCGCACGAGACAATGACAAATTTATATTTAATTCATGCGTTACGTTTACCGCATGTAATATACCGTTTAATTCACTAGACAAGGAACCATTTATCTGCTTTTGGAATAACTATTCGGAGTGCAAATTACCAAGTCGAACATCGTTACGAAGAATTGTGCCATCTGCGCGCGAACATATTGAACAAAAAATAAAATCGGAGTTGAAAGATCAAAAATTGTGGTTATGTGTCGACGAAACAACAGATCGGAAGAAACATTCTGTTCTTAATGTAATGCCACGCAAATTGGAACCTCATCAATCGGCACCTTCAATTCTATTAGTCTCCAAACGAATACGACAGTGTACTGCCGAAGTAATTTCAAAGTTAGTGTTAAATACATTGGACAAGTTTGAACTTTCAACAAACCAACTCTTGATGTTAGTGAGTGATGGTGCTGCAAACATGCTTTCTGTAGGCCGGTCTCATAAAAAGCATTCTGCTAATTTGTTACACATTACATGTAAAATTCATGCTCTCAATCTTGTGGCGGATAGTATCAGAAAATGTTATCCTGAGGTAGACGCTTTAATAGCGCATACCAAAGCAGTATTTGTCAAATCACCGAAACGTATTTGCGAATTTCACAGACTGTGCCCCCGTATACCAGAGCCACCAGAACCTATTCTAACTCGTTGGGGAACATGGTTGCAGGCCGCGTTTTATTATCATAAATATTTTGACAATATTAAGAACGTGGTTTTACAATTCGATACAAAGGAAGCTGCCGCTATCCGGAAAAGCCAGTCGAAATTTCAAGATAGTCAGGTTAAAATGGATTTAAAAATCATTCACGACAATTACTTTGGGCTAGCAGATGCAATAGAAAAATTACAAAATCCTGCGGTGCCGTTAGAAGAATCTCTACAAATAGTGCAACATGTGCACGCACAGCTATGTGCTATTGAATACGCAAAAAATGTTTCTGTTCTAGAAAAATTTGAAAGTGTTTTTGAGAAAAATTCTGATTTTGGCACATTAAGACACATTTGTGAAGGTGCGTCAACAGAATCGTTAAGTTATTTGAAAGATTATTTTACTTACGCAAATATTACGTCACTAGATGTAGAACGTTCGTTCTCTGCATATAAACGCATTTTTTCCTCATGCCGTACTAGTTTCGCCGAAACAACAGTTGAAACATATCTAATGTTGCAGATATTTAACAGACATTATTCACTTTGTGATTTCACGGAGGACTCTTAAAAAGGTAAGTATTTGAGCACGTGTTATTTAATTTTTATTTAAAAGATGAGCGAAATTATTTGCGGCAGCAAACATCTCTATTAGCAGAATAACTCTAGTGGAACGCGAGGCCTGGTCGACTCTACGCTACTGCGCGGTACCGCTCGTGGCCAGCTTTAGTGATAAGGAACAAATAAGCCCAAATGAAAATAAACTAATAGACACAGGAAACAATTTTGTTCATCGAGAAGAAAGAAACGGATAAGAAAAGTGCGGGAAAATTTCACAATGCGATGCACTTGCTCCTTTATGTAACGCGTTTGAATGTTAACTGGGATTTCCTCATTATTCTAGCTTACTTAAAAAATGACTAATTCGTTTCGTATTTTCCTATTCACAGTTGTTGACTGCTAAGATTACCAAACTAACATTCCAATTATTCACTTTACTTTTCAAATTTACATAAAAGTATAGAACACACTTAAAACGACATTAGATTTGCATATACAGCATCTTAATGAGTAACAGTTTTATTTAATAAAAAATTCTGATAAATGTGTTTGGGGTCTGTTTCGTAATTTATTAAGAAACATCAATTACACAAACGACTAACATCTGCATGTCACAATGTTTCGCAAGTTACATAATATAGGAACAGTCAAGAAATTAATTATATCACGTGATAGGTTGAAGACATATGTGTAATATATATATATATTTACGTACTAAAATCTATTTTGTTTTTTTGTAATAAAGTCAATATACAAAGTTTATTTAAATGTATATGTAAGTATGCGGATGAACGTTTTCGGTCAATTCCTTCATATGTTATTATTTTGCTTGCAATTTGTTAGGTATAAATATTTCCTGACTTTATTTGCAAAATCATCATCGAGATGCTTTAGTGACATTTTAAAAATGTCGATATTCACAATCGAATATCAATTACATAGAACTGACATTTTTCATATATCAACTAAATGTATCCTTGGTCCAAATTAATTAATCAATCTCTTACTAAACTCTACACAAAAAGAAATTGCACAACCAGAAGGAATTTCGCTTGAGGTCCTTATTATTCTATTTTTCTTCAATCACACTTAAACTTTATTCACATTCTCTTCGAGACTTACGAACTGCAACAAGGTTCGAGCGTATGGCCAATACTATTGTGTCATCAACATTATTTATTAACAATTCACACAATGAATGTGGCAAACACACAATTTTGTCAAAAGCCTTGATTAACATTGAAAAATACCTTAAAAGGTATTGTTTCTTTTTGAGGTTGCTACCTGTCTTATTGCCCACCTGATGGACTTGTTCGATGGTTTCACGTAGATTTCCAAACCCCAAAAAAGTGCTAGCTTTGTCTGTATTGATATTAATTTCTCGAAGAGTTTAGATAACACTGAAAGAAGGCTGATTGATTTGTATAGCGTTATTTCTTCAGGTTTGTTATTGGGTTTTGCCAGCATTATAACTCGTGTATTTCAGCCTTCTGTTAGTCGCATTCAATACTTATGTTAGAATACAATAAGAATGTATTGTTCATTTAATACGTAACTAAAACTGTATACAACAAAATAACAGCAAACAATGTGATAGTGAATTGTCAGACACGTATCAGGTACATCGGGTATAAAAAATAATTAAAAGACTTGTATAAAATAGTAGAATTATTATAAAAGACCGGATTATATGCACATGTGCATATTTTGCATATAACATGCATTTATCCCTTTTAATGCATATCAAAGAATTTTGTATATTAATGCATAGTTTCTGTTCCTTTTGGTTCACATATTTAAACAATAAAGAAAGCGTTATACGTAAATTGTAAAATACAAATTACGTTAGTAAATACTTCATTAAATGTAAACAAAATTCTCTGGGCTTTCCCTTTCTGTTCCGGGAGATGACAGTACCGCTTAAAATTTACCTAATTTATTATTTCACCAACAGTGCCGGCTTTTTCTTTTCGGTTGTGCGACACCCCGGTAGAAAAATTTGGAGGGTGGGCAGTAAACAGCAACTTTCGAATTGACAATCCCTTGTCCAAATAATGTACAAATTCCCAGTTCGTATAGATTGTGAATAGCAGGAATTCCCGGTTTTATTATTTAATAGTAGTCAAGTGCACGCTTAAGCCTCAAGAATTACCTTAAATTGGAGAGGAAAATAGAAACTTTGTGTTTACCCCGACCGTTCAAAGCGATAGTGCAGCATTGTACGCGTTAAAGCTGTTTATTTAAGATATTATTCAAGTGCAGTCATTGTATGAAATTTTAGTAAATTGTCCGTCACTCTGTCTAATTTAAAATTTCCGATTTGCATCCAATCCACGGCCATTAAAGTTTATTTGCTATTGCCTACCGAGGTATTATCAAGAAGCTTTTATCTCAAAGTTCCGCAAACGTGCTTTCTGTAGGCCGGTCTCTTAAAAAACATTGTACTAAATTGTTACATATTACGTGTAAAATTCATGCTTTCAGTCATGCGGCAGATAGTATTAGAAAATGTTATCCTGAGGTAGACGCTTTAATAGCGCATACAAAAGCAGTGTTTGTCAAATCCCCAAAACGTATTCGCAAATTTCACAGACTGTGCTCCCGTATGCCTGAGCCCTTAAAACCTATTCAAGGAAAGCCAGTCGAAATTTCAAGATAGTCAGGTCAAAACGGATTTAAAAACTATTCAGAACAATTACTTCGGACTAGTGGAGGCAATAGAAAAATTACAAAATCCTTCGGTGTCGTTAGTAGAATCTCTGCAAATAGTGCAACATGATCACGCACAGCTATGCTCGGTACAAGACGCAAAAAATGTTTGTGTTCTAGAAAGGTTTGAAATGTTTTAGTGAAAGATTCTGATTTTGGCACATTAAGACAAATTTGTGAAGGTGTGTCAACAGAACCGTTAAGTTGTTCCAAAGATTATTTTAATTACGCAAATATAACGTCATTAGATGTAGAACGTTCGTTTTCTGCATATAAACACACTTTTTCCGCACGCCGCACTCGGTTTGCCGAAACAACTGTGGAAACATATCTAATGTTGCAGATATTTAACAGACATTATTCACTTTGTGATTTCACGGAAGACACTTCAGACGGTAAGTGTTTGAGCACGTATTATGTTTTATTTCTGACCATTTATTTTGTGTAAACTTTTATGCGCTCGCCACTGGCTGTTGGCGCAAATCGATCAACTCTTACAATAAGTATTAGAAATTTTTTGAGAAAATCTTGCTTTAAGCTCTTATTTGATACACATCACAAATAGTTTACAAAGCCTTATTGTTGTGGTGCATCCACTTTAATAAATATTTGACATATTAAATTTGTCTGTATCACTGTGTATATTTTAATGTTTTCGACAAATTTTTATAGAGTGGAGCAATCACAAAATTTTAACATACATTTTTGTTTTAATTATTGACCATTCTTCTGCTTTCACTTTTTGGTGTTCATCTTTAAATTGATTTCATATAAACTTTGAAAGCGCCAATAAAGGTTATGTTTTGATCGCATGAAATGTCAAATAATGAACTGGAATAGTAATGTAACATATGACTGGGCGATTTGGCAACCGTGAATCGAATGCCCATAAGACCTATACTGCATACGGAGGTTGAGATGCGCTATGGACTTCTAAGAACGTCATTTTGAACATAGTAATATATAGGTTATAAAATAGAGGACCTAATGTTGGACTTTGTACTACTCCATGAAATATGAGAGAATTGTTGCGGGATTATGCTCGTAATCAAATCAAACTCTGGTACTTTTGCTGATTTTATTTCTGTGTGCATAGTATTTCTAATCTAATAACTTTTTAGCAGTTAATACGTTAGATATGAAGATATTTCGCTAGATCTAATATGATATCCTTTGATATACACACATTTATTACCTTCGGGCAAAAACAAAGCTGTAAGACTTATGACAGCTTGTGCATACATAACCTGTACGTATATTAGTGGACGAGATTTAGTTTCAAGGTGGAAACTTGAATTCTGAAAACATACTACACGGCAAACTCAATCGCATCGTTCACCGCACGTTCTAGTTAAATGGAAGTTCGCTAGCACGAGATTATGTGTACATATACATACACACACACACAGCACACTAGAACTGATCGCGCTGCGCCGGTACTGGCGGAGAGAGAATAGCATTTCACTCGCGTAAATTTAATAAAACCGTTTGCTCTCGCTATTCGCTCCATCTCTATCGCTCAGCGAGAATATATGAGCCGAAGTGATTCGCCGTCATGTAGGAATCCGATGAACGGAATTATATGCGCTAATTTTAGCTCTTCGCGTGTCAGTTTGCGTTAAAAATCGGTTTCCGAACTTCTAATCAACCGTTTAATACGCGGTTCGTGTCTATGACGTTCTCTGCAAGTCATCGACATGTAGAGAACGTTTTTCTTATTTCGTACCGATGTTCTCATGTTAATTGCGTCGATTGTGCCGATATGCGCAATCGGCGAGGTATCGGTACCGATTTGGAAACGATGTAATTATTCGAATATTCGGAAAATGCACGTCGTAATTATAGTTCTATCAATATATCGTAAAAGAGTAATAGGATAGCTAAAGTAATTACCGAAGCAGCAGGTGCTATACAAAATAATCAACCTAATCCGCATGAAATTGATTGGTCATATGCTAAGATATGCAGCAAAATAATGTTGATGGTGTTAGTTGCCCGTAGATTTTCACAATAATTATCCATTACAGGAATGTCTTCCAAACATTAGTATGGCCTTTTCATTGTTATTTTCCCCTGATCACAACGTAAACTTGACTAAAATCTCTCATTATGTAGTTAAACGCTTAGCTATTACGGTTTTTTTTTTTGCAAAATACATCTTTGATTACCATAAATTTATTTAGATAAAATATAGTGTCTGGCAAGTAAGCAAAGTAAGTGAAGTAAGCGAAGTAGGCGAAGTAGGCGAAGTAGGCGAAGTAGGCGAAGTAGTCGGAGTAGGCGGAGTAGGCGAAGTAGGCGAAGTAGGCGAAGTAGGCGAAGTAGGCGAAGTAGGCGAAGCAGGCGAAGCAGGCGAAGCAGGCGAAGCAGGCGAAGGAGGCGAAGGAGGCGAAGGAGGCGAAGGAGGCGAAGGAGGCGAAGTAGGCGAAGTAGGCGAAGTAGGCGAAGTAGGCGAAGTAGGCGAAGTAGGCGAAGTAGGCGAAGTAGGCGAAGTAGGCGAAGTAGGCGAAGTAGGCGAAGTAGGCGAAGTAGGCGAAGTAGGCGAAGTAGGCGAAGTAGGCGAAGTAGGCGAAGTAGGCGAAGTAGGCGAAGTAGGCGAAGTAGGCGAAGTAGGCGAAGTAGGCGAAGTAGGCGAAGTAGGCGAAGTAAGCAAAGTCATAATAGCTCAAATTTAGTCAAATGGTTTCTTGTTGAATGTTGAAACAGTATGGTGAAAAGTGTTTAAGCCGCGGAAACGTGTATAAGCGGATTGAACAGTTTAAATCGGGCAGAACAAGTGTCACCGATATTCATCGCTCTGGACGACCACTTGAAGTGTCGACCGACGCGCTACAAAATCGTATAAATGACCTTATTCTCGACGACGGGCGTATAAAATCGTGATTGTAGCTGATTTGCGTAATGTTAGTGTTGGAACTGTGTATTCAATAATTCAAGACAAGCTGAATTATCGCAAAACGTGTTCAAGATGGATTCCAAGACAGTTGACTCAATTCCATAAAGGCACCCGTGTTCGCATTTATTCTGAACTCAAATGACGGTTTTTAACGGAAGGTAATAACTTTCTAGACCGTGTTATAAACTTCGATGAAACGTGGATTCACCACGCGGCACCAAGTTCGAAGACAAGAAGCGGCCAAACAAGCTGTACGCAAGTAGTTAGGACACCGAGGTCAAGAATTCTTCAGCACTGGAATTAGAAAGCTCACAAAGCGACGAGAGAAGTGCCTGAATGTTGGTGGAGACTACGTTAAAAAGTAGTGTAAATTTCATTGTCATTGAATAAATTGCTTTTTTTTTCCATAGCCATTTGTCTCGCTAATTACTGAACGTCTCTCATACGACCACATTTAAATTCAGTTGCAAAAAATTTTGCTGTGGAAAATGATGGTGCAGAGTCCCTGTAAACAGGGTTTATCTCTGTTTTAATTCAGTATTGCCTTTCAAATGCAAGAATTTAACTACGGTCCAGTGTTCGATTTTTTCCATTTTTACAGAAACACTAACATTAACTGATACAAGCGACTGCCAAACAACAACTGAGCGTCCAACATGGCTGAAATTTCCAATAGCATCTGTCAACGCCATTACCACAATATTTTTAACGAGTAACGCCATCTTCGTGAAACCATGCAGACTACTCTCGTGGTAACTATCACGTTGCAAAACATTGAAAATAATTCAAAGGAGGTGCCTAGTCAATTAAAGAAACATTTTAGGAAAAAAAAATAATAACAGCAATAAAAAAAGTTTATCTGAAATATCTACACAAACACGAATTATACGATAAAATTCCTGTACCGTTTCACTACGGAAGTATCTCAACGCAAGAATAACAAAATGAAACGTTTTCCTCATATTATGAAATCAGTGTAAGAAGGTTATTTAATAAGTAAAAGTAAGATAATTTATGAAATAAAATAAGGCGGACGAATGAGAACTTGAAAATGAACGTAAAACGTTCATATGCAATTTAAATAAGTATATGGCATTATATGTATGTATATTCAACAGGAGAAGGTCTTGCAGAGCATAATAATAGAATTACTTTGTTATTTATTCAGTAGAAGTAGTTTGCATAGTTAGTCTTTCAAATTATTTGAAGCCACAAATCTATTAATTGCAATTTAGAAAATTATTGTGTGTATTCATAGTTATAAAGATTTATTTATTTTTTATTTCTCCTCTTCACTTAATAAGTAGTACCTTTCTATCTCATTAAAAGCATTGCAATTTATATCCACTGCGTTACTTCAAATTAATCGTCTCCATATATCGAAACTTACATCACTAGCCAACTTAATGTTACGTAAAGTGCACGCTTGTAACTTAAATACAGTTCTCGGCGAGCTCCTTTACCCACATTTTCCCATAGTTAGGCAGATTTTCGTTCCTAATGCACACAAATACCTAAGGTAAGGACTCCATTGACTGAACACAATGGAGTGCTTAAATAGGGTGCAGCGAAACCCTTCCTGACAGATGGGTGCATTTTCTGCGTCTTTAAAGCGACTACACTACTATATGTGGCGCGTAGATCCCTCTTCGTGTCTCGATTTGATTCGCGAAGGCTTTAATTTCAATTTTACGGTGTAAGTTTTGTCGATTTATCCTCTACGATTTTACGAGTTAATATACGTTGTATCTGACAAAGTTTGGACGAAGAAACATATAGGGATTTAAGAATGTTTTACATTTGGAATTATGAGAATAGCGTCTCAAATTTTTACAAACGATCACTAGTTGACGCTATTGAGATTTGACATTACATTATTTTAGTAAAATTTGTAATGTAATAAGTAATGCCACCACAGAAATCGGTCTTGCAAGTTTATTTACAGTGAGCGTTAAAAAAGCAATTTTGTGAAGAAATTAAACTTTCAGGTCAGCTTTTAAAAACATTGTTTTGGAGATACCATTTTCATGGTGGCACAAATGTTTTGAGAATTGGTTCGAACGCATGCTAAAGTGTATAAATCTGAATAGCGAATATTTTGAAAAACACTAAAACGATTTGTACTAGATGAGTAGGTGATCAGAAAAATGCATGTTAAAATTTGTAGAACTCATGTACAATTTTAATAGTATTTTTCCTGAAACAAGAAATATTAGTAAACTCATATTGAACTTCATCTAGTCTTCCATCTAGTTGAAGAGTAATTCCTTTTATTTAACAATATGCATTTTTTGCATATTTATGAAAAGTAAATGACTTTTAGATTTGTACGAAATTAATTAAGGCGTAGGCAGAGTGCAAATTAAGTACGACCGTTCAGATAGCAGTGTAGTGCAGAATTATTAATTAGCGTAGTGTAAAGGTCTAGAAACTTTGACATTACCACGGTGCTATGCTAATGCAGTCGACCCCCACCAAGCAGAGTGCTGGTGGGGGTATATCCGTTAAATTAATGTCAATTTATCATCAATTTCGTATCAATTTCTGAGCATAATTTTGAAGTCATGATATATTTAATTGTAGGAGGAAGCACTCTACAACTACATACGATAGATCTACTAAATTTAGGTTATGTAATAACAAACCACACATGCAGGTGTCTGTCGCCAGAGGATGCCCGCAGGGAGGGGTATTATCACCTCTATTGTGGGATATGGTGATAGACGAACTGCTGATCTTGCTAAACAGTGCTGGCTACTATACACAGGGATATGCTGATGACATTGTAATACTCACCAGTGGGAGAAACGCCAGCATAATCTCAGAACTAATGCAAAGAGTATTAAAAATGGTAGAAGTATGGTGCAAGAAGGAGAACCTTAGAGTAAATCCTGGAAAAATTGCACTTGTACCCTTTACTAAGAGAAGGAAATTGGACGGTTTAAGGGAGCCGATTCTTTGCAACGAAGTAGTACAGATCAGTCAGGAGGCTAAGTTCTTAGGTGTAACCTTGGACTCTAAACTGAACTGGAACTCACATTTACAAAAAATGACCGACAAATGTAAGAGGGTGTTAATGACAACCCGTAGAACAGTTGGGAAAACATGGGGACTCAAACCACATATGACGTACTGGTTGTACACTACGGTGGTAAGACCCATGATAACTTATGGCTGCCTGGTTTGGTGGCCTAAGATCACACAGAAGCATGCGATAACTAGTCTCTCGAAAATTCAGAGACTGGCATGTCTTTGTATAACAGGAGCTATTAAAAGCACTCCAACAGCTGCTATGGAAACCATGCTAAACCTACCTCCTCTTGAGATTTATATCAAGGGAGAAGCCAGAATGGGGCATACAGACTGAAAAATACTAGCAACTGGAGATCCCACAGTGGATCTGGGCACACCAGAATAGAAGCAGTAGTAACAAACTCCTATGACAAACCTTTCAAAGTTTTCTTGAATTGGGAAGAATGGAGGGATGGAGAGGGGAGAAAACCAAGAACACTAGTCTGGTACACAGATGGGTCCAAAACGGGCACTACATCTGGCGTTGGTGTATATGAGGAAAACCAGGGATACAAAGTATGTGTATCACTTGGGCGATACACCACGGTATTTCAAACAGAAATATATGCTATACAAACCTGCGCATGGGAGAGTCTGCGTCGGCGACCGCAGGGTGAGACGATGTGCATTCTCTCTGACAGTCAGGCAGCCTTAAAGGCACTAGCATCTTATCGCATAACCTCCAAACTAGTATGGGAGTGCCTGCAAACCCTAATGGCTCTGTCTAAACACAACAAGGTCACACTGGTGTGGGTGCCAGGGCACAGGATCATAGCGGGCAATGAAATTGCAGACCAGCTAGCGAGGGAAGGTTCAAAAATGAATTATATAGGCCCTGAACCGGGTCTAGGTATTACCAAGAGTGCAGTGCGTGGTGCAATTAATGAGTGGATTATAACACAACACCAATTAAATTGGAAACATGCAGCTGGACAAAAGCACAGCAAACGGATGATGGGAAGACTGTCGCAACATCTGACTGCTGACCTGCTTGAATTAAACAAGATACAGCTTAGAGCAGCAACATGTGTATTAACAGGACATGGCTGTTTGAGAGGCCACTTGCATAAGATGGGGATCTACAAAGATGAGCCCTTATGCAGACTTTGCAATGAGGAGGAGGAAACAGCCTCTCATATTATTTTCGAATGTGCAGCGTTAGTTCAACGCAGATTCGCTATGCGAAGCACAATTGAACTACCAATGGAGAACGATTTACTACATAGGCTGTTAAACCTGATTGCGGGAACTAACCTGTTTAAGTAAAACAAAACCGAAGCAGGAATAATTCAATAAGCTACTAAGCTTCAGTGTTAGGGATGTAAAGACCAGCCCTGCTCTGGTAGAAAATCAATTAATCAATCAATCAACAAACCACACAATTGCTATCACTAGAGAGAGGTAATTGTCTCTGCGATACATAGGCCTTTCATAGGAGTAGCGGGCTGTGTACAAAAATCGATTCTCACATTGTCAGCGTCCGCTTGTTTATTTTTCGTTCAGTTAAGGAAATGTGCGTTGTTTTGTGTTACGTGTTATTCGTTATAAATATTTAATTATTAATTTAAAATGTGTAATGTGGGCAAGGCTAAAAAATTACCCTTTGCTGGCACAGTAAATAAGTTTATCTGCGACTTTCAGGATTTGTTTTACGACGGTGCTAAAATTGTTTGTAAAGTGTATAGAGGTAGATGCAAGTACAAAAGAAGTATTTCTCAAATCTCCAAAATGTTTTCGATCATATCACAGTGTCCTGATATTCGTGAACCACAACAGCCGATTCTTACACGTTTGGAACCATGGTTGCAGGGGGCTCTTTGTTGTGCTGAATATTTCAAACAAGTAAAAGCGGCTATTCTACAATTCAATCCTGCCCAAGCTGCAGCTATTAAGGAGAGCCAGACAAAATTCCAAGATATTTCCGTTGAAACAGAGTTACAAACTATTTGTAACAACTATAAAGGATTACATGACGCAATAGAACAATTACAAAATGAACGTTGTCGTTAGTGGAGCCACTGCAAACAGTGGACGATGTACATACACTGCTACATACTACACATGACGCACAATATAATCGCGTCTTAGAAAAGTTCGAGAGTATGTTAAAGAAGGATCCGATTTTATCACATTAAAACAAATTTGTGATGGTGCATTAACTAATCCATTAAACTGAATACAAGGAGTGTTTTAATCATGCATGTATTACATCCGTAGATCTCGAACGATCTTTTTCTAAATATAATCACATTTTTTCACCACGGCGAACATCATTCAACGAGAAAACTGTGGAAACATATCTAATGCCCTGATTTTTCTATACTAAGGTATAAGCCTTGTTGAATATGTAAACGTTGTCAATTCTCCCTTGTTCATGTCCTTTTGCATCGATCCAGGTTATATTTCTTTTCTCAACTTGCCAGTGTTTTACCAATCTTTACTCTCTTGATCCACAAATGTGTCCACATAGTCAACACTTTGGTTAGAGCTTTTCAATTACTTATATGATTGGAAAATTCCTCTTTTATTGTGTTATTTCCAATCTTGCTTTGTTTATTTATTTAGCCGCCATTATTCTTAAGATACGTCCTGTCCCATGGGGGTAGATTGTTGAATACATTATGAACGAGAATTGGGAATTTTCTCTTGTGATGCAGATTTGAATACTGAGACTTCCCAGTCTTGATTACTACGGTTTACTAATGGCAATGCGACATAGATTATATAACTAAAAACTTTTGTATGCAGCGTCTCAACTACTTTATACAGTGTGTCGGCTTAAGTTCTTTACATTTGGGAAATTTTTTTATTATCAATTTTATGGAGAAAAGTTACTCTTTGCAAAAAGTTCTGCTTCCTCAAAATTCATGATTAATCTACTCAAACTTTAATTAGAACACAACGTACAGACTGATCAGAAGTTATTAAAAATAAAATCAATAAAAACCAGTTGATACAACTTTTCGGAACAACTTAATGCATCTTCACACGCACCTTCACAAATTCGTCTTAATATAAGAAAATCGGAGACTTTCTCTAAAACACTTTCAAATGTTCGTGTTACACACCAATTTGTTTCGCCTTCTACAACGCATAACTGTGCGTGAACATCATTCACAATTTAAACAGAATCCACTAGCGACATCGAAACATTTTGCAATTTTTCTGTTCCCTCCGTTAGTCCGAAGTACGTAATTGTTGTGAATAGTTTGTAAATCTCTTTTAACCTGACTATCTTGAAACATTTCCTGGCTTTTCTTAATTGCTGCAGCTTCTGTCGGATTGAATTTTAAAACTACCTTCTTTACTTGATCAAAATATTTGTTGTAGTAAAACGCAGCCTGCAACCATGTTCCACAACGTGTAACAATCGGCTGTGGTGGTTCAGGTAAATCAGGACACAGTTTGTGAAATAGTCGGGTACGTTTCGGGGACTTTAGGAATCGTTTGTGCCGCAAGATTTAGAGTATGGATTTTACACGTTACATGTAAGAAGTTACCACCGTGTTCTTTAAGAGATCAGCCCAAAGAACGCATGTTTGCGGCACCATCACTCATAAACATTAAAAGTTGCTTAGTTGAAACTTCAAATTTGTTCAGTGAGTTTAACACCACCTTTAAAATCTCATCGGCAGTACAATTTATAACCCTTTTGGAAACAAGTAAGAGGGAGGATGACGGTCGATGTGGTTACATTGTACGTACCATTACATTAACCACAGAATGTTTTTGATGATCTGTTGTTTCGTCTATACACAACCACAGTTTTTTATTTTTCAATTCCGTTTTCATTCTTTTGTCTATATGTTCACGAGCAAATGGTATTACATTTCGTATCGATGTCCGACTAGGTAATTTACAGTCCGCATATTTATTCCAGAAGGAGACAAATGCTTCTTTCTCTAGTAAACGAAACGATAGATTACATAAAATAAGAGTAACACATAAATCAAATGCCAATTTTTTTGCAGAAGAGTACTGTTTGCTTTCGATGTGACGTTGACAATGGTTTCTGGACCAACACATTGAAGGGATTTTACAAACTAGATATTGAATTTTAGCGCCATCAAAAATTAAGTCCGGCATGTCCACTACAAAGTTTTTAATTGTGTCTGTCATTGGTCCTTTTCGCGACGTACCTAACTGCGATATTTTTAAAGCAAACATAAGCGTACAATTACGAAATAAGTTACGACAGCCTACATATACACAGAACTACTCGCATACAGCATCGATTTAGTGCTGACCCTGTGAACGCGTGAAATAAATAATCGCCGACTCCGCACCACATATCTACTGCCCAAACTAGTTATAGCCATGGAGGCATTAGTTTTTAATACACCCTGGTAATTTAAAAACAAAATTGCATACAAGCGTTAGGACAAAGACTGCTACTTTTGCCTTGGCCTAACATATTTCTTAATTTCACAAGCCATTAGTCATTTGAGTTATTGCTACATTCAACATCCTTATTTTTTCAAGCTAGAGGATGCATAGTAGAGTAAAATCTCTAACTTCATCTAAGTAAGGACACGACGGTTTCATCGAACAAATAATTAAATAATCTCTTCCCTTCATATCGATACCGGTAAATTGCGAACCGTAAATTAGTTACTCCTTATAGTTGAAGGGCATGATTTAGTTAATGCATCTAAATGAAGCAAATCCGAGCGAGCGGAGGCAAGCAACAGGAACGTATTCACTCCCGCGAATTCGTATCGCCAATCTTGCTCGCTCGACATGCTGCCCTTTCACTCCCACCTCTGGAGCGCATGGCGGCTCCAGCAGTCCGGCGGCAAGTTTTCCATTTAACCTCTACGATATATTTTACGAGCTTTTAGTTAAACAACTCCGGAGGACGCTTGATTTATCGGCCGATGTTACAAACGCGTTTAAAATTGTGATAGAACGGACTGCAACATATGTATATATGTTACATGTAATGTATATCGATTCTAGTATAAATGTAGTTATATATTTGAATAATTTACCAGTACTCTTGCAGGATGTTAGAGGACGCATACATGATGTTAAAAATGATTTAAGAACGTATACTATCGGCCATCGTTATTTGTTCGTCCATAGAAATACGTATAAGTAAAATCTTCATCGTTGGTGTCACTCTGATCTTCACCAGACTCGTATTCCCGTATTTCCAAAGAGGGTAATTCATTGAAAACTGGCACTGGGATTTCGGCTGAATGAGGCACTGGGCGTATAGCTGATGCTAAACTAGGATACTCTATTTTATATTTGTTTTTCTTGTTATATCCTGACGTTTTCACTATACAAAAGTAACAATCACTTGAATGATCTCTGGGCTTTCGCCAAATCATAGGTATACCAAATGGAAGTTTATAACGTGTTCCCTTGGTCTACATCCGTAAACCCTCAACACACTGCTTACACACTTTGTGAGGGGCCCATGATTTATCTTGATCACCAATTTTCACTTTAAAATAGGCAAAATGGACTTGCCTGACAAATGTACTTATGTTTGTCCTTTGACTGGGAATGCTAAAACTGCCACATATGTAAGAAAACGAATCGGGGCTGTTTAAGCACTTATGACGTGAACTAGCAGAGGTAGACACAAGGAAAAGTTTCAGTTCATATATAAATAAACACTAAACACTGCTAACCTTGTATATAAACAAGGACTCAGACTCCACGTCGGAATGGATTGCACCGTTTCAGAGCGACACACAACGTCTCACTACAGTATCTCAGGCGTAACTGAACAAGTCCAGACAAGTATAAACCTCTCGCTGTTCTCCTATGCGTCATTCACCCGGCGCCCATCGGAGAAGGTTTGCGTCAGCCAATAGGAGAGCAATAGTGCTTCTTATGATCCGTGCTCGATTTCGCGGAGAGTGGTCACATTTTCATAAGGTGTAGAGATAAAACTTGACGTGGTAGAAGAAAACTAACTACAGTTTTGAAACCAGCATGCCTAATTAACTATAAAACAGCTCAAAAACCAAACTCAACAGAAATTGTGTTACAAATTGTTCCCCAGTGTTATTTATACCAAATATGATTATTTTATACATGTTTTGCGGATGAAGCTACTGTAAATTTGAAAATTAGACACCTAAAGGATATAGGGTGAAGATATGTTTACTGAATAAAACCCATGGGATAGAGAGATGGGACCAAGCGGGGGGGTCTCGGCTATATAAGCCGTTGCAAGCTCATGTTAAACCTTGGTAATTACCTGAACGTACCGCAACGCACGTGACTGAACAATGTTAACCACGTGAATTTTAACTAGTAACATTCTCAGCCAAACACAGTTTTAATACTGCAAGGCAGAACCTTGTCTAAAACTAACATTTTTCGTTACTTCTATAAAAAGAATGTAAATGTTGTTATGGCTTTAGCAGCTAAAGTAAGTTCACTCTTCAAAACGAAAATATTTTTGTAAACATAGAACTATTACATCAAAACACAAATATTATTTTTAATGTGTTACTTCCTTTTATTGATATTCCATTTCTCAATAATTGAAAATTGAAAAATATTGACAACCGTACAGACAATTTCTTTAACTTAATGACTGCTTATTAAATATTATTGAAACCTTCTAGAATTACACAATAAAAATTAATTTACATGCAACTACACAAAGTAAAATAATCGTAAACAGACCTTGTTTTTTAGGCAGAAGTCTACGAACATGTACTATTCTCTACGTAATAACACATATGCCTGCTGGAACCTTGACGTAAAAAATACACACATCAAGGTCTACGATATCAATTGGCTTTGAAATAATTTACGGTGCTAGCATTTTAATGGATCTAACGAGTGCATAGTAAGGTAAGTAATAGATTAAATACATTTCGTGCAAGATAAATATGTCTCCGGAAAGCAACGTAGAAACACAGGCTTACGCTCTATCGATTTTGTGATTTATTAGGGCGAAATAAGTTTGTGATAGTCTGTCGCCGAGGTTTGTTTTAATGCTCGAAATAACATATTTAGTGTTGAGTTGAAGTTTGTCGTACTTATTAGCTTGATGGCGAGCTATAATCACGTAATGGGCTTAAAGCAACAATATTATGTACAGTGGAACGGTTGTAGTATTGAAAGTAATATATTTTATGAAAATAGTTTGATGAAAATACTGATTTATTTGGGGATGTACCTTCGTTTAAATATTATTATGTTGATTTATTATACATTAGAGTATTAAGTAAACAAAAATCCAAATAACTGTGTTCAATGCTTGAATATTGTTATAGCAATGGTATAGCGGTACAGGATCAATACAACCTTTAGTATGCTAATGTTATCCACTGGAAATTGATGTGCTGATGTAAATCATCACAAGAATCGATGTCTAGAAGTAGAAAGATTACTAAGATGCTGTGCGCAAGATGATTGAAGAGGATCGGCATCTGATTTGAGGTAGAGACATCCTTAAGCATATCGAAGACAGCAGTACATTCGATTTTGCATCATTTAGGTGAAAAGAATCTGTTTCCGATGGATTCCACATGATTTGACCCAAGCACAAAACAGTCTCGTATCAATTGGTGTACAGAAAAGCTCAAAAAATTCTATAGGGGAACTCAAAATGAAAATATTGATTTATTGTAACAGTTTCTCATTATTATGCATATTATTATAATATAAATCAACCCTTCGCAGAGTTAGCCGCAATTATAAATATAGAAATAAATATATGTATGTAAGTATGTTTAACGTACGCAGGGAAAATAAATAGCCGTTGACTAATAAAGTCACTAAATTTATCAGTGAATGTTCGGATTTGAACTATAGTGGAACTA
Organism: Dynastes maya; assembly: GCA_029619315.2. NCBI lineage: Eukaryota > Metazoa > Arthropoda > Insecta > Coleoptera > Scarabaeidae > Dynastes > Dynastes maya. The sequence goes on along the minus strand of JAROYE020000002.1, from coordinate 13,245,326 downwards.
AAGTATTGTCTAGAGTTTGCAAAATACCTTTAATACTGCCACGGAAAGTTCCACTATCATCATCTAGATCATCGTCCGATGCGCCGGAAGTCAGATAGACGCTTAGACAGCATGCGATGTCTTCTGGCGTATAGATCGATGAGCTACAGAGTTGTAAGTTAGATTTAAACGAGACTAGATATAGAAAAACAAGTGTGTAGGGACTAGATAAATATACTGAAGTGAAACGTGTATTGGAGTATCTCTGTAAGAGCTACCTCCCAAAACCCCCTCGCAAAGGTAAGTGCTAAGTTATGTATACAATCTATTTAAGTTAGCGATTTTACGTGACAATACGCTGGAACAAAGGCGACTGTAAAAGAGCTGCTGTATAAATAGCATACAGCACAAAAATGAGGAAAATGGTGTGCCACCTCAAAGCCAATTTAAGTTGGATTTACTTTTGATGTTGTGCTTACTCGATAATGAAGCGTTCCGACAGTTTTGGCGTACTTACCATCATGAACAGTGTTACGGAAAGAGCTACCAAGTACACGTAAAGATATCGAAAATAGGATCAAAGCAGAATTAAAAGATAAACAGCTGTGGCTAGGTCTTGATGAGACGACAGATTGTAAAAAAAATTCTATTTAGAATATTATAGTGCGAGTACTAGATTCTGTTAAACCAAAATTTGTAATCTTATTAGCTAGCAAAAGACAAAGAAAATGTACTGGCGAAGCAATTACGGGCGTAGTGCTTGATACGTTACAACAATTTTAAGTGTTAACTGGTCAACTGTTGATGTTTATGAGCGATGGAGCAGCGACAATGTGTAGTGTAGGCCGCTCTCTTAAAGACAATTGTGAGGGACGTTTACATGTTACGTGTAAAGTTCATGCTTGAAATCTTGTGGCACATGCTATTCGAGAATGTTACCCGGTGGTGAATGCATTAATAGCAAATACAAAAAAAAGTGTACAAGTACAAGTCTCCCAAACGCATTCGAGCATTTCGCAGGTTTTGTCCTGGTATTCGCGAACCACCACAGCCGATTCTTACGTATTGAGGAACATGGTTGCAAGAGGCTTTTTATTATTCTGAACATTTCCAAGAAGTAAAATCTGTGATTTTACAAATTCCGATTATACGAGATTAAGGCAAATGTGTGGTGGTACATCTGGAGATTCATTAACTAACTCTAAGGATTATTTTAATTATGTATGCCTGTGTGACTTCCGGAGATGTTGAGCGGTCTTTCTTGAAATATAAGAACATTTCTTCATCACAGCGAACAACCTTCACCGAGACAAATGTGGAAACATACCTGATGGTGCAAGTTTTTCAACAATCCTATCCACACTGTTAAGAAGTTACGTTTACTTATTATATTATTATTTATTCTTACGGTATTAAGTACAACAGATTTTTGAAAAAGCTACTTCGTTTACTTTTTACAGTAATTACATTACATATACAACAAATGCCGTTTTCAACCAAAAAAAAAAAAACTAATAATGGCAATAAAAACACTTGAACGTCTACATATAATCGTTTTATTTACCAAATATTTAATAAACATTTATCAGTAAAACGATTTGTACCAAAAAATGTTTCTTCTTTCATTGTTTTTGTTCCTAGACATATTAATTTGTAATATAGACCATAGAAGAAGAGTACATAGAGAATCAAAGAAGTACGGATAGAATTCAAACAACAAAAGAAGGTAATCTCACTACCGCTGTGGTTAAAACAACAGGAAGGTCAGGAGTCCTGTGCATAAAAACGTTAACAAAGACCCACAACAAAGTATAGGTGGTGGAAGAATTTCTGAAGACTGAAAAATAGGATCATGATATCGATATTCAGAAAGTATGGTTTTTGGGCATATAATAATTAGAAACATATCTCCTAGTAGCTTTCGTTTTAGAACTTAACAAATGACCTACTTTAATTCACTTGACGTTATCAGTCTTCTAGCAATTGTTGTTGAAGGGAAAGCTTCTATATGACCGCGCTATATTGAAAGGGGTTCGTACAACCGAGAACTCCCATCAATTCGTAGAACGTTCCTTCTCATTCCATACCCTGAAGTACTACATCTATATAGGCGCGCACGGGCATTAAACTAAGTTGAATCAGCTAAAAGGGGAGAAATGTAAATTTCTTCGTATCCCGCGCAGGGGTACCGTATTGTGTACAGGTGTTTGCTTGTAGTTGTAGGTCTCGTTTTTACTCCGAATTAAACGAGGAAAACGTATTTAAAATATCAATTCGCGCGGATACTGTCGGTCGTGCAGGGTAGAAGCAGGCGAAAGTCTCCCGTGAAGAGCCTGTTTGGACGTGTAATACGTGCGTATGTATTTATTTATGCGCCAGCACGATAAAATTTATTGATCGTGACATATGTGCTTGATTTATGCGAAAAGTTCGATAATCCTATAGGTAGAGGTAACAATATTTTATAGACACCTACTGCGAGTGATTTAGATGTGGGAACTTTTGCTGAAACGTATTTTGGGTCTCACATTGGTATTTTAAAGTTTTTTAGGTAAATTACTGCGCAAAATTAAATGGTTTCAGGTTTGTTTTACACAGTTGCTATATATGTTACGTTCTCCTGGTTTGAAGAACAATGCCGCTAGTCGTCTGCTTCGGTGTATCTTCCTTGTGAAGAGGGAGGACCAATTGCTTTTGTTTATTTGTAAATAATGCTTGTATATTTGTTCGCTTATTCGGTTGCTCTCTAAATTAAACACTGTACGTAGATATAACACATAAATTTAATATATAAACAGTTCCTTTGTACAAAAATTCAAATACATAAATATTGTGTAATATATTAATTACACAATTCTGTTGTTTTCCGTGTAGGCATTCATATGTATCTCAACGTTTCTAAATGCTCGGTCCACCACCTCCGGAGCCTAAGCGTCTGGTCGGGGGCGACAGCAGCATAGAAAAGAAGCCGATCACTACCGCAAAAGTATGCTATACAACTCACGGCTCCCAGACGCTCGTGTTATTTCATGTATTTGTAAGATACACCACCTCTAGTATCTATTGCTCGGGCTGCTGTCCCCATACATAAGCGAAAAAGTGAGAAACCAAAGATTGTGTGAATGAATAGACGCTATGTTATGCGTAAGCAAAGGAGCGACGACTAACAAGAGTGGTACTATGAATTCCTCTTCGGCGGCAAGTACATATCGAACGCTCGAATCCAATATATACGGTAACGGTGGAGATATATAAATGACTATTAAGCGATCTTTCAATTATGCGTTAATAATTTTGTTGATATTTACGTATATTATAAGAAATTAAATATATTTTTACAATAAACACGTACATCTTTAAGGTTTTAATGAATATAAACATGTAATATATGATTTTATACAAAGCAAAACAAGTGAAATATTGAAACTACAAGAAAATAAAACAAACGATTCACAAATAAGGCTCATGAAATGTCGAGTTTATAAAATAGAACAAATAAAATTATAAATTTTCAGGAAATAAATAAAATGTTAGGTGTTCTTAACAATGTATAAACTGGATAATTTTTTTAGTTAAAGCTTTAAGTGGAAAAACGTTAAATTTCGGTTGTAAGCTACCACATGATTTGCTTTTTTGAGCTTTAAATGTGTTTGTACGAATAACTGTGTGTTATATACCATAATTGTGAGCTTTTTAGAAACTAAAAAGCAATAGATATTGAATACTGCAAAAGTTTAAATAAGATTATCTCAATGCTTGAGAGTAATAAAGAAAAACTTCACCATTTATTGGAATTTATTGGAAAATTTGTCTAGTTCATAGTAACATAAGTAATGTTTACGAAGCTTATTTACAAATGCTAGAAATCAAACGTTCGTAACAAAATAACATCAAACGCAAACATAATACACAACTGAAACAAAATAAAACTCTAAATCGGTTGTGAATATCTACAGTTTTTAACAGAAAAGATGATTTCTCAATGAAAGATAACTAGTAGTGAAACAATATGTGTCGGCTTAAATCATTTACTATTTTAAACGATCAAATGCTTATAACGGGTTTCGGCGTAAGTTAATTTACGGTCAAAAATAGATCAAATGTTTGCAATGGGTAACGGTATAAGTTAAAATACGGACTTGAATCATTTAAACAGCGGTGTCTGTCGCAGCGGAATTTCTCAGCTGAAGGCTGTGACTACGGGTGTGATGGAAAAATATTTCAGAGTTGCCGGCGAAAGCCGACTGCCTCTGGGATACTTCTCGAACTTAGAAAATATTCCAAGGATGCAGGCGAAAAACCGGCTTCCCGAGGGATACTTTCCGGACCCTACTCAGTCTCTTGTAGTCTGCTTAAATGCTGACTTGCCACGCAGAGTTGAAGCTAATGCTTAGCTTGTTGTAGCTTGTTTAATCGCCGACTTGCCACGCAGAAGTATCGAAATGTGAATCTGGAGATTTATACACAAATTCAAGGCATGACGTTGCTCTTCTTGCTTATGATGTACTACGGCCTTGTGAAACATTTGCTAAAACATATCGTTGCACAAGCCCCAATCGGTTTGATCAATCAAATATATACACTGGTACTCAAAAATAATATACAGCATTTTCCAAAATTAATTTACAAAATGAAAGTTGAATAAAATTTTCTTGCGGATAATTTAGAGTTGTTAAAATAGATGATTGTTATAATTTTATACTCTTTTTTAGCTTAGAAGTCTTTAAATTTGTACGGACGGTCATCGGTTCGTCACAAAGTTTAGTATTATATTCATTTTAAATTCGGCAGCATAACTTGTTTCATTTGTTACATAATTTGATTGCTTAGTGCATGAAGGACATAATTTTATAGTTTATAGAGTACGGAAAATGTAATAGAAGAAACTACAGCTTTGCAACGACTTATTTACTACATACTCAAACAAGCTTGCAATTCATTAATCTCATGCCGCGTAATCCATCTATTTAAAACGTAAATCAAAATTGCCACCTCCGATTATCTCTAAACGATAAAATTAAGAGGTGCCCATGCTGTCGATAAAATCCCGACGAACAGCCGTCCATCGATAGACCGCGAAACTTCCAAAATCTCCCGTTCGACATTAGTAGGATTTGCGGTGCCGGCGACCTTTCCATCGAGAAAATTTCTCTCTCCTCACTATAAACAAGTAATTTTGCGCCGTGGGGTGCGCGCAATAGCAGGGTGATATTGGACGCGGTCGTTTTATGTTCGGGATATACCTCAAGATATTCACGTTATCCTTCGGAACGGAGGGGGAGACCTGTGAGCGTCGCCCAACCGGGCGCTCTATCCTTCTCGATTCTTTCACCCGCTAGCGTTCTCTGTCGATCTCCCTTTCTGCTGTAACACGGTCGCAAAATGCCGAATGACATCCGTTTTATATCGCCTTTAAATGTTTTCTAAAATATGTTTTGCTTCTGCGTGTGTGTCTCAATAAGTATGGAGAAGAGAATAACAAGTTTCTGCTTTCTTTTTGTAAATATGTGATTAGTGAATAACAAATGAAATCAAGAATGCTTCAATGATGATATAATTTAAAGCATAATACGTGTTTACTTTTTAAATTTAAATAACAAATTGTTTGTAGTAGTTGGCAATGATGTGGTTAAATACTGGAAAAGGAAAAAAATTAAATTATCTGAATAATATATTTAGTTCCGCGATTTGTCAAACTAAATCAACGAAATTGCACCCCATCCTATCAAACATGCTATGATGTCGCTTACAAATAAGGTTTTTTAAAATTCAGATTAAATATTCGCTCGACATTTCGGGGATCTTTTCAAACTCCTATGAGATTTAGTAGTTATATTCTGAATATCTGAGTATATGCTTTTTTATGGAGATATGAAGATCTTATATATCGGGCAATCCACCGTGACTTTCCCAAAGTATACCTCAATATTTACAAAAATTAATTCAGAACAGGATTTATGGATCCATATTCTCAACCGTCTATTGGCCTACTTTTGGCCGCAATCCCAGGTTGGAAGGGTTTGAATGACTTAAGGCCGGTGCAGTTGTAAGCGTTGCACTCGGTGAGGGTGGCCCGTGTTTTTTAGTCACAATATTTTCGGGGTTGGCTTGTTTTTTGCGTCACAATCTGGAGTTGGAATGGTTTTTATTGAGTCGAGGTTGGCCTACTGTTTGGCCGAAATCCGCGGTTGGAAAAGTTTGAATTTAGCAGTAAAAGATGTGGAGGTGGTGGTTGAATAATTATTTCCACAATGAGCCACTGTTGAGATTCTTAATGTTGACATCGAATTGGTGTAATAGGTACATCCGCAAATATGTTATTGTGATGGTAATAAGTTTGATGGTATATATCTAAATTCGCACTGCTTTAGTGTTAGTATAACGAATTCTCGAGTTTTTAAATTATAAATATCGGTTCCTATATTGAAATGTTTTATTTCAGGGAAATTTTTCAAAAAAATTGTAATTTTTTTTAAATTAATAAAATTTTTAACTGAACTGTGGGATTCGGGAGTGTTCTTACACACTCTTTCGGCAATTTTAAACGAATTTTGGTAACAGTAAAAGGAAATTAACGACAGTTAAAATTGAAAACTACAAACTAAACTTGATTTTACGAAGATGTTATATACACTCTATATTCCTTTTGACATTCACAGGAAACTTGCCTATTCAAACCTCCAACCTTCTCTTCTACCTTGAATTTATTTTATGACACAATTATTAGACACGTTAAACTGAAAAACAAACAAAATATGAATTAACCCGAAGAAAGCTTTACTAGAAGTCATCAATTTAATAAGCGTCTCTTTCTCCGTTATTTTAATCGCGATGGCGATTGTTTTTATTCACAGCAAATTTTGATGATTTTTTTGTAAGTAGATATTTTCTATATGTAACGCTTATCTGTTATTTAAATTACTCACACCATGCATCGCGTGAACACGTTGCCTTTGTAATTCAAGGAAATTACACAGGTACGCCGTATCTACACAATTAAATACCGTCTAAAAGTAAATAGACAAGGTGGAAAAACACATGTACGTCAACGTAGAGCTCGTTGTATATCCTCGCCGCTGCGATACCTTTACATTCACCTGAGACACCTAATTTATGCATAATTTGGATTTTTGCAGTCAGCGGATGTGTATACATCTACAGCGTATATCGTCCTCGCTTAGCTTTATAAGCTCGCCCGTGCATGTGTATCACGTGACCGCGCGGCCGACATTTGGAAATATAAGCTCCGACTGACAAAAGTAAAGCACCTTTGATGTGTCAAAATACGGGCGTTGCTAGAAACGTCGAGGAGGAATGCATGCGCCGCCTAGCGTACGTATATATTCGAATTGGATCGAAAGCATTCAAAGTATACTCGGAATTTACGAATTTACGTAAATATTTTGATGTGTGGTTTTTATCTCGTAAAAAAAAGTGAGTTTTGTAAGTGACTAATTGATCTAACGCATACCGCACCGTCAAACGCGTCTATCATCTGATGAATCTGGTAGGTTGTGGTTTCTCAAAAGCAATTCGAAATACAGTCCCTGGCCTTCGAATTACGACCACTTAAAAATACTATAATTTTGAGGTAAAATTAAAAAAAAAACAGTTGGTAATGTTGGCAATATTATTGTTTAATTACATATAAGATGCAGTAAGTATAATTTGAACATTCATTTACTAATATTTGCTTGTTCCTCTTCTGTGTTTTATTATTTCCTCAAACCCTCTTGGCATACTGCCAACGCAGCTTTTTACTGCTTTTTTAATTTCCTCGCCATTATGCCATACATCTTCAATATGTTGTTGTAATTCTTCCTTTGCAGTTGAATTTCGTGTACTTATGTTTTTCAAGACATTCCACACATTTTCAATTGGGTTTATGTCTGGTGAATTGCCTGGCCAAGGTAATACACGCAGATTTTTAGATTCAAGGTATCGCATTACACTTTTTGCCTTATGACACGGTGCATTGTCTTGCATGAAAGTATATGGTTCTTGAGTCGGATCCATTGAATCAATATAAGGTATTAAATAGTTTTAAAATTGTTTTATATTGTTTTTGTTCCATTGTTCCGTTAACGAAATATAGTGGTCCCGGTCCTTCTGTCGTAATACACGAACAAACCATTAGAGATGGGGGGTGGAGATTTGAGAAACACTTTTTTTGTACGTAATATTAATGCATCTACCTCTGGATAACGTTGTCTAATAGTTTGTGCCACAAGATGTAAAGCATGCACTTTACAAGTTACATGTAAACAGTCGCAACCGTGTTCAAGAAGAGAACGGCCTACCGCACGCATTGTCGCTGCACCATCGCTCATCAGCACTTGACGTGTTGAGACTTGAAAGTTTTTTAACGTAGTAAGTATCACAGTCGTAATTGCTGCACTAGTACACCCTTTTAATCTCTTTGCTAGCTAGTAACAGTGGAAATGTCGGTTTATGTTGATCCAGTACACGAACTATAACATGTATAATAGAATTTTTTTTACAATCTGTTGTCTAGTCAACACACAACCAAAGCAACTGACTTCTTAGTGTAGATATGATTTTATTTTATACCTTTTTGCGTACAAATAAAACATGCTTACGTGCTGTTGCTATAGTTGGCAACTTCAACTCAGCGTTGTATTTGTTCCAAAAGTTCTTAAACGATTTCTTATCTAGTATGTTAAGTGACAAATTACATGTTATCATCATGACAAGTAAATCGAAAATAAAGTAATTTCTATTTGACGCGCCGTTTTTTCTATTTCTGTGTTTTGCACTATTTACATGCTTCCTACAGTCGTCCTTTTGCCAGCATATCAAAGTTTTCTCGCACACTTTACAAACTATTTTGGCACCGTCGTACAACAAATCTGGAAACTCACAGATAAAGTTTTTTACTTTATCAGCAAAGGGCCGTTGTTTAGCCTTGCGCAAATTGAACATTTTTAATTAAAAATTTTCTTGGATAACTGGTATTCCGCTCGCCTAATTTAACTCACACGCACACGCCGTGCTAGTGATGATGAATGTGTACGAATTTGAAATGCTTTGCCACCCGGCATATGTTTACGCATCGCATCGGACAGGCGCGCGTCGAGTTCCGTTGGCTGCTCCAGCTGTTACGGCTATGCTGGGACGACACGATTATCTTACCTTACTAATGAACGACACAATTCAAACTGAACACGTACGAATGGCAAGAGGCGTGGTTCATAGTAGACGGATAATCGGTTTATTGTACGCCTAAGCATTATTTTTATAACCAGCAATAATCTGTGGCCGGGGGGCCAAAGGGAGAATCCTTGACCCAAAATATGACGATTTAACCTAAAACACCTAAAACAACAGATACAATATTACTTCTAACCGAGACACAGGGTAAGTTGTTAAGTATCCTTAACCGTTTTATTTTGCTTAAATTATTATTATTTAGTATTTATGTTTTAAAAAAATGTATTTCAACTATTTGTAACACAAAATAAAAATGATCAACAATTATTATAATATATTTTCAAAGTGACCTCGGTTGACGTCATCACATTTTTTAATACTTTTCGAAAATTTGTTCCAGACATGAGAGATTAATGCTAATTTATTAATTTTTATGATCACATTTAGTGAAATCGACATAAATTCGTGAGATGCAAGTAAGCATACTGCCGCGATCTATGTTCCCCTTGTTTGGGAGATGTCACAAACACTTTTTTGGTAGATGATATTAAATCATTCATCCTAGGATACTTGCTTCGAATTGTTTCTGCTACGAGATGACATGCGTGTATGAGGCATGTTATGTGAAGAAGAGTTGGAAAGCATACTTTTAACATCCTACCAGCTTTCAGCATTGTTGCGGCTCCGTCAGAAACTAACATGGTGATTTGGGCTCCTACGATACAAAATTCTCTTAACATATTTTTTATTATGTTTACAACGGTTTCGGCATCAGTTCTTTCAATCCTTTTATTGGCTAACAACAAGAAAGCTGCTGGACTATTACGTTTTAAAGGACGTGCCACAATATGAATCACACTGTGTTTCTGAGCATCAGTACTTTCGTCCACACTGAGCCAGATTTTTTGATTTCTCAACTCGTCTTTTATACAGTCTTTTGCTGTATTTTGCACATCTGGTAGATTGTACCGCAATTGTCTTTTTGTTGATAGCTTCCGTGATGGAACATATTTATCCAAAAAAAGACGAAAGTTTTCATTATCTACTAGGTGTTGTGGGACGTTGCACGTACTCAACATGAAAATAAAGTCATACAAGAATTGCCAGTACGTAATATTGTTTCTTAAATTCAATACATGACGTTTACTTTTAATACGACTTCTACATTCAAATGTTGTGCGACCTAGCAACCGTATACCGCAAAATTTGCAACGAATGTGCGAACCTGTAAATTCCAAACCAGTGAAACGCTAAATATATTTCTTCACATGTGATACAGGAGGTACACCAGGCTTACGTCCCATGTTTTCGAAAACACATAATGAGAATCTGATAAATAACCGAACGACTAAAACTCCTCGATGTCTACCGCATTGCTGAACTCTGTATCCACATACGTACGTACGTACGGCTGCGGGTGCAACCGTTTGTTACGCTTTATTAATAAATTAATTAAAGATAAACTCAAATGCTTAAACGTAGTTTTCTAAAGAAGATCCTCTTCGCAAGCATACATTTTGGCGCTTGTACAGTCACAGATGAAACAAAGCCAGAACAATTTACTGATGTATACATGCTGACTGTATTTACGATTCTAATTTCATCATTTCTCTGTTTGAAAAATTGGATATCTTACATTGTATTAGATTACGGATTACGCGTATACAGGGATCTTCGTCTGAAATGAACTATATGTTCTATAAGGTCAAAGGACACGTATATGAAAAATTAATTATCAGTAATATTACGACTTCCACCGTTTTCTATTAATAGAATTGTAAGAGATTATCTTCGTGAAGAAGGGTATTATTATCTTTGTAACGCGTATTCAGCAACAGAATCTTTATTACATTTTAATTAAAGAATTACTCGATGACAGAGTATAAAACGATAATTGCCGATTGTGTAACAACTGACACATGTGCAACATTTTATTGATAGATCGGCGTTTTTAATAACTGTTGTTTTGTTTTTGTTGACAAACTAACTTGATTTCTCATGTAATGAAATATTAATTTTTGATATCATATTTTTGTTTCGTAATAATGGTGAGAATAACTTTACTTATTACCGATGGCTCTTGTCTTCTACAAGATTCAACAGTTATTGCCAATAAATTTAACAACTTCTTCGTGTCTGCTTCGTCTGATATCACGTCTCAGCTACCTCCTGCAAATTTACTAAAATTAGTGTTAATTCCAAATCTGTGTTTGTCTTCCCCTTTCCTTCAGCGGAGATATCCAGTATCATTAAAAAATCATTTATTCCTTCAATTGTGATTAAGGAATTTAATGGATACCTCGCTGAGATTCTTACAATACCGAATTTCAAAAAAAGAAATAAATAATACCTACTAGCTACGTTGATTTTTTAAATGATCTCCCTCTACTTTCATTTTGTGCATTTTTATATTGCAGTGTCTTAAAAAAATGTTTCAATTGTTAATGGTAATTGTTATTTCATCCACAAAGTACATGTAATTTAAATGGAATCCAAAATAAGCTATGACATCGAAATTAATAATTTATAAATTAAGTCAAATACAGGCTGTGACATTGACAGTTACTGCATAATCGTTCATTAACATCATCGATAGTTGAGTGATTGTAAACTAGGTGTGATAATTGTTGCAGTAAATCTGAATAAGAAATTGCATTTGTTTATTTTTTAGTTGTTTTTTTTATAAATATTGATCTACCTTGGTCAGATGTTGTAAGAAGCGAATTTATGAAATAATGCATTGTAAAGGTTGAAAAATGATTCTCTCGTAACTTTTTTATTAATAAATAGATTTGAATGAAATTTTGGTTTATATCATTTTAGGACCTTCTGAAATCAGTGATGAAGTTAGATTTTTAATAAAAAAATCCCTAATCAAATTTTACTGTTTTTGACGAAAAATAACACTGTTCAACGGCCAAAATGCATCGGAGATAAAACTAATAAATTCTTAGTAATATTAATGCGCCAAACACGAAAATCACACTGATTTTGCATGATTGGCTTTCGTTGCGAAGATTTAGATGTCATACGTTTCCTGGCTATCTTTGTAACTTGCGGAGGCATTTAAGAATACATATTTACCCTGTATTGGAGCAATAGATTTATATGTGCAGATTTAAAGGTGGTGTTTATGTTGACCTTTACATGAATTTGCCAGCTCTAACCTCGAACCTTTCCTTCTTTGAAATTATATATTAATTTCACTATCGAACACTTTCAATAGAGACCGTAGTCAAAAACACTAGTTAATTTATTGAATGTCCAACTAGAATTGATGAATTTTCTGGCGTCCTATCTTCCTTTGTTTAATCGCGCTGGCGATTGTTTACTTCCACAGCTAATTTTGATGATTTAAATCAAAATATAAATCTGATGTCTTTCGATGAAAGGAAGTTATTTATAAGAATAGCGTAACGCTACCAGCTGACAGAAATCAGACGACTCTATGACCTAAATTCTGACTGACAAGGTTTAAACGTGAAATTTTACTAACGATTTACTTAATAACATTAGAACAAAGATTTAATTTACGAAATGGCAGAAGATATGTGAATAAGTAAATCAACAGTACAGAGGATACTAAAGTTTCACAAATATCATCCTTTTAAAATTCAATGCTGCAAGCATTAGCATGAGACTAGGATTCATTGTTGTAATGCAAGTAATGTTAAACGATGATCCCACGGTCACCAATAACATTTTGTAGACTGAGGAGATGCGATCTCATAAGAATGAGGTGGTGAATCACCATAACTGCCATTATCGGGTTCTAGATTGGGTCCTCATTGGATGCGTGAGACTCATTTTCAGCTAATATGGGGTGTCGATGTTTGGTACGGATTATTTCATGGACGTATCATCGGCCTATACATCTTTGAAGAAACTTTGACAGCGCAACGCTATTTACATTTTTTACATAATGACCTCCCTGAGTTAATGGAAGATATTCCATTAGCAGAATGCAATGATTTGTGGTAGCCACAGGATGGCGTACCGCCTCATAGCTAGCGATTGGTTGTAGAGTATTTAAAAGACGTATATCCTAATGAATGAATTGGTACTAACGGTCCTATTCAATGGCCAGCTCGCTTGCCAGACTTAAGACCACTGGACTTCTTTTTGTGGAAGTATTTGAAAGAAGTTGTACTTTCTACTCCGCCTACGCACTTAGACGATTTGAAACTTAAGATTCGGCGTACGTGTAATTAAGTTACAATGGATGTGGTCACAGATTAATTACAGGGAATTGATTGCACGATTTGAAGCGTGTGTTGCATCGAATGGTGGTCATTTTAAGCAATACATGTAAGTGATTAATTTTATGAATTATTAATATATTTAAGGTTCCTTTAACTTTTTGTAAAGAATTTTTTTGTTATTTATTATTGATATGGTTATTTTGTATTAAATTCGGGTACCTTTCAACTTGTCTGCACCTAAAAATAAATATAAAGTTATCAAAACTCGAGATATAAACGAAAACGGTATTGAGACATTCAAAAATATGTTACTTACCTATAGGTGGAGGGACCTATAGGTAAGTAACATGGATGGTGATGGAGGGACATCACAAATGTACTATCTGTGCTTTCCTGAAAAAAAGAAACGCATTTTTATTGAATCAAGGATTAGTTGGAAGAAGTCAGAACTGGTACTCGAAGCCAAAAACAAATTAGACGCTATGAATACCATTGCCAAAGTGAGAAACGACTCTGAGGCATATCAAGCATACAAAGACTTTAAAAATTATTATATAGAATTAAAAAACAAAACCAAATAAAAACATTACGAGCAGATCATTTTTAACGCTGAAAATCAACAGCGAGCTATCTGGCAAGTAATAAATAAGGAATCTGGTAGGAAACATAAAGCAGTAGATACCACAAACACACTTCTCACGCCAGATATATTTAGTGATTATTTTGGTAGCATCGGAAATACTAGAGTTAATGACGATGTCAATAGTCCAAGCTACAATTCTCTTCTAACAAACGTAGCTAAGAGTCCTCATAATTCTTGTTTTTTTGAACCGGTTACTGTCGGTGAGGTTCAACACATTATCTACAACCTAAAAAACAAAAGAACGAGAGATGTGTATGATTTCGATGTTGGGGTGTTGAAGCAGGTAGCTATTGAAATATCTGTGCTTTTAATGTATGTAGTAAACGCATGTATTAACCAAGGAATATTCCCTAAGGAGCTAAAGTTAGATAAGATTATTCCTATCTATAAAGCTGGAGAAAAGAACAATAAGGAAAACTACAGATCCATCTCTTTACTGCCTGTAAGATCGAAAGTGTTCGAATGCACCATGACAGAAAGAATATTATCGTTTTTTGAAAAGAATGAACTCTTAACTGACGCACAGCATGGATACAGGCCCGGAAGGTCTACTATGACAGCAGCGATTAGCCTTGTGGAGAATATCTTAGCAGCCCGAGATGACAAAAAAAGAGCAGAATTAATACTGTATGATCTCAGTAAAGCTTTCGATACTGTTCCGCATGACATATTACTACAAAAATTATATTACTACGGTATCAGAGGTATTTTCTCGAATTTGATACAATCGTATCTACAGGAAAGGAAATATGTAGTTCTGTGGAACAATCATTGCTCTTCTGTGCGGCATATGTCCTGCGGCTTGCCACAAGGCTCGATTGTCGGTCCGGTTATGTTCGTCATATACCTTAATGATCTGCTGGACAACATAGGAGAGAGTAAGATTGTTTTGTACGCCGACGACACTTCGCTTTTAGTAACGGGCAACGATGAAGAAATGAACTATAGGAGAAAGTCAGCTACTTCATCGACAGAAAAATGGCTTAAGGCCAACAAATTTAAAATAAATAAAAACAAAACACAAACTCTTATCTTCTCTGGTGCTCGCACGGAGGAATCGGTGTGTTTTCTGGGTCTTCTCCTAGACCCGAAACTGGGTTGGAGCTACCATATTGGCAAGCTATGCAATAAATTAAGCTCTGCAATTTATACAATTAGAAGGATTAAGTCAGTCTCAACGTTTAACGCAGCTAAAGCAACCTATTACGCAAACTTCCATAGCATAGCTACATATGGGATCCTGGTCTGGGGCATGTCGACAGACGCTGATCATGTCTTTCTCCTTCAAAACGCGCTATTAGAGTGCTGTTTGATCTACAACAGAGAGATAGTTGTCGTGATTCTTTTTTACGCGGGCGCATATTTACCATCGCGAGTGTATACATCCTAGCATGTGTGAGGTTCACACATAAGAACTTATCAAGTTTCAGTACACACTCAAATTTCCACAACTATCAAACTAGGGGCAAGGACGCTTTAGCGATTCCACTGCACAGACTCTCCGGTACGCAACAATCGCTTGACTACTGGGGTCCAAAATTGTATAACCATCTTCCAGAAAACGTCAAGGGAATGAACTTAGAGTTTACCGGCAGTGTAAAAGAACTCTTACACAAAAATGTTTTTTACAATATCGCTGAATTCATGTCCTTTGCCTTTTAAAGAATACAGCTTTTATTTATAACTTTAATTACAATGTTATTTTATCTATATTTTTTATTTATGATTTTATCTATACAACTTGAATGTCTTGTTTGTCGTTATTGTTTTTTCTTTCTGTTTGTTGTTTATTTATCACAATTATTTTCTTATGAAATGTTTTAATATAGGCATACGTACCTACTGTATAGACACACTTATAGACACACACATACATTTATGTATATAATTATATTTTTTTGACAGACCATGTAAAATTGATGGCGCAATAAACTTCTATTACTAAATATTTCTTGAATGCAATTTTCGTTTATACCGTTACATTCTAAACTCTTCGTACTTTAATCATAATGTTAAAAAGATGAGGGGTGCAATTAAAAAAAAAATGGTTTTGGGGAGGTTTCTTAGAGGGTGGTTTATTAGGTATAGTTTTAAAAAGTATATCTTTTAGAATTCTACAAACCATTTTCGACGAGATCTTGTTCGATCTTATATCTTTACAAGTAAGGAAAATATCGTTTGTAACATTGAATCTGGCACATCCGGTATGTATTTAGACGGTAACAAACATTCGTATATTACTGATTGTTAAAAACAAACAATTTTACACACTGTACTATTTCGTTATTAAACTCCAAGGAAATTGTACAAAATAAAGGCAAGCTAGAAGCAATTTCCTGAAAGCATACTTCGTATTTTTCGTTAATTTGCGCGAATATTAACGCTTACAGCGTTTACTTCCTTCGCGCAAGGAAACAACGAAGGGTGAATATACGAAAATACACGTGTTATAATCGCTCCCTCTTTCGACCCTTACGCTTTTTTTTATGCCTCGAGTTGTAACCATTAACGTACAGCTCCTTCTGCTTTCTATGTTTATTTTTTAAAGAGGCAGGTCTTTACGCGAACAACCTTAGAAATTACTACCATCTTCTCCAACAATTTCTAGGTTCGGGCGTCTTTTTTCTCCGTTTGCGGTGCGTATGTATCGCGTTAACCGCCTTGACGACGAGACATTCCTGACGAGACCCCGAAAATATGTCATACCTAGCGAGAATATACATATGTATATGGAAAAGGATGTTTCCCCTGTTCTAAACGCAAGCGATGACAGCATCGATAAAGATTGCTTTAAAAACAAACTATTTTGTGAAGAGTATGTCGGATGATGAAAAATGATGTCGTGACATGAAAAAGGTGTCCGATTTGTTATTTGTATAACCGTTTCTCTATAGCGTGATCGCGCATAAAATGCTCATTTAATTCGGCGCGCGATTCGGAAATTTAATATTTAACCACGAATAAGAACGATTTTCGTCGTGTTATTTATCTTTCTATTAAAAATGAAGATGCGTATCGCGTCACGTATGAGAAGTATGATGAAATGCAGAGTTTAAAGCAATCAGAAGAAGTCTTGATTATTTATATTTATAATTGAAGAAAATATTACATCATATCCAATTTTCAATTATCGAAATAAAACTAATCTCTCATAATGAAAAAAATGATAAAAATATTTGCGTTATTCTCTGTTTTCATTCCTATTAGTTTATCCTTTAACACTAGAACCGCCGCACCCGTTAATTTGACCGTCTTTCAACTAAAAATTTTTTTTTTCAACGGAATTAATTTTGATATGATCTTGTCTTCCTTTCAATTTCCCCCAGATTAGTTTTTTCTTGTTTGTCTTACACATGTAGCATTTTTGTTTTTTTTAAAGGAGCAGTAAATAACTTTTAACGTTAGAAACGAAATTTACTAACGTTACGTTATCGTATCGTATTCGTACTGCTATTCATATGCAGTCATGAAATTAGCATCGTTTTCGTGGTAACCACTTTAATTTATTGTGCCTGACACTCTTTTTATTTAAAATATATCATTGCAATATATTTAATTTTTGTGCATAAAGTGAATGTTTTATCTGCGGTTGTATTTGCTATGTAAACATTGTTTTAATCCGCATACCTGAAAATTTCTTTGTTTCTAGGATCTTGGAATTTCACAAGGGTACCCAATACAAATGGTCAAAGCTATAGATTTTGACTTCACATTCTAATAACTAAGAATGGATTTATGCGTAAAAGAGTATGTTAGAAAATGTACTATTTGTTATACAGTTAGGTATAAAACCTTTTTATGCTGAAACTAAAAGGAAAATAAAATTCAAACTGTTTTGAGTACCTAATACAAGGTGTCTCAGATAGTTTTGCTCTTCTCTTCCTAATTTTGCTCAGCTATCATCAGTTTTCTCAACTAACTTTATTTAGAACTCAAAACTATATTTATTGGAAATTCATGTATGGAAAATTATATCATCTAGATGTCATCCATTTTGCCGCTTGCACTCTTCCAAGCTATGCCTTAGATTTTCCATTACGATTGTGCATAAGTCAGGAGTAATAGTTCCAATCTCTTCCTGGTTACGATTTTTTTAAGCTGAATCAAATTTGCTGGTGCGCTATTATAAAGTCGACTGTTAAGATAGTCCCACAAAAAAAATATTCCTTTGGAGCCAAGTCCAGGCTTTTTGGTGGCCACTTGATGTCGCCTCTTCTTGACATCAATTTATCCGGAAATCATTCTCTTACAGCTTGTAATGCGGTATTTGATATGTGACTAGTAGCACCATTTTACTAGAACCACCACTGGTCATTAAAATTACCAAATTCTTGTAGGGAAATTCACGGATCATTGCGGTGTACCTGTCAGAACTTACAGCAACTGTTTGTTCGTTGTTATTTTCAAAAAAGTCCTCCAGAGGGATAATAGGCTCATCTTTTATGCCTCTGGAGGATATTGCTGTCCAAACGGGCGCACTCGAACTGCACAAATTTTAATCCCAGGAAGATAAGCCTACATTTGAACTGCGTAAAGTAATTAGAAGGTTCACTTAATCCGATACATGAACTGCGCAAAGACAATTAACCCTTCCTGGAAGTGCGGTGAATAAAAAGTTAAAGTATACAAATTAGAAAAATTCTAGTATAGCAAAAACAGTAAATTATTATCTTTACAGAAACTTGGGTCAAAATATTTACGTATACATACATGTACATATTAAAGTATATAAATTTGAAAAATTCTAATATTATTATTATGCAGCTATTTTATATGAGCAACACTTTACAAAATCTGCCCTTGAAGTGTCGACCACACTTTCCTGAAGTCCAATTTCAAAATCCACCAATGTTTTTCGGCTTTAAATCAAAACCTACATCGACACATTTCTCTTTTAGTTGAAAACAGATATCATAGATCTGCTTCTGTGAATGAATGATTTTCAGTGGTCTCTCGCTAAGCCGCTCGGATGCTTTTCTTTTAACGCTGTTATTAATTTTTTTGCCGTAATAAAACATTGGACGAAATTGCTTCGTGAGTCTGGATTCCGATACTTTGTGAAAAAACTGCGTCGGAGCTAATAATGTAAATTTTCACCTTACATGATTTTCTCGTACATATCCAACAAACTTTATCCGTAGACACTATGTCCCAACATTTGTAATATTTAAAATTTTCACGCATAAACAACACTTTTTCTCTTTTACTAATGAACATTTTGCTAATGCTTGTTAATCTGCTTTTTTCAAACTGTTGTTATTTCACTTATCCTTCTTTATACGCGCACATTTTGTTTCGGGAATATTTAATATTAACGCCCGTTTACCACAAAAGTAAATGTAAATTTCTTTTGCTTTATAGATGTTTTTAGAAATGAAAGTAAAGGAATTAAAATAAACCTTTAATGGTTTCACGCAGTTCGAGTGTGGTATTAAATAGGTGTCATTAGTGGTGGTGTACGAAAGATTAAATTTTGGGCAGTTCATGTGCACCGGCCCAAACAGTAATTCTAGGGTTATGTAATGAAGTTTGATATTTCTCCCGACTAACGACAGTTTTGCTTGTTAACATAACCATGCAGATGAAAATGTGCCTCATCAAAGAAAGAAAATTCCGTTAAAATCGTCAAATCTTTCCAACATTTGCTTGGCAATTGTAAATCGTATAGGATAATTAGTTTTCTTTAATTCTCGCATTAGCTGAGTTTTAAATGGGTGTAGTTTCAACTCTTTTTTGAAGATGCGAAAAATTGTAGACCTATGTAACTACAAAACCGAAGCTTGTTTTCGCACTGATCGGCGTGGATCTTGTGCCACTGCACCACGAACACGGTCAATGTTTTGATTAGTGCGCGAGAATCCAATAGGGCGAATATTTTCAATCAAATCGCTTTTATTAAATTTCTGTATCCAAAACATGATTAGATTGTACTAAGTCATTCACATATAGATAAAATAAAAGTGCAGAACTCCCTAAGACATCTTGTACCTAAACATTAAAATACATCATATTTTTAATCTCGTGGTTCAAGTTATGAGAAGGTGCTACGAATGTAACGCATTTACGTACGTACAAATACATACATCTGCTTATAGTATAGTATAGTAGTAGTAGAAAATGAGAGCCTACATTTCTCTGCGAGTGTGTACACTTTTACGATCACCTTCTTAAAACAACTTCTTACGTTTCAACCCGTCTAGAGTATACGGTCTCCTGTTCGTAAGAGTCGTAAGAACCGCTCATATATTACGGCACAAAAGATTTTAAACGGAGATTAGGCAGATATTTTATTTCAAAACAGTGAGAGCGTCGGGCGTCATAATATTTTCAAAGAGCTGCTCTGCCGTAGAGAGCGCGTTCAAGATCAACAACCCCCCGATGGTATTTTATTATGTAGTCTCATTACGTTCGCCCCTGAACCGACAACTAAACAGCTAAAACCAACCACTGCGCTGTCGTTGACTTCTTTTCTACCTACCTACTCCTTACTATAGTGCTTTAGAAATATGGCTGTTTGTGGTATACCGGTTTTTCACTTTTAAGCGCAATGTAAAGTGCTACACTATTACTAAAGATGTAAATAAAAAGTTACCACATTATTTCAAGTCTGGGATTGAATTGTCTTTAATATGTTTATGCAGTTTGTCTATCTTGTTTTTACTTTAATAACTGACTTGGATCGCGTTAGGTCCTCAACCTTTTCACCTCTACTTTAGCCTTTTTATAATCACAAGCAATGTGAATAATTTAATGCATTATGTACGGATATGTCGTGCTGTTTTAAACAAGGTAAGGGCAACTAATAATGTGCATATAAATAATATGTATTGTAAGAAAATGAAACTATTGATTCACGAACAATATCTAAATGTTTTCTGGAAGCAAGTTAATAAATGTCTTAAAAAAGAAATACAATTATTTAATTACGAGAACATATTTCTCTTAAGCAGAGGAAGAAACGCTAAGAAAATATGTGTTTCTTCTAATTTAAAGCAGTTATTGTGTTGCAGATAATTGAAAGAGTAATTGTCTTGAATTAAGGCGGACAGCTTTGATACAAGTAAACGTTTCTCTGCGTTTGGTCTGTTCCTCTCGACTCATTCTGTAGTAAAATGATAACTAGATATACTGCTGGTAACATTATTTTATTGTTGAATACACTGGTGTCAAAATTGACAATAAATAAATCATACCTATATTCATTCAAATTCATTCACTATAGACAGCTAGATGTAAACACTGACGTTCTCACAGTTGTATGATTCTTTACAAGTTCTTAACGGAAAGTGTTACGGGTATCAAATTTAACACAAATCAAACAGACACGCAATAACTTCCAATATTGACCAATAAAATAGACTTTATAGCTTAGCTTTTTATCCGACGCCACTATATCTATTATTATTTACGCATCGCTGGCTACCGCTCAATACATCCATTCAAATGAAATGAAAATTACTGTAATACGTCTCTAATGGTAGCGCTACAATTATTATCCGTGATATGTTATATTATGTACACATGTGTAATGTATTTATGTGTACGTGTAGTATACATAAACATATTAGTTTATGAAATACCTATATTGCATTAATACATATATACAACATATTACATTATATTGTCGCGCGAGAGGCTTTGTTTATAATCGCAGACGTGCTCAAATGGTTTCTCACATCACCCGCATAGCAATCAATTACGTTTGATATATGAATCGAGTTGTTCGTGCTGCTTGCATAACCATATGTGTAACATCAATACCGTATAACTAGTGGATAATTTCAAGGCTTCTACTGTAATGGCTCCGTTGCAATTCTATAGAAATAGATTAAGGAAAACAAACCTGAAGGATACTTACATACGTAAAAATGGTACACTTTCTGGAAAAAATTTTTCTTTTTAATTTGGTATATTAACAATGTCATGGTTTAAAGCAAGTTTAGCCAGGTATGCATTTAAAAACAGTTAATCTTTCTTCATCTAAGAAATCCACATTTAAAACTCCAGGTAGTAAGTGAAAATAAGGGTTCTGACCAACAGTAGTTGGTATTAACTCTACCTGTTTGTAGTTGAATGAATTGTTTCGAAAGTAAAAGCAGAGTTTACGCTAATCGTTTTAAGTAATACTTTACGTGTTGGAATTTGTGTTGCGGACATTCCATTACAGGGAATAGCCGGTTATTTTTGTTGTCAGAACTTTACACACAGGTCAATGTTTTCAATTCGAAGCGTTGTCAGGAAAACTAAAAGTTGACAGGACAATTAAAGTGTAATGCATAAATCAAAGATAAAAGAAGGAATATCTTTCCCAAGAATTGTTTTATTGAAAATAGTCAAGAGAATGTTTGATAATATTAATCGTCTGTATACCTAGTGCGGGGACGGACGATAATTCCCTTCTTGAGCAATTTAGAGGTTTTCAGTACACAGAGTGTTCAGTTTTCGCTGCGCACAATACAAGTTTAGTTTTTTAAATGGAACACCCTGCATATTATTACGATGTTAGATGCTCCTCTTCAATTCATATGAACTTTTATCAACATTCCCTATACCTATCTATCTTAGTTTTTGAGATAATTGACGTACCTTGAGATTTATATAGCTATAACTTCAAAACAAGTGAAAATCGGATAAAAACGTATGAGTTGTTTACGTGCAGAATACACCCCTTTGGAGTTTGGTACGTTCCTTTCGAGGATCATTAGAATTTTTTGGCGTGCACTACCGGCCATAATTATTTGTCCACCTATATTTTTGCTTGGATTTTAGAAAATTATTGTTATTTAGAGGGCATAACTGTTTACCTACAAGTAAAAGAAAGATATCAGTGGTATCTTTCTTTAATGTGATATCATATGCAGCACGCAGGTTATATGTATCAAGTTAGGAAATATATGTTTTAAGGATCGTGCAACACTTAACATCGTTGCTGCACTATCTGTCACAATCATCACAACTTGATCTTGGGCAATTTTAAATTTTTTCAAAGCGTTCATTATCACTTTTTGAATATTTTCTGCGGTACATTGTTGAACACGTTTGCAAGCTAACAAATATCGACATGCTGTGTTCTCGCTAGATAAAACGCGAGCTATTACATTCACAATACTGTTTTCTTTATATCGGTCGTCTCATCCACGGTAATCCATATTTTTTTGGAACACAAATCACGTTTACACACATTTTCTAGCATCTCTTTCATTCGCGGCAAATGATTCTGTAATTGTGTTTGTGAGGGTAATGGGTACTTTGGAACGTATTCTCGCCAAAACGTTTTAAAAGCTACTTTTCTCACCAACGACAACGGAAGATTACAAGAGGTAAACATAATTAATAAATGTATGAGGAATAGTGTATAAGGTATTTCAGTTCTTGCATTTCTCATATGCTTAATACCATTGACATGCCTCTGGCAATCAGTTCTGTCCAATGCAGCCAAACGAACATTGCATATTAAGCAAAAAACTGCACTACCGTCATATTTTAAATGGGGAAAAAGTAACACATACTTATGTACATTACTAGCAAGTCTATTACGAGGCATTGTTTTCTTAGGTATGTAAATATTAGTTCTGTATGAAACGATACACTAATTATGTACTTGGTATAATACTACAACACACAAAAAACACCAGCTATATTTTCAAAAGCTACACGTAAGTACATAACCTTGACCGTTCGACTAATCTCTGCAACAGCTCAACCGGTACTAAAACGAAATCTCTCTCAGCGCGGTTTAACATGATTTATATTCAAGGTCGACACTACATGCCTGCTTCTCTACCGGTTTAGTTTATTTATGAATTTTTCGTATTCTTATATTAACCCGTAATACCGACGCCTATGCGAGTCCGCAAGTTTAGGTTACTCTAGTTATAAGACATTTATTTCGATTCATGGTATCACAATGGCGAAACTAGAATATATTCAAAAATCATTGAAATCTTCCGGTGTTGCCTCAAAAGATCAGCGTGGGAAACATAGTTCGAAACACCGAAAGTTACATCAAAACACCCTTACTACTGTATGTGCCCACATCTCTTCATTCAAAGGCAGATTAAGCCACTGCAGTTTGAATGATTCAAAGAGGTTGTATCTTCCGGAAGAGTTGAATATCAAGCGAATGTTCGAAATGTTCAAGGAAAAGGAGCCTAACATCAAAATTCCGTACGAATCGTACAGAACGATATTTAACCAGAAATTTAATATTGCGTTTGGATATCCAAAATAAAATTAGTATTAAAATCCTTAAAATAAGAGAGTTGCCTTTAGAAATCCACACAATGATTGTTGTTTTACATAATCCTGGCCGAAGTAACAGAAACATCGCAAGAAAATTGAAATTAAGTCGCCGAACTGTTGACTATAACGTTAAAAATATCAAGAGGCTAGCACATTATTAAATAGAAAACGAACAGGGCGACGGAAAGTGACAACACCAGCGGAAGATTGTCGAATAATTATGACAAGTGAACGGAATAGACGAAAAGCTGCACCTGAAAACACGGCTGAAATAAATATTGAGTGTGAAAACCAGTTAGTTTAATCACCGTGAAAAGGAAGTCACGAGAGGGTGGTTTATTTGGTCGAATAGCGTTGTGTAAACCGCTCTTACGCAAGCAAAATAAAATAAAACGGTGGGCTAGAGAACATCAACAATAAGTCCAAATTTGAACTCTTCGGTTAGAAGAGAAGAACGTTCCTTCGAAGGTCAAAAGGAGAACGGGCGGCAGAATTATGTGTAGTACCTACAGTCAAGCATGGGGGCGGATTCATAATGGTTTGGGGTTGTTTTGGCGCTACCGGGAAATTTTAGAAACAAATGCCATACTTCTGGAATGAGAATAATCGATGGCTATTTTATATTTCAACATGATAATGATCCAAAACACACCTCTAAACTGCGCCGCAAATATTTAGAATCGGTGGAATGCGAAAGCAATATCAAAATAATGAAATGGCCTCCTCAAAGCCCAGATGCTAAGCCCATAGAGCTTTTGTGGGGGAAA
Organism: Dynastes maya; assembly: GCA_029619315.2. Lineage (NCBI taxonomy): Eukaryota > Metazoa > Arthropoda > Insecta > Coleoptera > Scarabaeidae > Dynastes > Dynastes maya. The sequence continues at coordinate 13,220,322 of JAROYE020000002.1, read as the reverse complement.
CTCGGTAGGCAGGTGAAAATAAACCCTCCAACTTCCAAGGAATCGTTGTGGGAACAACTACAAGAAGCGTGGCTTAAAATAGAACCCGTTACTCTGACGAAATTGATAGAGAGAGTGCCGGAAGTGTGTGCCGCAATTATTGATAGTTGAGGTGAACATTTCGATTGAGATACATTGCCTAAATGGATTATTATTGTTAAACGAATCTACCCAACAATTGATACTTCATATTTGAACTTTCCATACTGTTCTTAGTTAATAACGAATACAACACCTTTACCTTCTCACTTTTAGTAACGAAGAAAACACCTACGCGTGTTTGTTTACAAATAAAACGAACGACATAGGAAAGTAGATCGTGAATCGTTCTGTTTATGCTCTGTTAGACGATTCAATTCTAACTCGACTTAATAGATGCGTAAATCTATGACGTCCACTTGTTTGTCGGCAAAGCAAATATTATACTATTATGTATGTGTATGTACGGCGTATTTAGTACATTCGACGAACGCCGAGACTTCGTTACTCGCCAGATCTCGTGTTTACAAGTTAATTTTCTTTTTTCGGTGTTAGGACTGTTAGGAGGCAGCAGGGCGACGGGGACGTGCAATATCCAATTCACCTGATATTGTTCGTTCGGCGAGCCATGTAAACAACTTTCTAACGGCAAACGTTAGCTCTTTCCAATTCGACGTGCTGCGCCGCTACGAAAGAAGAAGCGTTTTAGCTCCTATTAGGATAGCAAGCGGCCAGCTCCATCGTATTTTTGCTAATTAAGTCGCGTTATTAACTCCGGTTGCACGCCGATCATTATTTACGTTGATACTTTGCACGTGTAGTGAGATATGATGCGGTAATCAAAGTAGGTAATTCCAGTCTGCAGGTTTATTTATGTTCTAGATCAAGGTTGTCCAACTGGCGGCCCGCGGGCCGCATCCGGCCCGCGAGGCTATTTGTTGTGGCCCACGTAAGATTTTCGAAAAGCATATATTTTCTTTAAATGCTGCCACTGTGAAAAAAGATTTTTTAACTTATTTTATTTTATGGTGTACCAGTGTTTTTACATCACAAGTACACAAGTACTGTACCGCGTGCCGCTTCGCGGACGTGTAACGAACATAATCATCCTCCACCACTATGAGAACTGCACTGATTACTGCGCATCACAGTTCACGCAGGCCACACCTCTCACTGCTTACCATCCGTCGCCAGCCGCCATCGTGCCAGTGTGCTACTGACACGTAGGCTAGTCGGCTAATCTATTACGTTGCTAGTGAACAGTGAACTTGATTAATTCTTTGTCTTGATTCCTCTTATACAATAATGAGTGTAAAACCAGTAAAACGGAAAATTGATAGTGAGAACAGAATTTACAAAGAAAGTTGGGAGAGTGATTACTTGATTGCTAACAATAATGGAAAGTTGCAGTGCTTAGTGTGCATGAATGTCGTTTCAGTGCCTAAAGAATATAATGTGAGAAGACATTACACAACAGTGCATGAAAATAAGTATGCTACGTACACAAATGAAAGTCGGCGTGCCCTAGTTGCAGATTTGAAGAAAAAGCTTAAACAGCAAACTGGTATGTTCAGTCAAATATTACACTCTCAAACGCATTCTTTGCATGCATCTTATGCCGTGTCGCTTGAGCTGGCAAAGGCAAAAAAACCTTTCACTGATGGCAATTTGATAAAAAAATGTGCTGTTGAAATGGCCAAAGCTTTCGGTGATTCTAAAATGGCGGAGAAATTTGAATCAGTGCCACTTTCACATCAAACCATACAAAGAAGGATTGTTGCTATGGGTGAGCAAGTAGAAAAATCTATGCTTAGCCTTGTTAAGAAAAGTTCATATTTCTCACTTTGTTTGGATGAAAGCACTGATCAAACCGATGTTAGTCAGCTGTTAATATTTGTGCGCACTACTTTTGATGATTTTACCAGTAAAGAGGAGTTATTTGATATTTGTCCTCTTTATGAAGAACAAAAGGAAAAGACATCTATGAGGCTGTGAAGAAAACAGTTGACAGAATTGGAGGCTTTGATAAATGTTCAGCCATAGCAACAGACGGGGCCCCATCAATGACAGGTAAAAAATTTGGATTAGTGGGTCTGCTTCGAGAGAATGGTGTCACTTGCCCAACAATTCATTGTATTATACATCAGGGAGCTTTATGTGGAAAATCAGTCAAGGAAGATCAAGTTTTCCAAACCGTGATTAAGATTATAAATATGATTAGAGGTGGAAATCGATCTCTTTTACACAGGCAACTTAAGCAGTTTTTAGTGGAAACAGAGGCTGAGTATGGAGACTTGCTAATGTACAACCATGTAAGGTGGCTGAGTGCAGGAAAGTGCATGGAACGATTTTTTGCCATAAGAAAGGAAATCCCTGCATTCCTCAACAAATACGTTTCATCTGACACAACTGAACTGGAAGAGAAGTTTAAGGATCCAGAATTCTTAAGACAGTTAGCTTTTATAACAGATCTGACTAATCATCTTAACATGTTAAACTTGAGTCTTCAAGGAAGAAACCAGACGGTTTCAGATTTGATCGGAATGATAAACGGATTCCGGAATAAGCTGAACGTGTTTAAACGTGCTTTGGAAAAGAACAACCTGACACACTTCCCTAGCTGTCTGCAAATAGCAGAAGAATTCAACGGTGAGGAAAATATTGAGTTTTCATCCTGCATTTCACAAATTGAACAGGTTATTGATGAATTCAATACAAGATTTGAAGAAATTGAAAGTCTCAAAAGCAGTGTACTACTTTATAATAACCCTCTTGGAGCAACCATTGATGATCAACCACCCAACTTACAGCTTGAGTTATGTGATCTTCAAGCAGACATGTTCCTAATCACCAGACAAGAAAAGGGACCTGAATTTTTCAAATTACTGTCAAAGGAGAAATTCCCAAACCTGCGAGATTTTGGACTGAAAATGACGTCAATGTTCGGAAGCACATATACATGTGAAAGTGCCTTTTCCTCCATGAAATACATAAAAAACAAAAACAGAAGCAACCTTATCGATTCTTCCTTACGTTATCTTATGAGACTGTCTACAACTGAACTGGAGGTGGACATATCTTCATTGGTGGATGAAGCCGATCGACCACAGTCCTCACACTAATTGGATACATCTTTTTCGTTGCTTTTGCAATGTTTGTCTTGATTATTGAGAAGTGTTATCAATAAATTTTCCGTTTATAAAAAAATGTAGTTGTTGAGCAATAAAAGAAATAATACTCTTTTTTTTTTAATTATTTTTATACCTCACTTTATTTTGTTATTACTTGTAACAAAATTATTATATGGCCCGCGACAACATCAAAAGTTTTAGTTTTGGCCCTTGAGGCATTGCAAGTTGGACACCCCTGTTCTAGATGATGATGAAGATACCAATATTCCCACCGTACTTACGTACACTGCCGGCCATAATTATCTGCCTACGCAAAGTAATGAGCCTAAATAGAGGAAGTGCTAACTGAAGAAGGAATTGTAGTTTTGCATTTAATAAAATACTCTCAAAACAAAGAAATTGATAGTCTTTATTCAGTTACAAAATTTATTTGATACAAATTGGATTAAATCTTTGTTTCGTCGAAATGTTCACCTCGACTATTAATAATTGTGACATCCTCTCCATCAATTTCGTCAATGTAGTGGGTTCTATTTTAAGCCAGACTTATTATAGTTGTTTCCGCAACGATTCCTTGGAAGCTGGAGGATTTATTTTCCCCTGCTTATCGAGTTCCTCCCACAAAAGTTCTATGAGACTAGCGCATGGGCTTTGAGGACGCCATTTCATTATTTTGATATTGCTTTCGCGTTCCGCCGATTCTAAATATTCGCGGCACAGTTTAGAGGTGTGTTTCGGATCATTATCATGTTGAAATATAAAATAGTCACCGACTATACTCATTCCAGATTGTATAGCATTTGTTTCTAAAATTTCCCGGTAGCGGTCTCTTCTTTAAATTCCATCTATTTTAACCAAGTCTTCTACGGATGCGGCGCCAAAACAACCCCAAACCATTGCCGATCCGCCCCCATGCTTGACTGAAGGTACTACAAATGATTCTGCTGCTCGCTCTCCTTTCGACCTTTGAACGAACGTTCTTCTCTTGGAATCGAAGAGTTCAAATCTGAACTCATCAGTCTGCAGAACATTCTTCCACTCATCAACTGTCCAATGTGGATGTTCTCTAGCCCACTGCAGCCGTTTTATTTTATTATGCTTGCGTAAGAGTGGTTTACGCAACGCTATCCGGCTAAATAAACCACCCTCTCTTAACGGAGGCTCTCTTTCACGGTGGTTAAACTAACTCGTTTTTCATGCTCAATATTTATTTCAGCCGTTATTTGGGTGCAGTTTTTTTTTATCCGTTTACCCGTCATAATTACTCGACGATCTTCCGCTGGTGTTGTCACCTTCTGTCGTCCTGTTCTTTTTCTATTTTGTAATGTGCCTGCTTCTTGATATTTTTCAACGTTATAGTCAACAGTTCGGGGACTTCATTTCAATTTTCTTGTGATATCTCTGTTACTTCGGCTAAGGTTATGTAAAGCAACAATCATTGTGCGGGTTTCTAAAGACAACTCTCTTGTTTTCCGGATTTTAATGCTAATTTTAGATAATTTTATTGAGGATATTCACTGTTTAGAAGAATAATAATTCTAGTTGGGGTAAATAGGGAATTGTCATCTTTACCTGCACTACATTAAATATTTATTAATGAAGGATAATTGTATTACATTTCGGGTTTTCTTATGGCTCTACCGGGACCCCTAGTTATCGAATTAAGAAGATTCAATCGATAACTAAGTGGGGAATTATTTATTGTGATATCTTTTACTTGTAGGTAAATAATTATACCCCCTTAAATAACAATAAATAAATAATTTTCTATAATCAAAGCGAAAATGCAGATGGGCAAATAATTATGGTGGGTAGTGTATATGTAGATAAGCTCATATGGACCGCGCGTGTTTTTTCGTGAGACGACGACGTGACCTTACATTTTAATCTGCACAGAAAACCCGCTTTTAACGCATATGTTTGTTTAATATTAGCGTTTATTAAATAAAGTCGGTACTTTTTAACAAATTTTCTTATTGGTTAACGCAATAATAAAAGAAAAAAAAAATTGTCCGCAAATTTTTAGAAACTATTAAAGTTGATTCTTCTCTTACAAGCAAACGTAGGCAATTGTCTATCTCCGATTTTGATAAAATTTTGCATCTCTGCAAAATCGAATATTGGCACGTGTTTTTTTTTAGCTGCTTCTTCTCGGTTTAAGGCGATGTAATTGACCCTCAAAGTTATCCACAAAAAATTGCTTCCTGTTACCAGCACTACATTTCAGATGAGAGAAACTCAGTGGCGCACCCATGGGGTCGCTAGGGGATTAAAAAGGTCTCATCGTTTTCGCCCCCGCCCACGGATATTGATAATTTGTTTTTCCTCTTCATATCTTTAAACTACACAAAGAAATAGAAGTCTCTTGTTTTTGGATTCTTTTTTCAATGTCCATTTTAGGGGAGTTGTCGTCATTTTAAAGTATCCCCCGGAAACCAATTTTTCTCTATATTTTTAGAATTAAATTTTATATCATTATATCCCATTGTATTTTGATATATTTTGGCATTAAATTTTGATGTGTTATATTACGTTTTTACCAGATTGTCATTTTTTATATTTGCCTCAGTTTCGAGAGTGTTTAACAGGTATCTGTTTAAGCCCCCTCTCTACAGTATTTGAATTCATATATTGACAGACTTCGCTCCATATAATATAGAAAACTTTTGGAAAATATTGTGACAAAACCTTCTGGTGCATTTAGCTGTTGGAGTTGGTAGAAGAAGTACAATTACAGACTCCCACAAAAAATGTTATGAGGCGAATTTTTTATGTTATCTACGCTATGAAAACAACGAGAGAACAAATAAAATTTTATTTTTAAACGTAAGAACCATTTACACTAACACACTTGTTCCGAGGTATTTATAGTAACGTTGTGCCTTCGAAAAAAAAATTTTTGCTAATTCTGCAACTCCACAGCGTTTTGCAAGTCATCTTTCAATAAAGAGCGACACCTTCTCAAGTGTGTTTTAAGTTTTGGAAAAAGATAATGGTCATAGGGGCAAGGTCGGAACTGTAAGGTGGATGTTGTAATTCTTCAAAAACGCATCATTGGCTATCACTTTCCTTGCAGAAAATTTCGTCTTCGACTTCTCGTGTAGTGGACAGTCCTTCTGAAGTGTACTTGGTGTGTCCAGGTCTCATCCCTGGTTATAATTCTATAGAACAAGTCTTCATCTTGGGATAAAACAGCCAAATTCTCCTCGCAAATTTGTCGTCTACGTAGTTTCTCTTCGGGACCGAGAAGCGTGGGAATCTATCGTGCCGACACTTTGCTCATTCCTAAATCTTCGTGTAAAATGTTAAAAACACTCGTTTCTGATATCCCTATATCTCTAGCAATAACTGAAATTTTTGCTCGGCGCTCAATCAAGTCTTCAAATGTGTTGATGATATCTTCAGTTCGTCCTTCCAGAAGTCTTCCACACCAAGTAACCAATTTCTTTAGGGTCATCATCCTCCGTTTTTGCTCAAGTTCTAAATCAATTTGACTACTCATCGATTGCTGATCCCATTTTAGTTATTGAAATACTTAACATGTTTTCTAAAGCCAATCATGTGAGATACCCACTTCAGTGGATACTGACTTGAACTGCCAATGGGTCAGTTGTCAATATTAATTAACCGTAGTGTCTTGTGGTATTCTATCGTCTCGTGATGAATACTTTGTTGGTGAACAGCAGCTAAGTCTTTGCCCATTTCGTCATAAAAATTGATATTATTTTAGACCTTTTGCATTTTCGCTGTTCAGAAATCTCTTATTGAGCATTTCTGGTATGATAAGAAACGCCCTTAGTAATGCTTCCATTAAAGAGTTGGATATCATGAAAATCTTCAAATTATTGATAACTAAAACTTGATCATGTTGAAATATTTGCATAATCGACAATTTTACAAGAAGAAAGAGCAGAAAATCGTACGCTTGTTATTCTAAATTATAGAATTCTCATTTGCTGTTTCATATTTGTCATCAATATTTGCACGCGTATTTAAAGATATGTAAGCAGTTTTGCTTACGGAAGAAAACCAGGTAAACAATTTAACACACGTCTAAGGAATTCCTAGAGTTTAAAGTATAGTTAGGTGTTTTGCATAATTCATCATCGCCGTCGTAAATGAGTAATCAAGATTAGCAATCGTGTAGTAAATATTCAGCCATGAACTGTGGTACAAAAATAAACACCAAAGTATTGTACACGTATCTACAAATGTATTTGCAGATGAATTAAACATAAAAAATATTATTGTAAAGTGCGTAGTAATTTTATCGTTGTTATTGAAATTATCTGGTGATTTTTAAGTAAATTTATTTTTTTCCTAAGTATGTACAGCTAACGAAAAGAAATTCCGCGACCTTGATCCCGGTAGAAACTTCCCTTCGACACAATATCGAAAGGTATTAGTAAAGTTTTTAGGGAACAAGATAAATCGGACATGAACGAAAGGTCGGGAATTTATAAAATTGCATGTAATGACTGTGATAAAGCCTATATTGGTCGAACAAAAGAACGATAGGTACTAGAACATATTAGGTGCTACAGGTACGGCAAAATAGAAGCGTCAAGTGTAGCGCAACACATAAACGAAACCGGACACAATATCAAATTAGAAAAACTGAAATTGATTAAAAGCGTAACCTCAAAGCAATCTGTTAAACAGAGATAACCCGCCTCTTCATTACTCTTGTCTTTTTATTTACTAGGGTAAAACGAACATATAGTTTAAATAACGTGCTACATTAACAGAAGACTCAGTCATCGTGTCCAGTACATATTGAATGGTAGATTTAAAATGTACAGACGGAAGAAAAACAGATTTGACGAGATGGCACCTTATCGTTTGTCTTGCTCTATTTTAACAGGACGGAACGAATACGTGTCAGACGATAACAAGGGACCTTCTCGTTCTGTATATACTTCGCGTGTTAATGTTAAGTAGCAAAAAAGTAGGTACTTGTATATATAGATATATATCTTTTCCTCGAGAGTAGGGATAAACAAGCATGGTAGAAATTCTTTGCTTTTGTTCAGATTTATTCGGTAATCCGGTTGAGAATGAAGGCCCAAAGAGCCCTTGAAGCAGCGGTTCCGAATTAATTAATATTTTCTATGGTAAGGAGTGTACCGATGCTCTTTGCTGTTTGCCATACTAGGTTATCTAATAAACTGAGCAGAAGTATCGAATGCACTACGTCAAGACAGCAGGAAATGAATTTCTGGGGATTGCAGACGACCAAAAAAAGAAGAACCTTTCTTTGTGCTCTGAGCTCTAGATTTACCGTAAATCTTGTCGCTTTTTTTTTCTGTTTCTTTTTAATCTTTTTTTCTCTTTGAAAAGGATTCAAAATAAATCGAAACCTCCAGAGTGCAAAGAATGGTTCTTCTTTCTTTGGCCGACTACAATCCCCGGAAACGTATTTACTGTTTTCTAGTTATCTAATAATTTAAATACATATTTCACCAATTTCATATCTCCTTACAACATGTCAACTGTACGGTGTATGTATTCATAGATGCAACGAAGGAGAATAGGGGAATGTAACAGTCGTATTATCAAATATGTACACAAGGGTTTATGGTTCATTTCAGTTATTTATTTGCGGGATAACTTTATCAACAATACGACCTGTTTACGATTACACATGCAAGACGTATCGACTGCGGTTAAATTTTCGAATAAACCTATACCGGCGACAATGACGATACTAAATAGTGTACACCGACCATTGTGAGACGTTACGAAACCACTACAACACTACGGAATGAACGGTTAGTTTTTATTTCCTTTATTTACCGGGCGATGATCATATACACTGCGTGAAGAATTTTAACAGGTTCGCTGAATTTTAAAGACGGAATCGTTAATTTCGTGTGAGTACTATTACTTAAGGAAGAATTGAATCACTGCAGCTTTGGTGACGGATAAAAATGTGGAGTACGGAGACAACTCTGTACACTTCTTCTTGGGTTATTATTCTATAATTAATTGTAAACTTATTCTATAACTAATTGTAAACTTCGCGACTTGTTCTCAGAGTGTGTAAGTGAGAAAATATTAAATGGTAGGTGTTTATCCTTCTGGAGTAAGTCCATCTGCTAATCTTCCATAATATGTACCCACTTGGTATGGCAAAAAGGAAAAGTGTCATTCATAGTAACATTTGGGTTACACAGTAAAATCTAGAGTTGTTCAAGCATAATTGATATTTCTTTTTGGTAGTTTTCCATATGATTTCTATTTAAAAGTGTTTGTTGAAATTAAAATAAAATTACGTAATTTATATAAACTACCTCAAATTGCAGATATTTTTCCAGGCTCTAGGGTTTGCCGTCTGTGTAGGTTTCCTAGGAAACCTGACACTTAGTTAAATAGCCGTATGAATCTGGAAAATTATAACTCTGTCAAAATCGAATTATTACCGGGTGCCAGATTTATAAAACGGCAATCAACAAGGTAGTAATTAACTTGCTCATTAGTACGATACAAAATGTTCTGTATCTAGATTATAAGCAGTCAATAATACAAGAAATATAATTTAAAATCGTAGCTACTGTTCTCCTTACAATTGGTGACAAGTTCGTCGTTTTTCAACTCGGTTCTTACTGACACAATATTACGTTTTAGCATGAATTTTAAACGTACAACGGCTATTATCGCGTAAAAACCGGTTGTAAAGGCGCGCTCTCGCGCTAATCACAACGGTAGTGTTACAAATAAAGTCGTTTTATTTATGATCTGGTTCCGTTTTATTCCATCTTGACGCTACATGCCTCTCTCGTGAAAAGAAATCCCTATATCATACGCAGATACGGTCGTAAACAGTTAAGTGTAGCAGGTTACGATCCTATTATTCTACTTATTTTATTATTTAAAACGTTTTATGTATAGAGGTAAACCTCTTTTTGTTAAAGGTGATTGGATATATTGCCACACAGCAAGGTTAACACACCAGGATATACGTCCACAGTAGGAATAAATAAATATTGGTAAATTTTGTGTTTATACCTGAAACTACATAGGAGGATGGTATGATAAAGTCATTTGTTAAGAAATACAATGCATTTAGTAAATTTATTTCTTGACATGATCTCTTTGTAAATCTATACATACACTTACAAGCAAACTGACAGAACTGACGCCCTCCGATTTCGATGAAACTTGGTATATTGGTAGACCATGTTTCACACTTGGAATTACGGATAAAGGATGCTTTGTTACTTTAGGAGACGTATTCAAAATAGCAAATAATAATTTCATCTTAATGCACGATAATGCAAGGTGCATGTTGCGAGACGTGTTAATGAATATCTTGACGAAGTTGGAATTATCCATATGGATTGGCCAGCATGCTCCCCTAACTTAAATCATATAGAGCATGCTTAGGAAATGTTGGACAAGCGAGTAAAAGATAGGCCTGCATCACCAGCCTTGCTAAATAAACTGCGTATTGCTCTTCTCGAAGAATGGGAGAATATCCCCCAAGATGATTTCCGCAGCTTAATTGAGAGTACGCAGAGGCGCACACAAGCCAGAGGAGGTAATAGTAAGTATTGAGGTACCTTGGCTTTCACCTGTTCTTAATGAAAACTGTTTAATTTAATTTCTGTGTTTTAAATTTTCCCATTGTTTTCAAATATTCATCGTTTTCTTTTGATAAATAAAGTCCTGTACACAATCTGTCTTGTTTTTCTAATCACTGTGTGTCTCAGAGGCATCGTTATTTACTTTAATTTAAAACATAACCATAATCTTATAAATAGGTGGGAACATTTTATTGCACCTGAGTATGCTTTATTAAATGCTGCAAACAACATTGTTGTGCCACGTAGAGTTGATTTGATATCCAATCTCAAATCTTTTTTGAAACACTTGTTTGTAGAATAAAATTAAATGTGACCAAGAAGAAATACAGAACAAATTGATGTTTCAACTATTTTAAGCCTAAGAAGCTTAATGCTCTGAACTGAAATAATGAGATAATATTAATTTTTTTCTTTTTTATTGTCTGTCGATATAATTTAATTGCTAGATATATAATTTTTTTACATTTCGCTCATTTCAATTATACTCTATTTCCAAGTATTTCCATTATGTCAACCATTAAACGAATGACGTGAATGTTACGTAAGATTTACATATGCATATAGAAAAATAAATACAAATATATGCATATGTATGTTGTACGTAAATAATAATTTTGTCGACATAATTGAATAAAATAACTCCGGAAATAGTAATTTGTTAGTGGATTTATTTCTCCCATGTAACTTACGCGCTTATTACTATACACATAAACGGACTATTTTTAAACATCCTATCTTATCGGCTATAAATATATTTCAATCTTCCTTCCCATTTTTCAATTCTATTCTCTATTTGTTCACCTGTTGAATCTTTTATGAGGTAATCTGGTCATATTTGCTTTCTAACAGATTAATATTTATTCTGGTTGCCTCGGCCAAAGAACTACACTATCGGCCAAAATAACTCTGACAAAATATTTCCAAATTTTATAAAAACAAACCGCGTTTTTTATTTAAATTAATTTTCATCAAGGTATTCACATTTACGTTTTAATTAATTTACATGTTAATGAACTGTTTCGCTTTCATGAGGTTGCATGATGTACATAGAGTACTGTGTGAGATTAGATCCGGATCAGCTGGCTGTGATGAAATTAATATTAAAATTATTCATAATTGTTGTCCAACTATACTACCATACCTTACACACATTATTAACTATTGCTTATCAAATAATGTTTTTCCTTCTAAATGGAAAATATCGCGTGTAACGCCTCTCCCAAAGAAAAAGCAGCCAACTGAATTTGGGGACCTGAGACCCATAAGTATACTGCCAGCAATGTCTAAGATTCTTGAGAAGATAATGGACGCGCAGATTCGTGACTACTTAAACAGATGCAATCTCTTTCCTGAAACACAATCTGGATTTAGATCTGGACACGGCTGTTCAACGGCATTAGTTGATATAGTTGACGACATCTGCTCGGCAACTGATTTGAATAGAGTGAGTGTTCTTGTCTTGTTGGACTTCTCGAGGGCGTTCGACACCATTGGCCATGACATACTGCTTTCGGTACTGCATTACATAGGTTTTCATCAGCCTGCCATTCAACTATTAAAAAATTTAAACTAAATTTATTATTCCTTTGTGGCCAGTGGTGTCAAGGACGCACGCGATACTATTAACAGTGATTTGACCTCACTTGCAATGTTTGCACGGGATCACTTCCTCAAAATTAATCCGGATAAGTCTGCCGTCATTGTCTTTGATAGGTCCAGAAACAGACAGGATAACTAAATATTCTAAAAATAACAGTCAACAATGTCACTCTACCAATTGTTGATGTAAAGAGTAACCTCGGCTTGCTAATAGATTGCAATCTTAGATTTAGGGAGCATATCGATCTATACGTCCGCAAAGCATTTGGTAGCTTAAAGGTTCTTTAAAGTAATAGATCTTTATTTGATAGGAATATAAAAATATTGTTAATTAATGCATTGGTTCTGTCTCAGTTCAACTTTGGAGATGTAGTTTATCACCATTGTATTGATTCTGTTGCTAACCGCAGGATACAACTTATTCAAAATTGTTGCATCAGACTAATTTTTGGATTAAGAAGAAGACAACATGTTTCCCACAAATTAGGAGAACTAAATTGGCTTAACATGGCAAATCGACGTAGACTGCACTGTTTGACTCTTTACCATAAAATCTTGACATCTAAAACACCAAAGTATTTGTATAATAAGATTACATACGGCACAGATGTACACAACCTAAACATTCGGTGTAGAGGCCTCCTTACACCACGAGTTCATAAAACTGAGTTTTTCGAGAGAGGTTTCCGTTACAATGTTGTAAAATACTATAATGACATCAATGTTGGATGAGGTTTAAATAACTTTCTGATTTCAGTTTTAAATGAAACATCCGTAGAGAACTACAGCAGCAGCAGAATAACTTATAACAATTAGTATAGTGGCTATGTTATCTTATAAGTCTGTCCTTATATTTCTTTTATTGTAGTGCAGAATAAAATCTTTTGTTTTTCAGGGTGATGTGTAAGAGCAGATGCCCATTCGGGTTAATCTGAACATCACCTTGAGTTATTTGTTTCCAATATTAATTCATGAAACCTGTTATATGTAAGCGAAGAAACGATGAAACAAATAAAAACACATTATTATTATTACATTATTATTATTGTTACGTTTAATGAGTTCCCTGTAAATTCAAGGTAATCTCAACACAAGTTTCTGGAGAGCATCTATATATTAGTCTACTGCGCCAAGTACTTGCAAGTTGCTCTAATAGCTGTTGTTGCGATTTGGGTCAATGTTCTCTGAGTCTTATGTCCAACTCGTCTCAGTGGGATTGATATTATTTGCATCCATTATCCTGATGTAGATAAAAAAACTCTTAAAATTAACATAACCCCATATAGATCTACATGATGCTGTAAGAAAATCAAAAGAAAGCGAACATCAAAATATTGGAAAGAGTTTAGAATAGAATTATGCGAATGATAACAAGGGCACCGCCCTATGTACGTAATGCAACACTAAGGACTGATCTGGATCTTCCTCGTGTAGAGGAGACAATCGCTTCGATTGCTAAGTCAATGTAGCAGAGAGCAACTTCGTCCAATAACGCTCATCTGCGATCTACTCTGGTGCCGTCAGAAGGCCAGTCGTTCAGAGTCAAAATAAGGAACCCAAGGGATGTTGTAAATGAGATCGCTGGTAGGAGGTAATTCTTCAGGTCCATAATTGGTTAATCCATTTCGATCGGGAAGATCCATAACCATGCGGGGCTTTGAATACCGCGATATCGACAAACAGAAGAGAAGATACAAGGAGAGTGAGGAAAAAGAAAATGAACCCCAAACAAGAATAGAATTCCTTCCACATGCGTCGAACATGCGTATTTTTAACGTGTCGGTCTACAATAATCGTTTTTACGAGGCGTGTTTTTAAAGTAAGTACTGTTTTGAAATTCTGCTACCGTGAGCGCTGCGGCAGCTTTCTACGTTTGCGCGCTGTGTACCTACATCTGTTGACAAGCCACAGACGCCATTACAGAAAGATTCGACCGCGTTTACGTTTGTTTGTCGCTATTTAAAATGTCTCCGCCGATTGAGAATCCCGCCGACTGTAAAATACGCGCTGTGATTCGTTTTCTTAGTGTTAAAGGCATTAAATCGGCCGACATTCATCGTCAGATCTGTGAAATGTATGGAAAAAAGTATGATTAATGGAATGGTACGGAAATGGGTGATAGCTTTTAAAGGTGGCCGCACGAATGTCCATGAGGAAGAACGAAGTGGGCGACCGTCTGTCATTATTGAAGATTTGGTTCAGAAAGTTGACGAAAAAGTGAAAGAGAACAGATGCTTTACGATTTCATCGTTATCTGATAAGCTTCCTCAAGTTTCCAGAAGTGTTCTCTATGAAGTTGTGACCAGTGGTTGTTAGATCAGGCGGCAGACTTCTATGACAATGGGATTGTAAAACTGATTGTACGATACGATAAATGCCTCAATATTGGTGGAAATTATGTGGAAAAGTAGAATAAGGTACAAGCTTTCATGTAAAAATAAAATCGTTAAGAAAAGTTTACTTGTTTTTGTTTTATTTGAAAACGGTACTTACTTTAAAAACACGCCTCGTACATGTCAAAGTTCTAACTTTAATGGTCTTTACCTTATTGTAGTCTATTTTTGGAGTTTTGCTGCAGACTCGAATGTTTTATGCTGTTCGTCTGTGCACATTTGGTGACACTGCACTACAGTTGTTGGGATTCACTGATGTTTAGTTTTAGTTTGTTAGCTTCAAATTATTCAGGCGTTTCTTTGCTAACTAACCAAGACCTATCTAACCCTTCGAACTTGGTTTTTCCTTTTACTAGAGAGGAGGTATTGTCCGTATAAAAGCATACATGATCACCCATACCACTAATGTTTATATCTAGACCGTTTATGTATATTATAAAGAGGAATGGATGTAGTTTCGATCCTTGCAGGACACCGTGTTTAACGTTCGCTATAGGGTATTCCTCGCGGTCGAGTAAGACATAATGTTTCCTTCTGTGGAGGTACAATGCAAGGAGTTGTTGTCCAGAACCACTTATTCCACAATAGTACAACTTTCTTTAAAGTATAAAATGCTGTACAGTATCAAATGCAGGTGTTAGGTGATAACAGTTGAATTCCACATGTTGGGGTTTGGAATCTCTTTGTTTTCCGCTACATATAGCAGAGTGTTGGTGAGAAAATAATTCTTTTCGAGGTACCTTATTAAACCTTTAGCAATTATATGTTCATATATTTTTGATATTGCCTTTTTTATGTATCAGAATCATCTTCAGCACCTCATCTGAGAATATGCCTTCCTAAAAACATATACTTATTAGTTTTGTTGTAGGGATATGCATGACGACAAATATGTTCTTGAGCAGCTTGGTCAATGTATCATAGTGGCCTGATATAGTCTTTGTTTTGATTTTGGTCCAAGAAAGCAAGATTTATCATTTGCATTGAGCATTTAACCTAGATATGCACAAAATGGTTTTGTGTTCGCATCTATCTGGTAATTTTGGTCTGTAAAATTTGTGTTTAGTTTTTCAACGTCCTGCGTTCGAGGACTTGCGTGGTCTTCTTTTCTATTCGTTTCTTTAGTGATTATCCCCCAAATCATTTCTTATTTATTGTCTGAATTGCTTATTTTACTTAGGTAATCTTCCCTATCTAGTTCTGATTTGTATTGTTTTTTATATTGATAATAATTTTGTTTAAATTTACATTCTTTACAGGAAAATTGGTTGCCGATGCAATTGTTTTTGAGCTTGACATAAAAATTTGTTCCTTAACGTTCTTCGATGTTTGCTTGAATAGTTTTGCTCTCCAGGACATATTCTTGGTACCGTTATTCCGACTGTTTTGTGTCTCTTTGCTGTTCGTTGAACTGCTCAATATTACAATATTAATTTTTGTGTCCCTGTCCTTACTGGAAACCTTTTGTTTTCAAAGCTATTGTTGTACTACGACTTTCTGTGCCTAACTGTTTTTGCAACACAACTCTTGATAAATAAAGACCGTAAAATACTAAGAAGAATAGATAAGGTTATTTTATATACACAATTACCCGGTTATTCTTAGTAAACATCTCAGAAACGTAACAGTATGACAACCAGTGAAGCAGGTGAAAGCAAATACGATATTTTATTAATACACAAGTGATCCGTTATTTATGACCGGTAGTGTACACAGCTGGGAACGCTGTCCTTGTAACTTGATTTGATTTTTGCATTTTTAAATGTAGGTATTCATTCTCTTCGTTTCCGTAACCCAATTTAGGCATCGATATGTCGTGGTAGCGTAGTCGTTACAAAATTCTTCTACGTTGAAGTTTTCGTACTTCGGCAACAATTCACTTTTACTTTCTTTCGACCTTGCAGAACTCTCTCTTCGTTGACCCAATTTAATAGATAGTATAAATAACATGTACAGGTAAGATGTGCTTAAGGCACAGCAAACTTATATAGAAGTAAATTTGCACAAGCTTTCGGAAGGTAGGTAGAAAAGTTTTAGCCATTATTTTGGAGCTTGATACCTGCTAAATTTTGAAAGTTTCAGTTTGATTTTTAAGATATAAATTGTCAGTTGAATCAAAAACCGTGAGATGTATCATGCGAAGATTATTTTGTTGAAATGCATTTAGGAAGTTTCTCAATAAAATTATATATTTGGAATTTTATTTGGTAAAATGAGTTGCTTCTGACTGACAATTTTCTTGTTAATAAAATTGGTTATGCATTTTTATAGAAATAAAGTCTATAAGGAAACTCTTGATTGCCGGAATTGTCAATTTAATTTATCCGCTAATTTCTGCTATAGAAGATGATTGTATCAGTATCCAGCCGTAAAAGTCCACGGAATACTATTGTAATGTTTTCAAATCTTAACATAAAAGCACTGTATTGAAAAGTATCAAAGATTCATAATCGATAATTCCATACGAAAAAATGTAATTCGTAAAATTAAAAGAGTGTTTTAATATATTCGTGTTACTTATGGATTAAGTAAGTAATTGACATTATTGTTAATTTTTTAATGCTGATAATACTACAATATAGATGAAATTTATTTTGTTTGAGAGTATATTCTTTAAAGTCGTACAAGGCGGGTTTGTCGAGCCGAACGGACTTAATAGGTTGACAACCGGTGGAACTGCCGGGTTGACGGGCCAGTTGGGTTAGCAAACATGACGGGCAGGGCCGAGCCGAGCTGGGCTAATAAACGTGTCGGACCGGGCCTACATAAATCTCAAAATCCCTACCTCTAATTTCATGGAATAGGAATAAATTAATACCATGATTAGCGTTTCTTAAAAAGGTGGTACCGAATGGTAGTAACGTAGCGGTAGCGGCGTGGGTAGTGGTAATTTTCAACTCATAGTCGATCTCGACAGTACCGCGAGAAAGTTCAAAGCGACAGTACATTGCACGCCGCGCGCCAAATAAGTACGCGGAGATGGGACCCCCAAAGGGCGAATTTGCAACGTTACAAGATATCATTAATGGAAATTATACATTTTGAAGCATATTAGAAAAGATAACGTAGCGAGATCTATTGTAAAGCAAGCCTTGACAGTAAGAAATTAAATTATGTTTATAAAGTAGAATTTGACACGTTACTTGGTGTAAAGGGTTCTTCAGTAAAAGAAAGAGGCATAATGTGACCTAAATGTTGTGCGATCCATCTCACCTTCTCGCTGTACATTGGCATTATTCTTTAAAGCGACTAGAACAATTTTGTCAACTTTATTTTCAATTTTTTTTATCTCGTGATGGAAACTAAGTTCCAGAGAAAAGGTTTGTTGTTAAATTCTCTGCTCAAAATGCACATACGAAGACCAGAAGAAATTCCGAAATACCCTGTATATCTAACTTTCTGTGAAGAGTTAAAGTAGTTTTGATTGGAGCTCTTTATCATTCAATAATATCTCGAAACATGACGATCTTGTTACTATTGAGTTATTCACCTTATCTTGCAGAATTTTTAGCTAGGCCAGATATGTTTTAAACTGCTTTTTTATGTCATTATTGTCCAGACTATTTTGGGCCATAGTGCAAGCTGTTGTCAATTTGCTTGCTATTATTATTGTCGTCGTAATGTTTTTGTTTTGCACTGCCATGTTAACAATAAATTATGGTTATGGTCCCAAATAAAATTTTAAAGTCAATTAGATTATACTGCGTATAAAAATATAACTTTTCCTAACCGGCACATTAAGTAAATCGTAAAATTTCCAACCGGCAGAAGCTCGAGTGTCAAACGAGGACTACATCTAGCACACACACAGCTTGTATACTCTCGTGCCTATGCACTTTATACTCAGACATATAACAGACCCGTCAGCGTTTGTGTGTGTGTTGACACTTTAGTGGTAATTAAATACAGCAACGACAGGTGCATGTAGAAGGGGCCACCGGCTCCGGTCTCTTCAGTAGAACGGACGGCTAAATTATTCACCAGAACCCGTTGAAGTTACGGATTTGAAGATTTTCAACGGAAAACTTGACGGGATTTTAGCGTATACATCAGTTTCGGCCATTGTTGGCCAACAATTGCACACTGTTTGTTGGTTAGTTAATTTGCGTATGGAATGAGATTCGCTTACTGATGGACGAAATGTGCACGTAAGTAGCGAATGTCAAATGATCGAAATAGTTATGTTTTGGAGCTCGAAGGAAAGATTATTATATAGGAGACCTTTTAGAATTGAGAATTTAGTGTAATGTTTTAATTCAGGGAAATTGTTCAAAAAATCGGAATTTTTGTAAATTAATTAAATTTTTAAATAACTGTGGGATTCGGAAGTATTCTTACTCACTCCTTCGGCAATTTTAAACGAATTCTAATATCAATAAATGGAAATTAATGAAAGTTCAAATTTAAAAATACAAACCTTGATTTTACCAAGGTCAAAGATGTCATATAAACTCTACGTTCTTCATGAAATTCACACGAAATCTCATGGTTTATTGTGAGAGGGTGGACTTATTTTCAACCACCATTAATATGTATTCCTCACATAGGGTCACATTAGATCAAGAGTGAAAACGTGTGCCAATCTTTGGGGAGAATACTTTGAGAAACAATATACAGTAAAACCTGTGTTAACGGCCACCTGTCTAAAGCGGCCACCTGAGGTAACGGACAGTTTCAAAGTTCCCCGAATCGACTATAAGGAAATTCCCATATACGAAAACCCGTTATTTATGGCCACCCCTATAAAATGGCTTCGCCCAAATGAACCCAAATTTTTATGGCCTATCTTCATAGAAATTCACCTGCCGATATCGGCCGGACTATTTATAATGTATCTTTATTGATGGAAATATGTACCCAATATTATTTCGTATTTGTGCGATGAATGCGATCTGAGTCCCTAACACGCCTCGACAGCAAATTGCCGGCGCAATACGTGCACGTTTATGTTTGATCAAACAGAGATCGCCTTCATTTCTACAAGTTTACATATAATGTGATCTTTCAGTTACTTGCGGTTAGTTTAAAATTCTCTCTGTATTCGAAGGGTTCTTTCGGTTACTTGATTGGTTTAAAGTTGTCTCCGTATTCGAAAGGTTCTTAATTAAGTATGTTGCTAAAAAGAAAACGTTTATCGCTAAAAGACAAAATAAATATAATCGCGAAAGTTGGCCGAAAAATATGGGGTTGGAAAAACATAAATTAACGATATTATGAAAAATAAAGGTGAATTAAAAAAGATGGTTGTGGAAGGTGTTAACTTGGAGCAAAAACGAAAATTTCCGCAGTCGGAAGGATTGGCAGTGGATCAAGTCGTCTACAATTGGTTTTGCAAAGCCAGAAAAAAAGCAATTTCAATAGTTGGACCGCTACTTAAGCAAAAAGCACTGGAGACAGCAAGCAGTTTAAAGATGGAAAATTTCGCAGCATCTAATGAATGGTTGGAAAGTTTCTGCCGGAGACAGTATAACTTTTAAATCAATTTGTGGTGAGTCCACAGAGGGTAATTTGGACGATATAGAGGACTGGAAAACCAAGTTACCGTTGATTTTAAGAAATTATTCTCCTCGAGATGTCTTTAATGCCGACGAAATAGGTCTTTATTACCGCGCCATGCCAAATAAGACATTTGCATTAAAAAATGAGAATTGTGCAGGAAAGAAGGCAGCAAAACAACGTTTGACTATTTTACTGTGTGCAAATATGGAAGGTGAGAAAGAAGATCCACTAATAATTGGAAAAAGTGAAAATCCTCGCTGTTTTAAGGGTAATCATGTTGACAAATTACACTTAGAATGGGTTTCTAACAAAAAGGCATGGATGACAGCGGAAATTATGACAAGATGGCTAAATTTGACAATAAAATGAAAAGACAAAATAGAAAAGTGCTTCTTTTCTTGGATAACGCCACGTCACATTCTAAAGTTCCATTAAAAAATGTTAAACTAGTCTTCCTGCCGCCAAACACCACTTTGCATTGTCAGCCCTTGGATCAAGGAATAATTCAGAATTTCAAATTGATTTACCGAAATTTTTTGATTAAAAGGCTTCTAATGTTTATTGACAGTGAATGTGATTTTGAAATTTCTGAAAAAAATAAATTTTGCCAATGCATTTATATGTATTACAGCTGATTGGAGAAATGTATCTCCTGCTACAGTTAAGAAATGTTTTTCCAAGGTCAGATTCTCTGGTGTTCTCCAAGAAGATACAATGTTTGATGAATAAGACGAAATACCCCTTGCCCAACTCCTTCCTACAATTCGTAACGAAATTGTGGATTTAGATGAATATGCTTATATTGATAGTCATGTGCCTACAGAGAGCCCTAACTTCAGTATTACAGAAATTGTTGAAGAATTGTGCAATAATGATGAAGAACATAAGTGATAATAGTGATGTGGACGAATGTGAAACTCCAAAATCTACTTTATCTAATATGAGCGAAGTGTGTGCAAAATTAAGAGACATACGGAATTATTTATTGTGCAATAACAATGGTGACATTTTTATGGATGTTTCTCGAATTTTACTTACAGTGAAGCTGTGGTTTTTAAATCGAAGCTAAAAAATTTAAAGCAAACAAAGATTGAACCATACTTTAAAAACCTTGACAAATTATGTTTTTTCGTATGAATATGTTGTAATAATATGTATAAATAATAAACATATGTATTATCTGTGTTATATATGCGTACATATATGTATCTATAATATGTATATTGAAATATCTTTCTCGGGGTTTTTTTCTCAAATTATGTTAAATTTTCTAATTTAATCCGAATAAATGATTCTTGTAGGTTCGGCGGTATCCTTAGATACCCTTACGGCAATTTTTGAATGAATTTCCAACTCAGTAAAATGAAATTAACGAATTTTAAGATTTTAAAATTAACTAACCTTTAAACTTTTGAACGATCCCAATGTATATAAACCCTTTGTTTATATACCCACTGCAGGAAACTGCATTATTGTGGAGATTTAAACTTTTTCTCTTCTAATAAAGACTTTAAATACACAAACGAACACTTATCTTGGGATTGGATTTAAGACAAACTTTGATTCAACCAAGGCCGAATAAAGATTGATGAAAATGTATGGCGTCGTTCATCTTTCTTTTATTTTAAATCGCGTAAGAGGGATATTTAGTTACCAACGAGTGGCCAAACTGACATTTAGTCAGTACCGAAGTGGCAACTGAGAGAAGTTGTTGTTGTCGTAGGTACAACGTTGAACATAACATAACAATGTGTACATATTATCTATAATATGTACCTAGTCTATGTTTTGTATTACATATATTAAAATAGTTTTAGTTTTTCGTATACATATGTGTATTTGTATAATATTTACTTTAATTAATAAAATAAAGAAAAAAATCTTAAAAATCAATTATGTATTTTATTTGTAAGACGAAAAACCTGACAATTACGGCCACCTTTATATAACGGCCAATATTGTTTCTTTTTTGGTGGCCGTTGAAGACAGGTGTTACTGTAGTACTGTAAGTCGATCTACTGTTTGCTGTTATAATAATAATTAAAAGTCTTTTCATATGCTCGTCCCATTAAAAAATGTTGGAAGGGTAATTTTTAATAACAAAAGGAAAACCGAAAGAGGTTTTCATGTGATCGTATTCTTTATATACCACCTTAATAATTTTAAAAGCATAAAAAAACTAACTGGAGCGCTAATTTGATATTAATGAACTCCGAAAACCAACCAAGTTCATTTTTATTTAACACTAATTAGAAATTTAAATGACTACATGTTCGTATACACACGAAACCTTTTAGGAAATTCCTCCTATACCTTTTCACGTTAACAGTTTATTTAACATTTTTCGTATGCAAATTCATCACATTCTTACGTAAAAACAAGGGATTTTCATTAACTTAGGCTTAATCATATAGAAACACCGTTTTTCAGGTTCGTCAAGTTGAACTTAACACGGATACGGACCCCGTTACAAAATAACGACTTCCGTGAACAACGTCTATTCCCTACGCCCTTCGTGTTGATTTTCCATTATGGCTGCTCGGTTGTTTTCCGCTCCCAAAATCGGTAATATAGGTAGAAAGAGGACGCAAAGCATCCGACAATGACAATTTAATACTTTAATACTGAAACCGCTAAAATAAATGAACGGTACTGGACATACAACACATAATACAACCTCGCCTATGTATGTATATGTATATATAAACGAGTTTGGAGAGCTTTCATGTGAACGTAAAGGTATATTTGTGCCGGCTTCATGCATACGATAATTAGAATATGCTTGTTATACATACATATATTCTCTATCTTCGTCGCTCTCGCGCTGTTCCCTTCGCAGCGATCGTTTCTTTGTCTTGTCGCTCGGTTTCTGTTTATTAAAATAATATTAACAGTAAGATATATACTCTTGTAATACGTTGAGCTACAAAGGAGAATTCGCTTTAATTGTTAAGATGCCGTGTGCAGACAAATTGGATAAAGCTCTATGTTTGTGAGAGATTTGCCGGCAGTTATTTAGAATGTCTTCTGGTTGCAATTACTGGATAGTTAAATTGTAGAAGTAAGGGGCATCATTTTCGTAATTGTTTGGAGATATAAGTAAGAATTTGGAAACAAGAAAAACTGTCTGAAAACTGGATTGAAGCGATAGTAATCCCGATTTATAGAAAAAAGGGGACAAAACAGATTATACAAATTATCGAGGGATATCACTAAATGTAGCGTAATTTTATAAACGAGAAGAGAAATTGATTTATCGAAATTAATTAGTTGTACGGTCTGTAGGTCCGGGGGTGTCCCTTAGACACTCTCTCGACAGTTTAAATACACATTAACACCGACTATTTACGTTTTAAAAGAATTAAATTTGAAAAGAAAAAACTAACTTCAACATGTTTATATTTTACATACACGAACACCGCGTATTTTGAAATTGTCAAACTTGACTCTCACTTCGTAATTTAACATTAAATCTAATGCATAGACATTTGTAAAAGAACACTTAGACCAATACGTGTGGATAAACCGAGAAAATTATAAAGATCCCCAGACTCCTTTGTTCGCGATAGCGATTGTTTTAACATGGCTAATTAGAATATGCCTTTCGAATTTCAATCTGATATTAAATTTCCATTAACTTTCCCTATTCAAAAAATATAGAGAGAATGTAGACGCTCTAATAGCACATACAAAAGCTGTGTTTGTAAAATCCCCAAAACGTATTCGGGAATTTCATAGACTATGCCCCAGTATTCCTGAACCACCACAACCTATTCTTACTCGTTGGGGAACATGGTTAGAGGCTGCATTTTATTATCTTAAATATTTTGAGAATATAAAGAACGTGATTTTAGAATTCGACCCAAAGGAAGCTGCGGCTGTCAAGGTAAGCCGCTTGAAATTTCAGGATAATCAAGTTAAAACAGATTTGGAAATTATTCAGAACAATTACGTGGGACTAGCGGATGCGATAGAAAAACTTCAAAATTCTTCGGTGTCGTTAGTGGAATCTTTGCAAGTAGTGCAACATGTTCACGCACAGCTATGCGCGATAGAAGACGCAAGAAATGTTTGTGTTTTAGAAAGGTTTGAAAGTGTTTTAGATAAAGACTCTGATTTTGGCACATTAAGACAAATTTGTGAAGGTGCGTCAGCAGAACTGTTAAGTTATTTGAAAGGTTATTTTAAATATATCGTCACTAGATGTAGAACGTTCGTTTTCGGCATACAAAAACACTTTTTCTTCACGCCGCACTCACTTTGCCGAAACAACTTTGGAAACATATCTAATGTTGCAAATATTAAATAGACATTATCCACTTTGTGATTTCATGGAGGACTCTCAAAACGGTAATTGTTTGAGCACGTATCACATTTAATTTATTTTGTGTAAACTTTTATGCGTCCGCCACTGGCTTTCAGGGCAGTTGCGTTGCTCTAGTCATGAACCAATTTGTGTCAAGGTTAGCATTCATCAAAGCATACTTAAGGTGCACCACCAATAAGCTTGCAATACCACGATACTTTCAAAATAGGAGATGACTACTGTGATCGTATCTTTCTTCATTTAAATCGATATAAATAACTTTAAGTTAATTACGTACGTATATTTCTGGGAACTTTAATTTCCATTTATCAAGATTTAATTTGATATGCATCCGGATTAAGAAATCTTTTTTAGGCGGCTAATAATTTTTTTCCTAGTTTATATAACAGCAGGAGTCGCCTTGCCTATTTCAACTTTAAATTGCCATTTCTAACTTCCCCTACACGTACATCTGTGTGAGCACATACACGTTAGGAATACGAAATTAGAAGGTGTTAGTTATAAAAGATTACATACATTCATCTATAACGAATACGTAATCTCTAAACGCTTCCTGTTGTCTCAATATTACCGTTATTTGTAGTGTTTGCTCATGCGAATTTAAATCGGAAGTTTACTACGTTGTTGGACATGAAAATGTGAATTAGAGAGATTGTATCTTATTTTTGAGTATAAGATTTTCTGTAAAGTTTTAAAAGGAGACTTTCACCAACCGTTATTAGCTCCATAATCTAGAAAATTAAGTGATTCTGTTGGTAGTAACTAGGCAATAAAGATGGCGACGAGACAAACAGCTGTTCAACTAACATTTGTATGATTACCATTTTGATGGTAATAATGGTCTTCTCCGGGGATTATCGCCGAATGGAAATGGACATAATAATACGCAACAAAACATCAGGGTCAGGGAGGCGCACTGAAATTCCGCGTTCCTACTTTTGATTATTCAGAAGTACGTGGGATTTTAGTGCGTGACGCGTTACCATAGAGAGTTCTCGTAACATCAAAGTTCGAGGTTAGTTTTTCTTCTATAATTCCAATTTTCGTAAAACGTTAATACTCGCTAAATTTGATTATTAATTAAATCAGTGCCCTTGGCATGTAAAACTAAAAATTGTCTGTCGAAATATTACGATATATTTGCAGATAAAGTAACATCTAGGCATTAAATAATGAACTTCCTCACATAAGTCCTCGTGGTGTAGTGGTTAACGCGCCCACTCAGAAAGCGGGAGATGTCAGGTTCGATTCCTTGCCATGGACATAATTTTAATTAATTTCATTTATTAATTACGTCGGAAATTCCAAGGGAAATTATATATTTTCATAATTCACGCCCGGAAGCCAAATGTATTGGTTAATATTTGCTGTTTATTTTTATTTAAACTGCTGAAATAATGTATAGAGGACACTCTCGGACCTACTGACCGTGAAAAATTAATTTAATTCATTAAAAAAAAACAATTTTCTCTGTGCAGTTATAACTTTACAATATATTACAAAATTTAATTGCAGTACTGGAAACAATAAAACGAGTAAATTTCCTCTATTAATAACTTAATAAACAATTACAATCAAATAATTTGCTATAAATTTTAATCTAAATTAATATTTTCCTTGGTGAATTAAAGCCAATGCAATCTACAAATTTTCCCCTTAAAATTAGTTAACCTTGTGCAAATGTGACGTTCTACTTGACTCCTCCTATACAGCGTCATTCATGACGATGGCCTATTGAAAGTATCTCTGGAAATAATTAAAATTTCTTCTTGAAATTTTGGTGGGTGATATTATGGATAGTGATGCACTTCCTAAAAATATTTTACTAAACCGGAAGTGGACATCAATTTTCTTATTTCAAATGGTATATCCTGTATATTATGGACCCATTGGACAGACCTTTTAAATACAAGTTCAACGATATACAATATCATAGATGTAGGACGTGCCACTTTTGAGATATTCATTTTTTTCAGAAAATGTTGACAAACGCAGAGTTTAACTTGAACATCAATATCTTCTATTCGGT
This sequence comes from Dynastes maya, assembly GCA_029619315.2. Classification (NCBI taxonomy): domain Eukaryota; kingdom Metazoa; phylum Arthropoda; class Insecta; order Coleoptera; family Scarabaeidae; genus Dynastes; species Dynastes maya. The sequence goes on along the minus strand of JAROYE020000002.1, from coordinate 13,193,740 downwards.
ATTACCCATGTAAACCAGTTTTGAGATTTTTATTGGCAATATAAATTCCTCTTTATTGCTGTAAATACATATCAAAGATGTTATACAGAGTGTTCCAAAAACCTAGTCCAAACATATTCAACTAAAAAGAATTCAATTTGTTAAGGGGCAACCCCTATTTAGGAGAATGTCTACGTATTCTACTTGAAGAAATGCGGGTCTTACAGCTAAATTCGCTCATTTCCGAGTTATTTAATAGATTCATGAAATCGATTATTTATTACCAATAAACAACCAGAATTGACAAAGTTAGCTTTGTTTTGTTTAAGCTAACGACAAATGAACACTGCAATAAATCGTAAATGTTCCGGCATACTTCAGTGCACATCCAGGAGCTCCAATTTCTAGTGTGGAGGGCCTTCATACTCATACAGCGAATATTACAAAACTAAAAAATGCACGGTTTCAAATTTGCTCGAACCCAGGCGTTAATAACAATTGATTTAGAGAGACGATAGCATTTAAAAGAATGTTATGAATGGATTCTAGTCAAAATAGAAGAAGATCCAGTTTTTCTTTTTAACATAATATGGACCGATGAAGTGAAATTTTTGACAGAAGGGATTTAATAATTCAAATGGATTTTTTTTAGTTGAACATGTTAGTGTTTGGACTAGGTTTTTGGAACACTGTGTGTAACATTTTTGATATGTATTTAGAGCAATAAGAGGAATTTATGTTGCAAATAAAAATCTCAAAACATGTTTAGCTGGGTAATACAGAACAGAAGATATTGATGTTTAAGTTAAACTCTGCGTTTGTCAAATTTTTCAGAGTAAATGGAATGTTTCAAAGGTGGTACGTCCTACATCTAGAGCAACGCAACTGCGCTGAAAACCAGTGGCGGAAGCATAAAAGTTTACTTAAAATAAATTAAATGTGATACGTGCTCAAACACTTACCGTTTTAAGAGTCCTCCGTGAAATCACAAAGTGGATAATGTCTATTTCATATTTGTAACATTAGATATGTTTCCAAAGTTGTTTTGGCAAAGTGAGTGCGGCGTGAAGAAAAAGTGTTTTTGTATGCCGAAAGCGAACGTTCTACATCCAGTGACGTTATATTTGCGTAAGTAAAATAATCTTTCAAATAACTTAACGGTTCTGTTGACGCACCTTCACAAATTTGTCTTAATGTGCCAAAATCAGAGTCTTTATCTAAAACACTTTCAAACCTTTCTAAAACACAAACATTTCTTGCGTCTTCTATCGCGCATAGCTGTGCGTGAACATGTTGCACTATTTGCAAATATTCCACTAACGACACCGAAGAATTTTGTAGTTTTTCTATCGCATCTGCTAGTCCCACGTAATTGTTCTGAATAATTTCCAAATCTGTTTTAACTTGACTATCCTGAAATTTCAAGCGGCTTACCTTGACAGCCGCAGCTTCCTTTGGGTCGAATTCTGAAATCACGTTCTTTATATTCTCAAAATATTTAAGATAATAAAATGCAGCTTCTAACTATGTTCCCCAACGAGTAAGAATAGGTTGTGGTGGTTTAGGAATACCGGGGCATAGTCTATGAAATTCCCGAATACGTTTTGGGGATTTTACAAACACAGCTTTTGTATGTGCTATTAGAGCGTCTACCTCGGGATAACATTTTCTGATACTATCTGCTACGAGACTGAGAGTATGAATTTTACATGTAATATGCAACAAGTTAGCACAATGTTTTTTAAGAGATCGACCTACAGCAAGCATGTTTGCGGTACCATCACTCATAAACATCAACAGTTGATTTGTTGAAAGTTCAAACTTTTCCAATGTATTTAACACCAACATTGAAGTTACTTCGGCAGTGCATTGTTGTATTCGTCTGGAAGCTAGTAAAATTGAGGGTGACGGTCGATGTGATTCCATTGTGCGTACTATTACATTAACCACAGAATGTTTTTTTACGATCTGTTGTTTCATCCACACATAACCACAGTTTTTTATCTTGCAACTCCGATGTAATTCTTTTCTCGGCATGCTCACGAGCAGACGGCACAACTCTCTGTAATGTTCTCTCACTTGGTAACTTAAAGTCCGAATATTCATTCCAAAACGAGACGTATGCTTTCTTCCTTAGTAAATGAAATGGTAAATTACATGCAATAAAGGTAGCACATAAATTAAATTTAAATTTGTCATAATCTCGTGTGGAATTTTTTTTTGAAACGCGCCCTGCACTATTTACGTGCCGTAGACAATCACTTTTCGACCAACACATTAAATCTATTTTACACACTACACATTGAATTTTAGCGCCATCACACTTTAAATCAGGCATTTCTGCAATAAATTCTCTTATTGTGTCCAACTTTGGTCGTTTTCGCGACGTAGGAAACATTTTCAAAACAAACGTAGAACTACGATATAGTATACGACTGCGTAGATGCATACACAACAGATGGGCTTTCGAGTCGCAGTTATACAGACGCTTATACCGAATTGTCCCGGCTGTGTTTAATTTGTGTAATCTTCTATGCGTCAGCCACTGGCTTTCAGCGCAGTTTGCGTTGCTCTACCTACATCTATGATAATAGTAATAAGAAAGTTGATATCCATTTCCGGTCTAATCAAGGGTGCCATGAACTGTATCATTTTTGACAAGAGAAAATAAAAATTGCTTAGCTTTTTGATATTTGTACTCACGTGACATTACATTCATTTGCATTATTATAAATTATAATACATGGCAGTAATATCAAATTTCCAACAGGCTACGGTAGCAAAGAGTGTTATTACAACACGCAACAATCGTCAACTATAAATAAAAGCAAGTTCTTTAACGAGATTACACGGTTACTATTGTACATGCCTGATAGCAATTACCTCGTCTTATTCTTGGTTATTGATTTATCTACTGCATATTTAATCAGAAACTACTTCTTTGACGCCGAGCAATAACTATGTATACAATTTCTCTAGGAAATCATCGAGAGTTGAGGAATATTAATATACAATACAACTAGCATTTGATGATTATAATACGTTATTTTTAAAAGTGTATATGCACGATTTTCGAACGGTTTCTACAAAGCTAGCAAAGTCGGTTTATTTTTACCTCATTGAAAGTAAATTATGTTTCAAGGACGGTTACCTAACGTGTTATGAGTTGAAAAGGCTGTTCTGCATAATGTTATTAAATAAATTACGTATGGTCTCACATCTATTTAAGAGCATATGATTAGCTGTTACTCCAAGATCAACTTCCTCTGTGAAGAAAATGAACTAGATGTGTAGTTACTGTTTATCCTAGGCAAAAAGTTTTGATAGATTTCTTACGCAATATTAAAAGCTTGTTATTTAAGAATGAAGTGCGGGGGATATTTAATTTGTTTAAGTATTCTTGTTGCTTTGAGTTAATTGTATAGGTTGCTAATTTCCAATTCTTCAAATGATGTCACCAGAATCTGTGTGGAATGCAGTATGGAACGTATTCTCTTATACGTCTTACAACTTTTGCATTTGAATCTACTTTAATGCATAAGTCACATTCAAATGATTGAGAATATGTATTTTGTTTCATATTGGTTGTTGCTGGTTCCTGTAGTCACTGCGGATCTAAATACCCTTAGTGTATGTTAGAGTAGTTTTAATGAACTCTGGCACTAGTCTAGTATATTCTTCCTTCAATCCCGTAGGTGGTAAGAATAGTCTACTGAGGTGTTGATGTCGTCTGTGATTGGTCTCAACACATTTTCATAGAAAGTCTTCTGCTATCTTCAGCTTCTCTTGATATAAACGGCACAGTTGATTTTCAGCTGTTGATATTTTGGGGGCGCATTACTTGTTAATAAATCTGCCAGTATTCGGAGATTCCTTCTGGTGAAAGATAGCATTATCTTTACTGTTTTTGGCAAACCTGATATGAGTGCCTGTAGACCAGAGGGAAAAAGCATATTGGCTGCTTCTTTGGCTAGTTCATGGGACCCTTCATTTCCCTTAATTTCTTGGTGACTTGGGATCCGCTGCCCCATTGTCGTAGATTCTGCATAGATTTTCGTATTAGGTCTAGGCTTTTAGTGTTGCCTGCCTATCTGTGAAATATTCTTCTCTCGAAATGCATAAGTTGAAAAGCTCTACTTGGAATATGTTAGTTTGGTCTACCATAGATACTGTCTCCTATTCTCGAGGAGTCTGTACTATAGCAAAGCTTTTAAATTGATGTTCATGGGTTGTCCATTCATTGTGGTTTTCGAATACCACCTTACAAGGTTGACCAAGGTTGCAGTTGGTCAGCCTTATAAGGCAGCATCGCGATCCTTTCCTTTACAATGTCCACCAGGTACTATATGTTGGGAGAATGTTGAGAGAATTCCTTGCTTTATGGAAAGTTAACTACGCTTTAGTTGATGAAGAACAGAATAAGTATGAGATGTGGGATTACTGTTGTAATTAGTATGCTTATTGCTTAGGAACATAAAAGTTGAACGATTGAAATCTTTGATAATGTGATATATACCTAAAACCAAATCCTTAGCTTTGGTTTTCAAATTAAACGAATGCGTAAAAGAGACATGATATTAAAAAAAGGATTTAATGAACATACACTGTCTGCAAATGAAAATGCATCACCTCGAAACAAGTTACAAGAAGTTATAACTAGGTATAAGTGGTGAAGTAAGAGCAATTAACGAACGCATTGACGCATTCCCTCTGGAACTCAGACTGGGCGATTTTGTTTACCACAATTATCCCGTTATAAAGGTTGAAGTTAGATTCCGTAAAAGGTGTTGCACAATCATGTCCCATACATGTTCAATTGGTGAAAGATTGAGCGATCGCAAGAGCTCATAGAAGGTGCCATATACTGTTTTCGGTCAGAAAACATGAAGTATTGGTTGTTTCACTACCATGTATCCACATTAAGGTTGACTTGAACTTAAAATGCATAGCAAGAAAAACTATAATGTTGGATTATACGCCTTTGAGCAACGCAAACCTTTTCATCTCCTTCTCTGTGTGTTGGCATGCCGTCACATTTCCATAAAGGGCACCATGATTCGCTACTGAATATTATGGGATTCCATTCATCTTGCTAACTTGGCCCAACAAATTCTTTCTAATTTTTCAACATCAAAGTTTTTCTTTTTCTCCTGTACATTTTAATGGGATCTAGGAAAATTCCCTGACAACAGTTTGCCGACAAAAAATTCTCTGTACAGAAAATTCCCCGACCGTAGAATTTCTCGGCAAACAATAACAAACTTCCCTTCACACTTTATCTGGGCTTCGAGCGAGCAACGTAATTCATTTTAGTGAATTAAGAATTGAATTTAACGATTCAATGAAGCGATTAAAGGTAATGGTCCTCTGTTCATAGCTTCTTTGTCACATTTCGGTAGTTTTTTTTTCCAAATATGTATCTTGTTTGTCGGTAGCAACGTAGCGTTATAAACGAATTTCTTTGGAACTTAATCCCTTAACCTTAAGAATTTTTCTTTGAATTTTACTTTAATTCTATGTTTAAAAGGAATTTTCTGATATCTTATATAAATAAATCTAGCTTCCTGCGTGATCGTTCAACAGTTGGAACGTTGGTGAAGTTAAAATTCCTTCATCTATTTGCATGCATTTCCTGTTTTTATTTTGGTAAACGTTTTAATGGTAATTGTACACGTAAAATAGAAAATTGTTATGAGCGCAGTTATATTGGAAAACTTTTCCTTCCAAATGTGCTTATCGCGCCCATCGCTCTTGAAAACTTTCAGATTAATTAAACGATTGGCGCTACATAGAAAAAAACAAACGAGATAGAACGAAACGTTCAAGAGAAGGACGGTGAGATGGTCGTACGGTTCGGGGGAATATTTTTGTTTGTTTTTATGTCAGTTTATGTCCCCGGTTGATGTCGATTAACGAGCCTTCACTAATTAAATTCGGAATTGTTCTTGCTCGTAGGGTTCATTAATGCGCACCCTTAATGCCAATTCGCCTACGAAAGAAGGCCATTATATTATTTCTAAATCCGAAATACTACCTACTCTATTCAACTCGCTAAGCGCACACGTTTAGGAGGGGTGAGCAGAGACAGCTAAGAACCTTATGTACACAGCATTTTGCACCCCTCCGTTGCGCGCTGTTGCTGCAGTCGCTGCCTTCACCGTTGCCTGCTTGCTTTTCTTTGTTGCTTGTTTCGATTCTTATCGACTCTCTGGTGTCAACGTTAAATAAGCAAATTGGTTTCGTAAACCGTGAAAAACGTTCGCGTTTTATATTAAAAATTCGCAGAATTTCTGCGTCGAGATTACCCCCAGATTTCTATTGATCGATCGGCTTTATCGAAGAACTAAGATTTGTACACCCAATAAATTATTAGGATTATGTTCCTTCGAGCGTATATAGACACTTTTCGTCGCGTCAAAATGAGAAAATGAAAATTGAAATACGAGAGTCGAACGAGATTGTTTGCTGGCATCATTTCTGCATAATGCCGGAATTAAAATTGGAGAAATTGAACGAAATGTCAGGTTGCTTAATAATTTAACTAATTGTATGATAAATGCAGTTTTAATTTGCACGTATAATTAACAGGGGAAAATTGAGAGGTATTTATTTTCGAATCGGAAAAAGGTTGCTGACTCTCGCGAACCGCTTGAGAATTAGAAGAATTAAGTTTGAAAATGACATCTTTCACTTGGGAATAATATTTGCGATAGTAAGATACTGCCTCGATCCATGTTCCCCATCGCGTCAATACAGGCTAATGTGGTAGCGGCATTTGCCGATACAATTGCTTGAATACGCGGGTATGTTTGAGATTTCACAAACACTTTTTTGGTAGATGGTGTTAAATCAATCACCCTAGGATACTTGCTTCGAATTGTTTCTGCTACGAGATGACATACGTATATGAGGCATGTTATGTGAAGAAGAATCGGAAAGCATACTTTTAACATCCTACCAGCTTTCAGTATTGTTGCGGCTCCTTTAGAGACTAACAAGGTGATTTGGGCTCCTACGATACAAAATTCTCTTCACGTATTTTTAATTATGTTTGCAACGGTTTCGGTATCAGTTCTTTCAATCCTTTTGCTGGCTAACAACAAGGAAGCTGCTGGATCATTACGTTTTAAAGGACGCGCCACAATATGAATGACGCTGTATTTCTGAGCATCAGTAGTTTCGTCCACAGCGAGCCAGGTTTCTTGATTTCTCAACTAGTCTTTTATATAGTCTTTTACTGTATTTTACACATGTGGTAAATTGTACCGCAATTGTCTTTTTGTTGGTAGCTTCCATGATGGAACATATTTATCCCAAAAAAGACGAAAGTTTTCATTATCTACTAGGTGTTGTAGGATGTTGCACGTGATCAACATGAAAATAAAGTCATGCAAAAATTGCCAGTACGGAATATTGTTTCTTAAATTCAATACATAACGTTTGCTTTTAATATGACTTCTACATTCAAATGTCGTGCGACCTAACAACCCTATACCGCAAAATTTGCAACGAATGGGCGAACCTGTAAATTCCAAACCAGGGAAACGCCAAATATATTTCTTCACATGCGATGCAAGAGGTACACCAGGCTTACGTCCCATGTTTTCGAAAACACAGAATGAGAATGCGATAAATAACCGAACGAGTGAACTGAATGTCTACCGCATTACTGAACTCTGCATCCACATACGTACATGCACCCCCCGTACGCTTTAGTGCAGGATGCATCCAATAATGTAAAATTAATATTATTTTTTCGTACAAAACACTAATAAAAACGGAATAATAACCTAACGAAAAACGTAAGAACATTTATAATGTATGCTGGGGGTTATTGTTGTTACACTGAGACGTCATGCGTGGATCTGTTTAAAATTCGTTCTGTAAGGGATCATACCTTTAACCGAGTTTTAGTACCATAACCCTCACCTGTGTGGTGTAGATATTCTGATACTTTTCTAAACCGTTAGTTCTTTGTTAATTCATGATTTATTCGCATGGAAATTTAACAGCAGTATTATCAAATATAAAAATAAATTAAAAATATAAAAATACTTAATATTTATGTAAACCGAGTGCCTTCATTTACATACTTTGTCTCTAATCCGCACGAAAGTGACATAAAATTTTATTAAACGTATAAACTCTTATCAGAGAAAGCAACACCTTCTCTTGTAATATAGTCTTGGTAAGATTAACTAAATTAAGTTTGTTAGGAAATTCGAATGAGGTTCGACAAGTACAAGAATTGGCCTTCTTTGGAGACATGATATAATCTACTCATTCCATAAACATCATGAGTAAATCCATTTATAGGCAAATTTAATGTTTTCTGTCACTTGTTAGCTTATTATCTATACAAAACTTATTTTTAAGCAGATGATGTCGACTTCAATAAAAATATTTAACCTCTATACTAGACGATATATGCCAAGGTCAACGAAACCTCAAATTTAACTCAATAAAACGGCTAAAATTACAGAATACGTACATTCCCTGCTTTCATAGAACATACATCTGCATATACCTGCAACGTATATTGTACGTTAAATTACATTATACCGTTTCGTATAATAGATCTTAAAACCACGGCGTGTTTCAATGCGAACACAGAACAGTTACACCGTGTACAGTGTATGCAAACAATACCGAAAGTGCCCACGTTTGCATATTACTGTATCACACCAGCATACGGCAACATTATATTGATAATATTAAATTTAACCTCCATAAACATGCGGTTATACTTAATTACTTGCCAAGGTTGGCAATTTAAGGCTGTTTTGGTTGTTGGTACGAAACGTATTCGACATATTCGTTTCGTTTTATTCGTGAGTCAGATGTTTGCCTCTGTTATCTGAAATATATATGCGTGGTTCTTTTGTATATGTAAGAGAAAATATGCCTCACTTATGATGTATTTTGGATGATCAAAACGAACAAATACGTTCTTAGGCTTTATGTAATCAATTTAACAACGCAAATAAGTATTGAGAATTACTAGCTTCTCTCTGTTTAATTTATTTTGATGTTTGTTCGGTAACTTAAGAGGTTTTGTTCGAGATAATGTTATAAAGTTGCATATAGATTTCACTAATGATGATAATCAGTAATTATTTGTCATTAGGATCTAGAGGAGCAAACACAAATGCATAACCCCCCCAATTAATGTATTTGGAGACTATCAGATTGATTGTGTCCACAATAAACGCATTGTCTTTTAATTTGAAGCATTTTATTGAAATCAAAAAGCCTGGAGATTCATTGTTTTGCAGACGAATATTCTTATATTGTTCCTTTCTGATTCTGTTTGAAATGTCGTTTTGGTTACTGAATACTTACTAGAAGCTGTTTAAAGCATCCAACAATATGATAGGCATGGCGTATACGGTAGGTAAAGCAGTTATTGAACAATGGGTAGAAAAGAATTCACAGTACTGGTGGAAAAATATGGCAGGTCAGACACAGGCAAGTAATTTCTAATCGGATATATGTAGGTCTAAATTCATAGATAACCTATTAGGAAGAGACAGAAAGTCTAATAAAACAACAGTCGACTTGTTGTCTTGTATACTCAACTTGAATCTGACAGAAGAAGAGATTGTGGTCCACATACTGGGCAGTTACATAAGACTCGCAGGAATACCGAAGGATCCCTACATTTTGAGATCACTCACAAGGCTATGGCTTGAAAAGGTCGCCGTGGCCAAGAACCAGCCTTCATCTAATCCAACTTAATCTAATCCAACAATATAGCAAATCGTCCAAAAATTATATCTCATCATTAATTCTGATTTTTTCTTTTTTAAGGAATATTTCATTCGTACTTCATCTTGAAAATATTTGTTATCATTAGAAATATCGACTGTATTAATGTGGAAATAGAATACAGTCATGCACAGAAGTTACATACATCTTATCTTTTCTATAATCTCAAATTAAAAAGGATGTGGATGTCTATCGTTTACATTATGCATCTTTAGTGATAGTAGAAAGTAAATTAACGGAAAGAAAATTATATTTAAAACATTATTATTTTTAAAACATAATTTATAAAAAAGGGCTCCACAAAAGTGTACATACACTTTAGATATGGATTAATACAAATTTAATTAAAACAAAAATTAATATTTTGTTAGTCCACTACCAGCGTCAATAACTGCCTGCTATCTTCTGGATATGGACATCGGAAATTGTTTCATTCTATATGCTTTTTTAAGTGTATACTTTAAAGATTGGACACTACCAGTTTGATCATTCTAGTTAATCCCAAATGTGTTTAATGGCATTTAAATCCGGTGACTGGGGTGATAGATGCAATTGTTTGGGAGCATTTTGTGCCAACCATTCTTTGACAATAATTACCATGTACTTTGTGTGATTTACACGGGATTTTTACCTTGATTGCAATTGTATGAAATCCGTCGGCTGACTTATTTTAAATTTCACAGAAGATAAACTCACATTACTAACGAAGTATTTTTTTAACGCATAAATATATCTGTGGCTTGGTTCTAAAAAAGCCAATTTCTAAATAGTCAACTTTACAGGAAAGCCATTTTTAATTTTAGTCATTTTTCAATTAATTTTTATTATGTAAGAAATTAAAATGGAAATTTTTCTTATAAGCTTCTTTCTTCTTTATGCACACAATTGAATTTGTTATTTTTCCAATACTCAGTTTTTTACGATTTTTATAAGGACCTAGGCCTTTTATAACTACGTTTTTAAACTAGCTTAATCCACTTTGACGTTTTTGTAGGTAAATTAAGTAACCTCAGAGCTCACTTATTCGTGCTAAAATAAATTTGTAATTCAAAAATGCACGGGCTTTTATTCAATTTTTCTTCTATAAAAGGTTGTAAGTAAATCAACTGTTTACAAGCATAAAAACGTTTATTGAGGTGTACACTTTTGTCACATTTATCAGGTCAGACTGTAATATCCAAATTCTTAATACAAATACTTTTTACTTTTTCTTAATTGTCATCTTCGTCATCAAAATTTGACTAAACATTTTCAATATCAGAACTATAGTTGAGATTCTATACTCTTGGTTTCCGGGTTGGAACCGCGTCGTTGTCGTAGCTTTGGCCTACATTTCGTCCACACTCTGGTGGGACATCTTCAGGGCTCCCATAAGAGTGTGGACGAAACGTGGGCCAAAGCTACGACAACGACGCGGTTCCAACCCGGAAACCAAGAGTATAGTATTATTGACGATAGAGCACTGCACGGGTCTATTTTTCACGGCCCGCCCGCCCGTGGCCCGTTACAGCATGGAGTAGGCCCGCCCGGCCCGCCCGTTGCGTTCATTACCTCGGCACGAGGCCCGCCCGGCCCTGCCTGTTAGGAAATTTAGGCCCGTTTGGCCCGTCTAAATTATTTTAGCCTGTTTAAGTTATTATTTTTAATCATTTTTTAATTACTACATTATAATGAGTAGAATGAAACATTTATTTTGTTTGTTCTTGTATACTATATTGTATGAAACCAAAAGAAAACGTAACATAACATTGCATACAATAAAATTGTTAATACAAAACGATATCGTACAAACTAAACAGCATTTACTGCATACGTTATATCCATTCGATGTAGTTAATAAAACATTCTCGGTCCGTCAGGCCCGTATAATTTTAGGCCCGGCCCGGCCCGGCCCGCAATGAAAAGAGACGAGGCTTGCCTAAGCCCGCCCGCGGGCCGAGCGGGCTGGGCTTTTCCTAGCCCGTGCAGTGCTCTAATTGACGACCGCGGAAGCCTACGGACCAAATATAGTTGAGATTATCAATAAAGATTTGATGGTATAATTTTCTTTGTGTAGTGATGTATGGTAATAGAAATTTAATGTCTTGCAGCTTTTCTTTTGACAGTTTTGATGACGCGTTAGAAGTAGCAAGTAAAAGGACGTTTTGGTTTCCTGGTTGTCGCAGTGATGGCTGATATCTAAAACTTTGAACGGCTCCTCTTCACTTAATGAGGTCATGAACAGAGGTTGGGTAGGATTCTCAACACAGTATTGGCTTTGAACAGTTCTCCTTTACTTAATGAGGTCTTGAACAGGATTTGGGCAGGATTCTCGGCGCAGTATTGGTATTTAATCCATCTGACTTCATTCCAGCGTACTGAAGTTCCTTCAGCATCCTCGTTTATTTTTGCAAATTTTGTCTTCATCAGCGATTTGAAATCTAAAAAATCATTTTGCTCCATCTGATAGACAATTTAGGGTGGCAACTGATACATTTTATAAAAGTTGACCAATTTCGAGGAAGTTCAATACTGACCGTTGTTTTTTTTCTTTGCTTTTTCAATTTGGGCATGAATTGTGGGTGTATCTTGGCTCTAGAAATTTCTGGCGAATTATTGTTGATGAGCCATGTTCGTGGAAATCATCCCAGGTGGTGTAGACTGTGACTGACTACAGATATGACATATAAGACAAAAATTCTTCGAATTAGGTTAGGGCTGACAAAATATAAGTAAGTGCCTGAAATAAAATAAAACATATGGAGATTCTGCAGGTATACAGGCTTAATCAATCGAATTTAGCAAAATTTAATTCAGTTTCTGGATGATCAATTTAATAATGCACTTAATGAAGATTGACCAACAGCTCTATCAGCAAAGCCTTTTAAGACCAAAGTGAACGAAGCAAGGGCTTCTTGTCTAATTAAATCATCGCAAGTTTTACCAAAAAAGGTGTCCTAATGCTTCTTACTTATAATTTGCTATGATACGGTCACATAATGCAAAAATATTTTATTATCGACCAAATTAGGTGAAGCAATAAACAACTTTGCCACGCCACACGATTCCCATACTAGCAAACACCAACTAAATTGCGTAATAACATCGAATTTCCGCATGATTCCGTCAGATTTATCGTGAATGGCGTGCGCAAGCATCTCATTTGCAATGTTTACGGCAAACGAATGTAGCAATGATCGGAAACATCGTAAACAATTCGACGTATACAATCACCAAAATTGAGACGAATAATAGATAATAATTCTGCGGCAACAATTCGCACGCAAAAGTGGAAATGGTTCAAGCAATATCACGCCGGAACTTCGTTATTTACTGCACTAATTCGTACATTTAGCTATACGTATAAACACGTTATAAGTACATACATACATGGTAGATATGTATATGAGTTAGCTCAAGTTTACATTTCGACGAGTACCGAGATAATGAACGTCAGATCGGTCTAATTGGTTTTATTTTCGAATCTATATGAAATAAATATGCATGAATGTCTATCCATCCGGTTTGTATTGAATGGATGATTGTTGAGATTGAATAAATAGTGATACTAAGATGCAACCTTTCTATGTGGTGCTCGTAATTGTAGTATATGTTACAAATCTACAATCTGTACTATTCTGTAACCAATTATCAATTCTAAATGCAATAAAATTGGAAATTGTTATTAGACTTAATTAAATAAATGTTTAGTGACAATCATTAATTGCTAAGGAACCTACGAGGATGGTATGATAAATACTTGTATTGAGAAAGACAACGCATTTGCTTTGCATTTAGTATATTTATTTCTCGATATATGTAATCTCCCTGTAGCTCCATACACTTAGTCCAGGAATGTTCCAACGTTTTTAAGCCATCCAAATAATGGGATTTCTCGAATTCTGCAAAATAGTTCTTTGTTCCGACATCTTGATTTGACATGAACCGCTTTTCGTTAAGCCACTTTTCAAAGTTTGGGAAAAGAAAGAAGTCAGGGGGCCAAATCTAATGAATACGGTGGATGAGGAACTAATTCGTACAGTGAATGGACAAGTTTGCTATCGCAATTGCTATGGCAGAGAATTTTTCTCTTCTCTAGGTGGAGTCCTCTTCTCTTTAGTTCAGCATCGAATTGGTGTGATTGTCCTTCTCTTCTCCAAATAATCAGTTAAGATTATCCCTTGCGAATCCCAAAAAATCGTCGCCATAGCTTTTCCAGCGGATGGAATCGCCTTTGCCTTCTTTGACGCACGTTCGCGGGGAAAAACCCATTTTGTCCACTGACCTTTGGCTTCTGGTGTGTAGTGATGTATCCATGTCTCAGCTAATCACATAACACCGCAGAAACTCACTAGTATTACGTTTAAACATGTCCAAACGTTGCTTTAAGGTTATCCTTGGTGGTGCTATATGAGACGGTTTCCCAAAACGCCTATCCTAACGTTTAATCCAAAACGATATTGTGGTCTCTTTGCTCTATTTTGCCTGGGATTCTGTACTGCCCAATAATGATCCGTTTTTCTTTCATTCATTTCAGAATTGGTAAATTTTGATTCGTATTGCGCTTAAACATGCCCAAACATTGCTTTAAGTTATCACGCGATTCCGTCAGCAGACGCGGTACCCATCTAGCCGATAGCTTTCTCATATTCAATTTTTCGTAAAGGATGTTTTACAGACGTTCAAGTCAGATGTTTTCCATATTAGCAATCTCTTTAATCTTCACCCGGCGGTAGACATAGCCAACCTGCACGACATCCAAGCCCAGGAATGAAAAACAATCGCGCAGGTTGGCTATGTCTACCGCGCGGCGACGTCAGTTGTTGTGCTTCAAAATGGGTATCTTCTGACCGAAGTCACAAATGGTGGTCGGCCTCCTGGCGTGCTCCACTTATTTGTATTCCCTAGGTAGCTCCTACCTTGCTCCTAGTTATGCTGTACTGATGAGGACTAATAAGTCCGAAACACGTGCCTGCTGCTACTTTGTTGCGGGTTTTGCCCATTAACCTCTTTTTGTTGTTTTTTGCTTGATCCCCGCGTAAATCTCCTTTTTCTTAATAATAATAATAATAGTTTGAGAAGAAGTACTATGACCGTACAACCTCAGGAAGAAATAGAGTTATTCGGTAGAGGTATTCGGTCTGTAGATGGTCTCAGAAGAGGAGTCTCCTTTAATCACTAACTAATAATAATAATAATAATAATAATAATTCATGCCTTCACATCCCCCAACAGCTTTCGCCAATTACAGGGGGCATCGGCCAGCCATGAGATATTATTACGCCTGCGCCCGTAGAGCGTCTTAAGATGTTTACTCTCAGCATTCGCCAAATTTGGAGTAAGGAAAACTACGGACAACCTTACTCTGAGAGTGATGAACCCGGGGTTCGAACCCGCTACCTCGAGACTGGTAGCCCGGCGCGCTAGGCACCGCTAGTTGCTGTCTTTTATTGAATGATTATTTTCAAATGCACTTTCTTTGATTAGTAAGAAAGGGTTGTGAAGTAATAATATAATGGTCAAACATTTGAGTTTCCATTAAGCTTATTAATTACAACAAAAAGAAGATTTTTTCTTCCATTTGCCCCTTCAATTATTTTATCAAAAGGTACAAACGTTACAGACGCAAGACTATCCCATAAGGATTGAATTTTGTCAATGTCTTTTACATCAATACCACGGGTATGAAGATTTTACTAAATTTATTTTGGGTTCCGATAAGAAATATCTGGGCACTAGAAAATTCTCATACTGTGAGAACCGATTTTCTCCACAAATTTCCAGTTAATGTTTGGACGGGTCTACTAAATGGCATAGTTATTGGGATATGCTTTCTTCCATCTTGAAGGACAGGTGAAAATTATTTAGATATTCTTTAAAATTCTTTGCCAAAACTCCACCATATTTTAGGCGAGAAGTTCACGAATATTTAAATCTTAATGCTTTTCTCACAAAATAGATAGGGCGTAGTGGATCAATTCTGTAGTCTGCAAAGGCAAGGTGTTAGTTCTTCCGATCTAACACCTTGCAATTTTTTCCTTTAGAATCACCTAAAACACTTAGTTTTCGTGAATAACGAGCAAGAACTATAACAGCGCATAGAAATGCTTGTGAAATTTATTGTGGACAATGAGATGTTATTTTCGCCGCAAATACAGCTTCACAACAAGATTGTGTGCACATAAAAAAATATATATTTTAGAAGGAAAAGAACATCGCTATTAAAAACTATAACAACATAATTCGTTACTTGTTTACATCACAGTACATATTACAGAACGAATTTGCACGCATTCAACGTATAAGCGTACGTATAATCATATACACACACGTTAAAATTCGTGCGTAATAGTGATTATATGAAAAATACGTTTTCCGATAATAATACTGATAAAACGCCGAGCGCATGCTTTATTTTAATTGCCGCAACTTGGAATAATTAAAAAAACCTCGTCGAATAATTAATTTCTCTGTCATTGCTGAATAATGGTCTCTCGTTGGTACGGCCGGATTATATTGGCTTAAATGAACGTGGAAAACTGACGAATTAAAATTAAATTAGAGAGACGCTATTTAATTATTGCGGGGTGTTAATATTGTTTTTAAACAGATGTCATTGTCATAACGTCGGTTTGTACGAGTTGTACGGATGATTTTTAACAAGTGAAAATGCTAGTGAATAAATCACGATGTTGATGCGATGAATAATTACTTTTAGAATATAAATTTTTGTATATCTGTTTGATGAACTAAATATGAGCTAATTGAGCATGCTCGGTAACTCCTGGCGCACTTCGTTCTAAGTATTTTAATTACGAACTGTCAAAGTAAATGTCAAATAATTGCTTAGTTGTGATTAGTTATTCATGATGAATAACTGACGTAAGTTTTATAAACTTACGATTCGTGGTTTTGAAATGAGAACTGTTAAGAACCAAGAACTCGCAAAAAGAATTTGCCACTATTTTGAAAATACTGCGACTCGAGTCAAGAGAGGTGTTATTAGGCATTTTACGAAAGAAAGGGTGGCCAGAAGAACTATATATAATGTTTTGTCACGCTATGAAGTACGTAAATTTGCAATTTATAAATCGGGAGGAGGAATGCCAATATTTCTAAGAAATAAAACGTTATTGTCTTGTGTTAAAGCCCTTTACAAAAGAGATCCAAACATGTCTGAAAGAAAAGCGGCTGCCCTGTTGAATATATCGCTTTCATATTTACATAAAGCTAAAGTTAAAATAGCTGGAATTAAATCTTACGTATGTGAAAGCATCCCACATGGCCTACACCGGCCTACAGAAAGCATGTTTGCAGCACCATCATTCACTAACATCAAGAGTTGGTTTGTTGAAAATTCAAACTTGTCCAATGTATTTAACACTAACTTTGAAATTACTTCGGCAGTACACTGTTGTTTTCGTTTGGAGACTAATAGAATTGAAGGTGCCGATTGATGAGGTTCCAATTTGTGTGCCATTACATTAAGAACAGAATGTTTCTTCCGATCTGTTGTTTCGTCGACACATAACCACAATTTTTGATCTTTCAACTACGATTTTATTTTTTGTTCAATATGTTCGCGCGCAGATGGCACAATTCTTCGTAACGATGTTCGACTTGGTAATTTGCACTCCGAATAGTTATTTCAAAAGCAGATAAATGGTTCCTTGTCTAGTAAATTAAACGGTATATTACATGCGATAAACGTAACGCATAAATTAAATATAAATTTTTCATTGCCTCGTGCGCAATTTCTTTTTGAGACATGCTTTTCACTATTTACGTGTCGTAGACAATGTTGTCTGGACCAACACATTAACGGGATTTTATAGATTACACATTTAATTTTAGCACCTTCATATATTAAGTCTGGAATTTCTGCAATAAATTTTCGAAGTTTGTCCGACCGCGGTCGTTTTGCTGACGAAATCATAATTTTTCTAGGACAGATAAACAATTGCACAAATGACCGGCAGCGAAAATGTCCGTACTGCTCCGCAGACGAAGTAATACTACCGTTCCTCTCGGTCCGAACTGATTCTACGCCGATGCGCGGTACCGCTCGTGGCCAGCGTTAGTGATAATTCTTCTCTGAAATTTAGATAGTGTTTTACAGTATCTTGCACTAGTTGATCTTCTGATGTAGCCTTAGACTTGCATTTATTTTTGAAAACCTTCGAGATAGAGGGAGAAGACCAAAGAAAAGGGATTCGGATATATTACAGCATTTTTTTTTTGATTTTCTATTAGTAATACAAAATTAATAAAATTATATTTGATAATAGAAATTCAGTCTTGAAAGACGAGACAGTTGTCATATATATTTGGTTTCATAGTTGAATAAAATGAAGTATTAGCATTTCAAATTTTTAGTTTTTTAGAGTTTTATATTTCATCATCATTAAATCTAATGACGAAACAGTTCACGCAAACAAAAATAAACCGGAAATTATATAAATAATACTAATAACATCACATTTGCAATATGAACCTCATCATCACGGTAATATCGCGTGTCTCAATTTCGCCGCTTCGTTTTGCTCATTCCCATGGGATAACTGACGGCTAGCGTTCGTCCCTAACTTCAAAACGGTTTCCTAATTTGGATCTTTCAAACGAATTCAGTTCCGTGATTTCACTTGCAATACGTACTAATAATATTGGCCAAGAGAACCGACGCTGTACTCGCTGCTATGCCCGATGATGGTGTCCCACTGACCCAGATGTTACATTATATAGCTTCGTCGTCGTCGTCAGTGAAATAACGCGACCGCTGGAAGCCCCTTGGGACCGACAGAGAAGGAAATAGCGCGCGTAATACATATATACGAAATTTTAACGAAGCCTTCTACATATATGTGCACACATGCATATAGGCGCACACAAACGCGACCTATATGGATGTCTGTGAGCAGCTAATACACCTAAACTGGCACGTAATCGCCTCGCCAAAGTGATTTAAAAAGTAATTCGAATACAACGGTATGCATTCTGAGGTGAAAAAGAGCGCTTAGGAATGTATCATTAGATTAGGTACGTAACAAGATGTGCAGGTTTTGCGTTGAAGGTCTTTAGAGTTTAACGCTTTTGGTCAGTAACTTCAGTATCTGATCAGATAATAAAGAAGTAATTTCTTTATTGCATAAACTCACTGAGCATATTTCTGTGGCTATAGATATAAATAGAGCGGGCCAAATTGCGCCATCCAACAGAATCGGAATCAAGCGCAACGGCCGCTTATTGTAAATAGCGTATATGTGAGTCACAGCAGATATGTGATATTTCGAAATTAATACACAAGAGTAAAAAAATAAAAGCTGACGCAATAATAATGTTTAGTAATTAGAGCGGATATATATATATATATATATATATATATATATATGTACACGCTGAGGTGTTTTTATTTTCATTATGATTTTTTATTTGATTGAAAACGGTATGCGTTGTAAATGGGATGTAATAAGGAAATAACTGAGAAACTGAACGCGTTTTTATTCTGTTGTACTTAATAATGTAACTGTAAATAAAGATATAATAAATAAATTCTATCCTTCTTAATAATGCGGATAGGCTTGTTTCAGATAAGTTTCCACATTTGCCTCGGTGAAGGATGTTCGCCGAGACGAAAAAATGTTCCACGTCTACCGAAGTAAGACAGGCGTAATTAAAATAATCTTTAGACTTAGTCAAGGAATCTGCAGATGCCCCATCGCACATTTGTCTTAATCTCGTGTAGTCCGGATTCTTTTTTAAAACACTATCGAACTTAGCTAAAACTCGTCCACTTGTTGCATCGTTTATACTGTGTAACAATGTACTAACTTCGTCCACGACTTGCACTGATTCTACCAACGACAATCCAGAATTTTGCAAATTTCCTATCGCGTCTACTAACCCTTTGTAATTGTTGCTAATATTCTTTAGATGTGTTTCAACAGAAATATCGAGAAATCCCTTCTGGCTCATCCTAATAGCTCTAGCTTCGGCAGGGACGAATTTCAAAATAACGGATTTGACTTCTTGGAAATGTTCATTATAATAAAAAGCGGCTTTTAACCACGTTCCCCAACGCGTAAGAATGGGCTGTGGTGGTTCTCGAATACCAGGGCATAACCTGTGGAATGCACTAGTCCTCTTAGGACTTTTGAGAAACACTTTTTTTGTGTTTGTTATTAATGCATCCACCTCCGGGTAACACTCTCGAATAGTTTGTGCCACAAGATGTAAAGCATGGACTTTACACGTAACATGTAAAAGTCCTTCACACTTTTCTTTAAGGGAACGGCCTACACTACACATTGTTGCTGCACCATCGCTCATGAACAACAACAGTTGACTGGTTGACACTTGAAATTTTTGTAACGTTTCGAGAACTACGGCCGTAATTGCTTTACTAGTACACTGTTTTAATCTTCTGCTGGCTAATAGAATTGCAAAATTTGGTTTAATAGGATCTAATACGCGCACTATTATATTCAAAATAGAATTTTTTTTGCAATCTGTCGTCTCATCAAGACATAGCCACAGCTGTTTATCTTTTAATTCGGCTTTAATTCGATTTTCAATGTCCTCACGTATTCCTGGAATATCTCTCCGTAACGCTGTCCGAGATGGTAGTATCCACTCGGTATTGTATGTACCCCAGAATTTTCGAAATGCTTTTTTATCAAGTATACGAAGTGGTAGACCACATACCATAAACGTTAAAAACAATTCTAATTGAAATTGACGTTGTTGTGACACACCATTTCTTTTATTTCTGTGGTGTGCGCTATTTATATGTCTTTCACAATCACGTTTGCTCCAGCACAGTAGTTTCTTTTTACAAACTTTACAGAAAATTGTACTCCCATTGTAGTGTAAATCCACAAATTCACAAAGAAATTTATTAACTTTCGTAGGTAATGGCCGTTTATTTTTAATAGTTACGTTAGACATAATCACTAAAGCGAGCACACCGACGCTTGTTTCTAGTATGCCACGAAGTGGTGCAAACGTAACATCTGCAGACTCGTCATTTGTTGATGAATAGAGCGCGTCATCCGTAAATGAATAAGCGCGCTGTTAGTTCGTAGCCGTCGATGAATGAACTTTTTTTTTGTAGTGGCCCACTGTGAACAACGCCCTATTTATCAACGAACACCCAAACTGCAGGTGTATATTTGCGCGTCTTCACGACGTAATAGACAGTGGTTTTGGTCCTCGTCCTAATAATTACATATTTAAATTACCTATGTTTACATACATATATGCGCCCGGCAGCCTGATTGCGAACCTGGCGCGTGGCGCTCTTGGCCCGCTCTAGAGATAAACCTTCATTCTTAAAACAATTCAAAACAGTTTGTATTATTGGGTTATACCCTTTGTTATATTTGGGCCATGTAGTTCCTGAATTTGAAGCACCGGAGAAAGTAACCCAAATAGCAATTTAGATAAGAATTATTCAAAGATTAATCCTACGTAACATAAAATTCTATTCAAATATATTGTAATGTTAAAAATACCACATCTAAAATCGCTCTCATTAGCGCCATGGCGATTGCTAATCACCCACGAGCGCTCCGGCAACGTCTGTCAGAGTGACGCTTCTCCGACGCCAAATAATAATAATAATAATAAAACAATAATGTAACAATAATAATATATATTTATATGGAGTAATAAAATAAATACACTAAAACGTCACAATATATAGATAAACAAGCAATATATTGTTATGTGACAAATTTAATTAAAAGATTTGAATTGAGGAGATAATCTGTTTTGTTTTTATGTGAAGTATTTACTTACAATGGAAAAAATGAATTAAATCTAATTAAAATTATTTACAGATACATTGTGGTGTGGTTTTTATATGTGTGTGTGTGTGTAAAATCCTACTGGTTCCTGGTTCCTTCTTCCCTCTGTTTCGTAAAGTCCCCTTGTTTGGAAGCCCTCTGATGGTTTTCTTCAATTAACTTTCTTCAAATGGTTTTTAAAATTTTGTAACTGATTAAATATCATTAACAATCGTTGGATATCATTTATAGTTCACTTGAAATGTTTTTTATATATTTGCACTGGTGACTTTCACGATGTTTTAACTTTTTTTGTCTCAATTTTCTAAAAGTCAATCGGAAAGATGTTGTTATCTGTCAGAATTGCTTTTCGTTGCTGACTTCTCTTTTTTCTCGTCGTCCCTAACATTGCCAATCTAATGACTTGATATTTAAATTTTGATGTTTTCAACTTCCAACTCGGTGTCGTAGGTAACGTAAGGAATTTTAACGGTCATTTCCAAATACAATGTGATTTTTGTGTGTGTATGTGTCATTTTTACAAATAATTTATTTAATATATAAATAACTTAAAATAAGCTGAGATTTTGACTCTCCCCTGTAACATGTCATTAACCGAGTCTTTTTTTTTTTTTTTTTTAAGAAAAGATTGATAATATAAATAATCAATAATGTCGGAACTCGAATATTTATCGAAAATAATTCAAGTTCCGCATTAAACTCTATTAAAATCTAATCTCGGCGAATTTTAATATAATATTAATTATAATTAATTTAACATACGCTGTTCACGTTGAAACATCCCGCAACAATATATATATAATTGTATATAACAATAGACAAGAACATTTTAAACAGACACAACATTTATATTGATATTGTAGGCAGAAGATTCTACCACAATCCGGAGAATGAGTCCAGAAGATGATGCCATACGATATGATAGAGTAGAAGCAGCTAAAATAAAATATCTTTGCTGCTTCGTGCGTTGCCACACTCTTGAGTTTTCTTATAGTGTCAACTACGAACGTTAAACGTTTGCACACAGCAGCAGTATGTTCTTCCCAGTACGATTACTATCGATGCGTAACCCTAAAAATTTTGCTTCCGATGTGACGTAATCTCCTTTGATACTAAACACAACACTTTCAGTCTTAATATTGTTTTGTTTTAAATTATTTCGGGCAAACGAATTCTATGCACTTTGCATTGGATTTGCTGATAGGCGAGACCCTTCTTGTGACATCCCTCTTTCAGTCCCCGTGATTTCAGTAGATAAATATACATATCTCCAGCCAACAATAATTCTGGGGAAACGACAACATAGCTCCTCTTCGCTTTGATATCTTTTGGTCCTTATTTCTTGTGTTAATTCTATCGCTAAACTCAAATAAAGAATAACTTTATTTGCCGATCAGAATAATTTCTCATTTTTCAAAGTGTGCTCAAGTTCGCTAGAGACAAAAGTAAACTTGGACGACTGGCAAACGACGTGGAAATATCGGCAATATAAATAAGGTTCACTTTCGTATAGGTTTATTGCATATCGTCCAGGTTTACTTTTGTGCCATTGTACATATCTCACCTGAAATTTACATAAACATAAGTAAAGCGTCTAGTTTTTAAAAATAATAATAATACTCTGAGAGTTACAAGCCCGGGGTTCGAACCCGGCACCCCAAGACTGTTAAGTTGTTTACACAAAATATTTCACTAGCAATTTTTTGGTCCTACACTTTTGATTGAATTTTCCGGAATATGGAGCTCTATGATGAACTAAAAAATATCCAAGCTATTTTGGAACATAAAAGAATATATGTTCATATTAAATTTCGCTAAACATTTTTCGGCAAACGGTAAACGTCAAGTTCGGTTCCTTACCGGGGCTGAGATTTTTCTTTTATTTTAAGTATTTAATCACGTCGGCAATACCAAGGAAATTACGGATTTACAAACATATTTGGAGAAAGAGTTTGTTGATTCGGATGAGGTTCTATATACTCTTCCTGCAGTATATTTGTTTTACTTTATGCGAATATATAGAATATTTCTACTCTTTCGGTTGAGGTGTAACCCATTTTAATTTACAGATTGACAGCTAACAAACTACGAGGTGCATTCAAGTTATAACACCTCTGACTTTTTTTCTCACTAACTAATCACAGGAAAACTATGAAACTTGTGTCACTTCTCGACGTAATCTCCCTGCAACCGTACACATTTTTCACAATGTCGATGCTATGATTCTATGGCCGCTGCGAACGCTTCTTTAGGAGCCTGTTTTGACCACTGGAAAATCGCTGATGCAATAGCAGCACGGCTGGTGAATGTGCGGCCACGGAAAGTGTCTTTCATCGTTGGAAACAGCCAAAAGTCGCTAGGAGCCAGGTCAGATGAGTAGCGAGCTTGAAAAATCACTTCAAAGTTGTTTGTCTGTCAGCATTCGTGGCACCCACCTGGAGAACACTTTTCGCATTTTCAGGTCGACGTGCAGAATTATGTGCGCAGATTCCACGGAAATGCCAACTTTGGAGGCGATCTGTTCCACACTCATTCGGCGATCCCTCAAAACAACTTTCTGCACTCGCTCGATCATGTCATCAGACCGGCTTGTGCGAGGCCGAGATTGTCTTGGTTTGTTGTCACACGACGTTCTGCCTTCTTTGAACTGTCGCACCCACGAACGCACATTAGACTCATCCATGACATCATCACCACATGTCTCACTCAACTGGCGATGAATTTCTATCGGTGTCACACCACGCAAATGGAGAAAACGAATGATTACACGCTGATCTTGTAATGAATCGCCATTTGAAGTATCAAAAACAGTTCTCACTCTCGCCGCTGCCGCTAAAGGTTCTGTGTACCGTACAGTGCTGCCATCTTTGTCACGTATTGACAAAGAGTGCCAGTGTAGAACAAACCGCATGTTTCTATCTGTTTCCAGTTCTGAGAAAATAAATGGGAGGTGTTATAACTTGAATGCACCTCGTATAATTGTTTTATTTTGATGTATCATTTTCGGGGCGTCCTTGCTTTCTAACTTAGAATATTTCATTTAGTAAAATAAGCCACTAATTACTTAAAATAGTCTTCTATAATGCAGTGTGTTTTCTTAAGTTGGCTGCATATGAAAAACTTTTTTATTATTGATATTAGCGAAAAAAGTGACTCTTTTGTTTTCAAGCATTCAAATTTGAGGTTTTGGATGTATTCGCCTTCGAATTTAGGTCGGGAGGATATTACTGTATATTTGAACCTAGTTTTTAATTCTAAATAACTTTTATTACAAACAATTTTGGAAAACGACCAAAATAAAGGTACCTACTTTATCATTGAGCAAAACTCCCGACCTAAATTCGAAGTCGTATATCTCGAAAACTATTCGACATATCTAAAAACGAAAACCACTTTACACTTTACACTTTACTATTTTAATATGATCTTTAAGAATCTCAAGTCAAAATTTCAAGATTCGAACATTTTTGGCAACGTACCGACGTGATGTGCCCATTTTTGACTACCCTGTACATGTTACGTCAAATTTGAATGTGTTAATATTATTTCTCAGAAAGCAGAACTTTTTATCAAGAGTTCATATGCAGCCAACTTAAATAGACACACGGTATAATATATTTGGAATTAGGAGATGAAGGGCTATCTAATATATAAAAATATACAGGTTATTAAAAAACCAAAATTATGGTTTTTATTTAGCAGAGGTAGAGCACTACAACCTCTGACATTTTCTTTTTATCTGTAATAGTAATGAAAATAAGTAGTGGTCAAAATGAAATGAAAAACCCTGTACATACACATTCGAAATAAAGTATTTCTGAAGAAAACATTTTTTCTAAACTCATCATTATCAATTGCTTCACAAGCTCTCTATACATTAAATTTATGTACATACATCTAGTTGATAAACTTTATTGCAGATTATTTGATTAGTGTTTGAAGATTGGTATAAAATTATTCCAACCACCAACGTTATTCATTTTCCTCTCAGAAAATCGGTTTTTCCACATACAAACGCGTTCGGCTGCTTTTGGAAAGGTGGAAATTGAAAAGCATTGTGTACGCAGGTTGAATTTACTCTAACGAGCAAATTAAATAATTGTAAATTTTAACACGCCGTATTTATAGGCGGGGGAACAACCCTCTCTCGCTTACGCGGCTTCTACATCCTATGCAGAGATAATAATCATGTTATTAATCGCGCTGAAGGTAATAGATGTGCGCAAGTACGTGTAGTGAGGTCCAAGTATGACGTCAGGCTCCCAATCACATTGCAGTATAATGTTGGTCGTTTATAGCAGATCACAATTGCAAGATATTTTAAACGGAAACAAGAAGGCAAGTGAAGATGAAGAAATAATTTTTTTTATTGTATATATAGCATTGTTTTAAGTTTGAGCAGATCATCTAGAATACGTATTGTGGTACGGATATAATACTGGTTTTCATCCTGGATTCCGATTAGCGCCCCACAATAGTTCTTAGCCCACCGTTATCGAGGTAATTTCCATCCGCCCGAATGAGAATCTCCGACTGAACCCCGTCAACTGTTCTGATTCCCTCGCAGCAGCGTGTCAACTCCACTTCCGTTTATGTGGCTTAATTTTAAGCCCTTATTTCTTTGTATAACATCAGGAAGTATAATTAGGATAACTTGTTGTTAATTTAAGCCGCTTTGTATGTCTATTTAGTATAATTTCTAGTTGGGTATGATCTTAAATTACAGTTCGTATTATTTAGTACATGCTCAATCGAGTAGTTAGTTGTGCAATTAGTTAAGAGGATTAAAGTTACTCCTAACCTTGCAACCGCAAAATAATTTACATATATATTTGTCATTGCTGTTAATATTCATATTTCACCTTGATAATTTACATATATTTTTAACAATTCATACTTACCTTCTTATCTGTCATTAAATTGTTGAATACTTTACATTTAAAATCATATTACATATACGATCCCGTCCTACCTCTCCCTGACAACTCTAAATCTTGAGGAGCTTTTAACCGTTCGATTTGCAGTCAGTGGCTGTCCAATCTACTATCGTCTTATTGCCCAGGAGTTTGACTATCGGGTCGTCGCCGCCGTGAAGAATCCGTGCGTGTGCAGACCACGTCTTCAGCGAAAACTTAATAAAGCTATAACTACGTTGTTTTATTAAATCCTTGTTTCACCCATCCTATAGATCGTATGTATGCAGATGAATCGCCACGGGTTACCTCAGCGAATTAAATTATTGATTTATTGCAACAGTTTCTCATCAACCCCTCGCAGCGTTAGTCGTAATTATAGAACTAAATATGTATATGTAAGTATGTCTAACGTACGCAAGGAAAATAAACGACCGTTGGCTAATAAAGTCACTAAATATATCAGTAAATTCCCGGACTGAAGCTATAATGGAACTAAAGTATTGTGTAGAGTTTGAAAAATACCTTTGTTCCAGCAAAGGCGACTGTAAAAAACATATAAACAGTCTAAAGCACAAAAAAAGCACAAACCCAATTTAAATTGGATTTACTTTTGATGTTTATTGTTTATGGTTTACCGCTTCACTTACCCGATAAAGAACCGTTTCGACAGTTTTGGCGTACATACAATCCCGAGTGGAACTTATCATCACGGAGAGCGTTAGGGAAAGAGCTACCAAATATACGTAAAGATATCGAAAATAGAATCAAAGCAAAATTAAGAGATAAACAGCTGTGGCTATGTCTTGATGAGGTGGCAGATTGTGAAAAATATTCTATATTGAATATTCTAGTACGAGTACTAGATCCTATTAAATCGAAATTTGCAATCTCGTTAGCTTGCAAGAAACTAAAAAACTAAAAATACAAAAAAAAAGTGTTTCTCAAATCTCAAACGGATTCAAGCATTTCACAGGCTTTCTCCCGGTGTTCGCGAGCCACTACAGCCGATTCTTACGTGTTAGAGAACATGGTTGCAAGCGGCTGTTTATTATTCTGAACATTTTCAAGAAGTAAAATCTGTGATTTTACAATTCAAAGATTTCTAGATACTTCTGTTGAAACAGATTTAAAAAGCATTAGCAACAATTGTAAACGATTACTATACGCAATAGAAAAATTGCAAAATACTGGGTTGTCCTGAGTAGAATCAGTGCAAATTCTGGACGAAGTTAATACAATGCTACACGGTATAAACGACGCAAAAACGTTCGCGTTGTAGCAAAGTTCGACAGTGTTTAAAAAGAAAATTTCGATTATACGAGATTAAGGCAAATGTGTGGTGGTCCACCTGCAGATTCATTAACTAACTTTAAGAATTATTTTAATTACGCCTGTATTACTTCCGTAGATGTTGAACGGTCTTTCTCGTAATATAAGAACTTTTTTCATCACAGCGAACAACCTTTACCGAGACAAATGTGGTGGTGCAAGTTTTTCAACAATCCTATCCACACTGTTAAGAAGTTACGTTTAGTTATTATATTATTATTTATGGTTACGGTATTAAATACAACAGATTTTTGAAGAAACTACTTTGTTTACTTTTTACGGTTATTACATTACATATGCATTATTACATTACATATGCATTATTACATTACATATACAACAAATGTAAAAAAAAACTAATAATGGCAATAAATACACTTTAACGTGTGCATAAATTCGCTTTATTTACCAAACATTTTTATTGCGTCAGCTGGGGTATTGATTTCAAATATATCACTTCTGGAGGCTGTGAGTCCGCAGCCTATGCGATCCGATTCTGTTGCGAACACCGATTGTGCCCGGCTTAACTATATACTATGATACTTGAAATTGTTTTGTAATGCAATGTATGTCAATCTTTTCATGCTTCAAACAATAAATGTATTTTTATTTAATTACAGTTCTCCGAATTTTATTTATGAAATTATTATTTCTAAGTTCCGATACTCTTAAAGGGATTCGAATTTAAAACTCAGCTTGTTCGTTCGATAATAACGTTAACTAGACTCTAGAAACGTAGCAATATGCATTTTTCTGAAAGCATAGTAAAACGTCCCTGCCTACAACCCATTGCAGTTAATCAATTTGCAGTGCTCAGAAATACACTCTGAGTGAAGAGGAGCTTTTCGACATTCCGGACATCAGACTCGGACTTCGCTATACAAATACGCCGCGTTAAGCTAGAGGGCGCACCGCGCGCCTCTCAACGATAGATATCGACGCCGCACGTGCTGAAGCCATGTGTTACGTTCGCGATTGACAAAAACGGGCGCTAAATCAATAGAGGCCATTGTTTGCTTGTTCATTGTCCTCTATTAATTACATTAAATTTACGATTTTATTAGAAATTTCGAGGTCATTATCGTGTTACAATTGATTTAGCGATCGGAGAGGGATATTTTTTTCCATGTTTGCGCAGTATCGAGACGAAGAGACGCGGCGGGAAATGGAACAAAAATAAATATTTTATGCGTGCGATTGGGTAATTAGTCGAGTAATCGCGTTTATAAGGGTGGTTTATAATGGTTTGGGATTATATTTTAACCCTGATT
Organism: Dynastes maya; assembly: GCA_029619315.2. Taxonomy (NCBI): domain Eukaryota; kingdom Metazoa; phylum Arthropoda; class Insecta; order Coleoptera; family Scarabaeidae; genus Dynastes; species Dynastes maya. Next base: position 13,164,694 of record JAROYE020000002.1, on the reverse strand, counting down.
AAATTAGAACGGTATAATATTGTATGAACAATGTCCGTTGACACATATTTCTGCAGTGAAATGCCCGTTTTTACAAATAAAGCGGTACGATTTAGACTAGGGAGATTCAGTACATGAGCAACGATTACTGCAATTTAGCTGAGTGTACTAATATTAAAAGTTACGTAATAGGAGGGTGTCTTAATGGAAAATGGGACTATTGCCGTTAGCGCCCCCTGGAAAAACTAATTAACGCAATATTTGGAAGTTCCTTTTTATGGTAACAAGTGGTTGGTTGATTTGTAACGTATAGTTATGCCATTATATAGCTGCTCAACAAAAGTTCCTAAATGCAGGACCTTTACAGGATTTCTTTTAAAAAAGCGATGCAGCTTAGACTGACTCATGAGTAGAGTAACCAAAACTTGCGGACTCGCATAGGCGTCGGTATTACGGGTTAATATAAGAATACAAAAAATTCCTAAATAAACTTACTTGCTAATTATTCAACAAATTAGAGGCATCAGGATGTGAACTACTGTAAACTTGCATCATTGCATATGTTTCCACAGTTACTTCTTTAAACCTTGTGCGTCGACAAGAAAAAATATTCTTATACATAGAAAACGATCTCTCCACATCTAAGGAAGTTACATTTGCATGTAGAAACTGTTTTTCAAAATCACTTAAAAGTTCACTATTCTTACACTTATTATAAACGGCCTCTAAAGTATTAAAATCGGGATTTTTCCTTAAAACATCTGCCAACTTTTGACTAGCGCATAATCCTGGCGTATCATTTAATGTGTGTAATTCATTTTTTACACTCTCCACTATGTCTAATGATTCCTGCAATGACAATTCAGTACATTGTAGTTTTCTGATGGCATCTAGTAATACTGTATAATTGGTACATATTGTTGTTAAATCTTCTAAAAGTTGAGGAATTTGAAATTCTCTTTGACTTTCACTAATTGGATTCATTCCGATTAAATCGCATTATAACTGATTGAATTTGTTGAAAATGGATCAAATAGTAAGAAGCTGCTGTTAGCCAAGTACCCCATCGCGTTAAAATTGGTTCAGGAGGTTCTGGAATACCTGGACAAAATTTACGAAATTCTTTTAAACGTTTAGGAGATTTACGAAACACTGCTTTAGTACTTCCAATCATCCGATCAACGTTTCCGTAATGTTGTCGAACAACTTCACCAACTAAATGCAAAGCATGCAGCACGCAGGTTATATGTATTAAGTTAGGAAATATATGTTTTAAGGATCGCCCAACACTTAACATCGTTGCTGCACTATCTGTCACAATCATCACAACTTGATCTTGGGCAATTTTAAATTTTTTCAAAGCGTTCATTATCACTTTTTGAATATTTTCCGCGGTACATTGTTGAACACGTTTGCAAGCTAACAAATATCGAGATGCTGTGTTCTCGCTAGATGAAACGCGAGCTATTACAGTCACAATACTCTTTTTCTTTATATCGATCGTCTCATCCATGGTAATCCATATTTTTTTGGAACACAAATCACATTTACACACATTTTCTAGCATCTCTTTCATTCACGGCAAGTGATTCTGTAATTGTGTTTGTGAGGGTAATAGATACTTTGGAACGTATTGTCGCCAAAACGTTTTAAAAGCTGCTTTTCTCACCAACGACAACGGATTACAAGAGGTAAACATAATTAATAAATGTATGAGGAATAGTGTATAAGGCATTTCAGTTCTTGCATTTCTCATATGCTTAATACCATTGACATGCCTCTGGCAATCAGTTCTGTCCAATGCAGCTAAACAAACATTGCATATTAAGCAAAAAACTGCACTACCGTCATATTTTAAATGGGTAAAAAGTGACACATACTTATGTACATTAGTAGCAAATCTATTACGAGGCATTGTTTTCTTAGGTATGTAAATATTAGTTCTATATGAAACGATACACTAATTATGTACTCGGTATAATACTACAATACACAAAAAACACCAGCTATATTTTCAAAAGCGACACGTAAGTACATAACCTTGACCGTTCGACTAATCTCTGCAACAGCTCAACCGGTACTAAAACGAAATTTTTCTCAGCGCGGTTTAACATGATTTATATTCAAGGTCGACACTACATGCCTGCTTCTCTACCGGTTTAGTTTATTTATGAATTTTCCGTATTCTTATATTAACCCGTAATATCGACGCCTATGCGAGTCCGCAGGTTTAGGTTACTCTACTCATGAGTCATGACAGTCATGACTATGGTGCTGCGCGAAGGCGAAACTTAAATTTAGGAAGTGAAGGTAGAGGTGGAATTATACTAACCAAACTAAAAACGTTTGCTCTAGCATAAAATGTTGAAATAAGCCCGAATTTAAATTTTGAACATTGTTAGCATGTAGCATTTCTACTTTGATAGTAATTACAGATGTAGACAGAATGTGGGATTTAATAATTATTAGGATATAAATTATTCAATAGCGGTTTAGTTCATACTATCAAGATTTCTTTTGAAAAAACTAACAGTTCAAATACGATACATTTTATACTTCTTCTAGCTTCGAGTTATTATTTTAAGGATATCAATTAAAAATAGAAGAATAACTACAGTCTTCCAGAAATCGAGATTATGTTTTAAAAAATAAAAAAAATAAACGTCGTGAGTACTGCATGATTATGTCTGATGTAAAATATTTATTAGAGGATGAACAGTTCACAAGAGTTCATACTTAATTTAAATATGTATGTATCTAACAATAAACAATAACATGATCAATAAATAAATATTTCAATAATATAACAAAATGCATGCGAATTATTGTCTTATAAAGGTTGACATCCCAAATCATCTTCATCGTCCCTTTCTGTAATTTTTCAGATACTCATCCTCTATTGTAATTACATGATTGCAAATCCTCTTCCATACATCAACCCAGACGTTGTTAAATTTTTCCTCTGCCAACTGTTGTACATCTGATATTCGAAAGGATCCGTTTTTAGATGCTACATAATTCTTCACTCCTGCCCAGAGTTTCTCAATAGCATTCAACTCGGGATGATATGGAAACAATCGTAGAACAACGTGAGCAATGCTCAACCATTATTGTGTCAGTAACATATTTTTAATATTTTGGTTTATGTATCTTAATCTTTTCAAAAAGTTCTAATTTAGTTTCATTTTCTTCAAGGATTCAAAGACAATTTGGAACAAATCCCTTTTCTCCTCCTGTATGCACAATTATTAGTCGTTGGCCTTTGGCAAATGGAGCCTTCAGACAATTGTTTGAACCATCATCTCATGCTTTTGGTGTGGTTTGACTACTGTGGAGATGTGTTTCGTTAATATAAATAACATCATATCTTTTAACTTTATACATATTCCTTAATTTTTCTTAAATATTTTGTCCTTTTCGCTCGAATATCTGTTTTCTCCATTAATGTTTTTCTGTTATCAGTGGTCTTCTGCTATGTAAATCCCAATTTCTTCACCATCTTTCTAAATAAAGTTAGTCCCCCTTCGAAATTAATTTCCTCGTTAACATCGTTGTAAATTGCTTGCATTGTAGGTCGACTGCGATGAATTGTTGCAAAAGTGTGTATCGTCTTTCCTATAATTTCTTCCTGAAAACCGTCAAGATTTGTTTTTGGTTTAACTTGATTGATAGATTTTCTTGGCGATTTAAAGATCTTTGAGTTTTCCGAAAAGGCCTTTCTCCTTCTTTAATGATTCTTTGAACGCTACTCTTGGAAACACCAGTTGCTTCAGCAATCCTATTCAAAACCGAATGTTTTGACTTGGTTTGTTCTTGCTCCTTTTTCATAAATTTATATATAGTGTATATAATTTGACGTACCTGGCTGGAAACAACTCGTTTGTTATTCATGTTGATGAGTTGCAGAAAAAAGTTTAAAAAATTCGAATTTTTAAATTAGACAAGAGATATACTAGAAGGCCAGACTAGAAGAACAATAACAAAATGTGTATATACATTCTACCATTAGAAACTTATAGTAATGGTCACTAATTTGCAAACATATTTTTCATGTACTATTAAAACATATAGCCTCAAAACAACACATGATAGATATTATTTTTATAAATGCTACCTTTTAAATGGTTTATACTAAATGGAATGTAGTCTTGAAAAAGACAATTTTTTAGAAATTCAAGCAAACGCAAACAATAACCGAAGATATAACACAAACGTAGTTGACAATGCGAACCGGTCGATGTTTTTTGAGTTGGCGAATTCATCTTAGCGTGGAAGTGATAAAAGAACGAATTTTCGTCTTCTGCGCCGTGATCATGAGTCTTTGTAGGAACTCTACATCATTTGCCCATTCTTTATATTTATTTCCTACATATGCTGTAGAACTCTTAAGCATTATTAAATCGCTAAGGAGTTCCAGGTCGCCACGAATCGATAATATTCCTACTTAATTCTAAAAAATGTATCCAGAGTGTTATTTTAGCCATATTCAACGAAGCTTTCGATAATAGCCAATACATGAACATGTTAGATTTATCGAAAGCTCTTCATTCTGTGGACACGGATATACTTATGAAAAAGTTGGAGTACTATGGTGTAGGAGGCAATACGCTGAATTTACTAACAACACCAGAAAGCAAGTGGCAGTATGATAGGAAAAGCACTCAGAGATATCGGAAATAAAATATAGCATAGCCCAAGGATCTACACTTGGCCCGCTTTTGTTTATCATATTTGTCAATGATTTGTCTGCTAATGTTCACAGAGCTAAGTTATGCCAGTAAGCCGATAACACGTCCTTACTTGTCCACGCGGAGACTTTCCAGGAACTGAAGGAGAACGACACGCGGAAGACGAAGCGCAACTTAAAAAAATTAAAAAAGAACTAAAAAACTTACACCACAGAAAGCAAGAAAATAATCCTCCAGCCAAGTTCCCAACATTGGACGAAAAATTAAGTTGGGCGGCCGACGTTGACCCTTTGGTTTCGAAGTTGTCATCGGCTGTATACGCCTTCAGAAGACTAAAGAAGATAGCAACCCAAAAGGCCGCCAATACCGCTTATTTTGCAAATTTTCACTCACACTTTAAGTTATTAAGAGTCCTGTTCTGGGAATCCATGACAGAAGCAACCAGAGTATTTACCCTAGAGAAGAAGGCAATCTGATACAATCTAGGATATAATGAATCCTGTAGAGAACACTTTAAAAGGGAGGGAATACTTACCTTGGCGTCCGTCTTTATCCTCAACGTGGTTACCTACGACAAGCTATCATCATCAGCAGTAATACTGAACCTGGTTCAGTTTTACTACTGATGATGATAGCTTGGCTATTGAAACGTGCGTCCAGTGTGAATGAAGTATTGTGGTAAGGGTTTCAATGAAGTGCTTCAATGAAGTGTTTCAATGCTCTTGTAACTCATTATACTCTTTATTCGTGTTTTGAAGAAGAATAGTTTCCTGCTTTTGAAAAATACATATGAAAGTATAGAATTTATGCTATTCCAGATTTATTGCGAACTATTGCTTACAGATTTATTCTTCTTCAAAAACAATTCTTAAAGTAAGTATACATTTTCAAAAACCTGCAATATCATAAATATATTTCACGTCATTTTACGGAAGCAAACATTAGTTCCAAGAAATTATTAATTAAGTAGCATATCAACGTTGACACTCGCGTGTATACAACCTGAAACTTCATTTAGTCGCGGCTCAACTTCGCACAATTGAAAGTATCAAGCGTACCGACGATAAAACGTTGTAAGGCGAAGAAAGAGAGGCGTATACGGCAAGACCGTCGTGGAAAAAGAGATCGATTCGTGAAAAACGGGTTCATTATTAACCCGTACGGCGAGATCTCTTTCTCTCACACTGCGGTCGCTTATTTAATAATTGCCTTCAAATTCCTCGTTTCTTTCTCATTCCCTCATCAAGTTCCGAAACTGAAAACTTTTAATCATGCAACAACAAACTTTCCGAATAATAAATACGTTTAAAATTTTACGATAAGTTATATCAAAAATTCGTCGAACCACGAAATTTATCTTTACGTTCCCCGTATTTCCCTTTCTTTACGGTTAGGACGGGAATCCCGCGAACTAGAGAGCGTTGCCTTGTCGGTTAGGCAACCACGCAACGCATTGCCTAACTCACCTTTTTCCCCGAAGCGTTTGCCTTAAAGCCCACGTAGATGGCGCTGTATTCATGCGCGAGATCCGTCGGTACTTTATGCCCGTCGTTTCATTTCATCAAAATCTTGAGTTAGTAGTTCGTAGCATAGGCAACGTATAGAATATATATCTGCGTATAAAAGAGAATCAAAAATAATGTAGCCCGGCTGATAAACGAAAATGGTTGCCTAACTCTCGTAAATATGTTAACATTGTGTTTAAAGTTTCAGGGAGGACAAAAAAGGGATAGAAAAACAGAGTTGAGATGCCATAAAAAGGAACAAGAGCTTCGAGAAGCTCCGGGTGTGTTCGTCACGGCCGTGACGGTAATTTTTATTTTTCACCGTCGTAATAGGGAAAAAAAGAATCAAATTGCTGGTATCGCGCGCGTGACATATAAATTTTCGCAATTTGCTTTATTATTTTGTTCGCGGTGTGAGATGATGGAAGGGATTATAAGATGATTGCTAGGTAAATGGATAAGCTTACTTGGTAAATTCGGCGGTTTTTTGGATACAATTCTATTTCATCATTATACAAGGTATCTCAGCGCGTTTTGCACTTTTATTTTATCTACAGTTTTAAAGCCTGTGTAAAGCACCCCACTAAAACGCACCTTGTTGTTAGAAATACTTAATCAGCTAGAGAAACTTCGGAAGGTTAAGGTAAATATTCAATTTTATTGAGTTAAAGGCCATGTAGAAATTGAGTCAAAGCATCAGATCTCATTACCTTGATGAAACATCTATTTTCGAAACAAAAATTGCAGTCATTGGAAAGAACCGTATACAAGGAAAATGACACATTATGCTAAAATACATCCTCAAGTTTATCAGAATCTGTAGCATACGCAATAGAACATATGTATTGACATGTTTTAAAAGTGGTAAATTGTTGAAAAAGGTAATTACGTAAATTGAGGATTCGGAGATGTTCTAAAACACTTTTTCGGCAATTTAGATGAACTTTAAGATCAACAAATGAGATTTTTAACAAAATGAAAACTAAAAATTTAAACTAACCTAAATTTTACGACGATGTCAATATAAATTTTATGTTTATATTACATTTATTGGAAAACCCCCTATTCTTAACAACCAACCTTCACTTCTATCTTGAATTCATATTACAATTCGAAAAATTAACACTTAAAACTGAGAGCGCAGCCAAAATACGAGTTAACTCAATGCAAATTTAACTCAAAGTGAGAATCAATTGGCGTCCCTCTTTTCTTTATTTTAATCGCGATGGCGATTGTTTTGTTGTTCATAGCAAATTTTAATAATTTCTTTCCAAATACAAATTGACGATGAATTTTTTGATTAATTAAGTTATTTTTAAAAGTAGCATGATGAAATGAATGTAGTGATGCGACTGGACGAAAAAAATCACCGACAATCCAATAATAATAAAACTTACTGACGTTCTGCATGAAACTTGACAAAGAATATTTAATTTACGAAATTATGCTCGAAATACCTTTGAATTTACACTGTTGCTTGTTTTAAGAACATTTCTCATTAATTTTGTAGTTAGGAAAATAGGAAAATAAATTTAAGAGGAATAACTTCATCGTTCCCCCATGTTTGTCGTTGGCTGGAGTTAAATAAACGTCCTAGTACCCCCGCTCCAAAGATCGGGGGCTCGGGGAGGAGTAGGAGCTATCGAAAATGAGCTAATAGTCGCCAGAGGGAATTTCACATTGACCGAGTAGCCTTACAGAATACACTACACGTGCTGGAATGGACTCGACAATATAAATTTTACAACACTTCAGTATATAATGTGGTAATCCAATTCATAAAGATTACAAAAATTTGAATGTAAATTAGGGAGGTTAGGTGTTGGATCTTCCGATTTACCAGTGTGAGTTGTTTCCTTTTACCGTCGGTCAAGTTCTGTTAAATCATCTCAGAGATGTAAAGTTTTTCTTATGGTGAAATAGGCTTAAACGCCTTAAAAAGATAATGTAACACCATTCACTTACATCTAATTAATGTCAATATGTATTAAATGGAGACATTTATCAACCTAAGTAATACGATAAAATCAATTCTTTAGGCGGTAATTAAATCTTATTTCTACAAATTAACCCACTTCGTGTTAATTAACACGTAATAGTTGATACTTTGAAGTCAATTCTGCTTACATTTTTCTATACAAGAAAAAAGTACATAAAAAGTAACTTGACGTCGGTATTCCACATATTGCAAAAATGGCATGCCTGCATAAGCGCCTATCAATTTTAATGGCAACTTTTAAACGTGTACAGTTATAATCCTATAATCGTTTCTTTTTTCGGTCAATTTATATAAGTTTATAGCAGCGAAATGCCTTACGTAACACTTATCTTTCGCTGCAATATTTGCATAAACTTGTTATCAAACGCACGCACACACATGGCTTTAATACTTACAAATCCGTTTGATCGTTATATCAGGAGATATTTATTAGAAACTGTAACACTTTCAATATTATTAAAAGATATAGGTCCTGCTTAGGTATCCGTTCCTACGGGACAGGTTCAGTGGAAACACGCGCTATATCGACTACAAGAGTAAATATCGAGGACTTGGAATGTCGTTTATCGCTGTTCAAACATTCACGACCTGATATGCAAGGTGTGCCACCGGCCACGAGTTTAATTTATATAGGGGAAAACCTAAAATGTATTTAATAGAGGGAAACACATATATCTTTGGTGGTTTTTTGGGGAAAATAACAAGGAATAATATTTATTACTATGGCTTTATAGTAGATGGTACGTTTCATCCTCTTTTGTTTCAGTTTCTTATGTTTCGCTTTCACAAGGATGGTATGATAAATACCTGTGCAAAGGAAGCCAATTGTTTTGTATTTAATAAATTTATTTGTCGACGTAATCTCTTTGTAGCTTTATATACTTAATCCAGTGATGATTTGTCAAACTCTGCAAGATAGGCATCTGTTTCAGTAATGACCTCTTCATTTGCCGTGAACCACTTTCCGCCAAGCCATTTTTTCAAGTTTGGAAAAAGAAAGAGGTTACAAGTCAAATTTGGCGAATATGGTGGACGGGGCACCAATTCGTACCGTAACTGAACTAGTTTTGCTGTCGCAATTGCCGATCAGTGGGCCAGGGCGTTATCATGATGGTAGAGAATTTTTTTCTTGGCTAGGTGGGGCATTTTCCTTCCCTTCTTCAAATAATCAATTAAGATTATGCTTTGAGAATCCCAAAAAATCGTTGCCATAATTTTTCCGGGTGATGGAATCGTCTTCGCCTTCCTTGGTGCACGTTTGCCGACTGACCTTTGGTTTCTGGCGAGCGGTGACGTATCTACGTCTCATCTACAGTCACATAACGCCGCAGAAACTCATTCATATCAAAACATGTCCCAACATTGCTTTGAATCTATCACGCGATTCCATTTTTGATTAATCGCCAGCAGATGCGGCACCCATCTCGCCGATAGCTTTCTCATGCTCGATTTTTCGTGAAGGATGTTAATGTAGATTTTGGCACAAAGCGCCATTTGTCTTCAAACACGGGTGCTTCTCATTAGGGCATTAATGACCGGAAGAAATTGGAGTGAAAACCAATTTCTTCCGGTTACCGCTTGCCCAGATTTATCATTGGATGGAGATACATGTTTGCGCAATGAAACCTTGGGGACAGAGAGAGGCTATATAGGCCGCTCGAAAATAGAAAAAAAGGTGTTGCCGGAGCGCACGTAGCTGAACGTCATCCGTAGCGCTAATGACACCGATTTTACATGTGGCATTTTTTAACGTTACAAAAATGTTTAAAATAATTGCATACGGGGCTTTATCATGAGCGATAGCCGCGGTTAACAATATACTCAAATTGGAGGTCCTTCAGAATAAATGCTCCCTGGTTAAACAGGAATACACAACTGTGTGAGGACCTCTAAATCCAGCCTTTGCATGAACATCTCCGTGAGCTGTGAGAGAGAGCGGGTAGGTCGTCTAACTCACTTCTGGCGTACACGGTGAAGGAATCCATAGATCGTCAACCAACCCCGATGTACAGTTGTGAGAATACCTAATAAGATGTTTTAAGGTGGCATTTCTTCTGAAAGTAAAAATATTAAGAAGATAAATACATAGATCCAACTAAATTTCAAATTGAGACTAGCCACAAAGTTACAGAATGTGCAAATAAAAAATTTAATAGCGGAAGAAATATATCAACACCTTAAAAAATGCAGCAAATGAAGCTTTAGGATGCAAAAGAAAACACGAAAATAGAAGTCAAAAATGGCGAACAGAAAATATGAAAACATTAGTAGGAAAAAAGAAAGAGGCTTATAAGAGGTGGCTAGCAACACGAAATGAGAAAGGTCATAGATTATCACATGCAAAATTGAATAGAGAAGTTAAAAAAGAAGTAGTAAAAGGTAAAAATGAAATGTGGGAAAGAAAATGTGCAGAGCTAGATAGGTACATGGGTGGAACAAGAGCAGGAGAAGCATGGAAAACTATAAATTCTATTTGGACAGAAGGAAAAGAACGCACTAACATAAAACTAATAGATATGAAAGATTGGAAAAAACATTACGAGGTGTTACTAACAGAAGATAAATGGGAATTCCAAGGAAATGAGTGGGAATAAGAAACAGACCACACACAAGTAGAAAAAAATAATACAAGAGTTAAAAGATGTTCTGAATAATTAGAAAAACGGTAAGGCAGCTGGACCTGGGAACATCCCAATTGAGTTGATGAAGTATGGACCAGATATACTACATGACGCGTTGGTCCAAATTTTTAATAAATGTCTGCAGTAAGGAGAAAATATTCCAGATAACTGGGATGTTGAATATATCGACTCAATATATGTAAAGGGAGATAAGAGATTGTGTTCTAATTATACAGGCATAACTGTTACCAGTTCAATTGGAAGGTTGTATGGTCGAATACTAAAAAATGAATAGAACTAGAATATGAAGCCATAGAGGAACAAAATGGATTTCGCGCAGGAAGGTTGTGTACAGATAACACATTCGTACTACAACAAATTATTGAAAAAACGAAAGTACGGAACCTATCAACCCATCTGTTATTTGTCGATCTAGAGAAAGTTTACGATATGGTACCTTTGAAAAAACTTTTCCAAATACTGACGAAAGTAAGCCTTGGTGAGGTGGACATGCGAGCTATCACAAATTTTTATAAGAATACGAGGAGTATGGTCAAAGTCAAACAAGGAACTCTTATATCAGAATCATTTCCAATAACAAAGGGGCTTAAACAGGGGTGCTGTCTGTCTCCAATCCTATTTAAAATATACATTCAAACCGCATTAGGAAATTGGAGAAGGCAAGTGTCCGAAATGGGAATAGATGTAAACAATAATAAATATCTAACAAATTTGTTTTTTGCGGACGATCAAGTGGTTGTCGCGAATGATGGTGATGAGATGGACTATATGTTCAGGAAATTATGGATAGAATAAGAAAAATGGGGCCTGAAAATGAACATGGCAAAGACCAAAGACCTGATAATAGGAAGTGAGGAAGAAGATCTTGACCTAGAAATGGGAAAGGTCAAAAGATGTAAGGAATACAAATATCTCAGTAGTATAGCATCGAATGAAGGAACTACTAGAAGAGACAGAGAATAAAATTCAATAAGCACTTTAAATTCTTTATTATGGTTTAAGGATATCAAATTAAAACAAAAATGATAATCTACTTTCACAAAAAGACAAAAAAAGAATTGAAACTGCGGAATTGGATTATCTGAGAAAAGCATGTTGTGTATCTAGGACGGAACACATCAAAAATGAAACAATTAAGAGAAAGACAAATACTGTATATTCTAGTGTAGACAGGATAGAAACGAGACAGCTAGTGTGGTATGGTCACGTAAAGAGAATGGACGAAAGGAAATGGCCAAAAAGAGCACTATATTACATACCACAATAAAGAAGAAGAAGAGGAAGGCCGGCAATCGCATGGGAAGATAATATCCGGTATATAATGAAATTGAAGAAGAAGACTGGAGAAATAGGAAACGATGGCGGTCGAAATGCGAGAAGGAGCAAAGGCCGTAGGAACCTCGGTTGTAAAAAATAAATACATAGAAAATTCGGACAGAGCGAATAAGCTGTCACATAGTGATTAGAGAGCAGAAGGTCCATGTGGTATTTTTTAACATTACAGCATATTTACGACTTATCGGTCTAAATTTTACGTACAGGCTGTAAGAATGTTTATCATCAGTTGTGTTAAAGCAATAAATTTACGATTAAAACCATGAAGTCGACTAGCAGATGCTTTGAGATACTTTTAGCAGTAAACTTAGAAGATAGATATATGAAGAAGGGCATTTAAAATAGTTTTATAATAGTGAATTTTGACAGTGTAAGATGTTTATAGACACTCAAAGAACTAGGCACATTATTTTGTATCTTTATATATATCTGCAGAAGCAGAATTTGGATCGATATCGAGAGGCGATCTTAAAAAAACCATTACATTTTATTTAGCGAACATTCCAAATCCACTCAATGCACATTAAAACGTGCCTTTTTCGGCTCGGAAAACGGACGAAGTATTTACGAACTTCACGTCCGGTCCGTAAGATGAAAAATTTTTTTGATCTCGTCCACATGATTTTCGATCTTTAATCTTCCATTAAAATTACATACGTTACACTAACTTGGAAGTTTGGCGTTGGCGTGTAGCTATTACGCTCGCTCTATCTCGCTCATCCGCTCTCTTCGTCTTCTCTTCAGAAAATAAGTACGTCCGTTGATCATTGTGTTTATTGCCTTACACACTACCGCCATTAATATCGTAAAATGTAATTAAATTTAGGTGGCCGTTCGCAGAGAGAATTTACGTTTATTCCTTTCGCTGAGAAAGAGAAAGAGACGGAACGAGCGAAGTTATTCGTGTATTCACCGCGCGGAGTGTCCTAATTTCGAGGTTAACGAATTGCCTTGCGAGTGTATTACAACTTTTACTTGTTTCAAATAAACGAAGTGACGAAGATGACGACGACGACGTCGCAGGCTATATAGGTACCTGCTAACTCGAATCTACCGAGCTCTCGCTGTTGCTTCTATATCGCTACGTAGAAACGATGGTCGAACGGGATGCTTGGCAACACATTTTCCGTTAGCGAAAATCAATATTAATTTTGTGCGAGGCTTTGGCTTTAAAGTTTTGCTTTCGCGTTTGAAATCGTTGCGTATACGAACGTAGACTGTATGCATAAAGAATTTTACTATATTAAAAGTAAAGAAATTTACATTCTTAAAAGGAGAAAAACTTTCACTTCCTTCGTTGTTGCCTTTGTATAATAAACAACTCTTTTGGGTTTTGTAATACCACGAGCAATTTGGTAATTTACTAGAACAGACGTTATCACTTAAACGACAAATAAGATAAAAATTTTAGAAAGGAAACGTACAATTGTTAAACCACCATGAGACATGGGTCACGGTGTTATTTGGAACTCATACAGCACCAACGTAATGGGTGATTTGAAAAAAAAAATGGAGTAGGTGCAATTACCTAAAAATTCGCAAAATGATACAAAATAGGAACAAAATTGATCTTATCATAATTCAGGGCATATATAATTCATTTTTGAGCCTTTCCTCGCTAGCTGGTTTGCAATTTCATTGCCCGCTATGCCCCTGTGCCCTGGCACCCACACCAGTGTGACCTTTTTGTGTTTAGACAGAGCCATTAGGGTTTGCAGGCACTCCCATACTAGTTTGGAGGTTATATGATAAGATGCTAGTGCCTTTAAGGCTGCCTGATTGTCAGAGAGAATGTAAATCGTCTCACCCTGCGGTCGCCGACGCAGACTCTCCCACGCGCGGGTTTGTATAGCATATATTTCTGTATGAAATACCGTGGTGTATCGCCCAAGTGATACACATACTTTGTATCCCTGGCTTTCCTCATATACACCAACGTCAGAATTAGTGCCCGTTTTGGACCCATCTATATAGCAGACTAGGGTTTTCGGTTTTCTCCCCTCTCCATCCCTCCATTCTTCCCAATTCAAGAAAACTTTAAAAGGTTTGTCATAGGAGATCCTGGAGATTGTTGTATCACTATCCATACCATAGATCGGGTTTGTTACTATTGCTTCTATTCTGGTGTGCCCAGATCTTCTGTGGGATCTCCAGTTGCTAGTATTTTTCAGTTTGTATGTTCTCATTCTGGCTTCTCCCTTGATATAAATCTCAAGAAGAGATAGGTTCAGCATGGTTTCCATAGCAGCTGTTGGAGTGCTTTTAATAGCTCCTGTTATACATAGACATGCCAGTTTCTGAATTTTCGAGAGACTAGTTATCGCATGTTTCTGTGTGATCTTAGGCCACCAAACCAGACAGCCATAAGTGAATATGAGAGACTAAACCATTGAAAAAGAGAAGAAGAGGAAGACTAAGAGAGTCCTGGGACCGAACAGTTGGGAAGATTTTGACACAAAGAGGAAAGACGTGGAAAGAAGCGGAAGAACTTACATACAGAAATAAACCGAGTTGGCAAAAGTTTGTGAATGAATAGTGATTTTACCCACCCCTACACTCTATGGGTAAACACGGATCCAGAATATATATATATATATATATATATATATTGTAGTGGGATGTTTCAACGTGAACAGCGTATGTTAAATTCATTATAATTAATATTATATCAAAATTCGCCGAGATTAGATTTTAAGAGAGTTTAATGCGGAACTTGAATTATTTTCGATTAATATTCGAGTTCCGACATTATTGATTATTTATATTATCAATCTTTTCTTAAAAAGAAAAAAGACTCGGTTAATGACATGTTACAGGGGAGAGTCAAAATCTCAGCTTATTTTAAGTTATTTATATATTAAAGACATTATTTGTAAAAATGACACATACACACACAAAAATCACATTGTATTTGGAAACGATCGTTAAAATTCCTTACGTTACTTACGACACCGAGTTGGAAGTTCAAAACATCAAAATTTAAATATCAAGTCATTAGATTGGCAATGTTAGGGACGACGAGAAAAAACAGAAGTGAGCAACGAAAAACAATTCTGACAGATAACAACATCTTTCCGATTGACTTTTAGAAAATTGAGACAAAAATGTTAAAACATCGTGAAAGTCACCAGTGCAAATATATAAAAAAACATTTCAAGTGAACTATAAATGATATCCAAGATTGTTAACGATATTTAATCAGTTACAAAATTTTAAAAACCATTTGAAGAAAGTTAATTGAAGAAAACCATCAGAGGGCTTCCAAACAAGGGGACTTTACGAAGCAGAGGGAAGAAGGAATCAAAAATAAGAGGATTTCACGAAGAAGAAGGAAAAAAGAACCAGGAATCAGTAGGGTTTTACACACACACACACACACACATATAAAAAAAAACACGCCACAATATAACTGTAAGTAATTTTAATTAGATTAAATTCATTTTTCCTTTGTAAGTAAATACTTAAAATAAAAAACAAATTATCTCTTCAATTCAAATCTTTTAATTAAATTTGTCACATAACAATATATATACATATCTTCCCGAGTTAATGCAAGATATTCCATTAGCGGAGCGCAATGATTTGTGGTCGAAATAAGATGGTGCTCCACCTCATAATTCGCGGTTGGTTCTAGAGTATTTGAATGGCGTATATCCCAATAGATGGATTGGTACTAAAGGTCCTATTCATGAGCCAGCTGACTCGCTCGACTTGGGTCCACTGGACTTCTTTTTGTGTGTCTCAGTAATTTATCTTATGTACCTAGTAGTGATTTGTTCATGATTGTTGGGGATTTTAATTTGCCAAATCCCCTGTGGATTCACAGTGGGAATTACTTAGAATCAAGTAGCTTAAGTAATAATAAAAGTTGAAATTTGTATTGTTACTTATGATAGTTGTTTTGGGAACTTCCCGAAGAATTGTAAAAATAAAGAAATAAAATGAATACTTTGAGCTTAAAGAAAATGTGCGGACTTTTCCTAAGGTGCACTAATAGTACAAATTATTTCTAATATAAACATATTAAACCTGTAGATATATACTCCTAATTTTTTTTTATGAATATCCAAAAGGTTATAATAATCATATATAGCATTTCGTGTGTAGGTGTATTTTTTGCTTTTCCGTTATAATTATAATTCGAGTATGTTTACCTCGCCTAGCCTAGCTTAAATCAGAATGCAATAATCGTAAAGATGTTTTCGCCAAGAAGTAATTTATAACTTTATGTTTTGTTTCTGTCTGGCTGCAAGTCTACTTTCGTGATTCGGAACGATTTTGGCTGTCTAGATCGTATTTAGATAGCCCGTCTGGAAAAATATTTAACTAATCTATAAACAAATAACGTGCAGGTTTAATTTCTTTTTAGTACGGATGTTCTATCATTTTAGCCAAATCAATTCTATAAGTAAAATAGTTTTAGTCCGTGGTGTGGTTTTGTTGAATAATATTTTTAATTTAGTAATGTGGCATTACTTGTACTTAATGTTCGGTTTACACCTAACGTTGTCTGTAAATTATAGAAGTTGATTCATTCCACCCCTATCATGGCGATCTCTTTTATTATTGGAGATAGATGGTAGGTTTAAATTCAACAAGGTTGCCAAATTTTGAGCTTGTTGATGAACCGGAAGAGAATATGAACCTGTGAGAGAGAAAAATGCCCATTTTCTTCCTCTACCTTTAGCACATTTATTTGTCCTGGCAGAGGAAAACTAAGAACGCCACTTTCGATCCTTTATCTAACGGTGTACTCGAAATTTTTATATGACATTTCAGTTTTTTCAAGCCATTATTAACTTTCCTATTTCCTATAAAAGAGGCTTTTCTTCTGATTTCAACTATGTATAACATGTCGATACAAGTTTTTGATATTATGTTTTAATTGACGAAGAAAGACATTTTAAGATTAAATAAAATTTCAATGTGTCAAACATTTCTATTATCGTTTACTAGTAATAGCAAAATATCGTACACCAACGAAGAGAAACGGGATATGTTAACTATTTTTTATTCATCGAACCAAAATACAATAAAAGCGCGTACAAGATATTTTATAATTGTATCCAGATCATTTTTAAATATCTTGATAGAAATTTGGTCGAGAATGGATTGTTTACAAGCTGCGTAATGTTTACGAATATACTGAAATGTTTTAAACCGGGGAAATTGTTCAAAAAATTGGAACGCCAACCTTCACTTCTACCTTGTGTTTTTGCTGTGATTTGAATATTACACACTTTTAAATTTGGAACACTTTCAAAATACGAGTTACCTCGATGAAAGCTTGACCAAATGTAATCAAATTAATTGGCGTCCCTTCACTCCATTATTTTAATCGCGATGGCGATTGTTTTATCCGTAGCAAATTTTGATAATACCCTTCCAAATACAATTTGATATTAAATTTTCAATAAATAAAGTTATGTATTTTAAAGTAGCATAATGGAATACGTAGTTGCACGACTGTATGACTGAATTCTAGAAGGAACACTACGATAGATATTTAATTTATGAAATTATGTTCGAAATACCCTTGAATTTAAACTGTTGTTTAATGTAGGAAGATATTCCATTGATTTTCAAGATTCTCGAAATGGGGAAATTCTACAGAAGAGTAGTTTCGTCCCCATTACCCCACATTTGTCGTTGTCTGGACTTAATTAAACTATTTAGTACGCCCACTCCGTAATCGTAGGCCCGGGGAGGAGTAGAGGCTTTGGAAAAAGAGCTGGTATCCGCCAGAGGAAATTTCACATTGACCGTGTGTCAATACTGAGTACACTATACGTGCTTGAATGACAGCTGCGCTCGACGATGTAAATAAATACCACTTCAGTACATAGGATATGATATTTAAGAATTAAGAAACCATGCGTATCTGGTCCAGTGAAAACCCTCATGTCACAATATAGAAACCATTATGAAAAAAATGTTTGGATAGCAGCATAAATTGAGAAATTTTTGTGAAATATGCCACACTGTTGACATTTTCCATTTAATTTGACCATTATCGGCCTTATCTTGTACATTTTATCGTTTTGATTTATTTGTAAATTATCGGCCAAACGTAAATATTTCCTGTATCAGTTTAAAGGTAATTTTACAAAGAAATTGCTAGCAATATCAAAAATATAGGTTTTATTTAAATAAATCGAAAAAAAAAAACGTTTGAATTTCGATAAATTCTGCTCCTTATAGGCTAATATGTTGTGCTGCATTACGGTGTCACAGTACTTTTAATTTGTGAAAATATAGTAGACTAGGATCCGTTGATAGCGTAACCTTGTCGCATGCTGCACTATCGTTCGGCAAATGTCAATGTTAGACCATTTTTGGTGCTGGGTGAGATGAAATGAATGAAAATATTTGTTTCCATTGACAATTTATCTTTCTTGCTTTATACAGCAACAAATCAACAAAAATAGTTCAACTACTGCTTTTTGTTAAAAGAATAACAAAAATCGTTTCCCTCTATACAAACGAAACAATTAATTAATATTAGAAAAAGTTCTTTAAATCAGCAAATGTCTGTATACACCTTTGGCAAAGAAAACTTAATTTCTGTTAATCCATCAGTCTTCTGTTTCATACATACCTACATGCATTATAGAATCTTACCTTAACTTACTTTGTTCAGAGTTGCACAACAACTAATACGTCAATTTAATCACTCCCAAGAAAGGATAGGATTACAATTAGGACAAAAGGACTTCCAACTATTATGTTATAAGCGTATAGGTTTCTGCAACATTGTTCCCTACCGGCCTATGCAACTTCTACCTAATAAGGAATTCTTGTACGCAACTCGAAGACAAGCAATGTCGAACTTATCCATATATTATGTTCTCGATCTTTAAAACAATTTTAATTAGTTACACACGCACACAAGCCTTACGTAGGAAGTTAAACGAGCCGATAATTTATGTATTTGATGATTACGAATGACATTCGCATCGAACTTTAATTAATTGTTCCTGCTCATATGTTAATGAACTCGTTGAAAAAGTGGCCCAGTCGGTGTAGGAATCTATGTATTCATATGAGTGCATGCATGTACTATGTGTAACTACTGCAGCGGCCGTTGTCGTGAGTATTTACTTGCGATGATTTATGCATATGATGGTTCTACGAAATCGTAAACAGATTGAATTATAGCTTATTTGTTAAATAGAATCGGAGTGATTTATTGGGTAATGATTTCGCTTTTTTGGATACTTCTTTTTTTGATGTCTTATAGGAAGTCAATATTTTTTTTGAAGAAACAAGTTTTACTTTGGTTGATTTTCAACGAGGACAACAAGAATCGATGTTAGAGAATCCGAAGCATCGAGAAAATACACCAATTTATAACACCTAGTTAGAAATGAAAGGATGATCTTTCGGGTAGCTAAGAAAGATCAAGATATTGCGTGTACTTTCCTTTTGTTTTCCACTTATTGGATGTGCTTTGGAGTGAAGCCCTTTGCATCTTTGAGAAACTATTAACCCTAGAACGGCCAAGGGAGGGGTTCGCCGAAACTAGATGTCAGTTTTTTAGTAATATCTTCTATATCGCGCTAAGGAAAAATTGAAAAAAAATGTTTTCCTCAGGTTTGTAATGATGTACCACACGGTATTGTAACAATTTTTGCAAGGTCATAATTTTACCTCTTTTAGCAACTGGAAGACTGAATCTATGCTATTCTATGACATTTAACACCACCAACAACTGTACAATATTAAAATTTACTGAACAACAAGACGATTACTTGACAAACGATATTCAATTTTCGAAATAATGGTAAAGATACAACTGAATTTATGCTGTCAATTGTTGTAGGAAAACTGAAGATTTTAGATGCGAAAAATGTGAACAGACGACAAGTTATTTATCCGTTCCACCATGATCGTCGTTGACTGGATTTCAAATAATCTCCTAGTACTCTCGTTAGTAGCTAATAATAGCAAGATAATAGAGCTAATAGCTGCCAGTTCCATGTTGAAAATTATAACGTTACAATATATACATATTTTTAAGTTTAGTTGGTTTTCAGTAAGCTTATCTGAACAAATTTGTCTCTTTCACCATATTCTCGTTTTATGTCTTTGCTAACCAATACACAGTATTATTCCCTTTGTTCCTTCTTTGGAGTGTAAAATTTCCGTCAAGCATTCACGTCCATTTATTCTTGCAAAGAATATATTTTTCAATGACAGGACATGTACTATTAAAATCGCTGCGAATAAATAATATCTCTGCAGAGTTATAGCAAACAATAGAATTATATAGTAAGTAAGTAGTACCATTTGTTACTTGTCAGAATAGCATACATCACGCAGGAGCAATTATATGTCTCTTTTTTTTTAATTTCAGATTTGGCTACCGTTTCAGTGACCTTTATGAATTTTACTATTAAATTACATAAATCATTTCTATGTACGCAATTCATCATTCGCATAGTGGGTACCCACCCACCTATTGCGGGTGTTGTTCGCATTACAGACCTGCAAACCAGTAACAATAGCGCCAACTAAGTAACCTTAATTAATCTCTGTCGAAACACAGTTATATAGTACCCGATTTTTTTTTGCTTTTATTTTTCTTTCGTAAATGTGTACCAACATATATACCTTACGGGGGGAATGTAACGTCGTCGTCAAGGTGCACTAGACTACCTTGCAAGGTTTTCTCGTTCGGCAATTCGCGCGGTGAAAGCGACTTACAACTGTCGTGACGTCATAGCGTTTACACTTGGTTTCTACCGTCGTTCTTGATGCTTTGCTTGATACTTTGATGTTATTTCCAAATTAAAGAACGCTATTCGTCATATAAATTGAAACGATTGAGAAAGATCACTGGTTACAATTATAGCAACTTAAAAGTGTATGGCTAAAATATTTACATATTGTTAGTTATTTGATTGTGGAATAAAATCTAATTATAAACTCTTCAACAATTATTTTGTTTCTTATTAATCGTGCCTACTTCAACTTATTCAATAATATAGCTGTGAGTTGTCCTAGGGTAGCCCGAAAAGTTTCCAGGCGAGAATGTGCCCAATTCATATAAAAAGAAGCAAAATGCAGTGTAAGAATTACAGAGGAATGGCATTGTTGGAAGTATGCAATGAAATACTAGCCGAGTGCATAAGAAGAAGACTGAACAAATATACGGTGGAAGAAACAGGGGAATACCAAGCAACGTTTCGAAGTAATAGATCGGTCACGGACCAAATTTTTACACTAAAAGAAATACAAATGACCTGTTACGAGCATAAAACCTTACTGTATGCAATCTTCATAGATTTCAAGCAAGCCTATGACAGAATGAAAAGAAACGAAATGTACCAGGCAATGAAGGAATTAGGAATATCAAGTAAGATGATCAAGTTAGTAGAAATAACTTTGGAAACAGCAGAAAACGAAATCGTATGGAAAGGATTTAGCTCAGAGAAATTCGAAGTAAAGCAAGGGCTTAGGCAAGGGGACTCCCTGTCTACGGTACTTTTTAACCTAATATTAGAAGTAATAATAAGAAGATGCAAGATAAAAACAAAAGAAACAATTTTCAAAAACGATCATCAGTGTTTGGCTTTTGCCGATGCCTTAACGATTTTAACAACACAAAAAAGTGAGCTTCAAAGAGTCACAAGAAGGATAATACAGGAAGCAGAAAAATTTGGTTTGGAGATAAATCAAGAGAAGACAAAATATCTAGTTATGGGAGACACACAGCAGACAACAGAAAGTTACTTAAAAGTGAATGTAAAAGAAGGTGCTGACTACAAATTTGAAAGGGTGAAGGATTTCACGTATTTAAGAGTGAAAATAGAGGAGAACGTACAAGAAGAATATGAAATAAAGGCCAGAATTACAAAAGGAAACCAAAAGTATTGAATGCTAAGAAGTCTATGAAATCTGGAAGATTTAAGAAAGTGGCAATCTCTTTTCCCATGTTTCCAAATTTATTTCTTCTTACGTTTTGTATGGTGCATTTACCGTTGACATAGTTGATAAAAAAAGAAGGGGTTACACAATTTTCTGGGCGAAGGCTTATGCACCTTATGTACATATTTCGTAACACTTTCCTGTAACAGAAAATTTCCGTGTTGTTTTGGTTTTAGTATCTTTAATTGTGACTAAAACGGTTGATCCAAAATCATTTATATCTCTATATTCCAACTTGTCCAGCTCATTTCTTCTGCTCCAAGCTCCCATAATACCGAAAATACATGTGACCTTGGATAATAAATATTTATTGTCAGGGGCTTCTCCAATAAATTGCTTTATCTCATTTGTGGAGAAGGTTTTAGCCTTTTTGGCTACATACCCGTCAGATCTTCTTGTTAATAAGGCGTCTAATTTGGGATATTTCGTCAAATCCACTTTATGTTTAATTGACAACGTAGATTTTAAAATTTTAAAATTGAATAGTGAGTTTATGGATAATTCATCGAAATACACAATTAAAACGTTTTCTGAAAAGTTGCTAACCTTGTTTTCCTTTTTCCAATCCATAAATTGGGAATAAAACTTTTCATACGTCTTCCGGGATTTTGACGGCAACAAGTCGTTTGTTGTCCTGTTGGCGTGTTCGGTAATTTCAGGTGGTGTTAAATTTTCGCTATCGCTTTCATCAAGAGACATTTTCACTGATTTTAATTATTTTAATAGAACAAATTAGGAGAAATGTTGCGAAAATGTTATCCCAACTGTCAGATTGTTTCTCGGATGTGCATGGCAACTTTTATGGGTGTAAGATGTATTTCTATTCGTTATGAACTTGTATTTTAATGAGAACTTGTATCTTAATGAACCTTCTTAAAATACAGGTAGTGCATATTTTTGATTAGAATAAAATAAGTCATACGTAAATGTTATTTACGTTTTTATACATATATAGATATTAGTTATACATAGGTCTGTACTTATGGCAATTATTCCCGCATACCATATGGCGGTAAATAGGTACAATACATTACAAGTATTCTGATGGCATGCGAACAATCGGCCATCGTTACCATGACTACCTTTCGTTATTCTGTTGGACAGGTACAAGTCTTGATTCCGTCTATAAAACGATTTAATTTAAAAATAGACTCCTGCATTAAATATCACCATGACCTTCCGTAATACTGCTCGAGGTTATAAACCACACCATACGTCGATTCTTCACATACTTTACGAGTGCTTGTTATGCTTTCGTTCGCGATAGAGATATCTCGTTTGTATGTAAGCATTTATGTAAATATTTTCGATTGTCGCTTACGCGTTACGATCATGCCTACAGTTGATACCGAAAAGGCCAGCGAATACAATCCAAAATATATGTAAATCGAGTGCATTATTTCTAAGAAGATAGCAGGCTGAATAAATAAGGTTTTCGATTTATTGTAATGATATGTTCTTAAATAAAGGAATCAAATTATCTCAGGGTTAACGTTTTTTATGGGATCTACTTATTTACTTTTGCTTATCGGAAACGAATAAAAAATGAAGCAATTTTTTAATGTACCAAAGAGACAGAATTTTTATTTTGAATTCAGCATAATTATACACTCACAGACAAAAATATTGCATATTTTATTTTCGGTCTTTATTGTTTTTCTCTTTAAAACTGTTGTGATTTTTGTTGCGAAATCTTGTACATTGGAGTGTTTTACGTTACTGATAATCAAATAAATTACATATGGAGAATTTATAGCAAATTCGTGGAGAAATTATTAAAACAACAAAAAAGCAACATTAATTACCCATAAACATAACAACGCAACATAATAACATTTTAATACTTAGTACTTCCTCCTCCGATATCTTGCATCCTCCTAGGCATGCTGCGCAAAAGATCTTTGATGATTTCTTGAGGAATTGGATTCCATTCTTCCTGTGCAGCAATTCTTAATTCTGCAATTGAGTTAGCAGCTGGATTTCGTGCTCGCATATTTCTTTTTAGAATGTCCCATAGATGTTCTATGGGATTTGCGTTAGGACTATTTGCTGGCCACTCAAGCGCCCCAACCCTGGCATCCTCAACGTACTGGATCACTGTCCTTTGCGGCACGGGCTCGGGCATTATCATGCATTAGTATAAAATTATCGTAGCCAATAAAGCCGGCATAAGGTAAATATGTTCTTCAAGGATGTTATGTGTGTACCAGTCTGCATTCATTCTTAAATTTACATCAATGAGTTCCGTGCGACTCTCCCAACTAATACCGCCCCATAACATAATGGAACCGCCATCAAAGCTAAGCTTTTGCGCAAGATTACATTCTGCGAAACGTTCTCCTGATCTTCGGTGTACACGACTACGTCCATCAGGCTTCCATAATTGTATTCTTGTTTCGTCTGTAACAAGAATTTTTCCCCATTGATGTTCATTCCAATTAGCATGAGCTCTTGCAAATTCTAGGCGTCGAATTTTGTGACGTGGGAGAAGCCAAGGAACTCTGGCAGGACGTTTTGGATTTAAGCCGACCTCCTTAAGTCTCCTTATTACTGTTTTGACAGATACATTGACTTGTCTTGTATTTAATAATTCATTTCTAAGATGCGGTGCTGTAAGTATGCGATTCCGTAAAGATTGAAGTCTCAAATATTGGTCATCTCTTGGCGTTGTACATCTTTTACGTCCTTGACCACGCCGCCTTTTGTATTCTCCAGTCTCATTGTGTCGTCTTACTGTACGAGAGACAGTCGATTGATGGATGTTTAATCTCCGTGCAATATCTTCTTGTGTGTACCGTTCATTAGAAAAACAAACTATTTTAACACAATTTATGACACTTAAATGAGGCATCTCGCTAACCGAAACTACACACTTGTACACTAAAGCTCTGGAAATGTCATTCGAACGACCATACTGCATGGTGAATGGAGATCAATCAGTGTTTTGGTCTCCAAGGCACATTACACCAATTTATAACGTTTTATCGTTACCTCTTATTCACTCATAAAAGGCTATATTCAAATATTCTTTTTTTTCTGTAATAAACTGCATAATACGTAGAACACTCCAGTGTAAAAGATTTATCAATAGAAATCACAAAAGTTTTAAAGAAAAAAACAATAAAAACCTAAAATAAGATAGGCAATATTTTTGTCCGTGAGTGTATTGTTTTTGGACGGAGTATGAATTTTGAGACAAAGAACCTATCGTAATCCCTAACCGACAACTATTACCATTTCTATTATTTGTTCTATTTTTGTTGTATGGATTTTTTCTTGTGAATTGTTCAGGTATGTTTGTATTCCTACTTTAATTGTGTTTTGATTAGCTGTGTTTCTAAATGTGTATATGTAAATCATTAAATTCTCTCAGTAACTCGTAGAATTCATGATATGTTTTAATTTGTCGTGTAATTGTAACATTTCTTACTTCAAAGTCAAAATGTATGCAAAGAAATTCTACTTTATCTCTCTTCTGGTGTTTATCAGCTAGTTTTAGCTGATAGATGCTGTACTATGGAGTACTTGTGAAAGAAATATGATTCCTTGCTGCTGTACTTTGCTGGATCACACCTTCTCATTGTCAGGTTGGTCTTCATCGTTCACTAGACCGCTACTCCCCAATACTTTTTGAGGAAAGATGCCAAATGTCCGACAAGTCTATCGAATGATGGAAAACCATGTCGCAACTTCTTCCTACAAAAATGAACGTATACACGTAAAGGTGTATTCTGTATCTTGCAGGTATGGAAGGAGGACTTTTTGCAACGACTTGTATTCTACGGCATTCTCACAAAATCCGTTGAATTTAAAAAAAATATTTTTCACCTTTAGGTTAGCTTTTTGATTGTTTACATTGAGAATTATTGCCATTTATTATATTTTCACCTCCATATGAGTACGAGAACATTTTCCCGTCTTAACCATGATTAATATCTAAAATGCTTTTGAAACCACATATTGACCCACTCTGGTATATTATACTAATTCATAATAAAACTTGGAAATTTTCTTATTTCTTTTAACAATTACCCTAAAAACATGATGATTTAAGCGATTTATATTCTTGTATCCGACAATGTGGGAAATTCCATCTCTAAGTGTATTGTTGTACACTCAATTTTGGTAATAAAATTTTGTATAACATGTATACTCTGCATTCATTATCTGTCTGGCCAGTCAGCGACCTTGTGCGAGGCGATATTTTTAGTACACTTTGGACTCAATACGATGCCTCTTATCTACGAGTGACCAATTGCATGTCCTATTCATTTTGCGGAATTTGAATCTTCGAAATAATAAAAAAACAAACTGCACGCCATATACGAAAAGATTCATGCGGATAACTTTGACCTTTCACTTATCGTTCCGCAAATGAATCGAATGCACGTATAACGTTGTCTAAATTGCTCGGCATATCTCGGGCAGAAAATTTAAACGACTAATGTAAATGTATAAATTGTAAAAAACACGCGTATCTATATCGCCTTCAATAATGCGTTTGATCCAAAATAAAGGTAGAACTTAATGGAGAGTGTGAAATATATATAATATAGAACTCAAACAACATTTTAATCTATAATGGATAATACTTGTAAATGTTGTAATTCAAAATCCAACGTGGCTTAAATACTTTTAAATAGAAAAAAGTGCATTTATAATCTAGAAAAAAAATTAAAAAATGTTTTTTTCGTAGACTTTTCAAAAGTGTATCCCACGAAATCATTTTTAATTATTTCGCGGTGTTTACACTATTTTATTTAATTTTTTTAAATCTAAATAATGGCATATTCTGTAAAAATATTGGAATTTATTGTATATGATGTTTACCATATATAAATAGAATATGTAGTTAGATATGTATACGTATTTTTAGGTAAATTTGTTTGAACATCTCCCAATGCTTTATTTATGGGTTTTGACTCTGGTTGAATTTCATTTATGATTTCCACTCATTAGGAGTTTTTCATTATGTATTTTCCACTTATAATACCAATTTCCAATTTCAAGAAAGTATTTTAAACTTCGTTTAAGAAGGTATTGCCAATTAAACACTTCATTTGCATTGCTGACTTTGGTACTACATGCAAAACCGCTTGATATCGGCTCCCATCGATTTCGATTGGTAAATGTACGCTGCTGAATGTTTCAACCTGATCGCGCCTATTGCTAGAAGTTTTGTACGGAGTGGTGTGAATGTTGATGCTCCAATGCATCATCACTCATCACACATGATTAAATTTACTGAGCTCCCAGTTTTTAGCAGAGTACGAGATCCTATGCCGTTTTCTTTAATGGACATAAAAATCTTTTCTAATCCTTCGTCTTCTTTTACTTGCGTTGTTGCTCTGGAGCGCTCACCTTGATTAAAGCCAAAATTGTTCTGTGCTTTTCTTTCGTTTTACAGTCTTTCATCTTATGGTTCGTCGCACCGCAATTAAAACAGTGTGTGGTTTTATTAGCGCATTTTCCATCCCTTTCAGTTTCCTTTCTTTTCTCCTTTACATCGTAGTTTAACATATTGGACTTCATTGTTGCATAAATTTCCAAACGCTTCTTCAGTTCACTGCTTATCTCCGCCCCATGTAGGATAACTGTGTTGTTTTCTTATTCAGGTATCCCATTTACAACATATAGTACCAAGGCTTTCTCTTCCACATTCCCTTAATTCGCAATACTTCTTCTTGTTCTTCTTTCATGTAGTCAACTGTTGATGAACTGCAGCATTATTATACTTTTGACCAAGTTCGGCGACAATTCTTCTCTTAAATTTTTCCCACGATTTTATCGTTGCTGCGGAATCTAGCCATATTTTAGCTGTTTCCCGTAATAGCGTCTTTGCGCATACTAACATCTGTAAAGACGTCCATAAAAACAACGTAAAGTTCTCTTCTACGTTTTCAATCCAGGTTTCAACTCGATGATTTTGTTTTTCGTCAAACACTGGCAGACTATCCTGCAAATCTTGTATTTTGGTACTGCCTGTTTCCGTTGTAGCAACGCATTTTCTCTTCTTAATAACCTCAGTTCCTTTTCTAACAACTTCCCGTTTCTTCGTCTTTACATAGTTAGACAACTACGTTTTATCTTCCTTTGTAGATGAATCGGTACTTCTTCAAGTTATACTCTTGGTTCCCGGGTTGGAACCACGTCGTTGTCGTAGCTTTTGCCGAAATTTCGTCCACACTCTTATGGAACATCTTCAGGGCTGTTATTGCACACCGACTGGAGACTATTTATTCCGGAGGGGTTTATATAGGGTTTGTGCCGGGTCAACGAAGCGGAAATGTTGTGAAGCGTGGCGGTTGCTAGGAGGTTTGGTCAGTTGAGGTTTTCACGTGTGATATAAGTGGTAGCCATCTTCGCGATTGAAATTGTTGGGATGTTTGAAAATCTCTACTGGTTCACGGATTTCTCTACTGTAATAGTGAGGGTTGCGAGATAAGATGCGGATGGAGTTAAACTGGATTTGGTGCCCAGTTTCCAGTCTACGCTCAGCCAGCGCGGGCCCGGTTACATGCAACAACCGCATACATCAGTAACACGAATGCCGACTGATCGCTTTGTTCACAAATGTACACACTACCGCACGAACATGGAATCTGGCAGACACCAGGGGCTTCCAGATGATTGCGATCTTTGATGGAAAAGTAGTCTGAGAGTTTGAAATTGGGTTTGAAGATGGTTTTTATGTTGTTCCTGAAGAGAATCTTGCTGATGCGATAGGTGGCACCATGGACGTAGAGTAGATACGCTTGCTTACAGAAATTAGGGTCAGGTGATGGGAGTTGCTGTGGAGAAGGGTTGGTATAGCGGTTAATTGTAATTTGAATATCTTTCCTAGAATAATAATTATTATGTTTAAAGTGTTTGCTCCGGATATTTTACGTGGACACTGTATTACTGTATTCTCTGTATCCTATAAGTTCTTGAGATTCATCTTTTCTTTCTCAATGTTTTACAAAATTAGTTAAAATTGATAAAAGTTAAAAAGGTAATTTTTACTTTCAATGTCTACTTGTTTGGTGTCCCTTTTCACAATAGCAATCATTCTACTTTAATAACTTCTCGGACACTTTTCTTGGTGAGTATACAACTTTATTCACACAATTGTCAATCTCATAATTCTAACCTTTCCACCAAAGTTTATCAATTTTACAATACCAATAGATATTATGGTATCTTCTGCAACTTCTGGCGACTGGCTTTTGATAAATAGTCCTTTTAACTGCTCAGCTTTAACCACTAGGCACTAATTTTCGATTGACATTTACTCCATGCGAATTTTCAACTTTGTCTTTTTTTCTTCGCAACTTTTCTTTCAACTTTTTACCATTTATTTTCAACTTTTTACAACTTTTACGTCCTACTTCTCGATACACTACTTTCAATTTTTCAACACTACTACTTTTTCATCGACAACGTGCGTTGCCTCCGATACATAAGGTCTCAGCGCTTTGACGTCAGCAGGCTGTGATGTATTTTGAAGTAGGTCGTCGATCATTCACACATTCAGTTCGTTTCTTGCGTTTTGAATTGGTTATATACCTGTAATGTTTTTCTAGTGTTGTATAAGCGATAGAACCTTTTCTAAAACGATAAAAACGGGATAACCAAAAAACTGTGGCGTCGGCTGTTTTGTATGTTCTGTTTGTGAGTTACACTTCGTAAAAGAAGATATTATTTATTTTTCAACAGCTACAGATTCAAGGACCAGTGAAACTATAACTGTAAGTTTAAAAAATCCTAGGCTTAAAGAAATGCTATTCCAACTCAATTCTCTAACTGTCCGTTGTATTTGACAAAAAACATGAAGATTTTATTGTTTAAATAGTTTTATGTTCTTACTATTTGACTCTTTAAACCGGAAGCACTTCAAAACTTAAAAAAGAAATGCAAAAGAATCGATTCCTTTACCGCTTAGGCTAATATCGTGCATGGCGATATATCACCAACCCAGCGTGACGTCATCTATGAGCGCTCGGATCTTGTTATATCGTAAGTAACGCCACGTGTCATGTACATAACCGCTTTTCTTTTTCGTACTTGCTACTCGCGACAAGTTTTTCTTTTCTAATATTCCAGAGGAGTCCCCAATTTTGTGGGATTCGGTAAAGAAAAACTCATTCTAAATTAACTTTATTAATCTAAAGTAATACTACAACGAATAATGGCAAGTACATAATACGCCGCCATCTTAATTCTCTCCCTACTACTCTTTTTCCTTCTTCTTCTTACCTCGTAGGTTAGTAATTGCCATACTTTAAGTTATCGTCGTGCTAAAAGCATTATTTCAATTTAACTCATCTTAACATTCAGGGAACATCATAACAAACGACAATGAGGATTTCCGAATTTTCTCTCTTACTAATCAGAGTTTATATTTCTACTTCCGTTACTTCCGGACGTCTATGTATTTAGATGAACACAGAGTACCAATGCTCAGTTTAAATACAAACTCAAATACACTATGGAAATGTTTTTCTTTTAATTAAATAAATAGATAATCGGGGAAAATACATTTCGTATATATTCGTAACGCAAAGCAAAATGGTTCATTCACCTGTTTCCTGTTTATTTAACGACTAATGCTCCTGCTTACCCGGAAACATCGAAAACTCTATCCAATTAGCATGTAATTGGTTCAGTGAACAATCTCTTTTCGCTGCGAAATATTGAAATAATTAATATTCCATAATATCTCTAAATAATTTTAATATACTTTAACATAGATTTTATTAATAAATTTCGTGTCTTCAATGAATAAATTTTATCAACTTGCGTATTATTCTAATGATATTCCTTTTTGTAAACTAATAGTGAAAGCGATCTGTCTTGTAATAGCAACAGTAGCCGTAATAATAGTAAATTACTAGATAAACACCTCTAAAGCATTTTAATCTAATATTAAGGCTTAATAAAAACATGAATTCAATTTCGTGTCACGCGATTGGTGAAGCCAGAATGAAAAAGGTTCTGTGGCCGCGTAATAGTTGATACATCTCGCGTTTTTTACTTCTTAAGAAAGAAGTGATCGCTTAATCGGTTATTTAAGGTTTATAAAAACCTTAACTTCCGTTCAATTCCGTTTTATTAACGGATTAGCAGTGTTTTGTTTTAGGAGTAACTATTGCTGTATATAAAAAATATTCATTTTAGTTTGAATGTCTAGGTATACGAGTGATGGATTTGTAAATACACAAATAAAATAAATAGGGGTAGAGCTATACAGTGTGGTAACCACTTACGGAATAAAATTAATTTTGACGTTATTTTAGAGTTTTATGTGAAATAATCGAATGGATCAATTTTTAATATACAAAGTATACCTTCTAAATGAAATTTGAAATATACAAATGATTCATATAAGTGCAGTACAAGATAAGTATTTTTTTAATGGAACATCCTGTATATTTTTATAATTCTCAAGTCTCTTCGATGAGCTGATTTTAACGACCTATAACACTTGTGATCTAACTAGTCCATTATATAATTACAGATTATTGAAATATTTTATTGTTTAATGTTACTATTTAACATATTAAATGTTTCAAATGTTCTCCATTTACCTGTTGGTAATAAGAAGAAGTCAAGTTACAGTGACTCTGTCGTCTAATTTTGTCTCAAATTTGAGGTGAAACATTCCTTATTTCTGTTTGTATTCTTTGTTGCATATACTCTATTCTTAAGAATGCCCCACAGAAAACAGTCCAATGGCGTAAGATCTGATGATCTAGTTGACTACTCAATACCATCTCTTCACCCTATCCATTTATTAGGAAAGGGGCTTCATTTAGGTAGTTTCTTACAATTTCAGCATAATGGGATGTAATCTTTGTAACATTGGTTTAATGTTTAATGATGTTTCGAATATCCAAAATAGAACGTGGTGTCGTGTTTATAGTCTTCTATTAGGAAAGGCAACATTCTCATATAGCTAACTACTGCCAAAAAATTTCAAATGAAATATATTTCTTTGGATATGAACCATTCACATTCAAAACTATTTAAATGAAATTAGGACAAATAAAATGTCAATATCGACTCCTTAATTTCACAGCTTTGCGAAAATATAAAAAGATCGCAATTACAGATTATATTGTTTTAACTACGATTGTCGATACATACCGAAGGTAAACAAGATCTGATTTGTTCTGAATTTAGGCCAATTAGTATGCTACCAACAGTGGTTCGAGGAGGTTATCGAACAGATCGCCAAAGAAAAACTAGAGCAATTCTGAATTCTTGAAAACCACTTAATATTTGCCGACGTTCAATCAGGCTTCAGAAGGAATCATTTTTGTTAATCGTCCCTGAACTTAATACGTACAAATTGGAAGGACGAAATAGAGAACGGCAATTACATTTTGTAGGTTTTTCTTGGCTTGAATGGGTTTTGAAACGATTGACAGGGATCGATTATTCAAAAAGCTCTATAATTATGGAATAAAG
Source organism: Dynastes maya (assembly GCA_029619315.2). Lineage (NCBI taxonomy): Eukaryota > Metazoa > Arthropoda > Insecta > Coleoptera > Scarabaeidae > Dynastes > Dynastes maya. The sequence continues at coordinate 13,132,164 of JAROYE020000002.1, read as the reverse complement.
AACACTGATCTTTGATGGATGAAGGATTACATGGTTGAAGAGTTGAAAAAGAAGCAACTAGATTCGGAAATAAAGTGTCTAAATCGATTAAGGTTCCTTTGGGAGTTCTTCGGGGTTCGATGTTGTGTCCGCTTCTGTTAATTTTGTACAGTAATGACTGTAATGAGTTAAGTTACATTACACAGGAGTATACTATGAAGCTTTCCGCAGATAATACGCTAGTTAATGTTACATATAGTGACGTCGAATTTTGATTATTGTTCCACCATCTAATCTAAAGATGAAAATAGTTTACCTACTACTGTAACAGAAGTATGAAGCAGCCATAACACCGATATGTACTGTTATGTTATGTTCAACGTCGTGTTTACGACGACAAAAATTTCTCTCGGTTGTCATTTCGATACTGAAGTAAATGTCAGGCTGGCCACTCGTTGGCAACCAAATATCCCTCTTGCGGGGATAATTGGTAATTTTTGCGTTACCATTTCCCCCCTTAGCCAACGGTCCTTGGGGCGAGGAAGGTAGAAATTAATTATAAGTCCAGATAACGACGAGTGTGGGGTATCATGGACAATTTTACTCGTTTATCAATCTTCCTATTCAATTACTTCTTCTAAATTAATGTAAAAATCGTCTGGAATAAGCAACAACGTAAATTTCAAAGCACAACAGATAATATTTCCACAATTAAATCCTTATCTGAAAGGTTTCCATAAATTCGTAGTGGATTTTCTCTTTTAAAGCTTGATGGTGACAATACGTATCACAGAATCATCAACAAACAACCTCCTGGTTAAGTCATTGCATTCGTTCTCGAGTACAAATATCATTTAGATTGAAAGTCATCAAGAGGTAGTTTCTATTTAGGCAAATTATCAAAATTGGCTGTGGAAGAAAACAATCGCCGGTCTTTCGCGATTTGAAATAAATGAAAGAGAAAGGACGCCTCAATTATCATCAATCTTTATTCGGCCTTGGTTGAATCAAAGTTTGTCGTGAATAAAATCCAAAGATAAGTGTTCGTGGTGTATTGAAAGTCATTATTAGACATTCAAATTGGGTTAAATATCAAGAACAGGCAGTTCCTGTGGTGTGTATTTAAACAGAGTGTTTATTTACATTGGCGTCGGTCGAAAGTTTAAAGGTTAGTTGATTTTAAAATCTTAGAAATTCGTTAATCTGATTTCACTAAGTTACAAATTCATTCAAAATTGCCACAAGGGTATTTAGGGATACCCCCGAACCTACGAAAATCATTTAATAGAGTTAAATTTGAAAATTTAACAAAATTTAGAGTAGAAACCCTGAGAAAGATATTTCAGTACCTTCTTTTAAGGTGGCCTTGAAAACTTCTGGGCGAATGCTTCAAATGATTTTTTTCTGTACAGTTTCTGTGAATAATTTTCCTGTAAAAAGAAAGAAACTAATAAAATAAAAACACATAACAGGATTTACGAATAATAAATCTGATGAAACGTCATTTATAATTTAAACTTTTTTCTTGAGATGCTTAAAGATAACGTGCAACCTGTACATGTTTATCCACCGTATTTACACAATACCTTTCAGTTTAAAATAATTTACAATTGTTTAGAGAGGCTTATATTGCTTTTTATGTTACAGACTTGCTTGTAATTCATCAGCTGTCTGACATATCCGGTTTCATTTAATGTAGAGATTGTTTTGCATGCAAATTTGCTAAAAGGAAAGTCTTTGTGAACAAGTCAATATACTATAGGTACAATAAACTCAAACCGATTTGAATAGTGGGATATAAAGGTGTGTACCCACAGACATATTTGCAACCGTGTCGTATTTGCAGTTTATAACCTAAAACTTATTGATAACGCTGGCCACGAGCGGTACCGCGCATCGGCGTAGAATCAGTTCGGACCGAGAGGAACGGTAGTATTACTTCGTCTGCGGAGCAGTACGGACATTTTCGCTGCCGGTCATTTGCGCAATTGTTTATCTGTCCTAGAAAAATTATGATTTCGTCAGCAAAACGACCGCGGTCGGACAAACTTCGAAAATTTATTGCAGAAATTCCAGACTTAATATATGAAGGTGCTAAAATTAAATGTGTAATCTGTAAAATCCCGTTAATGTGTTGGTCCAGACAACATTGTCTACGACACGTAAATAGTGAAAAGCATGTCTCAAAAAGAAATTGCGCACGAGACAATGAAAAATGTATATTTAATTTATGCGTTACGTTTATCGCATGTAATATACCGTTTAATTTACTAGACAACGAACCATTTATCTGCTTTTGGAATAACTATTCGGAGTGCAAATTACCAAGTCGAACATCGTTACGAAGAATTGTGCCATCTGCGCGCGAACATATTGAACAAAAAATAAAATCGGAGTTGAAAGATCAAAAATTGTGGTTATGTGTCGACGAAACAACAGATCGGAAGAAACATTCTGTTCTTAATGTAATGGCACGCAAATTGGAACCTTATCAATCGGCACCTTCAATTCTATTAGTCTCCAAACGAATACAACAGTGTACTGCCGAAGTAATTTCAAAGTTAGTGTTAAATACATTGGACAAGTTTGAACTTTCAACAAACCAACTCTTGATGTTAGTGAGTGATGGTGCTGCAAACATGCTTTCTGTAGGCCGGTCTTTTAAAAAGCATTCTGCTAATTTGTTACATATTACGTGTAAAATTCATGCTCTCAATCTTGTGGCGGATAGTATCAGAAAATGTTATCCTGAGGTAGACGCTTTAATAGCGCATACCAAAGCAGTATTTGTCAAATCACCGAAACGTATTCGCGAATTTCACAGACTGTGCGGGGGCACAGTCTGGTATACGGGGCCACCAGAACCTATTCTAACTCGTTGGGGAACATGGTTGCAGGCCGCGTTTTATTATCATAAATATTTTGACAATATTAAGAACGTGGTTTTACAATTCGATACAAAGGAAGCTGCCGCTATTCAGAAAAGCCAGTCGAAATTTCAAGATAGTCAGGTTAAAATGGATTTAAAAATCATTCACGACAATTACTTCGGGCTAGCAGATGCAATAGAAAAATTACAAAATCCTGCGGTGCCGTTAGAAGAATCTCTACAAATAGTGCAACATGTTCACGCACAGCTATGCGCGATTGAAGACGCAAAAAATATTTCTGTTCTAGAAAAATTTGAAAGTGTTTTTGAGAAAAATTCTGATTTTGGCACATTAAGACACATTTGTGAAGGTGCGTCAACAGAATCGTTAAGTTATTTGAAAGATTATTTTACTTACGCAAATATTACGTCACTAGATGTAGAACGTTCGTTCTCTGCATATAAACGCATTTTTCCTCATGCCGTACTAGTTTTGCCGAAACAACAGTTGAAACATATCTAATGTTGCAGATATTTAACAGACATTATTCACTTTGTGATTTCACGGAGGACTCTTAAAATTGTAAGTGTTTGAGCACGTGTTATTTAATTTATATTTAAAAGATGAGCGAAATTATTTGCGGCAGCAAACATCTCTATTAGCAGAATAACTCTAGTGGAACGCGATGCCTGGTCGACTCTACGCTACTGCGCGGTACCGCTCGTGGCCAGCTTTAGTTATCATTGCTAAACTTGAAAATGATAACGAGAATTCTCCATTGGTTACAGTTTTTGAGATGCAGATGCTTTTTTGTAATTTCACTTGTAACTTAGCACTGTGTATGTAATGTTCGCGTAATTAAGATAGTCTCTGAATTTATTGAACGGATCTGTTGGAGCACCATCATTATAAATGGTAAAATTTTAGATAACGTGCTTTTCGATTTTCGCGAAAATTTTTAGCGTATGACCTTCAAAAGGACCCCCAAAGTCACGTAGAAGCAGTAAAATGTTTGTGCAAATACCTTGTTCAGAGGATACAGGACCTCGAAGGTGAATTATATGCAGGTTGGGAGCATTGTTAAAGGTTGGTAATTTTTTTTTTCAATTTGATTTTTTATTGAATTTCTACTTTTGCTGGGGTTTCTTTTGAAGGTGGCGCTAAAAATTTTCGCGTTATCTAGAATTTTACCAAATATACATACATACGTTCGCAAAGATCAACAAAAGTAAGAAATTCAATAAAAAAATTAAAAGTAATTCATCAAATTGAAAAAAAAATTACCAACCTTTAACAATGCTCCGTACCTGCATATAATTCACCTTCGAGGTTGGCTTCGAGGTACTGTATCTTCTGAACAAGGTATTTGTACAAACTTTTACTGCTTCTACGTGACTTTGGGGGTCCTTTTGAAGGTCATACGCTAAAAATTTTCGCGAAAATCGAAAAGCAATCTAGATTTTTACGTAGTACAGTAGTTTGCACTAGGATGATAGATACACTAGTTTTTTTATGCTTGTAGTTTCATCTATAGTTAACCACAGTCTTTTACTTTTTACTTTACTTTTCAAACATAGTGGGTGCTTCTAGGATGGTCTCTTGTAGAACTATCTTCAAAGACCTAAGGTTACTTACAGTAACATCATTATATATTCTAGATGTACTAGTATACGTTAAATCAAATGAAGATGACTTTCTTAAAAACAGTGAAATACATCAATATAACACTAGAAATAGAAATATGCTAACTATTCCTCGACATAGCCTTACAGTTTACGAAAGATCGCCTCAATACATGGGAATAAAATTGTTCAATGCCCTTCCTTCAACGATAAGATCATTAAGTACTGTACGAAGTTTTAACGCTGCAATAAGAACATTTTTGTTAAATGGTCCGATTTATTCGTTGGAAGAATACTTTCAGGCCTGCACGTCCTCGACTCAAAACTAAAATTCCTTTTTTTATTTTATTTTTATTAATGTATGTTAAACGTAAACTAAGTTTATAACAACCAATAACCTCCATGAATGTTATACCTGATATAATAACTATCGTTCAAACTATTTACTAAAGATCACCTTATCATACGGGTATAAGCTATACAACAGTACTTCTTACCAGATAAAACCGAGTGCAAGTATTGCAATAAATGAGTTAACCTCTTTTAAGTTAATCTTTTGTCGTATAACATATATAACTATTGCATAGTTACTTTCGTACGCATTATGTATTTTTTTTTTCTTTGTGACTTGTCTTATGCCATTGTGTGACCCAACAGACAATTCGTTTTGTTTCATACTTTGTACCATCTTTTGTATTTTTGTGTGTTTCAAAATAAAGATTATTATCATTATTATTATTATTATTCATATAATTCTTAATTCTTTCGCGCACTGATGATAAATACCTTCGTCCAAAACTAACGACACGATTTTTTCAACCGGTGTATTATACGCACTTAACATCAAAGTTATATGGTCTTTCTCCAGTTTTTTTTTTTAATTTGTGCGTTGTACTATTCGCGTATTTCCTACAAATTTGTGTTTTCTAACATAATAAACTCTTGTCATAATCTAAACACAACACTTCTTTTCCATTATATTTTGAGTATGAGAATTACCGTAAAAATCGTTTTACACTGTCAGCAAACAGGCGAGTTGATGTGTTTTTATGAACTTTCGACATTTTGACTGCATTTGGTGCAGACGCGTATTCGTAAATGAATCAATAAGCAACTTCACACAACAACAGCTGCTCAAATTCTAAATACCTATAGGGCCGGGAGCGGCGGCTAGAAGTCGCTCGCTGGTACACGCCTATGATAGGGAACCCAGAATGGTGGTCTCTAGTCGTAAATTTAATCGTCATTTACATAACAATTTCATTCATATTATCTATCAGTAATTATTAACCTGGGCAAATATGCGGTAACAGCCAGAGGCGTGGTGAGCGCATAAAAGTTTACACATAAAATAGAAGGTAAGAAATAAATTATAAAACGTGCTGAAACACTTACCGTTTTAAGCCTTCCGTGAAATCACAAACTAGGTAACATCTGCTAAATATTTGAATCATTAGATATGTTTTTACAGCTGTTTCAGTTAGGTGAGTACGACGTGCGGAATAAATGTTCTTTAATGCCAAAAACGACCGTTCGACATCTAGCGATGTCATATTTGGATATTTAAAATAATCTTTGAAACAACTTAATGCATCTTTACACGCACCTTCACAAATTTGTCTTAATATAAGGAAATCGGAGTCTTTCAATAAAACACTTTCAAATTTTCGTATTGCACACCAATTTGTTTCGCCTTCTACAGCGCATAACTGTGCGTGAACATCATTCACAATTTGAACAGAATCCGCTAGCGACATCGAAACATTTTGTAATTTTCTATTCCCTCCGCTAGTCCGAAGTAATTGTTGTGAATAGTATGTAAATCTCTTTTAACCTGACTATCTTGAAATATCTCCTGGCTTTTCTTGATTGCTGCAGCTTCTGTTGGATTGAATTTTAAAACTACCTTCTTTACTTGATCAAAATATTTGTTGTAGTAAAACGCAGCCTGCAACCATGTTCCCCAACGTATAACAATCGGCTGTGGTGGTTCAGGTAAATCATGACCCAATTTGTGAAATAGTCGGGTATGTTTCGGGGACTTTAGAAACACTGCCTTTGTACTAGCAATCAATGCATTTACTAGTGGAAAACATGTAGGAATCTTTTGTGCCGCAAGATTTAGGGTATGGATTTTACACATTTTTTTTTTACACATTTAAGAGATCGGCCCAAAGAACGCATGTTTGCGGCACCATCACTCATAAACATTAAAAGTTGCTTAGTTGAAGCTTCAAATTTATTCAATGAGTTCAACACCACCTTTCAAATATCATCGGCAGTACAATTTATAACTCTTTTGGAAGCAAGTAAGAAGGAGGATGACGGTCGGTGTGGTTCCATTGTACGTACCATTACATTAACCACAGAATGTTTTTAGCGATCTGTTGTTTCGTCCACATACACATACATTACATAAAATAAGAGTAACACATAAATCAAATGTAAATTTTTCTTGGTCTCGTATGCCACTTTTTGCAGAAGAATGCTGTTTGCTTTCGATGTGACGTTGATAATGGCTTCTAGACTAACACATTAAGGGGATTTTAGAAACTAGACATTGAATTTTAGCGCCATCAAAAATTAAGTCCGGCATGTCCACTATAAAGTTTTTAACTGTGTCTGCCATTGGTCGTTCTCGCGACGTACCTAACTGCGACATTTTTAAAGCAAACATAAGCGTACAATTACGAAATAAGTTACGACAGACTGCATGTACACAGAACTACTGGCATACAGCATCCATTTAGTACTGACGCTGTGAACGCGTGGAATGAATAATCGCCGACTCCGCACCACATATCTACTACACTGACTGTTACCGCTGTTTGCCCAGACTAGTAATTATTTTTATACGCGTGTATCCTATAGGGTGATTGATCTAATATTGTAATGATTTGATAACCTAATTGCTGGAAACGTGTCTGGAAAGCTTTAACGATTGGTGGTGTAATTTGAATGGCGGAAATTGTATATTTTATTATTTATTTGATACGTTGTAACATGTTAGCAGAATCATATCAAAAGCAGTGAAGTATTTCTAGAACATCACAGATAGAAATTTCCAAAGAATTAGTTACTTCTAAATTAACATCTGTTTCGAGGTTATTTTCTATGTAAAAGAAGGTATAAATCTATGTAATCTATAAATTTCATAGGATTATTTATGCGGTACCTTTCTGTACGTAACCTCAAATAATATAAAAGGAATCAGTTACGTTCAAACGATACATTTTCTCGATTTCTTAACAGTATCTGAAATGCTATCCTACATTTCTTAGTAGCGTTTGTTTATTTTACAAGAGCAACCGTGGATCGACAAAAACTCAGGCGTTCTTCCGTCCTTATCGCACACCCACTAGCCTTTACATCTAGTATTACGCCAGACACCCGAGTAAGATATCCATAAGTTATGTACTCGGGCTCCAGCAACAGATATAGAAGCGACGAATGAATAGAGGAACCTAAATAGAAAACCTCGGATGATCTATAACGTCTCATCAAGTATGCAAATCCATTTTGCTGAAATATATGCTTCTCTCCCTTCGCTATATATATATTTCGTTAATTATTAGGTGCTAAATATTTATCAAATTCGCTGAAAATTGTTTCGAGTCTGCATTTCGATGATGATTCACAAATTTATTGAAGAACTTTACACAAGAATAGCCAAATACACTAAGTTTATGTATGAGGTAATTACAGTTTGTAAGACATGGAGTATTGTGATGATGATGTTATGAGAATTGTATGTATTTATCTTTACGCTCTAACACCAAATATTCATAATTATTGTAAATAGCAGCTATAGTAAGAAATATGGCTGATTTAAATTTTCCTATTGAGAGATACCACAATGGTGTTGAATATATTGTTATTTACTTAGATTCCAGTAAACCCTCATTATAGCGAACAGGCACGGGGAGAGGATAATGTTCGTTATATCGAAGTGTTCGTATAAATGAATTTTCATTAGTGCGAATTAGTTCGTTATAAAGAATAATAGCAACTACAGTCCCTGGCCAAATTACTTGAAACACTCAATATTTTGTAGTTTCTTTATAATAAAATATAAACTATACATGTATTATATTTTTTATTTATAAAATATATTGTAAAAATATGTAACATATGTAAATATTAAATAAGTAATTAATATTTAGTCCATAATCCATGATTTTTAATAACACCCTTAATTCTTCGGGGCATACTTTCAATGCAAGGTATGATTGTCTCTTTTATATCTTCATCGTTCTCCCATACATCCTTTATATTCTTCATTAATATTTCCTTTGTAGGGTTTTCTCTTTCATATATACTTTACTTTTTAGTCGATTCCATACGTTCTCGATGGGATTGAGGTCCGGTGAATTTCCGGGCCAACGTAAAAGAGGTATGTGATTGTCTTCAAAGAATTTCTTAACCTTTTTTGCCACATGGCAAGGAGCATTATCTTGCATAAATATACATCCTGTCGGTATGCGACGTCCTGGCTTAAAATACGGTAATAACGTGTTTTTTGACACATTTATGTACTGCTCTTGACGCATTGTACCTTCTACAAAATGCAAAGGGCCGGGTCCGCCTCCATCAATCACTCCCCAAATCATTATCTGCGGAGGGTGTTTTACAATTCGAAGAATCGTGGACTCTGTGGGACGTTCGCCAGATCGTCTACGAACAAATTGTGCTCGCTGCACTAACACACAGAGCGAACACTCGTCACTAAAGAAAACCTATTAAATAATGCAAACATTAATTCAGTAAAAATCATGTTGTTAAGTTATTCACCTTTTTCCAATTCTCGTCTGTGAAATGTCGATATTCTCTTGCAAAGTTGGGAGCGGATTTCATTTTTTCTGTTAAACGCGGCTTTTTTACAGGTCTTCGGCCCATTAGGTGATTTTCGCGCAATCGGTGCCTGACAGTTCTGCTCGAAATCTCTATTCCTCTCTCTTGTAAATTCTTTTGAATCATTTTAATTGTAGCAGATCTATTGCTCAAAGCCTGATGAACAATCTCACGGTCAGATCTCTTCGAAGTTTTTCTTTTCCGACCGCACTTTGTCCGTCTTTGTGTCGTTGCGCTAGTTCCTTCGTTTAAGTTTCTAGCTAAACGCAATACAGAAGGAGATACTTTCTGTAATTTTGCAATTTCTCGTTCTGAATGTTTGTTTGATTGTAGAAGAGCTTGTATAGCGGCCTTTTGTTCACTTGTTAAATCTTTCCCAGGCATTTTCTACAAAAAAGCCCAAATATTTCAATTTTTTTTTAAATTCCAAATAATTAATTATTAAGAGAGAGATAAAATAACAATTTTACCTTTACAATAACGATATATCAACACAAAACACTTAACGATACTCCACAACTTAGCTTCTATACGATTATGACGAAATATTTAAAAAAATATCGATGCATTCTCTAAACTGTGAACTCGCTAAATGTAAGTTGATAACTGAAATATTTATATATACGTGATTTAGTCTTCTAAATATTATTTCTCTGGTATATTTATTTATTGATACAATAATCTAGTCCCCCTATAAACGATCGGATTCAAAGCAAAAGAATATCACTATAATAGGATGGGAATTTCCAGATAGAGTCCCTTCACTATCAGCAAATCTTTGTACGGTATATAGTGCAGTTTACAGTTCAGCTCTCGAAGGAGGAATTATACTAATTTCTTCTTCGTCTTCATCTTCAGTCGATGAAGTGGGCTCCTCTGTTACAGGAACTATCTCAAAACTATCAGTTGTAATCAATTCGCTATCAATATTTATGTAGTTGTCAAGTGTTAAGGTAGTAGGTATTTTCTGCGCTTGTTGATGGTTTTGCCATTCTTCTGCCAATCCATCCTGTGTAATACATTTGAGTATGTACAACTTATTACAATATATAAATGAATCTGCACACAAATCTAAAAGAGGCAGCTCCATTACAGTCAATGTACTACACATACATACCTGCAGATCCAAAGTTTCTTTAACTCGCCCTGGTTAATAACTGAATCGCGCCTTTCTAAAACAATTTTCTATAATTTGTGGAGTGACATCATTCCAAGAATCAGCCAGTGCTCGCATGGCATGCAAGATATTCCACTTGGGCATCGCTTCATTTGATTCCAGTGCTAGAAAAGCTGTCCTAATAAGTCCACGATAACATTTTTCCAAAGATGCAATTATTCCTTGATAAAACAGTTGAAGTACGCTTGTCGTATTAGGTGGAAAGAAATCTTCAACTTTGTGGGCAGCACAGTTGTCCATGGTCAATAAAACTTTTTTATTTTGAGCAGCTATTTTTCTCTGAAGATCCGTGTACTGGCAGGGCAGCTGCGATCGATTGGTTTTATTGAAACACCTTGGATTTTTTGCCCTAGCAAATAATTTTCCAAATAACATCATTATACTGGATATAATGAGAGCTCTATTTGGTTCATATAACCGTGTTTATAAATAAATTAAAATATACGGCTCCATAAAGTGTTCGATGGACTGATTCTATCCGCAAAGTTTCACCCGTTTGCTATACAATCTGCACAATACATACATAAATATGAAAGAGCTGATTCTGACTCTTCGTTACTTCAATACGTGCACGCAATAATGCTAGTACAGAGGGCGCAGCGCTTGGTGCTGCAATTGGCCAACGTATTTGCTTGATAAGTTACGACCTGTATGCGACCGGGAGTGTCTGTTTTGCCTTATACTGCTGCCGATGCTATTGCCTCTGTACAGTCATGATTTATTGTCGGACATGATTCGCAAACTATTGCCTCTCACCCTGGATATGGATCCCTCCCGTCGATCACCGAGGGAGATATCGACGAGAAAGGGACTCCTGACGTGGTTAAAAGGGATGAAGATTCTAACGCTAGTTTCTCGGATTCTTTTCATATCGGTGATAAAATTCTAACACACCGTCTGCGTCTCTGTGATCTGTTGCATGTGTGTTTGTGTGTGCGCGTTATAGTTGAATTGGATTTAATCGAGTTCGAGTATTTGATTTTGGTTGAAGTTTGCTTTTCGGTATAAATGTTATGTAATACTTTTACGGAAGAAGTTCTACTTGTACAATAGATTTTGTTATTATAACTGTAATATTGTTAAGCGTAGAGTTATTAATTATATTTTCAATACACGTGGTCACTAAAATAGGCAATCTAAACAAAGACAAGTGTTACACCTGAGATTCGCTTAATTTGCTAAGGCATTGTGCAATTCTAACAATGATATTATTGGAAATTTCAACTTTTGTCTACGTATAACTGCAGAGAATTCTGTTGGGATTAAAACAAAGGTGAAATTATGTGCCAAAGCGTAATATTACATAAGTCTAATAGATCCCAAGAAATGGTTCCAAACAAACGCTTTAAAATTGAATGAAGAGGACTGTAAAAGGTTAATTGGTGGTACCCAGCACTATTAGCCATCTTAGGACAACTTTGGATAACAAGCTTTCATAAAAAACACATATATAGGAGCTGAGGAAGAACCTTGCATAGTCTGTATACACAATAAGGAAAATTAAGGCAACAACAACTTCTGAGGTAGCTCAAACAACATATCATGCTAAATTCCAAAGTAAATTTACTCATGTGATCTTCTTCTGAGAAATTTCACCACTCGTAGGAACAATTTTTATTCTTGGAGTGGAAGAACAGCTCTTTGTAACCTAAAATAAAGTGCAAAACATATTGTAAACAAAGGCAGATACTTATATTGTCCTGTATCGTATACACTTACCTGTATGAGGTATGAATTTAAATATTTACGCCTGTGTCTTGTGTTACACTCAACCAGGAAAACTCAATGGCAAATATCAATAGACTTTTAGAAAACCTAGAAATTTTATTAAATTGTAGTTTCTATTTCATTGAAGAATTCTTAAATGATCATTTTTGATGTGCTACTTTGATTTTCAATTTACAAGATCTATTGATGACGTTTCATGTAATGCATTGTAGTGGTTGGTTGTGACGAAGCAACCTGCTATTTTGCAACTGCTAACTATCCTAGAACGATTAAGAGAACCTATCAATGGAAAACTGAGAGAAAATCAAGCGGGTTTTGGATCCAATAGATCCTGTTCTGATCACATTCGTACTTTGAGAATTATCCTAGAGCAAACTGCTGAAAAAGAAGAAACAGTATCCATGAATTTCATAGGTTTCGAAAGAGCCTTTGACTTAGTAAACAGACAAGCAATGTGGGGAATCTTGAAAATGTATGGAATATCGGAGAAATATGTATTAAAATATCTTTCTCAGGGGATTTTGGGAAAATTGTTAAATTTTCTAATTTTAAACTAAATTAACGATCCTTAGTGGGTTCGGGAGTATCCCTGGATACCCTTTCGGCAATTTTATAACGAATTTCCAAATTAATAAAACGAAATTAATGAATTTTAAGATTCTAAAAGTAACTAACCTTGAACTTTTGAACGATGCCAATGTTATATAATCTCGCTGCTTCAAGTTCAAATCCTTACGCTAGCGTCGCGTCGGAAAAATGCAGAGTGTTCAGATCGAGCAACGAGGTAACGTCAAGTTTCTTGTGAAACTGAGAAAAACTGCTACAGAAGCTCATGCCATGTTAAAGGAAGTGTGCGGAAGTGAGTGTTTACCGTGCACACAAGTTTTTGAGTGGTGTAAAAGGTTTAAAGAGGGACGTGAAACGACCGAAGAGGATCCACGGCCTGGACGACTCTCCACATCAAAAACTGACGACAACATTCAGAAAATTGGTAAATTGATCCGCGAAAATTGTCATTTGAGTGTCTGAGCTCTTGCTGAAATCTCAGGAATTAACAAAGAAACTGTCCGTCAGATTTTGCATGAATCATTCAACATGCAGGAAGTTCGCGCAAAAATGGTGCCAAAACTTCTCACTCCAGAGCTGTACTGACCTTTTAAACAACATTGATGATGATCCAGAATTGTTAAACAGAGTGATTACTCGTGATGAATCGCGGTTCTTTACCTACAATCCTGAAACAAAGCGCCAATCGATGCATTGGAAGAGCCCATCACGGCAAAAAAGCGAAAATCAGCAAGTCTAAATTCAATGCCATGATGATTGTTTTTTTTTGATACGCGTGGAATTACCTACGTCCACTGGGTCCACGAAAGTCAGACAGTCAACCAACATTATTACGTCGAAGTTCTAACTACCCTTCGTGAACGAGTGAGAAGACGAAGACCCGATTGGTGGAAGAGCAAATCCTGGATGCTCCACCAAGACAATGCGCCAGCCCATTCCGCCTTGCCTGTGAAAACGTTCTTTGCGAAATTCGACATCACCATGCTGGACCACTCACTGCACTCGCCCGACCTGGCCCCCTGTGTTTTTTTTTTATTTCCTAAGGTAAAATACGAGCTTAAGGGGACAAGGTTTGACAGTGTGGAAGCGCTGAAAGCGAAAACGACGGAGGTTCTCAACAAGCTGACAGAAACGGACTTCCAGCACTGCTTTCAACAGTGGAGCGTTGTAGAGATCGGCAAGGAGAGTACATTGAAGGGGATAAACTTTGTAATGTAATTGGTGATCAATAAAATGTTTTGTTGCACCAGTCCGGTTATTTAATTGCCGCACCTCGTAGTATGTAGGTGTTGGAATGCGTTATACGTTAGACGACAACATTGTTGATGATTGAAATTGAGCGAATACGTCAAATCTCCCGTGCAAATGCAAAACCGGCTCTATTGAATTCATTTTTCGTTGAATAAAGATAAGTTGTGGCGGTTTTGACGTAATTAGTTCGTTAAAGTGGGATATTACCGCAACTCATTATGTTAGATATGCGTTGTGTGATTTAAATACATTAACTTACAAATAACTTTCTAGAAGTGTAACCTTTGCGATTCACATAATTTTTGACATCTTTTTCTCAACATTGGCAAGTACAACAAACTGTTTTTCATTGAACTGTTCTATATTCCGATCGCTGGTAGGAAAGATAAAAATAGTAAATATAAAGTAGTTTTTCTCAATACGTCAAAAAATTAAACCTATCAAATATCATGCTTTTGTTGTTGTTTTTCTTTATCGAAATAAATTCACTTAAATGGGCAAAAACAATCAATTGTTTAATCATATTTTTGACTTCGACAATAGAAACCTTCCAAAAAGAACTTGATATTTCTGTTGTTCCAAGAAGGAACGTGAACACGTTATTCTCACCTTACCGACCCTACTGACAACTAATTATCCCAAAAACATCCCGACTAAAAATCTTCCCCGTACTACTTATTCTTATCGCCCGAACTTCCAAGAAATTGAAAGTGTGCTCTTATTACAATTCCAATGAGCAGCGGCGTACGTCAACACCAATGTCCTTAGAAGTGAAATAGTCCTTATGAACTAACAAAACTGGGACGTGAAAGGCATAAGAAGTAATAGCGAATTTACTCTGTATAATGGAGAAGAACATTAAACAAGAACAAAGAAAGTAATCTTCAAGCAGAGGCAGTAAGAGATGATCATTTTCTCCACGTTGAAGTATATGGAAATAATAGTAGTCGTATCGTTAATTTTCCGCCCATAAAACGATATTATTGCTTTTCTAATTAACCGCAAAGTAAATAACCGTTTTATGCATTTATTTATTAGAGGTACGCGCGAGTTTTAAAGATACATATGTGTACTCACACACACATACATACTTGTTGTGTATTAAATAGGTATTAGAGAAACAAGAGGAAGTAAGAGTTGGAAAATATAACGTTCGCGTTGGCGTGTGTATGTGTATGTATTCGAATTGCAATTGTTACTCGGGTTCCGTGGGAAAGAGGTACAAAACAAAATAATTATGGCATCGATACACAACGTCCTATGCAATGTAAACGAGTTTAAAAACCTAGAGTAAAAAAAAGGAAACTTTGAGGTAATGACATTCGTGATTATGAGACAGTCGGTCGTAACGGACACTAATTAATGTAATAACTCTAGCGTTTCGAATTTTAGCCAATAATTTATGATTACATTGACCAGCGGATTAATCACTTTCACTTGTTCCAATTTCCTTTTTGTTTTATTGCGTTTAGAGTTATTTTTGCTAATGCTGACTAAAAGACGTCTGCGTTATTACAACAACAATAACAATGATAATAATACAATAATAATAATAATGTTTTATTTCCCAAAATTACAGGAAAGTTATATAAAAATAATACTATAACATATTCCAAATAGAAACGAAATTTATAAATTCCTCTACATCATAAAACGCCTTATTTAATAAATGTTTTTTTAATTTTGATTTAAACGTTTGTAGTGGTAACAATTTCATTTGTCATAGAAGCATATTAAAGAGTTTTATCACATTGGTATTACAGATTGCTGTGTTAACACCAATCTATGGTAGGGAATTCTAAAGGATGTATTACCTTGTTTGATATTTGTCAATGCAGATTGGCATTCAAATTTTGCTAAGCATTTACAGATGTAAACTGAAGGAACTATTAAAATGGTTAGTCTTTTAAAGAGGGATTTGCAGTGTTCCCTATCATTTGCACCTACATTCGCTCTCACGCATTCGTTTTAAAGGTTGAAAACCTTTTCAGTATGCGATGTACTACCTCAAAGTAGTATACTGTTATCAACGTTCCTGTAGAAATTGGAATAGTACATCAATTTAGCCGTTTCAACACCCGCCGTTTCTGCTATTCGTCCAATTTGATAAATTGCAGTACTTAATTTAACACATTACCAATTCCAACTTAAATTAGAGTCAATGTATACCCCTAAAAGCTTGACTGTTTATGTGTATTGCGATTTCATTTCAAACGATATATTTTAGCAATTTGCGGCGTGCTAACCACTACTCCGCGGGGGCCTTATGTGAGGAACGTTTACTCTTTAATACCTAGTCGTTATTTTATCTGCAAATATATCGTAATTTTTCGACAGAGAATTTTTAAAAATTATCTGTCGAAAGGTCGCCGTGGTGTACTGGTTAGCACGATCACCCGGCAAGTGGGAGATGTGAAGTTCGATTCCCCGCCGTGGACGAGATTTTTTCAGTAATTAATTATGTCGGAAATTCCAAGGAAAATGATAGATTTTTATAATTCATCGACGGAAGCCAAAATATATCAGGTTTCTTGCTTGGACCACCTCCTTTTTCTATTCTTCTATATTGACTTTGCTTGCAGTTTTTCTCTAAACACGGTGTTCTTCACCTTATTCCTTCTTGTTTTCTCCTATAATTTTCTGAGGAACCACATTTCATTACTTTGGAAAACTCAGGGTTGGAGTGGTTACCTTCCTGTTGAATGATCTTAGTTCCTCTCATTAATTTTTTCATCTGTTGTTTCATTTTCTTGGATATTTGAATCTGCTGGCTTGTTTTAAGTTTTTATGCCCTAAAAAATGTCTACTTGAATTCTATTATAAAGACCCTCTATCCATTGGTTTGTACAGCGTTGCGTTTGTTTCGAAGTTATGGATATTATGCAAAGTACAGAATTAAGAATAGTACTTCCTAATCTTGTTTGTTCTTTTTTCTAATCGGTATGTTACATCTACGTTATTTTAGTTTCCTTAATATGTCTGTTAGTTTATATTGATTCAGCTGATTATGTCGACAAGGACATTCTAACCGTAATCCAGCTGGTTAGCCTACTCCATCGCTGTTAATAGTATTATGTATGAAACAACATTATGGTGTCAAAAAGAACAGAAACTAAGCGTCTAAGTATCTGGTGATATACACTACAAAAGTTTATCACCTAAAAAGTTAACCTAAATCAGGGAGACCAAAATCTGCCACGAATGATGACAAAAAGGTAGATCTACTATTATCAAACGAGGAAAATCCGGAAGTCTCAACCACGCAGCTCTTGAGCATAACATATGCCAGGGATAAGTTATAAACATGAAGTGTGAAAAACTGAAGTCCTATATCATGTATTCCTGCCATGAGTTGAAGGAAGATGATCCAGACCGCAGGAAAGAATTTGTCCGTAAGATTGTATTTTCAGATGAAGCTACTAGACAAAATTATCGCGTTCGTTCTAGAGACAATTCCCATTGGATGCGCCAAATACGTATTCAATATCCACAGCAGGTAAGTACATGGGCATCTTCTCTATTGAAGATAGTCTTACTGGTCCTCGTTACTTGGATTTAATGAAAAACAATATTGTATCTACTATTGCCAGTCCTTACCCCCATCTAAACATTCCGCTAACTCCTGCTGAGGACATGATTTCAGCATGACGGTGCGCCTCCACACTATTCCGGAATTGTAAGAGAATATTTGGATGAAGTTTTTCCTAGATCCTAGACGATGGATAGGAAAAAGAGGTGCGATGGAATGGCTGCCGCGTTCTCCCGCCTCGGAATTTTATCGTGTAGGGTTATCTTTAAAACAGTGAAGATTCGTATAAGAAATGTATTATTTCAAATTTTTACAAGATTCTTTGCGATAATTTGGATACAGTTTAAAACACTGTTAATTGGCAGAAGGACAATACTTTGATCATTAACTTTAATCTGATTTTTTTTTATCTGTTCAATAACATTGTTAGAGTGTTTATTATAGTTATTTTTGAAAACATTGAATCTTTTTTTTTGAGGCGTCTGTTGCTGTTGCTGTTTTCATTTTTGATCTTGTAGTTGCGGCGTCTGTTATATCCAGAATTGTACAGCCAGTGAAGAAATACATTACCGGCCATAATTATCTACCCACCTACATTATTGCTTGGATTTTAGAAAATTATTTATTTATTGTTATTTAGGGGATATAACTATTTACCTCCAAGTAAAAGAGAGATATCACATTAAATAATTTCGCAAAAGACTCAATGTCGTACCTATTTATCGATTGAATCTCCTTAATTCGATAATTAGGGGTTCAGGTATGGTGGTGACAACACCAGCGGAAGATCGTCGAATTATTATGACGAGTAAACGGAATACTCGAAGAACTGCACGCAAATAAACGGCTGAAATAAATATTGAGCGTGAAAGTAAGTAGGTGGCTTATTTGGTAGAATAGCATTGCGTAAACCACTCTTATGTAAGCAAAGTAAAATAAAACGGCTGCAGCGGGCTAGAGAGGATCAACATTGGACAAATGACGAGTGGAAAAAATATTTTCTAAACCAAATTTCTTCGATTCCAAGAGAAGAACGTTCGTTCGAAGGCAGAAAGGAGGACGAGCAGCAGAATCATATGTAGTACCTACAGTCGAGCATGTAAGCGGATCGGTAATGGTTTGGGGTTGTTCTGGCACCGCATCCATGGGAGACTTGGTTAAAATAAATGGAATTTGAAGAAAAGAGCACTACCGGGAAATATTGGAAGCAAATGCCATACCATCGTGAATGAGAATAATCGGTAACTATTCTATATTGCAACATTATAATGAACCAAGACACACTTCTAAACTGTGCCGCGAATATTTAGAATCGATGGAACGCGACAGCAATATCAAAATAATGAAATGGCCCCCTCGAAACCTAGATGCCAATCTCATAGAGCTTTTGTGGGAGGAACTCGATAGACAACTTCCAAGGAATCGTTGTGGAGACAACTACAAGAAGCCTGGCTTAAAATAGAACCCGCTAGTCTGACAAAGTTAATAGAGAGAATGTCTCAAGTGAATGCTGCAATTATTAATAGTCGAGGTGGACATTTCGACGAAACTAAGATTGAATTTTTTTGGTGTCAAATAAATATTATAATTGAATAAAGACTATCAATTTCTTTGTTTTAACAGTATTTTGTTAAATGCAAAACTACAATTTCTTTTTTAGCACTTCCTTTATTTATGCGTATTTATTTGGGTGGGCGAATGATTATGGCCCATGGTGCATACAGAATATTTTATTAAAAAAAAATAAATGATATGTCACTTCGGAATAAACCGGAAATGAAAAGCTAAGAATTAGGTGTGAACACACGACCAACAATAATATTGGACCGATAAAATAGATCAAACCTGTTCTGTTTATTTCGCCAATCCGACTCTCAGCCGGAAAAAATGTCTGTCGTCTGTGCTACCGCCTAACGCGTAATATACATTCTGAGCGACAAGTTAGTCGTTCACCGACCGTCTGTCGTCAAGTTTTCAAATTATTGGGCTTTCTTAAATGAGAACACTCAAGTTCATTCACAAATAATGCATCTTTAAGGTACCTGAGTGGTTCCATATTTTTTGCTAACTCTGTATATCTTTTGGCTAATAATTACTACTCTAAGGACAATAACATTAGTTAAATCGTCGAAAAACACCCCCGACAAGTTTTAATGATGTTTTTCAACAGATCGTTATCTTACTTCCCGCATATTTTTTTGGAAATTCTAAACATTTAGACTTTAAATTGACGCCTCTCTCGCTGCGCCGATTTAATGAAGTTAATTAATTCGCACCCGGAAAGCTTCTCTCCGAGCTCAAACTTTCTCTCTATATACAATTCTCTCCCGGTCTCTCTCCTCACTCCGCGGGCGCGGGTATTGTTTTCAGTACGGAAAATGTACGTTGCATTTATCGCAACGCGCCACAATAACGGCAAATCGACGGCTCCGAATTGTCCGCAAATAATTTATGCTTATGACGAATGTCGAATCGCCGAACGCACGCCGAATAAATCACCCGTTCGTAAAATGGAAATTAACGTCGAAAGTAACAGCGACAGCAAGCGACAACAGCAACAACAAACAACAAAAGGGGTTTCAGTAAATAAATTTGCCGTTCAATATGTTTTGAACATCGAAACGGAATAGGAAATTAAACTTTTATGATCTAATTTAAGATTTAATTGGTTACATAAATTCAATCGGGTGTAATTTTGCATTATCCACGCATTCTGTATATTTAGCATAAAAGTGACGGCGAGAGGCTTTCGATCGTGCATACATTTAAATGCAAATAATTCATTTTATGTTTACTGATACTAGTAATTAGCTTAAAATGTCAAGGAATGAAGTAGCATCTGTATTGTTGAATGTGGGAAGGTTTATTTCAAAAACACTCTAATTCAGTGGTGGTTTCTCTACTTTGTGGGTGCAATTGTGCAGTGAACACCCAACAAAATTACATTAAAAAAGATTATTTAGATTTCATATATGCACAACATAAAAATATGCGTTTTTTCTAGTAATTACTTTTAATTGTTAAGCTCTTTTTCCATAATGCAGGGAATATTTTTCGCCGGTGCACATGAACTGCCCAAAATTTAATCTTTCGTATACCAGCACTAATGACACGTATTTAATCCGACACTCGAACTGCGTAAAACAATTAAAGGCGTATCTCAATCCCTTTACTTTCATTTCTAATAATATCTATAAAGCAAAAGAAATTTACATTTACACATATATAAGTACAGTAAATGGGCGTTACCACACCCAAATATTTATGATTTTTTTTAACACCACAATAAACCTTCAAACAGATTCGTATATTAAAATTAATAGTGGTAACCTAGATAAAACTTCATCTCCCGTGCAATTTCTCTAGCTGTAAATCATCAACATTTGCTGTGGAATGAAACAATCGCCATCGCGATTAAATAAAGAAGTAGAGGGACGCCAGAAAATTCATCAATTCTGGTTAGACTTTCGTTAAATTAACTAGTGTTTTGACTACAGTCTCAATTTAAAGTGTCCGATATAGAGAATTAAAGAAAAATTTTAGAGAAGAAACGTTCGTGGTTAGATCAAGCAGAGTTCCTGCAAACGTCCTATAAACATAGTGTTTATATAACAGATTGATAAAATTTAAGAATAGTTTGTATTTTTTATTCTAAATCTCGTTGATTTCCATTAATTTGATTTCAAAAGTCATAAAATTGCCAAAAGAGTATCTAGGAATACTCTTGATCCCACAAAGAACTTAGAAATTTAAATTAATTTAGAAAATTCAAATTTTTCATAAATTTACCCTACGAAACACATTTCAGTACATACTAGGGTACGTAAGGATTCATTTATAGGCGCGAGTCCCATACATA
The DNA here is from genome assembly GCA_029619315.2 of Dynastes maya. Classification (NCBI taxonomy): domain Eukaryota; kingdom Metazoa; phylum Arthropoda; class Insecta; order Coleoptera; family Scarabaeidae; genus Dynastes; species Dynastes maya. Next base: position 13,110,731 of record JAROYE020000002.1, on the reverse strand, counting down.
TAGCGAATAATGTTGTCGCTTGTGCGAGGAGCGTTCTTGATTCGCTTCGCGTTCGTTAGTATCATTGCAAATATAAATAAAAACAGTATTTTTACCGATTTTCCAAAGAACTTATATTTCAGAGTTTTAATCTTATTTGTGTGCGTCTATTTTCGCGATCAATTATTATCATAATGGGAAAAAAGAAGTATTAACCACAGAGAAAAAAGCACGAATTTCTGCGGGAGAGTTTTCTCAACGCGAAGTTGCACAAAAAGAGGGTGCATCACATGAAACTGTTCTGAGAATCGCGAAATTAATTAAGGAGAATATTCCTGGTACAAAAGGTGTTCATAAAATTCTTAGTGGAGAAGGTGTGCAAATATCACCCCGAACAGTCCATCATAGACGTCTTCCTTGAGCAGCCCTGAAATGCAGACGTCCAGAAAAGAAACCAAGACTAACATCTAAAATGAAAGTAACAATTGCAATGGGCTAAAGAATATAAAAAATATACAGTTGAAGATTGGGAAAGGTAAATTTCATTTATCATCTGTTGTTTTGGTCAAATTCATCACCATAGTTCGCTTAATGGTTCTCTCCATTCTTTACTTTTTCCTAGATTATTTATAGAGCGACGAATCACGGTTAGAAGTGCTGACGGAGAGAAGCCAATTTATTCGTCGACTTCCTTCAAAGCTTTATAAAGAAGCATGTACGATCAAATTTATTAAACACCTCCCATTTCTAATGGCTTGGTTGTGTATTGCGGCAGAAGGACCGGGACCACTATATTCCGTTAACGGAACAATGGAACAAAAACAATATAAAAAAGTTTTATAAAATTATTTAATACCTTATATTGGTTCATTGGGTCCGACTCAAGGACCATATACTTTCATGCAAGACAATGCACCGTGTCATAAGGCAAAAAGTATAATGCGATATCTTGAATTTAATCTGCGTGTACTACCTTGGTCAAACAATTCACCAGACATAAACTCAATTGAAAATGTGTAAAATGTCTTGAAAAACATCGTAAGTACACGAAACTCAACCACAAAGGTAGAATTACAACAACATATTGAAGATGTATGGCACAATAGCGACGAGATTTAAAAAAACAGTAAAAAGCTGCATTGGCAGTATGCCAAAAAGGATTGAGGAAATCATATTGTTACAAAAAAAATATAAAGACATGGATTCATTCCATAATTGTATGATATCCCGCGAGGAAAGTCAAGACTAAAATAAATCCCTTAATGATGTTAAGGGTAAACAAAGATTGAATAATTATCGATAATAGTGGTCACCCAAGAAATATTGATGAATTTCTTCGCGTATAATTGCATGAAATTATAAAATGAATCTATGACTTCATATATTTTTGTAATAATATATGTTTATATATTTTTTAATCTCTTTTTATTCTCGCGCCCAAACGCTTACCGCCCATTCAGTCGGCGCCCAGATGGTCGTGCCCAAATATCCTAGACTCCCATAATCAATATCGTATATTACTGATAGAGTTGGCTATGTATCGTACAATGGTTGCACATCTGAACCGTTCAATATGCCTTCAGGTGTATTACATGGCTCAAACCTTGGACCACTATTATTTAATATATTTATTAACGATCTCCTCGATACATTGGATTGTGAGCTTCTGGGGTCTGCCGATGATCTAAAAATTTTCAAAATGATTACTACTTTTACGGATGGCATTAGCTTGCAAGTTAATCTTGCATTGATTGATAAATGGTGTACACTAAACAAGATCTCCTTGAATGTTGCTAAATGCTTAGTGGTTTCATACACGAGAACTTCAGATCCCATACAGTTTCCTTGTTCTGTTAAAAGACATTCCATCTCAAGGAAGTGAATGACTTGGGAGTTTTGTTTGACTCCCAATTGAGCTTTATTACGATTCTGTCATCAACCGAGTGGCTTGTTAACATCTATCTCTCGCTGTTTGGTCCGCAAAAAATTGGAGTATGCCTCATTGCTATGGTATCCCTACTACACAAACCAGCAACTTATCATCAAGAAAGTGCAAAAACTGCTAAAATACCTAACGTTTACAGACTCTGCGGGGTTTAGACTACAGAAGTCCTTCTACAACATGAAGTGGAATCACCATTTAATTAAAATAGTGAAATCTAATAGGTCACTAATGGTGTGAGCGTGGCTTTCTTCTTGCTATGACCTCCTAAACAGTATGAGTAACTTTTAAGTAGATCTGTTTCAATATATGTAAGTGCGTTCAAAACAGGAACCATTTTCGATTTATTTGGTGTATTTATCTTTTGTATTTATCGAATTATCACTATTTTAAGCATAAGGTCACCGCCGTAACATCAAGACTCTACTTTCTCTTCTTTAATTTAAATTTAATTTAACAAGCGTATGAAATAGGACATCGCATAAGCACGGAGCCATTATATAAAACAATAATTTCGATGCTAATTCTTAATTAAGACGGCAAGGAAAGCATTTATTACCGGAATAGATACGAGCGGCTCTTACATTCACATAGGCACACACATCTGTTTAATCGTTTGCAAATACTGTTCGCACGTCACGTGTAATTGATTCTTCAAATATTGGACGATCACATGATAATTATCTTTTAACGCATAGTAACTGCACGGTATAATAGATGTGTCTTCATATTTATTATCTCTTTTAGAAATTGTTTTATTACAGTTTCATGATGTAATATTACAGATGTTTACGATTAGCTTGTTTCTTTTATTACAAATAGCATCTGGTTGATGCAAGTATTATGTAGCTCTAATACAGTTCTAATACAGTTCTGTAGATACTCCAAGATTAAATCAGAAACCAATCTGTTGAACCGAGAATCGAACTCGTGTCTAACAAATCAAACAGGTAGTAATAACTAGAGTAACCTAAACTTGCGGACTCGCATAGGAGTCGGTATTACGGGTTAATATAAGAATACGAAAAATTCATAAATAAACTAAACCGGTAGAGAAGCAGGCATGTAGTGTCGACCTTGAATATAAATCATGTTAAACCGCGCTGAGAGAGATTTCGTTTTAGTACCGGTTGAGCTGTTGCAGAGATTAGTCGAACGGTCAAGGTTATGTACTTACGTGTCGCTTTTGAAAATATAGCTGGTGTTTTTTGTGTGTTGTAGTATTATACCAAGTACATAATTAGTGTATCGTTTCATATAGAACTAATATTTACATACCTAAGAAAACAATGCCTCGTAATAGATTTGCTACTAATGTACATAAGTATGTGTCACTTTTTCCCCATTTAAAATATGGCGGTAGTGCAGTTTTTTGCTTAATATGCAATGTTCGTTTGGCTGCATTGGACAGAACTGATTGCCAGAGGCATGTCAATGGTATTAAGCATATGAGAAATGCAAGAACTGAAATACCTTATACACTATTCCTCATAGATTTATTAATTATGTTTACCTCTTGTAATCTTCCGTTGTCGTTGGTGAGAAAAGCAGCTTTTAAAACGTTTTGGCGACAATACGTTCCAAAGTACCTATTACCCTCACAAACACAATTACAGAATCATTTGCCGCGAATGAAAGAGATGCTAGAAAATGTGTGTAAACGTGATTTGTGTTCCAAAAAAATATGGATTACCGTGGATGAGACGACCGATATAAAGAAAAACAGTATTGTGAATGCAATAGCTCGCGTTTTATCTAGGGAGAACACAGCATCTCGATATATGTTAGCTTGCAAACGTGTTCAACAATGTACCGCGGAAAATATTCAAAAAGTGATAATGAACGCTTTGAAAAAATTTTAAATTGCCCAAGATCAAGTTGTGATGATTGTGACAGATAGTGCAACAACGATGTTAAGTGTTGGGCAATCCCTAAAACATATATTTCCTAACTTAATACATATAACCTGCGTGCTGCATGCTTTGCATTTAGTTGGTGAAGTTGTTCGACAACATTACGGAAACGTTTATCGGATGATTGGAAGTACTAAAGCAGTGTTTCGTAAATCTCCTAAACGTTTAAAAGAATTTCGTAAATTTTGTCCAGGTATTCCAGAACCTCCTGAACCAATTTTAACGCGGTGGGGTACTTGGATAACAGCAGCTTCTTACTATTTGATCCATTTTCAACAAATTCAATCAGTTATAATGCGATTTAAGGTTGTGGTGGTTCAGGAATACCGGGACATAGTCTATGAAATTCCCGAATACGTTTTGGGGATTTTACAAACATTTGTTGAAAGTTCAAACTTTTCCAATGTATTTATCACCAACATTGAAATTACTTCGGCAGTGCATTGTTATATTCGTCTGGAAGCTAGTAAAATTGAGGGTGACGGTCGATGTGGTTCCATTGTGCGTACCATTACATTACACAGAATGTTTTTTACGATCTGTTGTTTCGTCCACACATAACCACAGTTGTTTATCTTGCAACTCGATTAATTCTTTCCACATGCTCACGAGACCACAACTCTCTGTAATGTTCGCTCACTTGGTAACTTAAAGTCCGAATATTCATTCCTAAACGAGACGTATGCTTTTTTCCTTATTAAATGAAATGGTAAATTACATGCAATAAAGGTAACACATGAATTAAATTTAAATTTGTCATAATCTCGTGTGGAATTTTTTTTTAAAACATGCCTTGCACTATTTACGTGCCGTAGACAATCACTTTTCGACCAACACATTAAATCTATTTTACACACTACACATTGGATTTTAATGCCATTACACTTTAAATCAGGCATTTCTGCAATAAATTCTCTTATTGTGTCCAACTTTGGTCGTTTTCGCGACGTAGGAAACATTTTCAAAACAAACGTAGAACTACGATATAGTATACGACAGCGTAGATGCATACACAACAGATCGGCTTTCGAGTCGCAGTTATACTGACGCTTATACCGAATTGTCCTGGCCGTGTTTATTTTGTGTAAACTTTTATGCGTCCGCCACTGGCTTTCAGTGTAGTTTGCGTTGCTCTAATTATTACTTCACTTTTACGAACATTTTAAAATTACTGGCTAAAATTTGGTTTCACAGAACGCGGGAACTTTTATTTTTGTAACTATTTCCTGAAATACTAACAATAATAAAGATTTTGTGCGTACTTTCTGCTCTGCACTTTACTTTTTCATAACATTTCAAACAAGGTGTTAATTTTCTTAAATTTATCAACTTGATATTCTTAGCTGTAACTTTATATCTGAGGTATCAATTACTGATACTGATTCATACTATTTTAATTCGTTATAAAATCGTACACAGAAAGAGTATTATTATAGCGGTAAGTGTATCTACACGTACACCTAAAATATATACATATTCGGGGCAGTAAACTCATTCCATAAATAAATGAAGTGGTTTACTGTGCTACCACTTCACCGTATACCAGTATTATGGCATTCACAACACAGCGTTCACCGAGCCGCGTTAAAGTTTCACAAGCGACAATGAAAAATGCTCTCACACATGCACACACATATACATAAGTGTTAAACGGTTTATAAAATATAGTTTCAATCGGCGGAGATCGAACGGGCGGCCACAGCCTTGGGTTCGGACATGCTACGGTATCTGAAATCCGATAAATGAACTTGAACATCGGCCCGTGTAATGTAATGAGTTAACCGAGCACCGTTTTCGTGAAAGATGTATTTGTGGTTGATATTTAATCGATTAATTATTATAATTTGTAATTGTACATGTGTTTAGACGAAACTAAGGTTGAAATGGTACAGTAATTGCAATTTTCTTTGAAATTTTGTTCAATTTCACGAGAAAATTTACAAACATGCTATTTAACCAGGGTCTTTAATTTCTTATTATGTGGGGTTTTACTTAATCTATCTTTCCTATTATGTGGTGTTTTACCTAATCTATCATTACTTTTCTCACAATCATTTTTAAGTAGGGTATTTGTAGAACAAGTTATTACAATTGTTGCAATAGGTTTACTGCTGTGAATATGACATTTACATATATCAGTATCCAAAACGGCTACGTTCGGTGATATAATTTAAAATATATTGTATTAAAACAGAACGTTTATTACAGACATTTTAAAACATCTCTTCGTGTTTAAAAATAATGTTGTTAAATATAACGTAAGAATATAAAACTATTTGAACAATATCTTCACGTTTTTTGTTAAATACAACGGACAGTTAGGGAATTGAGTTGAAATAGCATTTTTTTTTAAGCCTAGGATTTTTTAAACTTACAGTTATAGTTTCCCCGGTCCTTGAATCTGTAGCTGTTGAAAAATAAATAATATCATTTTTTACAAAAACAAACGAAGCATACAAAACAGCCGATGCCATGATAGGTTAGGTTACCTCGTCTTTATCGTATCAGAAAAGGTTCTATCGCTTATACGACACTAGAAAAACACTACAGGTATCATCAACAAAGTACGGAAATATCACTACACAGTATTTTTTTAAATAAAACCAATATAATTTGTATAAACCAATTCAAAACGCAAGAAATGATCTGAACGTGTGAATGATCGACGACCTACTTCAAAATACGTCACAACCTGCAAACGTCAAAGCGCTCAGACCTTGTGTATATTGTAGGTAACGGCAAGAACCAAGGAGCAGGATACTTGGTTTTAAAACGGGAGCTGTTATGAGTTCAAGTAAGGACACCGAAGAGCTATTTCGTTGAGAAGAGCAACAGTGTGCAGGTACCGAAAATGAAGTATTTGGCCAAATAATAAATTCAAAAAGGAAAATTCAACTTTGTTTAGTTTATTATCAAAATTTTTAAATTTCAAATGAATAATTTATTGCTTAAGTAGCTGTCGGATAGGGATTGAAAAAGGTGTTTGTTCATATTTTGTGTTAAAAGAAATACAATCTTTCAAATTTTTTCTTTAAACACAATAAAACTTACTGTCTCTTTAAAACAATAAATCGTTTAATTTTTCATATCTTTTTCGATTTGCAAAAAGTTATTAAGTCAGATCCCACAAATAACGAAAACTTTGAACAACCTGTATATGTATGTGTGAATAAATATGTTCGTTGTTAGGCGTCGCATTTATTCTAATGAGGGCATAGCATGCGAAGATTATTAATTTTAAATCTAACTGTGTCGCGTGAATGAAGCCCACGCCATCGTCTATCATTGCTGCCACCATCGCAACGCCAACACGGTGGGGCGACCGGCGAGTACGTAGGCAAAAGGGGATTTTCGATTTTCATTTCCAAAAAGGAGAGAGGCGGAATTCCTCGATAAAGAGAGCCGCCTCCACCGCCGCCACCTACTGAAAAGTACCTCTACGGATATGCGCGCTGAAGCAGTATAGGGAAACCGTACATTCGTTTGTTCGTTTGGCGGAACCGGCATTATCTTTTCTAATTATCTAGATTGTTCTTTTTTTAAGCGAGAATCGATGGCAAACGACAACATCAGCACATGGAAATATCTCAAACAGAAAGAAGTTTTCCAACTTTGTGGATTAAAGGCTATTCGTTACGAGATTAACAAATAACTATGAATTATGGAAAAATGATTTTTTGCTTTAAGTAAGACGACGGGTAACGTTTTAATCACCTTAACAAAAATGACCTGGATAGATGACCTACTACGGTCACGGAAACCTCGAATAAGCATTAGCCTTATGAAAAAAGGTATAACTTAATTTATTATGATAAACTTGGATATTGCCATGGGGTAGACATGCAAATTCAATCTACGAGAGAAGCACGTCATATTTATAGCGCTTTTGGTGTCTTATTTAGTGCTTTGGTCTGCTTCCAAGCAAATTAGAATTAACAATAAGTTAAGTAAAGTAAGTGTATTGGAACCATTCAAATGTTCATTTATTTCCCAACTTTGCGCATGAGACTTTCATAACAAATTCCTTTTTTTATTGAACTTCTATTGAAGTTTCAAAAAAGGTTGAATAGAGTCCAAATTATTTTAAAGCTTGGTTTATACAAACTTCTTATAAAGTTATTTTTCAAAATTTAAGCTGAATTGTTTAGAAATTGCAAAAAATTGCTATACAGTGTGTTTTATTTTAGACGGCACCACCCTTAATATTTTTTTATACACCGGGTGTCCGCCTGGAAGGTATACTACTTTGTTTGATTATCAATTTTGGTTAAATGAAAGAGAATGGATCTAATGTCGATAAATGGTTTATCTAATGTTGGTAATTATGTATGGAATACAATATCAGATAAATGTCCACCTCTGTTAGCCTCACAAAAGCGAGCTCTTTTGAGCACATTTTTCATTACATTTTCACACATTTCAACCGGTATTTCATTAATTTCACCACGAATATTTTGTTTGAGTTGCTCAATGGTTTCTGGTTTGTTTGCTTCAATCTTGCCCTTCAGATATCCCCACAAGAAAAGTCCGGGGCAGTCAAATCCAGTGACCATGGAGGCTAATCGACATCACCATTTCTTGAGATAACTTGCTGTGGAAAGACGTCTCGCACTAATCCTGCCTGTATGCGATGTGGCACCGTTTTGTTGGAACCACATGTTAATCAAGCCCAAAGCATGCAGTTCTGGCGTCAAAAAGTTTTCAATTATGTCACGATATCGTTCTCCAGTGACAGTTACCGTTAAGCCGTTTTCATTCTCAAAGTAGTAAGGTCCAATGATTCCTCCTGACCAAATGGCACACCAGGCTGTCACTTTTAATGAATGCAAAGGCGACTCATGAATAATGTGTGCCCAGAACCGACTATTCTGTTTATTCACATACCCAATTAAATGAAAATGCGCCTCGTCATTCATTATGAGTTTTTCATGAAAATCAGGGTTGTCATGGGCGAGCTGTAATATCCTATTGGCATATGTACGGCGGCGGCGGTGGATGAAGCTCTTGTGTTAATTGACTCTTAAATGGAAACAAATGCAAATCCTTGTGCATAATTGTGGCCAAAGTTGTTCTTCGTAAACCAAGTTCCTGAGCACGGAGTCGAATTGAGGTTGATGGATTGTTTTGAACACTTTCTTGAACAGCAGCAATGTTCTCAGCCGATTTTGCAGTACGGTATTGTCCACGCTTGGGTCTATCAGCTACAGATCCTCTTTCTTTGAAATCATTCACTACACGATAAATAGTGCGTTTTGTTGGTACGTTATTTCTCCCAAAAATTGCACGTCATTTTCTCATCGTCACAGTAATCGACGATTGATTTGCATAAAATGTTTTAACGATTAAAACACGTTGGTTTATCGAATATTTTCCCATAATAAATTTGCCACGTGTTTACTTCACGACTGCCAAAAATGAACTGTCAAAGCTAATATTTACCAAAATGGCGGCAAAACAAAGTAATATACCTTGCAGGTGGACACCCATTATCGATTTAAAAAATTACTTTTTTCAGATTATACCCCACACAAATTGTACCTTTAGGGTGTGTTGCTTTGCCTTCACTCTAAAATGCTAGTCTACTACGATTTAAAATAAACAGCAAAATTGAAGAAGTCGAAGAAGGGATTTTTTTTATCAAAAAAAATCTTGTTAATAAAAGTTGTTCAAAATCGTTCATGTAAGCAAAATCCGAAATTTCATCAAAAACAAAAAAATTTGAAAACCTCCCCTGAAAAATTTCAAACAAGAAAATTTATTTTAAGTCGAAATTTCTGCATACTTTGGAAGAAATGGACCTTGAAAGGCGCCTGAAATATTGTTTGTGGAGTCAAGATAATTTTTAAATGATCAGAGTTTCCTAAAGAAAATCTCGTTTACAGATGAGGCTACATTTACCACCAATGGAATAGTTTCATCGCAAAATTGTAGATATTGGTCTGCAGATAACCCACACTGGATAATAAACTGTAAACGTCAGTATTCTCAAAAAATTAACGTTTGCTGTGGAATTCTAAGTAATAGGATTATCTTTTTTTGACAAAATTTAAATGCTCCCCGCTTTTTAGAATTTTTAAATAACGATTTATGGGATGTATAACATGATTTTCCAGTTGCAGTACGACAGGAAGTGTATTACCAATATATCAGGTATATCCATAAATAATAAATTATTTTCTGACGCTAGGTTGTGTCTAGTTTTGTTTCAACAGCGGAAGTGTTAAAACGCTTTTTGTGTTTCTTACCTAACCTAGATTGTAATCATAATATTTCGCAATTGAAAAACATCTTTTATTGCTGTGGTTTAAAATGGCGGATTTTCAATCATCCGAAGAACATACTCGTCATTGTATGACGTTTAATTTTCATTCCCGAATGAATGCAACAGTTGCAACTAAGAATATTTGCGATGTTTATGGTGATGTTTTAAAAGTAAACAAATGTTGATTCATTATTATTTGTGAGGTTATTATTCGAATTTTCTGGACTTAGAAGTGCTTTGAGAGAAATTTTCAAGATTTTTTTTCATGAAATTTCGGATTTACCTTATTTGAACAACTTTTATTAACAAGATTTTTTTTTAAATCCCTAATATGTACTACTTCTTTAATTTTGTTGTTTATTTTAAATCATAGTAGACTAGCATCTTACCGTGAAGGGAAAGTAACACACTCTAAAAGTATTATTTAGTGAGAAGAAATATTTTAAGTCGATAATATACAGGGTGGCGCACCACCTTCGCGTCGGTAACATACGATAAGGAGCAAATTATGATGAGTCAACTTTCCATAATAGTTAAAGGGCATAATTTTCATTATTACAGTGATGAAGGTCCCAATTTTTTAAGACCTTCGACCGCCAGCACAGATGGTCTGTTAATGTTTGGGGTGGAATAATGGAACGCGTACGGTAGTTGAATACTTTTTTGATGGCCACTTAAACGGCGCCATGTTTCTTGGATTTATAAAATACAATTTACCTGTACTTTTGAAAAATATACCACTTAATATTCGAAAGAAAATTAGGTAGACAATATCCCAATAGATGAATAGCACGCGGAGGTCCACAAAATTGGCTAGCAAGATCTCCAGACCTAACGAGTCTCAATTTTTTCTTATGGGGATATATCAAAAATATTATTTATGCCAACCACATCCGACAATATGAAAAACTGAATAAGAACAGCGTTTCGTTCTATAATGCCAGATAATTTGTTTAAAGTAAAACAGTCATTTTAAGAAAGAGTTCGCTTATATATTGAAAATGATGGAAATAAAAAAAAATAAAAAAAAAATAAATGAATGACCAGTAAATATATGTACTTTTTTAAAATTACAATACTTTTGAAGTAAATGTAGCGGTTTTTTTTTAATGTTCATGATACTACACTTCAATGTCAAGCTTTTAAAATCCTGATTTGTTTCTTCCTGCAGTTTTTCATGACATGATAAAAAATCACGTTCACTGTTATATTGGTCTTCATAATATTCACGGCATTCTACCGTTAAAGAATTGTCTGAGCTGGACTCACTATCAAGTCCCTGCAAAAAAGGTGTTCCCTTTAATCCCGGTGAAGTTCTAATATGTTTATGTAGTATACGATGAGGTGATAGACCTGACACACAACTATACAACTTGCACTGCACATCCTTGCTTCTTATTTTAGAAAAAGTTTGTTTGGAGGTTTGCGTTGACACCTTCTTTTTCTGATTATCTGCAATGTTTGGCGCCACTGTAATCATATTGGATTCGACACTTGAAATGTTCTGGTCTTCCATAGGTTGGGTGGAAGTCGAAGTAGAAGCAACAGCTTCTTGAACCAGTTGTCGCTTTGCTCTTTTAAGAGCAGCGACCCTAGCAGGCTGAGCAGGTGCTCTTTTTGTGTCTGGTTGACAATCAAATATATGAGGTACAATATCTGACTTTACCTTTTTACTGCTGCTCATCAGTTTGAATCTCATATAGTTTTCCATATCTTCTTCTAACTAAAGCAAAATAAAAAACTATTATTGTGTGAAATATTTAAATTATAGCATGTAGTATTCAATACTTACATTAAAATGATCCTCGCAAACATGAAGAACATCGGGCTCTGGTGAAATATTATGTATATCTCTACGACAGGCTTTAAGCCATTTTGTTCGACGACTGCCATCAAATGGCTATCTAATAAATATTTTATTAGGCGTTTTTATCGTCGTACTTTTGCAAAGTGGCACCAGCCAGTACTTAAAGTATTTTTGATTATTTTCTTCCATAATAAAAGCTTAAAATTTACAATATGTCACAAAACAACTGTCAACAATAACCGTACGTTGGACAGTTGTCAGGAAAAGTCATACTATATGACGTCAGCCGGCTTGGCGCGCTTTGGATGTCGTTTGAAATGCTTTCGGAACGCGCGAAACTAAACATTTTTACTAAGTTATTATTGATTTTTAAGGGATAATACTTGGGGAATAATCGTTTTATACATAACAAAATGATATTATTGATACAAAAAAAATTGGTGGAGGCGAGGGAACACTGCAAATTAGTTAGTAGAATAGTAATTTCTTCCTCACGCTAAGGTAAATATTTTTCATAGTGGAAAAGGGCTCGAATACGAATTATATTTGTAGCTTTCAAATGTAAAGCAGGGATTTTGTTTCAGTATATGACTAACACCGTCGTTCTATTTGGAAAATATCGTTATCCACTTACTTCTAAATGCGAAACATTCAAACTTAATAGCTAGATGGCTCAATTTCACATTAAAGCAATACAGCAACCGTGTTTAATTTTAAAGGAATAAAATCTTTCGCGTACCCAGCCTGCCATGCATAATCCATAATATTTATGTCCGTATAGCTAAAAGAGCTACAATCTCGCAAGAGCCCGTTTGTGTCAAAGGAACGAAGGCATTAGGGCGGAGAATGTTTTTTGTGCTGGTAGCGAAATTGGATTTGAAATCGCGTCATAAATACATAAAAATGTTTCCGTATATACTTTCGTACTCTTTCGAAACGATGACACACGATCAAATAATACATACACGACTTTTACACTGTAAAATTTAGCCGGTCGGAATTCAAAAGGAAGAAACTCATTTTTTCTGCTTCTTTCACATACATATGTATTTGCAAACGCGCGTGTGTATTGCATGGAGAGATACGGCATCCGTGCAAACATAAAAAATCCTATTTACAGATCGAATGAATATGCTTTATTTTTAGACGGAAATGTTTATAGAAAATGGGCTATTTTAAAATCGCCAATAATTCCGTCTTTTTGGGAGGAAGTAAAATCCATTTAGAAAAAAAAAATAGGAGTGGAGATTGCTGGAGTTATCTAGTGCGCGCTCAACTAATTTTATGGACATGTAGCGAATTTAAATTTAGAAAATTACGGCTATTAATTTCGACAGGAGGAATGAATACTTTCACCAAAAATTTAGAACGCTTCGTACTTCTTCATTCTACAAAGTATACAGTTTCGTGCAAAGACAAGCAGCACATATAAATCCTTTATAGTAAACAAAAATAATGATTTTCGGTATTTTTTATGTGAATATGAATACTTCCGAGTTTACATTAGGTGTAGAATTTAGACAGTAATTGATTGTGAATCCAGGTGTCGAAATGACGGTAAATTTAAATGTGAAATTTGGACTTGATATAGTAGATTGAATGTCAAGTTCTGTTCCTGTTCCTGATTTAGTGAGGCACTGTTAAGCATGAAGTGGTGGTCCATCTCCTTTTTTCCTAGAGGATCGCCGGACCAACGGTATGGAGGTGAGATGGACCTCAGTGTTGGTTGATTTAGACGTTTCAGAAAATGCGCAATACCTACGAGGGTAATCCCAAAAGTAGGGTCTCTATTTTTTTAGAAATACAAAGAAGTATTTATTTTCAATAACGTTTATATAATTTTAAAGCTTGAACATTTATCTACTGAAATGTTTTAATTCAGGTAAGTTGTTAAAAAAAAACCGAATTTTTGTAAATTAATTAATTTTTTTAACGAACCGTGGGGTTCGAGAGTATTCTTACACACTCTTTCGGCAGTTTTAAATGAATTTTGACATCAGTAAATGGAAATTAACGAAAAATGCAAACTAACCTTGATTTCACGATGTTATATAAACTCTGTGTTCCCATGATATTCACATGAAACCAGCCTATTCTAACTTCCAACCTTCTCTTCTTCTTTGAATTTATTCTATGATTTAAATATCAGACACTTCAAACTGCGGGCGTAGCCAAAATGCCAGCTAACTAGATGAAAGCGAATTTAATTAGCGTCCCTTCTTTCCCTTAAGTTTAATCGCGATGGCGATTGTTTTTATCCACAGCTAATTTTGATGATTTCTCTCCAAATATAATTTAACGAGGAATATTGATAAATAAAGCTATTTTTAGAAGTAGCGTTATCGAATGATTGTAGGAACACTACTAGATGACTCAAAATAGACGACTCTGTGATACAAAACCTCAACAACAACTCTAAAATACTAAAACTTCCTGATATAAATGACGATACTTTAACGAAACATATTTAATATATGAAATGATGCTAGAAATATCTCCGAATTTATGCTGTTGTTTGTTTTATAATAATATACATTAAATTTGACAATTCACGAAATGAAGAGAATGAAAAGAAGAGGAGTTAATTCGTCATTGCCCTCCGTTTGTCGTTGGCTAGATTTAAATTAAGTTTGTAGTACCCCCACTTTAACGCCAGTGGATCTGGGGAGAAATTGTGGCTACTGAACGGAACTAATAGCCGCCAGAGGGAATTTCATATGGAACGATTGGCCATACCGAATGCACTATATGTAACTGATTAACAGCTGCATTTGTCGATTTAAACATTTAACAGAACACTACTTTCCTACATAATCGTACTTTTGTAGGCATTGTGACAGTTTTTGTATGTGAGTATCATACCAGCTCGTCGTCATGTCTTTGAGGAAGTGTACAACCTCGTTTTTCATCTCATCGACGCTACTGAAGCGCGTTCTGGCCAAATGTTCTTTCAACTTAGGAAACAGGTGGCAGTCATTGGGTGTTAAGTCTGGGTGGGTGATGATGTCCCATCCAAACTGTTGCAGCAGAGGGACGACGTTGTCCTAGAGAATGCTCACGCCCTTGCTCAACATTCTTCTTCTTTGGTTCTGAATCGCCCGTTTGAGTTTTTTCAGTGTCTTACAATACGTGTCAACGTGGTTTCAGAAGCCATAAAGACGATCAGCAATACCCCCTTTCGATTTTAAAACATAATTTCCACGGTTTTACCGGCAAACTGTGTTTTTGTTTAAATTTTAGCGGCTTGGGTAAAACGAATGCTGTCATTCAGGTGATTGTTGTTGTGAAATGGAACGCCCAAATATCGTCACCCGTGATGACCGAAACCAAAAAGTTGTCCTCTGTAACCTAAATGTAATCTCTGCCCATGCGCCCTTAACGGAAAATTGGAATGAATTTATGGCTCAGCGAAAACATGAGAAACGGAAAAATTTGCCGGAATCAGGTCCATCTGAGTTTCAAGTTAATTTCAAGAATACTGAATTCAGTGATTTTGGTGCTAAATGCAGCTGTAGAATCAATACCAGTAAAAAAGAAGGAATAACCTTCTGGTGGTTCGCTTCTCCTATCAATGGAGGTCCTCCTTTTTATTAACTACGATAGTTAGACCATAGTAGCAATTATAATCCTCGTTTTTTAAGTCTTGCTTTGTGATTTTATATTTCTAAGATTATTTCATTGATTGTGATTTATCATATTTTTTAAGATCCTGTTCGAAACTGAATTTTTCAGCTTACTTGCTCATTCAGGAGCAAAAATGCATTACAATGAACACTTCCAGAGCCTTCCTGAAGCAGTTTAAGCGAAATAAGTTAGAGTTTTGGCGTCGATTAATAACTGTAGATGAAACTTTGATACAGCAGTACGCTCCTTAAACCAAAGCACAGTCGAGACAGTGAACTGCGAAGGTTCCATCGGCCGGGAAGGTCATGGCAACTGTTTTTTTTTTTGGATAGTCATGGAGTTGTGCTAATCGACTATACTGAAAAAGGAAAACAATAACAGGGACATACCACACATCATTACTTGACAAACTGAAGGCAAAGATTGCGGAAAAACGGTCGCATTTATAGAAAGAGAAAGTTCTGTCCTCAAGAAATCATCACTCTCACTCATCAGTGGTCGCCATGGCAAAACGTCACGCATGGGGGTTCGAATTGATAGATCACCCACTCTATTCACCAGATCTGGCCTCCAGCAACTTTTTGTTTTCTAGGCTTAATGTTTCGCTCAGAGGACAGAGATTTTTTTCGAATAAGGGGGGCCAACATATTCGTAAACGCCTATTATGCAGAACAAGATGCCAACTACGATTTGGACGGACCAAAAGGATAGGAGAATCGCTAGGAAAACTATGTGAATATACAAGAAGACTATGTTGAAAAATAAAACTGAATTTGATGAAAAATACTTGTTTCTTTGTTAGACTAAAAACTTTTGAGACGACCCTTGAATAATAAATTTTATTAATAGATATTATATTTCTCATAGCTGGTAATATCTATTTTTTTTTAGTGCAGTTTCGATTTTCTTAATGTTTTGTGTTTCAGCAGTTATATAGTCGTTGAAATTTACCTCAGATACTACATCATTAAAAACACAAAAGAATTCTGCCCCAAGATACTTGTATGTGTCTCGCGTGTCTCACCTTTTTTTATAATTTTGTATCTTTTTTTTCACCTTTTAAGAAAATTTTATTCAAAAATACTCTGTAACATATAAATACAGTTTTAGTTATTCAAACTGTGCTATTGTACAAGATGCAATTTTACTTTACGAAATTCAATTATAAAAGATAGAACAAACTTAGGATTGGTAACTTTCTTATAATCCGCACGGAGACATTGGTAATCAGTATTTCTTAGGTTCAAATAATCAAGAAGTATGTAGAACATAAATACGAAAGCACGAACTCAAATTACTAATTAGTTTCATGGACAAGATTGAAGATAGAAGTAACAATTCAGATATTTTAATACGACGTACATTAAATTAGATTTGTGTATATACAAACTGTTTAATAAGATTTACAATGTCCCGTAATATTTATACATTTGGAAATTATCTAACAATTGTGTCAAAACACATATAATATGTGGCCGTATTTATTCAAGTATGAAGTGTTATTAAATCAGCTCTTATCCGATAACATTTGACTTTTCTATCTACATATGTCTGAGTCGTACGCCTCAGAAATGCATTCATGTGTACAAATTAAGTGTTAATAATGTTAAGTGCATGTAAAATGAAATCGGTTAATTGAATTTATTAATTTTTTAAATTTTGTCTCCAGGAAATATTTTGATTTTGATGAATAAAAATATATTGTTGAAATTGGTTTTAAAATTGAATAACGTGGTGAAAGACATATTCATATTAGGTACTTAATGATAATGACGAAGGAAAGTGATCAAAAGATTTTAATTTGATAATCTATTAAAAACACTACCGTCAGAGAAATTGTTTACTTACGTGTAATAACTTTTGAATACTATTGATTGGTCTTTCCTTTATGACTATAATGATATAGATTACCGCCTACATAGCTTTTTATATTATATATTGAGATGTGTTTTTTTATATAAAAGTATCAAATATTAAATTAAATTACAATCAAATTCCGTTTATTATTTCCAACTCTTTACTTATAGATTAATTTTGAATAATTCACTTACATTAATGTGTGTAGTGTGTGTGTTGTTTTAAGTTCCTCTTCTCTGCTTAAGAGAAGTATGTACAGGGTGGGGCAGGGAAACGAGAAATTTTGATCATCGGCTTACTTCGGCTACGTTCGAGTAAATGATTTGAAAGTAGTGGGATATTCGTAGTTTTGATTGGCTATTTAGTAGTGTTGGGCATGATCGATATATTTCAATAATCGAATGAATCGAAATAATCGTTTAAAATAATCCAATGATCATTCGAAATTTACTAACGATTTCAATTATTTTCCACGATTATTTGACAGAATCCGAGTGACGAGTGAATTATTTCGAAACTCGAAACCTCGAAGTTTCGAATACAGATCTCGAATCGTAATCCGTTTGTGTGCTCCTGCGCAGTCGAAACGAATAATGAATGATTTCTGAACCATGGTCGAATGATCGATTATTCGGGTATAATCGATATATCTCGATTATATCATTCATAATCGCCCAACACTACTATTTAGTAAATATGGAACAGTGGTCAAGTCAGCAGCATGCATATGCTGTCAAAGCGTTTTATAAAAATGACAGTCGCACAAAGCTTATTTCGTATTCAATTTAATATTCCACGTCGTGGTAGTGTACCATCAGCCCATGCAATCAATACTTGGGTTAAGAATTTTGAAAAGACCGGTTCACTCCTAAAACGTAAGCCGCCAGGTACTCAAAGAAGTGTAAGAACCCCAGAAAACCGTGAAATGATCAGGGCTGCTATCCAACGCGCTCTGCTTGTCGGCGTGCCTTAGCGTTGCGTATTTCTGATAGATCACTTCGTAGGATTTTATACAGTGATTTAAATTTCTATCCATGTAAGGTGCAAATTGTTCAAAAATTGCAAGATTATGATTTAGTTTCTCAGTTGGACTGTTATCGTCAAATGCTTGCACTTTTCAATGAGAATGAGAATATGATTCACAATTTATTTATGTCAGACGAAACCCATTTCCATTTAAGCGGCTTCATCAAACAAAATTGTCATTACTGGGCGGCGGAAAACCCACAAATTAAACACCAGGAGCCGTTGCACAGTGATAAAGTAACAGTGTAGTGTGCAATTTCATCGTTTGGAATAATCGGCCCATACTTTCTCGAGGACGAAAATCAACACGTAGCAACAGCGCGATGCCCACACGATTGAAACTTCCTGAACGCAGTATTTAACGAGATTTCCTGAAGCTAACCGTGACACATGGTTTCAGCAGGATGGGGCAACATCCTATATTGCTCGAGTGTCAATGGCTGCTGTACGTAACCTTTTTCCTAACCGTATCATATCAAGAAATGGAGATATCCCTTAGCCGGCGAGATCTCCCGATCTAACAGCATGTGATTTCTTTTTGTGGGGATACTTAGAGAAAGTGGTTTTCGAGCACAATCCACAAACAATTTTAGAACTTAAAAACAGCATTTCAGACGAGATAAGCAATATTCCAATGGAAATGTGTCGTCGTGTCATGGAAAATTTACGGTCAGGGTATGAGGAGTGCGTGTAACGCGAAGGTACTCATCTCAATGACGTAATTTTCCACGAATAAAATGGACAATTATATGCTTTTAAATTATGTATTTTGTTTTTATTAATTATAAATATTTTCGAAATTATGACGTTATTAAAATTTCCCGTTTCCCTGCCGCACCATGTACTTGTAATGAAATAATTGTATTTCTTTGTTTAAGATAGCCTTGCAGAAAATTTGAAGAAAGCTATTCTTCGTATAAGTAAAAGGCCATTATAACACAAAACAATATTTTCTTAAGGATAGTAAATAGTTTTCTTAATTCCAGAAAGCGTTTAGGTATTGTTCATAAATTAATAGTTTAATTTTTTTAAAATAAAGCATTTTTTCCATAGAATTCTTGAAATGCATATTATTTATATGCACATTATTAATTGCACTTACCTCGTTTAAAACAATACGACATATCCGTATATAATGCAGTAAATTATACACACTACTTCTGATTTTAAAAAGAGTAAAGTAGAGGTTATCTACAGAATAATGTTCAAACAAAAGTGAACTTAATGTAGAAATGCACATGGAAAAAGTGCCTAGAAGCAATAACCAAGATAATGCTAATGAATAGCTCCTGGTATTGATGGAATCACCACCGACAAAAACAATAAGAGAAGAGAAAAGCATTAAAACTTTTTGCTCATAGCCACATTGCTGTTACATCTCTCAGCGTATGCCACTAATCTTCAAAACAGCAACTGAAATATTTCCTGGCGCCACCTAGTGCCAGTAGTTATAATCATGGCACCAGAATGCAGATACCATACTTACCCAATAATGTTTTGAACGCTGGATATTCGAGAGAATAGTTTAAGGTCGTCTGCGTAGGCTAAGCAGGGACATGTTAAAGATAAAAGTACATCATTCACGAACAGTATGAAAAAGAGAGGTTCCAAATTAAAGCCCTGGGGCACCCCAGATGCACGAACAATTTCGTACGATCTAAAACCATTATAAAAGACAAAGTTTCCTGTAATTGGATTGTATCTTTTGGGTAATACACTATTATAATATCAGGATTATTATTATTATTATTATTATTATTGTTATTATTATTATTATTATTGTTATTATTATCATTATTATAACGAAAATAGGTTTTCAGTTCTGTCTGGAAACACTTTTAACGGGTTTTGATAAAATTCATTGAACAAACAAATATATTCTGCTACCGTTTCGTGTAGATTACCATTTAACAATAACCAAGCGATTAGGTTTTAAGTGAACGCTCGACAAAAGGATTAGAATACAAAAGCCCAGACCTTTTTTTGCGAACAGTCTGTCTACGTAATCCACTTAGTTTTTTTTCAATTCATCGATCAACACGCAGAGCGGTGCTGGCAAATTGATTTCACCAAGCCCATAGCCGCGATTTAATACAGTGGTCATGTCGCGAACTACGCTTTGCAGAAATAAATAAATTAATACATATTCTATTGTAGGCAGAAGCATTAACAACAGCATCATTTTACAATAGTGCGTGACCTTAGTCACCGACGTGGGTGTAAAATTTATTTAACCCCAAATATGAGGAGATCATTTAATAATAACGCCTCCTCGTTTGCTTGCCGCGTGTACGTAAACATGCTCTTACTATGTATGTACAACGTTCATGGAATACGAACTTAACGTTCGATAGAATCAAAATATTCGGTAGAATGTGGGTGGTAAAAAGCGCGAAAACGTCGAGGGCGGCTGTGACGTACGACGATAAAGAAGCGGACGGATAGATCGGCAGGGCTGATGCTGTAGAGGGCGCAATACGTGCAACTGTCGGAGGTGGAAAACTCTGTTGCAGTACACGTACCAGTCATGCAAAGCTTTTGATCGCAATGTCATCTTGTAGAAAAGTGCAAGCTCAAAGCTCTATCACTTTTGCTGTCATTCTGAATGTTACCTTTTTATCATAATGGATATTCTTAAAACTAAATAAAAAAATGTTAGGAATTATCAAATAAACTGGATATTGAGATGTTATGAAATTGAATAATTGAATATCTAATAAGATATAATTTCAGGATCGTTTCCTAATGGTCAGAACTAATTTGGATATCTCCAAAATTGGATAGCATTTTAAAAGACTAGGTAATATATGTATGGTATATACATACACTACCGTTCATGGAAGTTCGGGCAAGCAAAAAAATGTACGGAAGTCAAAGAAAATAAGAGAAATATTAAATGGCCATGTATTTAATATTTACTTACATGATTTTACATATTTTCAAACACATTTATTAAAAAGAAAAAGTTAATGTAATACAAATAATTTAAATCCGATTTTCATCGAAAAATCCACCCTTTGCCTTTAGGACTGCTGCCACTATTCTCGGCATCCGATTCACTAACTTTGCTAATGTTTCATTGTCCATACCTCCTGGAGAATGGTCCACAAATGTTCCTTCGATTTTGGACACTTTTTCCTAACACATCGGTCTAATTCTTCCCATAACAACTCTATCGCGTTCAGATCGGGGGACTGTGGTGGCCATTCCATAATTTTTAGGGTTTTTCATTTTCTTCTTGCTGCAGGTAATCTCTACACAATTTAGAATTATGTTTGGGGTCATTGTCCTGCATAAATTGAAATCCACGACCAATTAATCGGACTCCTGACGGTATGACATTTTCCTCCAGGATTTTCCGATATTCTTCTTTTTTCATTATGTCCTCAATTTTGAGTCTCCTGTTCCGATTAAGGAAAAACAACTCCAAACCATTACAGATCCGCCTCCATGCTTCACCGTAGGAATTATACACAACGGTTTTCGACAAGCCACTCGCCCATGCAACCCAGCCTCTTTCAGCCGACGTTTCACAGTACTCACAGAAACTTTGGAATCTCGCTCATTATTGAATTCTGCAGCAATTTCTGATGCTGTTAGTCTTCTATTGCACTTATTAATTATTTTATTCGTAAATCTTCCGCAGGAATCGTTTTTCTTGACGGTCCTGGCCGATTACGATCTTGCACGTCACCGGTTGCCTTAAATCGAACTATAGTATCATGTACTATAGATTTTTTTATTTTTAATTTATTCGCAATCCGTCTTTCTGCGTACCCTTCCTAATGCAAGGTAATAATAGCAGATCGTTTTGAAACAGCTAGAGGCTTTCCACGGGGCATTTTAAGCAGTCAAACCGAAATTATTTTATTTTTCACTTGCACAACCACAGATACTTTCACAATAACAATCTCTTCAGAACTACTGCGTTTACAAATGTTATAATACTTCATAAAGGGTATACGAATATTTCCAGGTATCACGAGTGAATCAGCTAACCCTCCTAGGGATTATTATAAAGCTTTATTGTCACTGTAATTATTGGGAATTTCCAACATAATTATATATTTTATGATAACGGTCTTATAATAGACAAGTACTACCCGGAAATTGGTAAAAGGTTTCCAGAAAAGGTTAGCTTTAATAATTCCTCACAGAAATGTATATTATATAATTTTAAAATTTTTTCCTAAATATTTGTCAACTTGCCCGAACTTCCATGAACGGTACTGTATATACATCTTCGATTGGCGATCGATGTTAATTTTCGCTTCGCACAATCGGCTCGCTGTTTGTGGGTACATATATACGTTGAACGGATCGCAATCTGGCTATTGCGCATCTATGTAGTATACATAAATACATACATTGTAAGTAAGTATGTTACCAGACGTTGCGTTGGGATATTCATTCGTCATCCGCCGTGAGCTAATACTTGACGTATGGCATATTGTCATCTCACTTGGCTTGGTGTAAATGTTTACAAGAATTAATCATTAACAAAAATTGTTCGTATTTTAAAAGTATTAATTGGTTTTGTCTTAGAATGAGTCCAATTATAATGGAAATAAAAATATGAAATTCCAAAAAGCAATAAACGTAGTGACCCTCACTGAAGCTAATTTTTAACAACAAATTCTAAAATTAATTAATAAAAAACATAATGAAAGAGCGAACATGAAAAATATTAAATTCTAGGGAAAATAAAAACAAATTTAAAAAATTTAACATATTTTTCAAAAATAACTCCACCTTTTGCCTCACAGTAACCCAGTCTACCATAGAACGCTCTATGTATCTACATTAATAATAGTTACAGGTGAAAAACTGTCACAGAGTTGTGTATTGCACATTCGCTCTTCGGGGTCTTTCATGCTCATTTATATGGAGAGTTTCCGTCGAGTATCCCCAAAGAAAGAAGTCACTAGGTGTTAAGTCAGGAGATCCAGCCGACCAAGATGCAGTGCTCCAAGTGCTAGTGGTGTGTGAAGAATGCGAAGAAATGAATTCTTGAACTCTCGCACTATGAGCTGGACAGTCGTCTTGCTGAAACCAAATGTTGTTCAAATTTCTAGCAACATTGCGTACTGCAAGAATGACACTTTTTTTGTCCCATAATAGTAGTAGCAAGTGAATATTTAAACGGGAATTATTGGCGAATACAGCTGTAAGTTATGCTGTAGTGCAAAATTGCGAAGCCTTCAATCAAAATGTTTCATGACATTTGTCATTTTTTGACACATTTTTGAATGTTTGGTTTAACCTAATTTATAAGGTTATAAGTATTTTTTAAATTTCATTCACTGATTGAAATCAATTGGTTTATTTCGGTTGAACATCAATCCATTATAAAATTAAGATGAAAAAAAGAGAATTTTCAAGTAAAGATCGAGTTGCGATTGTTTAGTTCTTGATTAATCGAAAGAAAAACGAAAAGTTGCAAAAAGGTGCAATTACGTTAGCTGCAAAACAATTTAAGTGTAACAGCCTGACCATATCAAGGATTTGGAAACTTGCTTCTAAAAATAATTGTCAAGGTGAATGTTATGCTAATGTTGGTTCTTTGAAAAAAGAAAATTGTGGACGTAAATGCAAAGATTATGGCGAAAAACTTGAAAAACTTAAGCATATTCCTCTTAACAGAAGAGGCATTATAAGATCGGCGGCTCACGCCATTGAAGTTCCCAAATCAACATTATTCCGAATTTTGAAAAAAGGAAAAATCCATAAAACGAGTTTCAAGCACCGTCAAGCCATTTTTTACAGAAAAGAATAAGAAAGAACGCGTAGAATTTTGTCTACCAAAAGTACATCCTGACGGAAAGTTTATAGACTTTAAGGATTATATTCACATTGATGACAAGTGGTTCTACTTGATAAAATGCACATGCTTATTATGTGCTTTTAGACGAGGAAACTCCACATAGAACTTGCAAAAGTAAGAGATTTATATCAAAGGTAATGTTTATGGCAGCAGTAGCTCGCCCCAGATGGGATCCACACAACAAAAATGCCTTTTTGATGGAAAAATTGGCATATGGCCATTTGTTACGCAAACGCTAGCCCAACGAAACCGTAAGAACCGAACAAAAAGAACACTTATTACGAAACCTATAGAATCTGCTACTAGTAAAGAGATACGGAAAATGTTTTTTGAAAACATACTGCCAACAATTTGCGAAAAATGGTCAAGAGGATCAACACATTGCCCCATATTTGTTCAACAGGATAATGCAAAACCACATCTAAAAGATGATGATGCGTTACTATTAGAGGAGGTATTTCGTGATGGATGGAAAATACAAATGAAATCACAGCCACCAAACAGCCCGGACTTTAATGTGTTAGACTTGCCCTTAGAATATATGTATCCCACCTCGTATGTATTGTTTAACACGTTTATGTGCAAATACTTATTCAATTTATGTTAAAATATCTCGGGGAGATGACTTTATACGCCAACGATCTTATAAAGCGGTATCGTAAAAATTGTAGTTCGAGGGCGATAGCGTGCCATACGCCGGTCCTGCACCGCCCGCGTTCACCCGACGACGTCAACGGTGCACGCAGTTCTTCGATGGCGCGAAGTGGGCCGTGACGTACCACGCAGGCGCCTCGCGACCCCGCTGTACGGAGATCCTTCGCGTACGCGACGGAAAGGGACGAACTATACGATCGAAACGAGACGGAGCGATTAGCTAACCTGACCGTGTGACAGCACTCATGTTTGATTATATAAACATATCAATATATACCTGCACTTGAGATGTTTGACGCCTACGATCGGCCGAAGTACCCGATGCGATTGGAGTATAAACGTTTCCGTTCAATGTTTTAGAGACGCCGATTCCGTTGCATTGATGTTGTGCGGATTGCGCGCGGGACTCTTATTGTAGGATTTAGATAATCTTTATTGTAAATACGCAGAAGATTTCTCGGAACAACGTTTCAAACCAGTTTATGCATCTTGTTACGTATATCACCGCGTTCTATAAACCTACACGTATGGCCGAAGACATTCAGTTGCCTTTTGAAGTCGCAATAGCTGCCACGCTAGAAAAGGGAAGATATTCTGATGTAAATTGCAGACCCCTCTTGCATAGATTTCAATGTTTGAATTAAATTCTCCTAATAGAAATATAAGACGAATATCAAAGTAAAATTTGATAAACTACAGCTCGCCTGTTAAAAGCTTCGCATATGGCGAGTGAAAGGTTAAAGGGCTATTGATTCTATACAACATTTACTACTGACAAAAAAAATGCCTTTCAGTAAAAGTTTAAGGTTCACTTGAACGACGCAATTTCATGCTATTGAATTTCCCTTTTCCATTTTCAAAAGCAACCTACGTTAGCACCAATTTGGAGAATATTGTTTGTTTCTCTACGATTACTGAGAAATGTCAAAAGGTTTCACGAGAAGTCGTCAATATCTTGAATTTGCGGGGGTTACGGTAAGGTCATACGGTTAATGCACTTACCTTTAACCTAAATATGTGCGGGTTGGCAGCACAACCCACGCAGCTGAGTTTCTAGTTGCTACATAATTATAAAGATTATTGCCGAAAGATTCCTATCAGAGTCTGAAATGTTTTCAATTGTGGTACAATTCTTGTGAGGTTGACTTAACCCGAGAACCACAACGTGGAGTTTATATTGTTTTTTTTTTGTTGCATATAGAATTTCATTTTCCACATCTTAATAATACTAAATATGTGCCTGGGGTTTCATTTCATTAATTAATTAGAAAAAGTATTGACAAATTTATCAATGAGATTTAAACGTCAATTACCCATCATAAATACAACTTCCTGTCTCCGACGCTACTGAAATTTTTATAATAACTGTAAATTTGTTTCGTGTTACTAGCAATTTCTCAGGTGCGCCAACACAAACAGACATTTTTGATCTCGCTGTAGTGTATTGATAAGTTTTTGTAGGTAAAACAGATAACAATTTTAATATATAGAACTGGCGCCCTCTATTGTCATTTCGTTCCAACAATGTTACAATAAATACAACGTGGTGTCGTATACGACTTTGAAAAACTCATTGCCATACTTATTTTTAAGAAAATAAAAATTTGCTTTCATATTATTACAGTTTCGTTTATTGCTAATACACATTACAATATAGATTTAATAATAGTAAAAAAAAATCTAAAAAGTTGAAAATATATTTTCATGAATGGTTTGTCAGATAACAATTATTGCTAAAATTATACTTTCACTTGCAATCCATACAAATGCTTAAACGATGTTCAGCACACAACTGCTTAGAGCAATTTTCACATATATTTCGTGTTTTTCTGTTTTTGCTTCGAGGGAAAAAATCGTAGCAACTTAGAGGACGTTCAGCTCTTTGTACAGCACTTTCATCCTCCTTAATTTTCAGGATTTGGGGAATATTACTGCGTATTTCTCTTGGCAATCGCCCGTCATTCACTCGCTCTTCCAAATGTTCCTCAACTAGAGCATATGAAAGTTCTTTCAAAAAGTCAGAGCGTTTTGGGGCCTTGTCTCTGCGCAAATTACATTTATAGACTACAAAAGTAGTAACGCCAGTAGCGTCCAACCTGCCGTAAAACAAACTCGTAGATGGCCCCTTAATCTACGAGTTTTTCTAGCAACGGGCGGCGAATTACAGAGCCGATTAAATGAAACAACACCTCCTTCGGTGCTGTTATAGCATAGAATTATTTTTGTTTTTTTCGATTCTTGATCTACGCAATTATCTGTGTGAATATTCGATAAAAGGGTAACCGTTTTATTTCTCTTAGGAACAAATATGACTAGAGTACTATTTTTGTCGAGTATAAATAATGATGAATGAACTACTTTTCTGTTGTTTCTGTTAACTGATGTGGAATATCTGGTTTCTTTTTTCTCATTGCTCCAAGTGTGGTTAATTTTCTTTCTAATAATTTTTCTGCTACCAATTATCCACCGTATAGTTGCGAGAATATATCATGTAGGTATTGAGTATTGCTATGGTTTTTTCTCCTTTCCAATATACTTTTTAGCTGCACACAAACAAAAGGTCTTTGCACCGTACATCGTAATCAACTTTAATCCATACTTACCAGGTTTATTAGGTACGAGGTAGGCCCCATAAATTCTCGGCCTGACAGGCTCATACAGGCTCGAGCGTGTTCAAACTGCGTTGCGTCATATTTGCACATGTGCGAGGCCTACACTATATATATTACGACTCGAAGAGTAGTAGTTTTTAGTAGCCAGCCAGATAACGTGACTAGTATTAAATACGGCGCGGTCATTAAATTTTTAACAAATTAGGGGTATACGCCTAATCACATGATGATCACATGATTTATCCCCTTCATATTCCACTGTAAAAAAGTGGGCAAAATGTTTCCGTTTGGGGCTAGAATCCCTTGAAGATGAGGAGTGCCCCAGGAAAAGCTTTAGATTACTTTTACAAGGGAATAGAATCATTAATTGATCGTTGTAATAAATGTACTGAAGTTAGGGGAGATTATATTGAAAAATAAATATTGTTATATTTTACCAAGTTTATTTTTTCTATATCGCGCCGAGAATTTATGGCGCCTACATGTATGTACATACATCTTAAAGGGGCATCTACTCCTAAAACCCAGCAACGTTACACCAGCTCTCAAATTTATTCCAAATATCACGCACCGCCGTGAATTTGTCTACTTTCTTCCCTTGTCCTCTACTTTTCTTATTATCAAATCTTAAACGGTTCATTAAAAATTCAGATTTTTCGACATCGTTGCACGAAATATTGGCGGTTCAAACTGAGATGACCATATGTCCGAGAGAGTGAGGCGAGCTTTTTCCAAGACACCACTAAGATTAGACAGCCCTAACAGTGTCTGAATTTCAACACTGGTTGTTTTGTGAAGATATCGTCGCTCAGTATCCCGTCTTTTTAATTTATATTTCTTCATTTGTATTAAAACAATTGCCATCGCGATTAAAATAAAGGAGGAGAGGGACGCCAATTGCTTTTCGTTTAAATTGCAGAAAAAGTGTTTTGGAACACTTCCGAACCCTCAGTTCATGTAATTAATCAATCAATTTTCGAAAATTAATTTTTTTGTAACAACTTACCATATTTAAAACATTTCAGTATATTTTACAATTATATCAAAAATTTCGTCGGTAAAAAATAATTTCCTTTTTTTTTACGTCCGTTAAATTTTTTGCTTGTTCTTTTGGCCCGGGTAAGTGAAGCACAACATTTTTCTGAGCAGTTCTCGTCCAGTATGAAATGTTCCGTAAGAGGTTCTAACTAACCTTATATAGTACGCAGCCTATCATTTTAGAAATACAAATTTGCTGCATTTACTAAACTTGTGTGGTCAGTACTTTTCAAAATTATTTGTCTAAATAGTGAAAGAAACTATTACAAGCTTGCGAGCCTAAAATAAACCTAACTTAATAGAGAAGAATCATAAATACGGGAGGAAAATATCTGAATGCTGAAATAAGGCCAAAATGAATGAGCGTGTGAGTTTAAGTTTGTAATACTATTTTTAATCAATGAAGTATATATTTCGTTACTCGGAAGATGATTATGACGCTATAACTATACTAAAAACAAAGGTTATAACTTTCCCCCTTAAGATCTGGCTTATTTTATATTCATGGAGTTCGGAAAGAAACAGAATGCCTTTTATGCTTTGGTGTTTGCGAATAACGCGATGGTTTGCAATTTATTAAGAAAATTTCACATTTCTAAATATCCTTGAAAATAATTCATGCATAACATTCCCACGTGAAGCAGAAAATTGCGGAAGAAAACGTGAAGACAATAACGTCAAACCGTCTAAACGATAAGTGTTATTATAAGCTAAAATAACCGGATTCTGGATAAGCTAAGTTAATAAGCCGATAAATAACTCCGCAAAATCTCGATTATCCCGCATAAAAGTTGTGATTTCATCGCGTTCCCCATCGACATATTCGCCGATTTAACGATCATAGTAAACACGGGCATAAATTAGGTAAAAGTTTAATTAAATTGCTTTCGAAATCGCCATTCTCCCGCCCTATATTTATTGTAGCCTGAACGCGCTACTCAGATATTTTATTGAGTCATTTTTATGTTCCGCAAGGACCCCCAAACGCACTTTATTTCCTCCTTTGGTCCTTCGGCTAAAGAGCTTCCAACGGCGCAAGTGAAACGGAGAATCGGCAGAAGGAAAGAACGAACGAACGTCGTTGGAACCGTAGGGTTTGGTTGGGTGGCGATTGAGATGTTATCTATGTAATTGTCTCTGTCGGTAGGCGGTTAATTATTTGTTTTTCATTTACTTATGTAAATTAAAAGCGTGCTTAAACGCAACCTGATATTAGCGGCCTCCGCAGAATTTTTATAATGATGATTATATTGGATTGGTTCGAATTGGATCGCAGATCGGATGTTTCGTTTATATAACACGTGATCAGCACGAGATAAATTATTTTCGTTAAATTATAGGGTTTAATTAAACTGCAGATCTCTGGATAAGTAAATTTTCGTTAACAAGAACTCTTTTAATTTAGTGAAGTATAATGTTATGAATTCAAAATTTTACAGTGATATTGAGTAGTCCTGTAGGTTTATCGTGCATGTGAAAACGGAATTTTGAAATAATATTTGCTCATTATTCGGACTTAACTACTTTTAACGAGGACTCATTACGAAATAAGTCTTATTTTCTACAACAGCTAGGGCTGTAATCCTCGTTTATCTTAGCATCCCTTCGCTCATCTATTTTTTATATCACTTGTTCATTTTCGACCAATAATAACTTACGAAACGACTTCTATTTAAGAATATTTATAGTTCTTGAAGCAAAAGTACATAACTAAATTTATATAAATGATTTCAAATCGCAGATTTTGTTTCCAGACAGTAATATTATGCTGGGGTTTACCGTCTAGCGTTATCGCGAAGTATCACGCCGCGTATCTGCGATCTCAAAATGCTCACGTTCCTTAGCGAAGCTAACGACTCATTAAATGGTCGTATTTAATTTGGGAAGATATCCTTTCATGCCAAATAGAATTATTTTATACAGGATGTTTCGCGAGGAACTGCATCGATCAATTCATGAAACAGTGTACATTGAAAAATTCTGAAAAGTTGGTAATATACTAAAACCTACATATATTATTGAACTAGAATATTTTCAATTATCTACGACTTCCGGTTATACAACTATTTTATGTAAAATATCCTATATATACAAATATCTTGGTGTTACAATCACAAGTGGACGCACAAGTGAGACAGAGATAAGAAATCGAATTAGACAAGGAAAACAAATGACGAAACAATTAAATTCAGTATTATGGAGTACTCAGATAATGGCATCAACTAAATAAGAACATATAAAATGGTTGTAGAGAGCGTAACTACATATGGGGCTGAAGTAAGGGAAACCACAGAGCAAGCGTCGAAAAGGCTTCTAGTAATGGAAATGGGTACTGGCGAAGGTGTTGGAGACTTACCTTACAGGATAGGGTTGAGAATGAAAATATCAGGGAAAAAATGAACTTAGGAACCACTGTTCTTGATACAATTGTCGCCAAAAAATTAAGGTGGTGTGGACACGTGCGCCGAATGGGGGAAGACAGATGGCCTAAGAGACTACTAGCTTGGAACCCTACCCAAAGAAGAGGTAAAGGAAGACCTCGTAGAACGTGGCTCGATGGACCCTCAAGTGCAATGGAACGACGAAATTTGAAGGATGGTGATTGGAAAGACCGGAAGTTGTGGAAACTAGGATGCGATAACTACTTCTAACCATATCTGAAACATTTACATTTTTTTTTAATTTTTGGAAGATGGATGAGTGCATGTGAACATTGAAATCTTGCAGAACTATTGGCCGTATAGGGTAAGATTAGAAACTGCGTACATCACATGCGGCTCTGCTGCGGCTGACGTCATCCCATACAATGTTGTCATTCTCTGATGATAACAGAACCAATCAAGAAACACTCACCCGCTTAAGCAGAGTTATCAAGTAGGTTGGCGGGCTGCATCGGAATTACCGAATTACCACCAACTTGATAAGAGTTGTAAAAAGTTGACAGCATTAGATATGTTTCCATAGTTGTCTCGTTGAACGAGGTTCGTCGTGGTGAAAAAATGTATTTATATTTTGAATTCAGTTAACGGATTAGTCGATGCTCCATCACAAATTTGTTTTAATGTGTTAAAACCGGAATTTTTCTTTAACACACTTTTCTAAAACGCGATTATATTTTGCATCAATATAGTATAGTGCGTAGCAGTGTATGTACTCCGTCCAATATTTGCAGTGGCTCCACTAACGACAACGCTCTATTTTGTAGTTGTTCTATTGCATCGTGTAATCCTTTATTGTTACGAATAGTTTGTAACTCTGTTTTAACAGAAATATCTTGAAATTTTGTCTGGCTCTCCTTAATAGCTGTAGCTTCGGCAGGATTGAATTGTAGAATAACAGCTTTTACTTGTTTGAAATGTTTAGCATAATAAAGAGCTGCCTGCAATCATGTACCCTAACGTGTAAGAATCGGCCGTGGTGGATCACGAGTACCAGGACACTGTGCATGAAATGATCGAAGACGTATTGGAGATTTGAGAAACACTTTTTTTTTGTACATGCTATTAATGCATCTACCTCGAGTGAACATTGTCGAATAGTTCTGCCACAAGATGCAAAGCATGCACTTTACACGTAACATGTAAACACTCGCAACCGTGTTCAGAAGAGAACGGCCTATCAAATGCATTGTCGCGGCACCATCGCTCATAAACGTCAACACTTGACGTGGTGAGACGTGAAAGTTTTCTAACGTACCCTCACAATTGCTGCACGAGTACACTTTTCCAATCTTTTGCTAGCTAGTAGCGGTGGAAATGTCGGTTTGTGAGGGTCCAATACAAGTACTATAATATTTAGGGCTAAATTCATAGATGCTCCTCAAGTAACACTCACCCTCATCGGTCACTCATAGCGTCCTCTTCCGACAAATCGGAATTCATAAACAATTAGGTACTCATTGGCGCCTCATATTTGAGTTGTGAGTGAGTGAGAAGGAAGTAATTGTTAAGGTACCGGGGTAGGACACTAACTAAACACTCATAATTGTTTATGAAAGAGTAAAGGCATCCGGTAGCTGAAAAATAAAACAAAAGTCATTTATGGATATCTATTATATTTTATAATGAATGATTTTTGGGAATTTGTTGACTACGTAGATGATTTTCCCTATTTACGTGTATCACGGTATACAAATTCAAATACGGTTAGTGAAGCAATGGAAGCAATGGATCGTTGTTTAGCCTTGTTCGCATCACATATTTTAAATTAATAATTATATAATTATAATGAATAACACCTAACGCAAAATACAACGCACGCTCCCGTTTCCTAAACTGAACGAAAAATAAACAAGCGGACGACAAACGTTTATGTATCGCAGAGACGATTACCTCGCTATATTAGGTTAAATTTGGATAATTAATCAATATTCAAATGAAAATAATAAAAATTATTAATATTAGTGCAAGTGCGCACACTTCACACCAATACCCCACTATAGTATTAACCTTTTTATTTGGATATATCAAAGAATTAGAGGTCAAAAATACGATTGAAAGTAAATATATTAGTATCGGTACCTTCCACAATACTCTGACTGTACTTAACGCCAAATATTTCCATAACAGCTTACATTATCGGTACTAGCAATGCTTTTACACACATAAATGCAGCTGTTTTATCTATTACATATACATGCTTATCATCAATAAGTCGCTTGGTAACGCGATATTTTTCTTTTCATATTACGATCGTAGAATCTTACCCACAATTTAGCGCAAATATTGTAATCTCCATGCAGCTGTCGCTAATACCGCGACTAATTCTACCTGATACACTGAAAGTCTCTCGAAATGATATCGAAAACGATTAATTGATTCGAATTGCTGTAACTGCCTTCAGATCGAAACGAATTCGGGGCGCTAATTTGTTTTTGTTTGGGAAGCAATTCAGGACTAAAGGATCTTTTTTTGAGAAAAAGAAAGAAAAATCGATTATTTTAATCGATAGCCGTGTTTAAAAATAGATTAC
This sequence comes from Dynastes maya, assembly GCA_029619315.2. Classification (NCBI taxonomy): domain Eukaryota; kingdom Metazoa; phylum Arthropoda; class Insecta; order Coleoptera; family Scarabaeidae; genus Dynastes; species Dynastes maya. The sequence continues at coordinate 13,077,222 of JAROYE020000002.1, read as the reverse complement.
TGCCGTTGGATTCGGCGATTTTCGGATGAAAACAAGCGAACACCTATAAATTAAGCGAAAGTGAATAGGAAGAGGTCTGCGTTTTAGGTCGTTTGATTTTATTATAAACAGGAATACATATATTGAAGCTACTGGTGTATAATTAGTGCGTATCAAAGCGAGAGACATAAGGGATAAATGGTTACATGCAGGGAGTCTATTATGGAAAACTTGCACATACAAGTTGCTTTGGTATAATAACCATCGCCTTAGTAGTTTTAAACGAATTACGTTTCCTCCAACAACTAAGAGAACTAAGCATTTCCTATTTCGAAAACCAGTAATTCTCAATCAAGTAATAAGCAAGTCGAAATGACCATATGGCAACGTATTTTAATTTAACTCAAGGGCATTCTCTCCCAGGTTGTGGTATTGGGAACTACATGTAAACCTGCGCCGCCCTACATACAGAGAAAGGTTTATTTGGATCAAGACTGTTCGCCTCAATTCAAGACAATTACTGCTTCAATTATCCACAATAGAATTACTGTTTTGAATCAAAAGAAATATTTTCTTTGCGTTTTTTTCTCCGCTTAAGAAAAGTATATGCTTGTAATGAAATAATTGCATTTCTTTATTTAAGGCATTTATTAACTTGATTCAAGAAAATCTTACAGAAAATTTGAAGAAAGGGATTCTTAGTATAAGTAAATGGCCGTTATAACACAAAACATTTTCTTAAGGATAGTAAACAGTTCTCTTAATTCAAGAAAGCGTTTAGGTATTGTTAGTAAATTAATAGCTTCATCTTCTTAAAATAAAGCATTTATTTACTTAGAATTCTCGAAATGCATATTATTTATATCCACACTATTTATTGCACTTACCTTGTTTCAAACAGTGCGACTTATCCGTACATAATACAGCAAATTATTCCCATTGCTTGTGATTTAAAAAAGGCTAAGGTAGGTTATCTACAGAATAATGTTCAAACAAAAGTAAATCCAATGTAAAAGTGCCTAGAAACAATTACCAAAATAATGCTGATATATAGATAATGGTATTGGTGGAATCGCTCCCGGTAAAAACAATGTGCGATGAGAAATGCGCTAACGCTCTTTCTCTTGCTCACATTGCTGTTCACCTCTCAGTTTATATCACTAATCCCCAAAAACAGCACTGAAATATTTGTTGGCGCCACCTAGTGCTAAGAGATATAGTCGTGCCATCCTGGAAAGTAGCGACAGAAACCGGAATACAGCACAATGGTGGACAATGGTATCATATATTTGCTTTGTGGTTGCATTACTTTCTTTAACCAACTTGAAACATATTGGGCGACAGCATTTGGTCGAAGATGGGGTTAAGTTCTTCCAGAATATAATCTTTTTGTCTCTGTGTATAACGGACGTTTCTAGAGGAACGATTGTACTAATAATAATGTTGGAATCCGAGTACTTTGGGTTATTCATGAAAGTTTGTTTGTAAGTGCTATGACCTCCACTCCCATCTAAGCCTCATTTATAATGGACGTCAATTTGTACTACTTCAGTAGGGAGGTGCAGTCGAAAAACTTCACTTTGAACTTCAAACAAACGGCGGATAGTCAAGTCCAAAAGATCTTGGAGAGGTATCGCAGCCTTGCTTTCAGAAATTATAATATTATTTGGGCAACAGCTTTTCTTTACTCCTGAAATAGGCTGTAGGCTGGATAAATATTTGCTCCTCTTGTTTTGGCACCGCTCTGAATCTTAATGTAATGTTCTTTGGTAAGATTTGTATCAATAATAAGAGCCAACGCTTCTTCCGGGCTGTATTTTTGTAATAATGGTATTTTTTTCACATTTTGCATTTTTCTTAAGCTTTTAGGTGAAGCTTCGAGGGCAAGCTTCATAACTTTTGCGGTTTTTCTTCTCCCTGTCTTCACTAAGCTGGATTCAGCAGCATAAGAAAGTTGCTCAGGAGATATATTCTTTACAAGAGTTTGAATATTCCGTTGTTTTGTACGCAGTGAACACTCCTCAAAACTTTTCTTTGGTCTGTCTTGGACTAGTTTTTTTAGTAGGTGTGACTGGTTCAATATTCGAAAACTGAGGAACTCGGAACTCTTCGTTTAACCACTTTGCGTGTTTGTTGGAGAATCTTTCTTGCATGTTGTGAATCAATTGAACGTAGACTTTTTTTTGTTTTGTTTGATGCGTTTTGTTTGTTTTCTCCTACATCTTTATAAGAAATAAATGTTTATTTTATGTATGTCTTTTAAATAGATGCATGTATTTTCTATATTTATTGTCCTTTTTTTATTTTTTACTATTCCTAAATATACATATCGACGGTGTCAAACCAATACCTCGTATCTCCTTAAGTTTATCTATGAAGATACGAGGTTTTTTATATTATATATGCATATACAGGTCTTGTGAAACGAATGCGACCTGTACAAGACCTGTATACAATTAAAAGAAATATACTTTTTTAATACAACTTCCATTATTTAAGTAATAAGTTTCGCATTACATATAATAAATTATTGTATAAATATGCTAATATACAAATATTCGAATATTATGGAATTATTCGAATATTGGAATATCCAAATATTCGAATAATTCGAGAATTTGAAAATTCCAATAATTTGATAGTATTCGAATAATTCCAATACTGGAATAAATTTCTAAACTACTATTCGAATAACAAGTTAAAAAATTCCCAGCTCTAATTTTAACTGACTGATTATTTGATAAATGAGCAGCAATGCATTTCGTTGGCAATACAGAAAAATCAGCAGCAAATCAATAAAACAGCTTCAAAGCTAGGGCGTTAATTGAAAACTGATTAATTTTATAAGCCTTGCGCATATATAAAGCGCGCAAATAATACGCATTAAAATCACTTAACCGCGTAAATTTAGTAGCGCCGGCGGGCGTCTCCGTGGAATACATTAATCGTAAAATTAGACGAGGAAAAAACGCGTAAACGTATATATATATATATGTACGTACATATAACGAAGAGTGAAAGATGGCGGTGGAAAAAAGTGCCGAAGAAAGAAGGTAAAGATTAACCGTCGTAAAACCCGTACGTTTCTCTCGTTTTAAATTTATACGTGTTCAAGTACGCTAAGCCGTGTAAAAGTTTTTTACGAGCGCGAGATGGAAGTAAATTGTGTTATGATGTTGTTGCAACCGAGTTCGGATTCTTCCATCCAGCTAGCCAGCCGGCGGTCACACGGTGCCGCGCTGTGTCGCTGCTAGTTGGCGTGCGAATTCACATGCCATGCGCGCGACCGTTCGACAACACTCGCGATAAATATTGCACTCGGTGCTCGGTGGCGATGCCTAAATCAACTTGTTTATTGCAGTACTCAATTGGTGCATTGTACACATGCAAACCGAGTGATTTAGTTAGTTTTGGGAATGGATACCGTGTACAGTTTGGATGATAGAATTACCATACAAAAAACTCTGCTTTTGATAAACTGATTCTACAAAAGTTGCTTTCGTGTTTTTTTACAACTGATTGATTAATTGATAGCTGGTGCGGCAGATTGTTAATTGAGAACAGGAGCTAGCAGATATAAACATTTCCGCTGTGTAATTGATCGTATTTGCAATAAGTTCTCAAGAGTTTTTGTTTATTTATAAGAGCAATAACAAATTGTAATTAGTATAAAGCAAGCAGTATTCGTAAAAAGAACGAAAAAGGTCTTTAATCCATAAGTCTATTGTTTCAAATACGTATGTATGGGATGAAATCCATTGTAATGGTTAAAATATCACCAATACTATTGCTACGATTAGCACGGTTCAACTACATGCAATGAGGAATGTACGAGCGTGACAACTGTCACTGTAACACTCTTCTTATACCAGCTATCATACATCTACACATATATTTACTTAATTGCACATAAACTCGTTAATGTTGTAAAAGCAATCTTGAAGGAGGTGCTCTTTCAGTTTGTTTCTAAATAGCGACTGTGGTTGCAACATTTTGGTCGAGGTAGATAGCTCGTTGTACAATGTTATTGCCGAGCATCTGAGACTCATTTCATAATTGTGTTCTGGGTCGATATAGCTAAATTGTTTTGGTGACGTGTCTGCATTAAGGCTGGGAATAATATTCGAATAATTCGAGTATTCGAATTGGTGCATGTCTTAAATTCGAATATTAGTATATCCGAATATTCGAATATTAGAACAGTCGAATATTATTCAAATAGCCGACTATTATTCGAATAGTTGAATACTATTAGAATGGTCGAATACTATTCGAATATTCGAATACTATTCGAATGGTCGAATACTATTCGAATGGTCGAATACTATTCGAATAGTCGAATACTATTCGCATAGTCGAATACTATTCGAATAGTCGAATACCATTTGAATAGTCGAATAACTGGATAATAATGGTATAAGTTTACTATTCGAATAACCTAAGCTAAAATACTCTCCGCTACAACTTATGACACAATTAGAGAGCGGATGGATGATGTCACAAAAAGATATGAATGTTTTTATCAAAGGCGGCGCCTTTGATTACTACAAAATTTCTCTTTCAATACATATAATTGCATGCAGGTGGCCCATAGTGAAATATTCTTACTTACTTTTTAGTGCATACTTGCTTACTTTTTAGTGCATATTTGCATGCATATTTCGCGATTTTTAATGCATATTTTCCAGGCTCTAATTATTATCTACTGTGGTAAAATAGAAATTGGTGTTAGCACCATTTTCGCTTGCGACAAATAAAGCAGAGGGTGAACTATATAGGTATGCTGCTGATAAAGTTATTGATTTTTCCGGACAATTTAGGTAGTCGGGTACGTGTCATAAATATTTGTTTTATTTTTTATCAAAGAATCTAAAAATGCAATAATATACAGGCTGCTCCATTTAAAATAACAAATTTAATGTACCAGAGAAGCTAAACAACCTATGCACTTCAAAATATTCCGTCATAAATTGTTTAATTTTAAGCAACTTTTATTTCAAACATATTTTCATTAAACGAATGAATAAGCTCCATCGCGTACAGACATTTGCCACACCCGGTATAAGGGAGTCCCATTGTTTTAAAATCATAGTTATTGGAGTAACTGAGCTTTCAATCTGGAGTCGATATGATCAATTTATTTAATGAATTAGAAATAATAATTCGTCGACATTAAATGCACTTATACATGCATTAAATATCATAGATATCACTTAAGTAACAAATTAAGTATTTAGTTGAACGTGTATGCAATAAACTTAACTTCTTCGGCTTTCTATTCCTTAAAATATTTGCTCTAATAATGCCTGCAATAAACGCGACCGTGCATATTTCTGTTGCAATGACATTTGCGAATACAACGAGCGATCGAGGCGATTATACAATAACGAAACGGTTTATATAAATTAAGGTATTATGCATGGGATATTTTACTTCTTGGAACGTTAAAAGACAATCACTTTCACTGCACGCGCTTCTAATACTTACTTTATAGATACGTCGAACCTATCGAACTTCTTTCTATACGATGGGAGTGCTGGCTCGTACGCGAAGCGATTTTCGATCGAAGCGATGGTTCTTGTCGCTTGATTTAATGGCATTTTATATTTTAATTGATGTCGCACGGTTCAACACGATTCCTCCGTTTCCATTCCCCGAATATTTAAGTACCATCGACGAGAGCCGTAATGATATTTTCGGTCCAACGTAACCGGATGACCCTCGCTTTTTACTGTTATCTTTATGTGTCGTATCTATAGCTGACGACAGTAATACGGGTTTTTAAATTTTGCTTTGAAACGGAGAAGAGCATAGACAGATAATTGCAATGGGGGGTAGTCACGGAGACCTGGTCAGGAATTGAGAATTTTTGAGCGCGAAATATAACTCACATTCAACGGATTTGAATGAAAATGCGACAGTAATCTATCCAGAGAATTTTCTTTCTGGCATAGTGTAACTGATGACAAACGAAAAAGGTTCATATTTTATACGGATTTTATTATATTTTTCGACAATCTGTGACGTATACGAGGGTGATCTGAAAACTTTACAGCCTAACACAGAAATAACTTTTTTTTTGTCAAATTCAGCTTCATTTGTCAACATAGCCTCCTTGTAAGTTGATACACTTTTCCCAGCGATGCTCCCAAATCACTAATCCGTCCAAATATTAGTTGACATCTTGGTCTGCAAAAGAGGCGTTTACGAAAGTGATGGCTCCCTCATTCGATGAAAATCTCTGCCCTCCGAATGAAACTTTGAACCCAGGTAACAGAAAAAGCCGCTGGGCATCAGATCTGGTGAATAGGGTGGGTGGTTTATCAATTCGAGCCCAATTTCGTGAATTTTTATCATGGCTACCACTGAAGTGTGGTTCTTCTTCAAATGCGATCATTCTTTTCGCTATTTCTGACTTCAGATTGTCAAGTAATTATGCGTCTTCGCCTTTTCGGAGCCGATTCACCCTTCGCAGTCCACTATTTCGCCTGTGCCTTAGCTACAGAAGTGTACTGGTGCACCCAAGTTCCGTCTACAGTTACTAGTCGACGCCAAAACTCCGACCCGTTTCGCTTAAACTGCTTTAACAGAGCTTTGGAAAGGTTCCCAACGTGCAATTAGCTTTTTCATGCCCAAATCTTCAGTCAATACATGACAAGCATGTTCTTTCGAAATGTCCACAGCCCCTGCTATCTCTCTAACCTTAATTGGACGTCATCTAGCACCACTTTTCCGATGTTGTAGATAGTGGTTGCAGTTTTTGGCTGTCCCGAACGTTCACCGTCAACCATGACCACGTTTAAATTTGGCTGCCCAAAATTTCATTGTAGTAAATGATCCCCGGAAACAGCGTCCGCCTTGGTTTTAATCTACGTATGCATTTTGCCTTTCAAATGCAACAATTTAATGACGAACCAATATTCAAATTTTTCTATTTTTGCAGAAACACTAATATTGACTGATACAAAGAACTGTTAAACAACAACTGAGCGTTCAGCATAGCTGGGATTTTCAGAAGGATCTTTCAACGCACGCACAATTATATAACGCGAACTTTTTTTACGAGTAACGTCATCTTCATGTTGAAAATTGAAGCTTTTCACATCATTTTCGTATATTAAGGTACCAGGTCTGATGTTATGCTTCATTTTAAAATTACAAAAGCACCGTAAAGCAAGGTAAGCAATTTGAAATTGTATCAAGTTGTCACTACAATTCATCTAATTCATCAGCCTGATGAGGAAATGAATATAAACCAATTGAAATTTAGTTTTTTGATGGGAATAATGGACTAATGACAAAATAGTAAAATACCCAGTCCAGTAGTAAACGAGGTACAACACTAATTACTTATTAGCTTTATCAAGTTACTGATCTAAACGCAAAAACACATAGGATCACACAGGTAGACCGCCGAACTTCACTCCGTTCCAACCGGAGGTTCTTTAATTAGGTTATGTAAACCCAAAAACATTCATCAACTTCAATCGAACTACCAAAATTCTGGACAATCTACCAGGACAATTGAATATAACCCAACCCAACTCAATTTGATCGATGTCCATATCGAAAACATTCCGCCCTATCAGATAGACTCTAGCCTGCAAACAAAGGAAAATAGAACAAGCATTAGACCAACTTCAGACACTGGTAGTCCAAAATTTTTAATCTCTAAAAGTGTGGTATCTTTAGGGTGTATAAATGAGAGTAATAAAATTTATTTCAATAAAAAAGAATCACTGAAGTCAGGTCAACTTATTTTAATCCAATGAATTTTGGGTGACCAAAAAACACTACATTATGTTAATGTTTATAAAAAATGCCTTTGGTGTTAACGTATCAAAACGATAATACGTCAAGTTATGTTGATTCGAGCTGAACATAGCTAGTCAAGAATTATTTTTGGAATTTTGTTCCCACTATTTATAAAATTTTAAATTGAATGAATTTAGAGGCTAATCAATTTCTCACTTTTAGTCAAAATATTTACCCAGGTAACACATGTTTGGCTGTGTTTCTATTTTATAAGTGTACAATGACTAAATTCGACTGTAAATATGAACTAAAAGTCAAGTTTGGTGTTTTAAGAATACGCAGGATTCCAGTACGTAACATACAAACATGAGTTTAGAACGTCAAATTTCCAGGTTAGTTATCCCTTTTCAAGTTTTAATACTCTAAAATTTAATTAATCGATATCTAGTTTAATTTAAATTGCCGAAAGAGTGTTTAAGAACACTCTCAGACCTATAGAACGTACACGTATTTAGAAAAATTATCATTTTTTTAAATCATATCCCTCATTTAAAACATTACAATATGCATAGGCATTTTTTTAACTTATTTCAATGCCCCAAATTATTTGCTGAGCTCCAAGACGTAATTTTAGGTAAAACAGTAACAGAGTAGCAATTTACGGTAAAATTTTCCGTCATAGTGCGAAAACCTAAAAAATATATCCAGAAAAATACTGATGTTAGTGATGTATGCATGTTAAATATCACGCACAAATTATACTAGGTTGGTAGCTATGTTGTTGCTATAACGGCACACCTTGAAAAAAAGCTAACCGGACAAGTCAAGTAGGTTTTTATAACATCACAAAACTATATATTCTTGCTATGTACAATTCGATATAGGGCTTCACCGGAAACGCGTGAGATCCGGAAATGACACAGATATCTAGATGGCAAGGAAGGTAAACGTTTTTTTTCGCTGAGTTCATTTGCAGTCAATGTAGTATTAGATCCAATCTTAAAAATAAAATTAATGCATTATGAGTTATGTGTAAATTTCTACATATTGGAAGTTACTTGAATACTGCTTTGATTAGATTCCTAGGTTGTTTTTCTTTTAGTTAACGGTTAAATAAATTATTTGGTCCAATATATCATTTTTATTCTACACATATATGTATGTATATCTGGTCGACGAAACGTAGATTTTAGTTATTTATTGTTTTTCCTGACTGGGAAAGTACCAAAACAACTAAACTGGTTGATGCTCCAGTGATAACGTATTTACCGAGTTGCTATGACGTATGCGCATTTATTAAATGCAGTATTACAATTGAATCCATGAATTTTTCTATTTAATATTTTTATGTAAATTATTGGTAAAATAAAAATACCATGTCTCATAAAAGAAGTGCAGAAAAGTTATCTGAACATGGTGCTAAAAAGGCACGCAAATCCATAACACTTGGAAAGAAGATGGAAGCGATTCGAGGAATGGAAGATGGACAAACATGTCCTAATATCTGTAAAAGTATGAGCTTAACTCCATCGACGATTACTATCATCATGAAAAATGTACATAGAATAAAAGAGTTTGTGCAACAATCTACGGCGATAAATATAACATAAGTCAGTTACAGAAGAAGTAACATTTTTGAAAAAATTGAAAAATTATTATCGTTATGAGTAGATGATTTAAATAAGAAAATATTCCTCTGACTCAGGCTGTTATAACTGAGAAGGCAAAGACAATTTTTGTGGATCTTAAGAAGACAGAGGCGAAGAAACATTTTTGGGAAGCAAGGGTTGGTTTATGAGATTTAGATCTCGAAGTAAGTGTCGTAATGTCAAATTATGTGGTGAGGCGGCAAGTGCAGATGTTGCGGCAGCGGCTGCTTTTCAAGAGTTTAAAGACTGTGTAGAATCCTTCTGACCTCATTTTTAATGTCGATGCGACTGGACTTTACTGGAAAAAATTCCCATCACGAATCTTCATTTCCCAAGAAGAACGTTCCGCTTCAGGTTTTAAAGCTGCGAAAGATCACTCCTTTGTTGGGAGCTAATGCTTCCGGAACTTTGAGACATAAACCAATGTTGGTGTACCATTCACAAACACCTCGTGCTCTCAAGTGTCAAAACAAAGAGATGTTGCTAGTCTATTGGAAATGGAACGTTTTTAAAGATTGGTACGCAGATTATTATTGTCCAACCGTGCTTCGCTTTTGTAAAGAAAATGATTTACCACCCAAGGAAACTCTTCTCTTGGACAATGCCCCTGGACATCCTCAGTACCTTGCTGAAGAAAGAACACTATTAGATGTTAAGGTTGTTTACATGCCCCCAAATACAACATCACTTTTGCAACCAATGGATCAGGGAGTTATTGCAAGTTGAAATCCTATTACCTCCGTACCACCTTTATGGAAATGATGAGAGTCTTAGACTCTACAGAAAAAACAATTGAAGGTTACTGGAGGACTTATGATATTTTGAAAGGCATTTACAACATCAAAGCAGTTTGGAACGAAATGTCACCAAAGCGTTTAAATGGAGTATAGCGTAAATTTCTACCAAAATTTATGCACGATTTCGAAGAATTAGAGCGCGTAGAGAATGTTGTTGAAGACGTTAGCAGGCTTGCGCGAGAGATAGGATTAGACAATGACACCTGAATAATAGAAGTTTTAGAGAGCCACGATCAGCCGCTCTCCAAAGAAGAATTAGAAGAATTAGCCAACGAATTAAGTCGTCAACATTCAGAGGAGCAGAAAGAAAACGAAGAAGAGCGTATTCTTTCAACCATAGAAACCGTGACTGATAAACTCTGTGAGGATTGGGAACCAAGTTCGAATGTAATACGGAGTGTTATCGCGTCAATTCGACCGTATTCTGAACTTCTTAAAGAAAGAAAAACAAAATCGAAACAGTTAACATTCGATAATTTTCGCAAAAAAGATATGAAATCCGAAACCGGGAACTTCAGCATAGAAATAATAACACCTCATTGAAATTTCACGTTTGTTTGATAAAATATTGTTTCATTTTTGTTATTGAGAATTTTGTTATTTTTACAATTATATATACATTTATTAGTTTAATTATACATATTATAAAAATATAATAAGGTTATACATACCTGCATATGCCTATTTTTTGACGAGTTGTAACCTAACTCCATACCTTCCATTATAATTGGGTTCAGTATACGCCGGTTTTTTTTTAGAAACGGAACTCCGGGGTAAACCGAGGGTTACCTGTACATAACCTTAAATGCAATAGATATAAGGTTTGTTCGCTCGGCCTACATTAACTATTGAGTAACCAGTGTACAAGTATGCGTTCGTCGGGCCTGCATGCAGTTGCACATAACCCTTGTTTATAAGAGATATATAAACAAGGACACAACCTATTTGCACTGACGTCATTTTACACTACACCGAGTAAAAAGTGCCGAAGGCAGCTGTCATTCGAGCACGTATAGTGTATTCGGTATGGCCACTCGGTCAATGTGAAATTCCCTCTGGCGGATATTAGTTCCTTTTCGATAGTTCCTATTTCTCCCCGAGCCTCTGATTTTTGGAGCGGGGGTACTAGGACGCTTATTTAACTAGCCACCGACAAGCGTGGTGGAACGGTAAAGATATTCCTCTTCAGTTAATTTTCCTATTTTCGTAACTCTTCTAAATTAATGAAAAACGCTCCTACAACAAACAGTGTAAATTCAGAGGTATTTCGAGCATAATTTCGTAAATTAAATATGTTTCGTCATAATTTTGTCAAGAACGTTAGCAAAATTTATTATTTCTGGGTTGTTAGTGGCATTTTAGGTCATAGAATAGCATACTTTAGTCGTCCAGCCGCGTCACTACATCCATCCGATGATGTTACATTTAAAAATAACTTTATTCATAAAAAATTCATCGTAAATTCATATTTAGAAAGGAATTATCAAAATTTGATGGATAAGACAATCGCCATCGCCATTAGAATAAAGAAGAAGAGGGACGCCAATTGATTTTCTCACGTTTGGTCAAGCTTCATCGAGTTAACTCGTATTTTGGCTGCGTTCGCAGTTACAAGAGTTAATATTTCGAATTGTAATACAAATTTAAGATAGAAGTGAAGGCTGGTGATTAAGGATGGGTAGGTTTTCCAGTAAATGAAATATAAACATGGAATTTATATTGACATCATCGTAAAATTTAGGTTGGTTTTAATTTTTGGTTTTCATTTCATTTAAAATCTCATTTGCTGATCTTAAATTGTCGAAAAAGTGTTTTAGAACACTTTCGAACCCTCATTTTACATAATTATTTGATTAATTTTCGAAAATGTACAGATTTTTAACAATTTACCACTTTTAAAAAGTTTCAATATATCAGCGTATTTTGAGTGAAAGAGAGAGAGAGAGAGCTAAGGGATTACTGACATCAGAGTTGAACGATACTGTATATAGTTCAGTGTTAAACCCAGGAAACAACAATTCTTTTGTGTATGTTCTTCTCGTCTTTCTATGTAATTACTATAATTCATTATATGAGTAGTGAGAGTGTGGTACCGTACAGAACAGGCTTAAGATGTATTACCAACAGCGCTTTAATTCTGTGTAGCACCTGTGACACGACTGAAGCATTTTTTCTTATCAAGCGCGGTGTTTACTGTAATCCGCCGACACCGTTAACAGTACAGTTCTCATGGTGTTCCATATAACAGCGAAGAATACTTTTACACCGGCCCAAGGTCAGTTTTTGTTCGGTAACCTTTTTCTGAGTTCGGTGAGCGATCTCGAAGTTATGTAACTATATCGCGTGATATTGCAAAAGTATACGTTTGCTTACGTTTCTGCTTTATTAGCCATAAAGAATTTGTCACTATCCATTTAAACGATATCCATCAACACTTCTTATAGAAAAATGATCCTTAAAGGGAATCTGAAGGTATTTTCAATTTTTACAGTCGAAACAATTATACGGATCCGGATCTTCCGGAAGTGACGTCAATACTTCCCACGAGTTTTCATTGCCGTTGTTCTTCAATACAAACATATTTTGGTATAAACTTGCGGTTTCGTTTGACCAAGTGTTTCCTTTGTGTGTTACACGCGCGTCCACAACGAAAATACACGCTAATTCTATTTTAATTCCATGACTTATTTTTATTGAATTTCTTAACGCGCTCCGAAAAATAAGATCATTGAGGTTTGTAGAATGATGTGGGCGCGGTCCTTGCGAAAAACAGTGAAACATCTGCGTCAGCTTCTAACGTAAACATGCAAATATCATTCATGCTAGTAAATGTTTACAAAATATTACAAAGATTTTCATAGCAAGCAGTAGAAGTATCCGCTAAAAATATTAATAACAATTATTAATATTTTTGGGTATTGTGTTGTGATGCCAAGCAAACTCCATTTTTGTTGTTTGTTTGGAAATTTATCTGTAAGATCAACGTTAAAATATGCAATGTTCATTAAATAGAAGACATTTTTAGAATATGATTCTGCTGGTAAATGATAAAAAGTTGATTGGTTTGATTGATGATTGGAATCGTTTGAAGTCTACGTGTTACTGGAACAATATCGTCGAATAAACAATACTTTGAAGTGATTAATTTTTAATGAAATATCAGCAACATACAGGCATGTTCATAAGTATTAGATACACTAGCATCGGGCCTTTGCGGACGACTTAGCGATATTAGCAAGATCGATGAAAGAACTAAAAATAATACTGAGAAAAATAACAGGAGGAGGCCCAAACATTTGGACTAAGAGTAAATCAAGGAAAGACTAAATATATGGCAACGCGAGATACTCAACAAAATGCGGAAACATATTTGAAAGGACAATTGACGGAAGAACAGGAATATGCTTTTGAAAGAATGGAAGAATTTACATACTTAGGAGTAAAGATTAGAGAAGATGGGCACGAGGAGCAGGAGATAGAAGCGCGAATTACAAAAAGGCAACAGGAAATGTGGAAGTCTGAGAACACTAATGAAATTAAGGTTCGTGTCAAGGAAGACAAAGGAAGAGATAATCAGAGCCACCAGGATCTCCTGTGACAAACCTTTCAAAGTTTTCTTGAATTGGAAAGAATGAAGAGATGGAAAGGGGAGAAAACCGAAAATCCAAATCTGGTACACAGATGGGTCAGAAACGGGCACTTCTTTTGGCGTTGGTGTTTATAAGGAAAACCAGGGATATAAAGTATACGTATCACTTGGGCGATACACCACGGTATTTCAAACAGAAATATATGTTATGCAAAACCTGCGTGTGGGAGAGTCTGCGTCAGCGACCGCAGGGTGGGACCATTTGCGTTCTCTCTGACAGTCAGGCCTTAAAGGCACTAGCATCTTATCATATAGCCTCCAAACTACTGGGAGTGCCTGCAAACTGGGAGTGCCTGCAAAACTTAATGCTTCTGTCTAAACACAACAAGGTCACACTAGTGTGGGTACCAGAACACAGGGATATAGCGGGCAATGAGATTACAGACCGGCTAGCGAGGAAAGGCTCAAAAATGAATTATATAGGCCCTGAACCGGGCCTAGGTGCAAGAGTGCAGTGCGTGGTGCAATTAATGCGTGGATCCTAACACAACACCAATTAAATTAGAACCAACCAACTGGACAAAAGCACAGCAAACGGATGGTGGGGGACCGTCTCAACATCTGACTGCTGACCTACTTGAATTAAGCAAGATACAGCTTAGGGCAGCAACATGTCTACTAACAGGACGTGGCTGTTTGAGAGGCCACTTGCATAAGATGGGGATCTACAAAGAAGAATCTTTATGTAGACTTTGCAATAAGAAGAAGGAAATAGCTCCTCATATTATTTTCGAATGTGCAGGGCTAGCTCAACGCGGATTCGCTATGCAAAGCGCAATTGATCTACCAATGGAGAAAGATTTACTACAAAGGCTCTTAAACCTGATCGAGGGAATTAACCTGTTTAAGTAAAACGAAACCGAAGCAGGAATAATACAATAGGTTGGGACTGTAAGCCGGATGTTGAAGAAGTTCCCACCCTAATTCTTCAATTCTTGCCTGCGTCAACTCGGCCGAATGCGGCCTGGCGTTATCGTGATGCAGGCCTGGACGTAAACTCTACAGTATGATTCAGCAGTCACGTTCTCATTTCTATTCTGGAAATGGGCTAGGAACACTCCTTGAGAATCCCAGAACACGGTAAGCATAACCTCACCAGCTGAGGGCACAACCTTGAATTTCTTTGTTGACGGTGAAGAAGGACGTTTCCATTGCATTGAAGCACGCTTTGTTTCGGGTTGGTAGTGGTACACCTAGGATTCATCACCAATAACAATCCTGTTAAGCATGTCCTCCCCTTCCTCTGCGTACCTAGAGAGGTGTTGCAAGGGCAAGCCCAATCGAATCCTTCTGTGTTCCTCGGTCAGTTGTCTAGGAACCCACCGTGAGCAAACTTTTCGGAAATTCAAACGATCGTGCATCAGTTCGTAGGCTAAACCATGAGAATACCCTATTGCAGTTGCTATGCTGTCTATTGTTACTCGCCTGTCAGTTCGAATCATCTCTTCCACCCTTCGAAGTGTTGCATCTGTCGCAATCTGAACGGGGCGGCCACTTCGCTGACCGTCAATGACTTTTTAGCGCCCTTGTGAGAATTTCTCGACCCAGTTATACACGGCTTTACGCGACAAACACTTTTCACCGTAAACAGGAGACATTTCCTTAGGGATATCTTTTGCAGGGAGTCCTTTTGCCCAGAAAAAACGCACAACAGCACGCTGCTCTTCCACAGTACACTCTTCGAGCACGGTCGCCATTTTAATACTGCTTGAGTACGCGCATGTCAACTGTCACTTGATTATCATTAAGCTGGATAGTACTGCCCCTCAATGACAGATACAGAAAATAGCTCTCTGCTATTTTCAGCTTTCCCACAACAGTTTGTGACTTATTTAATGGCTTTCCCTCGTACAAGTTACATATGTAAGTAAACTGCAATCACAGAGTTTTTTATTGTTAACCTTGCTTGCTAAAATCTTTTAAAGTTATATAACGTATATTTATTAAGAAAATAAATGTTTACCAGCCAATTATGCGACGCACAGCATTATGGTTCGTTAAAATATTATATATACGTTCAGGAAAATTTCGTTTTTCACGATTAATAAACAAAACTACAAAGTTGCTGGTATTTTTAGATTTTAAATACTCGTTTATGGCGAAAATGGCGTCCGATTGTTTGCTTTAGATTCGTAAATAACTTCTTACCGTAGATTCGTAAATAACTTCTTACCGTATTAATAGAGCATTTATATAGAGGATTGTTTCCTTTCTCCAATACATTCAGACGCAACACGGGTTCACTTCTCGTACGTAGAATTTTGTTTAGGCGATTTACGGTAAGACCGCGATCGCGTGCTTTCCTAATTGCATTTTTCAGTAATATTCGTCGGAATTATTCATGCCATTGCGGTAAACATAGTAGCAATGTATACAATAGCTTGCACCATGAAGAAAACGTGAAACGCATACAGGAAATGCTGTAAATAGACTGTAAAGCGTTAAAAATAGAAATATTTTTCTTTCATGTGAGTATATGAAGTTGTTAAAGAAATTTATTACAGAAAGCGTTTCATATTCAAGTAATATCGTATGAATTTCAGGTTCTTTATTTCGCACATTGTTAAATTTGCAGTAAGCCCAACGCAGAAACATCCTCCGAGTGACATAAATGACTGTTAAACAACAACTGAGCGTCCAACACTGCTGACATTTCCAAAGTATTTTTCAACGCAAGCGCAATTATATTACTAGGATATATTTGACGAGTAACGCCATCTTCATGTTCAAACTATAAACTTTTCCTCGTAGTAATCATTAGAGTTGCTCAATTTGCGCCAACAGCCAGTGGCGGGCGCATAAAAGTTTACACAAAATAAATGGTCAGAAATAAAATATAATACGTGCTCAAACACTTACCGTCTTAAGAGTCTTCCGTGAAATCACAAAGTGAATAATGTCTGTTAAATATCTGCAACATTAGATATGTCTCCACAGTTGTTTCGGCAAACCGAGTGCGGCGTGAGGAAAAAGTGTGTTTATATGCAGAAAACGAACGTTCTACTTCTAGTGACGTTATATTTGCGTAATTAAAATAATCTTTGGAACAACTTAACGGTTCTGTTGATGCATCTTCACAAATTTGTCTTAATGTGCCAAAATCAGAATCTTTCTCTAAAACACTTTCAAACCTTTCTAGAACACGTCTTCTACCGTGCATAGCTGTGCGTGAACATGTTGCACTATTTGCAGAGATCCCACTAACGACACCGAATGATTTTGTAATTTTTCAATTGCCTCCACTAGTCCGAAGTAATTGTTCTGAATAGTTTTTAAATCCGTTTTAACCTGACTATCTTGAAATTTCAACTGGCTTTCCTTGATAGCCGCAGGTTCCTTTGGATCGAATTGTAAAACCACGATCTTACACGATTTATGATAATAAAACGCGGCTTGTAACCATGTTCCCCAACGTATAAGAATAGGTTCTGGTGGCTCAGGCATACGGGGGCACAGTCTGTGAAATTTGCGAATACGTTTTGGGGATTTGACAAACACTGCTTTTGTATGCGCTATTAAAGCGTCTACCTCAGGATAACATTTTCTAGTACTATCTGCCACATGACTGAAAGCATGAATTTTACACGTAATATGTAACGAGTTAGCACAATGTTTTTTAAGAAACCGGCCTACAGAAAGCATGATTGCGGTACCATCGCTCATAAACATCAATAGTTGGTTTGTCTAGTAAATTAAACGGTAGATGACATGTAGTGAAGGTAACACATAAATTAAATTTTAATTTGTCATAGTGTCGTGTGCAATTTTTTTTTTAGAATGCTGTTTACTATTTACGTGACGTAGATAATTCCTTTTGGGCCAACACATTAAAGGGATATCACCAACTACACATTGAATTTTAACGCCATCATAATTTAGGTCAGGCATTTCTACTGTAAATCCTGTAACATTGTTTAACATTGGTTGTTTTTGCGACGTAGGCAACATTTTTAAAACAAACATAGAACTACGAGATAGTATTTACGGCAGCGTACATGTATACACAACAAATTTGGTTGAGACTTGCAGTTATACTGACTGATAACTCTAGTAATCATAGATTAAATAATTTATATACTTATGTAGATAGGCAACTTCCTATGCATTTCCTAGTGAAACTATGGAATTAATTATTGGGGTCGTTCAAATGAATATTTAAGTATAATACATTTTCATTTAGTCTGTTTTCATTTTCAATACATTCGAGTGGGAATATCAAATATTTATAGATAAAATTAAATGAAAACCCAAATTTTTAAAATTCGGTAGGGAACGGTTATCATCGAGTCGTATGCTAATTCCACTCCCCTTAAGGCAAATTTAAGTCCCATGTAACACTCTACCACCAAATGTCTATACATTTCATAAATAAAATGATTTCAAAGCAAACATTATTCGAACAAAACAATAATTTATTAATCTATTGACTATTTCAGCCCATTAACACACAAGCAAATTCCTAACATTTTATAACACAACCATAAGTTTATGTATCTAATATTTGATACTGAATGACCAAATTAAGAAAATGTACAATCGCTACACAGTAATATAATAATAAAAATCCAAACCGTAAGACCTTAGTAAGGAACGCTTATCAAATTCTATACAAATACCATATATTGAAATCTGTTAATCAAATACGTCTCCTAATGTATCGTCAAAATAATCTGTATGTCAAAAGATTGCACTGGTTAAGATGATAATTAGAGCTCGGTAACAGGGAGCCGTGCCATAGCCGTACCTGCCTAGTAATAATTATAATATGTGAGAAGTAGTAAAACACTCACCCTTTTAAACAACCTTGACTACGAAACAGTAAAACTAGAAGCACCATTTTCAGTATTAACATCATATGGATAAGAGTGGCAAAAAGTTGACACCATTAGATGTGTTTCTACAGTTGTCTCGGTGAGCTATGTTCGCCGTGGTAAGAAAATGAGTTTATATTTTGAAAAAGAGCGTTCAATATCTACCGATGTTATACATGCATGATTAAAATACTGTTTGTACTTAGTCAGTGGATTATTCGATACACCATTACAAATTTGTTTTAGTGTGCTAAAATCGGGATCTTTCTGTAGCACACTCTCGAACTTTCCTAAAACGCGATTATATTTTGCGTCATGTATAGTCAGTAGCTATGTATGCATTCCGTCCATAATTTGCAGAGACTCCAATAATGATAACGATCTATTTTGTAATTGGTCTATTGCGTCAGCTAATCCTTTATAGTAGCTACGAATATTTTTTTAATCTATTTCAACGGAAATATCTTGAAATTTCGACTGGCTCTCCTTAATAGCTGCAGTTTCGGCAGGATTGAATTGTGCAACAACAGCTTTTACTATTTTGAAATGTTCCGCATAATAAAAAGCGGCCTGCTACCATGTTCCCCAACATGTAAGAATTGGCTCCGGTGATTGACGAATACCAGGACACTCTGTGTGAAATGATCGTAGGCGTTTGAGAGATTTCAAAAATACTTTTTTGTGCTTGCTATTAATGCATCTATCTCGGGAGAGCATTGTCGTATGGTTTCTGCCACAAGATGTAAAGCATGCACTTTATACGTAACATGTAAACACTTGCAACCATGTTCAAGAAGAGAACGGCCTACCGAACGCATTATCGCTGCGCCATCGCTCATAAACATCAACACTTTATCTTTTGAAATTTGAAATTTTTCCAACGTACTAAGTACAACCTTCGTAATTGCTGCAGCAGTACACCCTTGTAGTCTTCGGCTAACTAGTAACAGTGATAATGTAGGTTTACTAGGGTCTAGTATGCGTGCCATAATATTTACAATTGATTTTTTTTTACAGTCAACACATAACTAAAGAAACTGTTTTTTCAATATGCGTTTTATTTTCTTTTCCACGTCATCGCGTACAAATGCAACATGCTTACGTGCCGTTTTCTCTGTTAGCAACCGCAACACGGGATTGTATTTGTACCAAAAGTCCTTAAACGGTTGCTTGTCGAGTAAGCCTAGTGGCAAATTACAGTTTGTCAACATAAGAATTACATAAAAAAAATGCACTTCTCGGTGGCATGCCTAATTTTCGTTTTCTATGCTGTGCGGAATTTACGTGTCTTGTACAGTTCCACTTCTTATTTGACATCAAATGTATTTTGCACACTTTACAAACTATCTTACTCCCGTTGAAAACAAATCGTGAAAGAAATAAACGTATTTACTGTCTTGAAAGGGTCGTTTTTTAGCCTTCGACATGTTAAAAACTACAATTAATAACTACGTCTGTATCAATAAAATCAGAACGCACTACACTAAATAATAACTACAATTAATAACTACGTCTATATCAATAAAATCAATACGCCCTACCCACTATCCAATGCTAAGCTGAACTGAGTGATGATGATTTGTCGTGTCGTATCATAATCGATCAGCCCTCCCCGCCCACCTAAACACAGTCAAACCGCCGCTGCGATTGTTCTCCAGTTACCGGGCTCTAATGATAATAGGGTTTTTCTACATTTATATTTTATGTATTAGTATAATTTCTTGATATGTTGCTTTCATACACTTTCTTAATTAACTCCTATTTTTGTCACCAGTCTACAAAAAATGTATCGTTTCTGAATCAAAGTTTTTAAACAAAACGTGAGCATACTAAAAAATCATCAAGCATGCTGAGGATATTTTCTTAGATATATTTATTCAGTTTTATTTAAAAAATAACTGTTTTACTTTACTTATTTTTGAATTCTTTTTAAATTGTAAAAAGTATGTAATTATTTCCAGTTAATTAATGCCCCAATGCTCACATTCTTTTAAAATTAAATTTATAAAATTTGATTGTTTACTTTTAATATTCAGATGTTATTCAGAAATTTACTATATAAATGTTTTTTTTTTGAAAACTAACATATATTAATGAAAATCTTTACATCTTCTTTATATTTAATTTATCGATTTTAAAATATAGGAACATTGTCATCTCTTTATATATGTAAAAGATAAAGTAATTTAATTATATTGTAAGTTGATATTTAAAAAAATATGTAATTGTTTTCAATTAATTAGTGCCCCAATGCTTACATTCTTTCAAAATTATATTTATAAAATTTGATTGTTTTTTTTTATTATTCAGATATGCGTTTACATAAATTTACTATGTATATAAATGTTTTTTTTTGAAAACTAAAATATATTAATGAAAATCTTTACATCTTGTTTATTTTTAATTTACCGATTTTAAAATATAAGAACATGATGACCTCTTTATACAGGTCTTGTAAAGCGAATACGTACAGCAAAAAATGTGGGCGTTAGTCCCAGGAAGTAAGAGCGTACATAATTACACGTGAGGAGGAAAGGGCGCGACGGCGTGATTAACTTGTGATCTCCAATCGCTGAGAGGGAGCGGGTGACTCACCATTTTTTGCTGTACGTATTCGCTTTACCGCCTGTATATATAAAAGATAAAGCTTTAAGACCTGTATATATAAAAGATAAAATAATTTAATTATATTGTAGGTTCATATTTAGAAAATATTCTTTAACAATTTACATACATATTTGTTCAAGTAGATATTGTGTTATTTTTTATTATGATGCAAACAGTTTTTTACATTAAAATTAAAAGAAAGTATGTTTAGCGTAAAATTAAAAATTAGGAAAATATCGAAGAGCCGCTGCATTTTTTAAATACAGTAATTCTTATCTTCAACCAGAAAAGCAGAACGAAATACCAAAAAAAAAAACGATGTCGTACGACGGATGCGAACCCGAACGCTTAAACGTTTTAGAGCGCGAATTCGAATGCTCGTCCTAGTGATCCATGGAACACTTGCTATAGATGGATGTAGTAAGGTGTTATATATCTCACGTTTCGCCCAGATAGAGTCCGGCGTGTTTTTTCCACTACCGCGTCGACTTCTAGAATGCCGGTTAATAAACTTGCGGGCCCTCGTTCCGAACGAAAATACGCCTATTTGTTGAGAAAAATATCCCGCTTTCAATCTACGTCGATCGCGCGCGTCCATCTCGTTCGCCCTTTTCCGCAAATCGCGTACAGTTTGCTCCCTTTCTTTCCAGTCTCTCTCGCGCCTACGGACGACCGAGCTATAACCGAGGATGCAAGAGGGGTTACGTGACTTTCACAATCACATATCACCTTTTATAGATAAAATACATTAATATTAAGAAAAAAAAAAGTAAAGTGAAGTACCTAATAACATTTTATTATTTCCATATTAACAATGTGACATATTATTTCATTATAAAATACATCCGGGAGGTACCTTTGAAGCGCAATCGTGTCTGTAAGTCTGGGGTTACGAATGTGTCCATCAAAAGTTTATTGCAGCCGCACGCTAAATTTAATCCACTTGTGGTCCTAATTCTGAAATTGAGTTTAAAGTATTTCACGATAAAATAAATAAGATGCAGATTTGACAGTCGGAAGCAAAACTGAGGGAAATTATATTAAAAATTATAAGCCATATCGTTTACTAGCGCATGCGCATTTACTAACGAATACGCCCTCTGCAAATCGGAGTGGAACTGATAGCTAAGATATGAATCTGCTTGGTTCGTATGTAGAACAGTCCATAGCATGGTAGTAATTTCATCGAAAAGTTCTTAGTTTGACTGAAAAACCTTTGGATTTGATAACCAACCTTGGGGTTAAAAGATGAATGAAAACGCATTTTTGCACAACGAAACAAGAATTATGGCAACATTTAACTTCATAAAGCCAATAGGATGCAAGAATGATTAACACTGGGTTAATGTACGTATGCACAAACAAATATTATTTCAGGTTATTTCAGTAGAATACGGTGACGATCGAGTAGCTAATACGTCCCCATGGATTATGAACATTTTTTCAAATTAATTATATACAAAATCAAATCATATCAGTATCTATAAAATAAACTTTTGTCAAGTGTTAGTTAAAACTCATAATTTATTATGGTTTTGCAAAAAGGTAATACCATGAATACATCAATACTAATCGAAAATTTCAATGTACTTCTCCTATAAACAGTTCCATAAGCTACAGTTTAATTTTTGCATTGATAATCAGTTATTGCAGAACACATTTCATAAAAACATTGATATTTATTGATAAAATTTGACATAAAGATATTCAGAAGAAATAGCAATATAAAATATCCCATATAAATATAAAGTTAAGAACAATAATTTACACAACACTGCAACAATCTCGTAAAAGCCTTTTTTATTTCACATCTACACAACATATTGGCTTAATTTTCTTCACCTGCTAGCTCGATTATCCGAACAAAACGTTACTTCACTTATATGTTCGATAAGACATTAATTACAAAAAGTGAGCATAAAACCTACTCGCTCGATAGCAGCGTACATTGGGGGCGTGGATCCCAACCTACGAACCTTAATCGCCGCGAAGTCGACGTCGAGGACTTGGGTATTTCATCTAAGTTCAGCAATTATGACGTAATACCAGTAATGCATAGCGTGTCGAAACTTTAAAATTAACTTCCCGCCGTGCAGTTGAATAATTCCAATTTAACTAGAAGGTGTAGTAAAGAGGGTAAGTTACGCTGTCGGACGGAGAGAAAGAGCAATGTTTGAAACAACGGATGAGCGCTTAAACAAAACCGTCGTCATTATTTTGAATTGGTTGGTGGGCGAAGTTGGAAACAAAATTAGAACTGACTTAGTTAAAAAAAATACGTTCAGACGGAGCTATGAAATTTGTATTTTTTTTTTGCAGTTATACGGTTGGTTACATGCGAGCAGTCAGCTTATTTTTGTGGAAAATGAAAAGTTGTAATTTTTGTTTACAATTGTGTCCAAGACAGGAATGTCATTAACATAGTGGTTCTCAACCTGTAAGGCGCGTCCTACGGGAAGGCATGAAATACAGAAAGGAGAAAAGTAGCTATTTGTTGGAACAAAAATCACAGTAAAACAATCTAACAACAAGTTATCTTTACAAACTTTCGAGATAACTGACTTAAAAATTTTGATAGTTTGTATTTAGTAAACCCTAGGAAAAGAAAACGTTTTCGGCTTTTACAAATAACACTTTAAACGTTGAGTATTATCTTTCACGGCAATTATCTACTGTAGGAGAATTTTCAGAGGTTTCTAAAGCCTTTAGAAGCTTTGTGAATGATCAACGTCAAGAGTAAACTCAACGACGCGGCTACACCTGGAAGATTATTCTACAGCACTTTTATAGTTATGTAGCTTACAATAATGGCACACTTGTAATGTGAGTTAGAACACGCTAGGGTACCTACAACAGAAAAAAGAAAATCAGCATTTAATTTAAAATATGAATGTGGTTTTAATTTAGAAAGTACAAAAAAGTGTACTCATGTAAAATTTATTACCGTTACCGCATGGTATGTTGAAACGACCGCTGGACTAAGATCGCTGATCAATGCGCTAAGGTGAGTTGTATGGCTCTCTCATAAACAGTCCCAATAAATTTAATTTACAAGGATTGGTTTTTAAAAGTAGGTTTCTACAATAATGGTAGGCTTGGGATGCAAAAAATCCAACACAATATATCCGCATCAGACATGCAACGCTTACTACGGACATCATGGTATGGGAATCAATCTCTTATGGTAGCAGATGCTCTCTAATTAGAGTTAGAGACAATATTTTCACATTGACCGCCCGTAATCTTTTCCCATTAAAGAGTATCCCGTTTTAAGCTACATTAAACATTCTCGGAGAAAATTACTCGACTTTTCACTCATGAAAAATCTATAGAACTTCGTTGAATGAAGGGTGCAGCAATACTCAAGAGCTCCAAAGGATTTAAGAAAATTATCAGTAAAGAGTGGATTGCAGCCCCTAGTCCATCAGCCCATACTGTGACGAAACGCTAAGAATAATGGAGACATTCATAACATCCAGAAGCGGAGCAATACAATATTGAGGAACTTCTTCTATAAATTTAAGTGCTTCATTATTTTATCCTACTAAATAGGTTTATTGTTTCAATAAACAGTAGGGTATATGAATCTGGAGAAAGCAATTGACATCAATTTTTCATATTCCTAGAGTTATTTTAGTTTTAAACCTTCGCAGGTAGCGTCTTCCTATTTTACATGTCCGAACTATGTGTTAAAGAGCACATCGAGAAAAGGTTTTATGTAATACTACTCAATCTATCGTAAGTAAAGTATAAACAATCACGAACAATTATCAAGAGTATTACATCAATCAATAAATTTTAAGAAGTAATCCAAAGAAATTTCATTCAAGAAGACGATCAAAAGGGGTCTAAAACAAGAGAATTTCGGTTATCAATATTGCTGAGAAGAGGAAAGAAGGAACCATAAGGATTTTGTACACACACACACATCAAACACCTGAACTGATTATCTCCCTATTCAAATTGTTTAATGGTTATTTGTAACATCACAGTTCCTGATACTGAATAAGACCTGCTAAAAATAAATGACCCAGTATGGCGCTTTTGCAATGTCTAGCAACGCTGTTGACATCTAGTAGATAAACAATAATACCATCTGGTTTCGTTTTTACGTTTTTTTGGATCGTAATGTTTTTTCATGGTTTGTTGAAGGTCTAGACGATAATTCTTCAATATCTTCAGCATCTTGTTCGCTTTCACCATCAGAATGGTGTTCGTTTATATTACCTTCTTCATCTTTATCGATTTCTGGTTGTTCTACAGCTACGTTGCTTCACAAATTCATTAATCTTGAATTTTCGTTTTCGTAATTCATTATCTGTTATTATACAGGGTGTCACAGGATGTTATCCGTTTATGGGGAATTAAGAACGTTCCAAATTTGTAAATTTGTGGAATTCTTTTGTTCCAGGAGGCGTGCCTTTAGAAAATATTACCACACTTCTGGTTTCACCGGAAGCAACGTAAACTTATTTCTCTTAAATGGATTGTCCTAATTTTTATAAAATAGTGTAATTCGGCAATTAATTTGAGGTTAAATTAATCTATTTTGATAGTTTTATTTTTATAAAGATTTCAAAAACTGCGCCCCCTAGAACAAAATAAGCCGCAAATCTACAAATTTGGAAACCGCATGGTTTCTGATATGCAGCTAACATATCCTGTGACATCTTGTACGAGGTGTGGCTATAAAATAACGAGACTGGTGCTGTAATACATTTTATTTTAAAGGTATACATATTTAATTATTATCCCCTTCAATATACACCCCTCCTCTATCCCTACACCACTCCATGCGAATATTCCATTGTTCGAAACGGTGCTGGAAGTCTTCTTCTGCGAACTCCTTCATCACGCGTGCCGCTTTTTCTTTCACAACTTCAACAGTCTGAAATCTTGTTCCTTTCAATACAGATTTGACCTTAGGGAACAGATAAAAGTCACATGGTGTCAGGTCAGGCGAATAAGGTGGATGTCCTAACACTGGGATGGTGTACTTGGCTGGAAACATCTTGACAGACAATGTAGTGTGAGCCGGTGCGTTGTCCTAATGTAGAACCCATGACACTTTCTTTCACAATTCGGGTCTTTTCTTTCTTATTTTTTCGCGAAGCTAAGCAAGAACCTTAAGGTAGGAATGTTGATTAATAGTTTGACCTTCAGGAACCCCATGAATATCGAAAAAAACAATCATCATTGCTTTGAATTTTGATTTGCTCATCGTGATTTTTTAGCTCTCGATGAAGTTGGGCCCTTCCATGGATTGACTCTTAGTTTCTGGATCATAAGTAGAAAACCAAGATTCAGCACATGTTATCACTCTTTCCAAGAAGTTTGGGTAATTTTTAATGGCATTTAAAGTGTCAGTACAAACATTTTCACGTGTTTCTTTCTGTTCGATTGTGAGAATTTTAGGCACTATTTTCGCACACACTTCTTGCATGTTAAAATTGTTATGTAAAACTTACTTTACACACTCTTTGTCAATTCCAGTTTTAGCAATCGCACGAATAGTTAACCGACGCTCAGATCGGATCAGATTACTGATTTTTTCGATATTTTTATCCCTTTTTGATGTGGAAGAGCGACACGGGCATGCGTCATCTTCAACGTCTTCTCGGCCATGTTGAAAACGCTTAAACCACTCAAAAACCCGCGCACGTGATAAACATTCATTGCCACATACTTCTTTTAATAAAAGGTAAGTTTTAGTAGCGGTTTTTCCAAGTTTCATATGAAATTTCACAACAATTCGTTGTTCTATTAAAACACTTAACATTTTTTTGGAAAAAACAACATGATCTTACACAAACGAAGACCACAACCAGATTAATATCTCTACAGACACGCAGGGGCGGCAATCGAAAGAGGAGGCTCCCCGCTACACAGCCGTCGGTCGTATGACTTTGGCGCATGCGTAGTCCTTTTTAGTAGCATCAGTCTCGTTATTTTATAGCCACACCTCGTATATTAATTAGATTTACAAGATATATAAAAATTACCGATTACTGGATATAACAAAGTTTATAACACGGATGGTCTCACAGACTGCTTTCTGCATTAAACTTTTCTATAGGACTACTGATCCGCTTGTTAGTTGAGTATTGTCTCTCTTTGTGTACACATTTGACTGTTTCCTCTAACATTTGTTTGAAGAAATACATTGCTATTATTATTATTATTATTATTATTATTATTATATCCACTAGAGAACAAATCATCGATTAACGCAAATAAAAATAGCTTTTCACATAATGGCGTTAGTGACATTACACCAAAATGATTATTTCATTCGCGGTAAAATAACTTCAGGCGCAAATATTTTCAAATACCGACAGTCGATCAGTCATAAATTCATATTTTCTTTCAACACCGTTTTCTCTTTCCATTTCTCTCTCTCTACGTTGTTCCCTTATTCTCCCCGTCCCGCTATCTCATCGCTACACGATGACATTTGGCTCTCGCGCCAACACGGCCGGAGCATTTTCGAATCAATAAAACAACTGAGTTAACAGAGGCGAATTTATTTCGCTTTGTTCTCTCGCTAATATTAGTGTTTTATTTCTGCGTTTTGTCACGTTGCGGCGGTGCGGCATAGCGGTCAGTCCAGGGAAACGCAACTAAATCGCGATACACACAAGGTAATCCGAGAGTTCGGTATTAGGAGTAGGGCACAACAGGCATCAGTTCTCTCATATTATCATTATATATACGTGTGTATGTGTGTGTTTAGTTCTGTTGTGTAAATATTTACGTTTCACTATCGTTGCTAGTTTATAATGTGTACTCACGCATCAAGCGTACACACTACACACATATACATATACATACGTATGCATTAAGGCATACAAACGTATTAGGTAAAGCAAATGAAGTAAATACTTAAACAGTTAAATACAACTTGTTACCTAAATTGATAGATACGTCTGTAGGTTTCTGGGAAGTAAACTTAAATTGACAATAAACTTACAGAGGATGAAAGAGAGACGTCTTTTAACAGGCTAACAGGTAGTACAGTGGTTTGTAATTCATATACAGGCAGAGAAACGTTTACTTGTATCCAGACCGTCCGCTCCAATTCAAGACAATTACTGTTTCAATTATCCACAATACACTAACCGTTTTAAATTTCTTAGGGGGTTTTTCTCCGCTTAAGGGGCAAGAGACGTATATACTTGTAATGAAATAATTGTATTTCCTTGTTTAAGACATTTGTTAACTTGATTCTAGAAAATCTTGCAGCAAGCGATTCTTGGTATAAGTAAATCGTTATAACACAAAACAGAATTCTTGAAATGCATATTTTTTATATCCACATTATTACGACATATCCGTATATAGTACAGTAAATTATTCACATTGCTTGTGATTTTAAAAAGACTAAGGTAGAGGTTATCTACAGTATAATGTTGAAACAAAAGTGAACTAAATGTAGAAGTATATATGAAAAAAATGTCTAGAAACAATAACCAAGATAATGCTAATAAATAGCTCATGGTATTAAAGGAATCACTACCGTCAAAAATAATGTGAGAAGAGAAAAATACTAACGTAAAAGTACTTTCTTAAATGTAAAATTCTAACGTCTTAGTGAAAAACATATTAAATTAAATCGGCTAAAGCAGAGGTCGGCAACCTCTTTAGGAGAGTGGGCGACTTTCAAAAGAAATATCTTTAGGCAGGCCGCACAGTGCAAAAAAGAATATTATTTAGTAGCACTTTTATTAAAATTTTTCAATAAGATAATAATAAAAATGGAACTCTAATAATACAAATAAAAATAATATGGCCACTCATTCAATGTGAAATTCCCTCTGGCGGCTATTAGCTCTTTTTCGGTAGCCTCCACTCCCCGAGTCTCCGATTTTTGGAGGGTGGGTATTAAATAATTATTATAAGTCTAGCCAATCACAAACGTGGGGTAACGGGGAAGAAACTCCATTTCATCTTCTTCATTTCGTAAATCCTTAAAATTAATGTGAAATGTTCCTGCAACAAATAACAGTGTAAATTCAGAGGAATTTCGAGCATAACTTAGTGAAGTAAATATCTTTCGTAAGGTTGCTGTCCGTGTCGTTAGTAAGTTTTATTATTATTGGGTTGTCAGTGGAGTTATGTAGCACAGGGTAATATATTTTGAATTATTTAGTCGCGTCATTACATCCATTTCATTATATTTATCATATTTATTATAATTATAAATAGGTTTATTCATCAAAATTCATCGTTAAATTGTATTTGGAAAGGAATTATCAAAATTTGCTGTGGATAAAACAATCGCCATCACGATTAAAATAAAGGAGAAGAGGGACGCTAATTGATTTTCTCACTTTGAGTCAAATTTTCATCGAGGTAACTCGTATTTTAGCTGTGCTCCCGGTTTCAGGTGTTAATATTTCAAAATCGGAATATAAAGGAATAGGCAGGTTTCTAGTCTATATTGATCGTCATAAAATCTAGGTTAGTTTTAATTTTCAGTTTTAATTCCGAAACAGTGTTTTAGAATCCTCAGTTCATATAATTAATCAATTAATTTTCGAAAATTTAATTTTTTTTCAACAATTTCCCATTTCTAACACATTTCACTGTATATTATTCATCAAAATTCATCGTTAAATTGTATTTGGAAAGGAATTATCAAAATTTGCTGTGGATAAAACAATCGCCATCACGATTAAAATAAAGGAGAAGAGGGACGCTAATTGATTTTCTCACTTTGAGTCAAATTTTCATCGAGGTAACTCGTATTTTAGCTGTGCTCCCGGTTTCAGGTGTTAATATTTCAAAATCGGAATATAAAGGAATAGGCAGGTTTCTAGTCTATATTGACATCGTCATAAAATCTAGGTTAGTTTTAATTTTCAGTTTTAATTCCGAAACAGTGTTTTAGAATCCTCAGTTCATATAATTAATCAATTAATTTTCGAAAATTTAATTTTTTTTCAACAATTTCCCATTTCTAAAACATTTCACTGTATATAATTTTCGTTTCAAATAGAATTATTTTCTAAAGAACTGTTAAACTTGTGAACGGTAGTGTACATAGTTTTACGCTAACATATTCATGTATAGCGTAGGATAGGCTTTTGCATAAGAGCTTACATACATACATAAGCGATGTTTTCGAGATAACCTTGCCCGTAGTAGTGTTGGTGATGCCGCGCGCATTGCTCACGACAGACAGACTCTAGCGCAACGCGCCTAACAGCCATCCGGTATAAATAATGTCGAATAAGATAAAATTAATGTCTTACAACGCTCGACTAGAATAAACGCTGCAGCGATACATTAGAGATCGCTGAGAGAACACCATCAATTTAGAATGTTATCTCGTTGTTTTTTCCTGTTCGACCGCATTAAATACACTAACAAATTTGACGTTGGGCCGCATATGTGATTATTTCATTAACATAACATAACCGTTACCGCACAATACCAGATATAATACGATACGTGTTATACTAGCGCTGGATCTCGCAGCTTGTGGATCCGTCGAATGGTAATTACATTAGCTTTGCTTCAATACGTATGGATGAATTTTGTTGAAATGTGTAATTATACGTTCATTAGTTTGAGGAATTTACTTTTCTTTTCTTGCATGATTGTACCCATCAATATTAGTGCCGTAACATGAAAATATGCACGTATTCACTTTAATATATTGTAGATAGATAGATAGATAGTTTTTTATTCGTTATTGCAATATGATGCGTCGAATATGTCAACTGTATAAAACAAAAAGTATAAAATGTATAAAACGAAAACACAGTGTAAATAAATAACACATTAGTTAGACACATGAATACATACAATAAATTACATATAATAAAAAAGTGGGAAAACAAATCAAAATAAATAGTAACCATAAATATTAGCAAAAAATATCACAGTTAATTAGGGCATATTGAAAAGTATTCGTCAACACTGTAGAAAATGTTTCTGGATAGCTCTCGGTGAAAAGCTCCCTTCAGCAAGCGAGTGTTTAATGATTTGTAATGTTACAAACGAGGAAAAAAACTGATTTGTCGAAATTAATTAATTAATTGTACGGTCTGTGGATCCGGGAGTGTCCCCTAGACACTCTTTTGACAGTTTAAATACGAATTAACCCCGACCATTTTGCGATTTAAAAGAATTTGAAAAGAGGAAACTAATCTCAATTTGCGACGTTTCAAATATAAACGCTGTTTATATTTTACATGCGTACTTTGAAATTGCCATATTGTTGAATTTAATCATTAGACGATTGTAAAAGAACACTTAAACAAATACCTGTAGATACAACGGCTATTTGATTTAAACTGAGAAAGTTACAAGCGTCCCTTGACTCATTTATTCGATAGCGATTGTTTTATCATGGCCAATTAGGATATATCTTTCGAATTTCAAATTAATATTGCATTTCAATTAACGTTCCCTATTCTAAAAATAGATTAAATCTCATTAGGATAAAGTCATGAAGATTCCCCACTTCGAAACGTAACTCTGTGATCTATGAGATATATGACAAGCACGAGCAACCTTCGAGTATTGAATTTTACCAACAGACATGACCATTTCTTGACCAGAAGTATTTAATTTACGATATTACATTTACAATTTACATGCGACTGAATTTATACTGGAAGTTGTTGTAGGAAAATATTACATTAAAATTGAAGATTTAGGATCTGAGGAAAATGTACTCCCGCCACGTAAGGACTGGAGACACTGGAAAAGAACACAGAGGGAGCTTAGTGTTGAACAGGTGGACATAGGTAGTTGGCTGAACGCAATATACGTGGCGCTAATAATTGCTTTCGATTTTGTAAATTGTAACATTACAATATGTCCAACTTGGTTTTGGAAAACGTTTATAGCACGTCTAGGTTAGGTTTAGTATAAGACGCCAAGCCACCAAGGGGTCGAGGGAAATAAAAAAAGCTGATAATCTGGCCAAAAGAGCGGCGATTATGCTATCCATTGGTTCAAACTCTCATTATGGTCTAAAGAAGAGCTACCTAAATCACAAAAAATTAGATAATGGTGGGGTAATCAAAAGGCAAAATATGCCAGGATAAAATTAGGTGAAAACGTTCACATCAGCCTCGTCAAAGATAGTGCTTTCATTCAGCAAAAGGGACTGACAGGCTTATTGATCGGTTATGCAGCATTGAAATATCACTTACAGCAGCTAGAAAAAGGTGAATAATTCTGTCGTCTATACCAAGAAAATCTGGAGACGGCAGAACAGATTCTATCCAAACGTCCATCTATTGTAACACAGATCAAGGCATTGTTACAATAGATCCATTCAGGTCGCAATGGTTGCAGGCATCAGTGCTATGTTCTGGGGAACAATTAATTGCACTCCACTCTTTACGGCGAAGGAATAATAGTAACAAAGCCACGGAAAACTTTACATACACATTTTACACACTAAAGGCTTTTGAGATTATGACAAGCTGTAAAGCTTATACACCCTTTTGGGCCGTTACCACACATTAAAAAAATTGGGTTAATATACTCAAACTACATTTTATGAATAGCTTTATTATTCCTTAGATGAATTTTCACACCGAAAAAGTCCCTCGGGAAAACATAGAAGCAAAGTCTTCGATAAAACTTTGAAGCAAGTAACAGAAAAAAGACAGTTGAAATAGTTTGAACACGCAAAAAGGATGAAAGTGGAACAGATAGCATGTAAGGTATTTGAAACAAGATCGACAAAGAGAAAAGTAGAAGAGAGTGCTAGAAAAGCACGGCAGGAAGAAGTGAGGACAATGGTAGAAAGGAGAGGGCAAAAACTCGAAGATAGGACAGGAAAAAATGAACAGAAAGTTTGGGCGGAAATCATATCTTAAGAAACACTTCACTATCACCCTTACTGAAGTTCAGTTTTCTGTGGAAGATGATAGCTTAGTTATCGAAACGTACGTTCAGCATTAGTGAAGTAACGGTGACAGTGAAATGTTCTGTGCTCCTGTGTTCCTGTGATGCAACATGCAAGTACGAGATTTAATATCCTAAGAAATAGGCAACGCTAACCTTACACGCTCAAGAGTACCTAGACCTGACGACAGTAAGCTGGTAAATGAGTTGTCTGTTTCAAGTTGGCTAGCTTTCGTCTATTTAATATATGTTCTGGCAAATCCCAAGATGAGATAAACTCCAGTACTTACAAATGAGTAGGAAACTCTTTCATCGATGAGGACTTTTGTATAGTAACTAGAATATAATCAATATGTAGTTAAGTAAGCTGATGTCTCTTTTACTTACTAAGCACCTATGTAGATATAAAAAAAAATTCGTAAGAACCTTTTTAAACGGAAATTACAAATATGTTAGATCCCATTGGAGCAAAATTATGATGGATTGTTACGAAAGGCTTCTAAATTATGACGCCAAAATTCAAGAAAATAAAACACAAATGAAACAATGGCGCATCATAATTTAGTTCTATCACATACTGCTGCAAGATTTGACAACTTCATGCCAGTTCCTTTTACTGGCTTAGTTCCCAAAACAGAAGAGTTGATATCATTCGAATAGTCAAGGTCGTCTACTAAAACCATTTCTGAATTGGAATTCTATTCATTTTCTGTGTTACTTTGATGTCAATTCTTTTCATATTCGATTGCGTTCAATTTTCCTCGCTGTCGTTCTAATTTTTCTTTTGTTTTCCTGCAGCGATTTTTTGAATTCGAAAGGTTGTAGAAACATCCGCACCGCCAATCCTGAATTTCCGCAAATTTCTTTGATCGATAGGAAAAAGACATTCCATTTCTGTTACTTTATTTGAACACCGGCAATGTTTGAAGTTTTTACATTTACAAGAAGCTGTATCAAAAAGATTGTGTTCAGATAAATCTTTAAATACCGCAATTTGGTTGGGCGCCCTTTTTATAACTTATTGATGATAGATTTGATATTCTTCTTCAAGGTTCTATATTTTATAATATAATTTCTTATCAAATGAATAATCTGCTGATCTGAGACTGTGGGGATAGAAGCCGTACACCCGATATTTCTTAATTTAATTATTTCTCTTGCTATTTTATCTACACATAGATCACGATGATTATAACGGAACATTTTTAAATTTCAATAGCAAAGGCCTTCTAAAATCTACAACTTCGTACCGATTATCTAGAAAAACTGATGTAAATGACAATATTTATAGCACATGACGCATTCTAGAGCATTCCTACATTGAAATTATGATTGTAAGAATAACAGAGGGCAGTTTTCTCAGAAGGAATCGTGATACACTTCAACATAAGGATTTCTCTTCTGCTAAAAATACTTTTAATTGTGAGCTTTAAAATTTGGTTGCGTCTAGATACCCTCAGAATATACCGCATTTCCTTGAACTTTCCTAAGGAATTTAAATGCATCAGAATACAAACCTTCCATATATAGGACGCCCAGTATCTTAAAAATAAAACTTTGGCTCCTCCCTACTCATCATGTATAGTGAGAGTTTCTTATTAAACAATTTTCCATGTACATACGTTTTCTGTCATCAATAATGTTTTACTGTCATTAGTGTCATTACCTAGTTATGGTTCGTACACATTCCCATATTTCACACAATAATTTGCAGCAAAATTAAATACCGTTATACACGCGATCACTAAATCGCGTTACTTTCGCAACTGCCCTTGTATATGCAGCACATGCGAAACATATCGTTTACCCAAAATTACACGGGGCCGCTTTTTCGGACTAATTCGGCCCGTATTACGTTCGCCGGTTCGTTCTTCGCTTTACAACATATCACGGACACACAAACGCCGACCGAATAACAACAATAAAACGATAATTATTTCCCCACATAATAGAAAATGAACCCATAATTTTACACCGATAATTATGTAATTTTAGACTGCACGCACACGTACGGTAATTTAACGGGCGACCGTAGGTGTATATGTAGAGCATATATGTGTAAGTCCGCATGCTCATTATCGACATTCATGAAATATTTGGACGGCGAAATGGGCAGGCAGTGGACGCTAGGCGGCGAAATATAGGGCGTTAGATGGTCGAAGTCTAAAGGTAAACCCGTGAATAGCGTTTGGGACTTCGGTAATGAGCCGATTAAAACAAACCAAGGGAAGGGTATTGGATGGAATGTTGAAGTAGTAATAATTGGAGCAAGCAAATTGCTTATTTTTGCAGTTTGGGATTTACTTCAAACTCTGTGGATTCAAGACATCATTAGCACAAATAACTATTCCCGTCAAATCGAAATATTTTGAAATAACAGTAAAAACCATCGGAGAAGTTCTAAGTTAGAAGAATTGCTCTTCTGACGATAGACAGAAGTTCATAATCAGAAGAAGGAACCTCAAACTTACTGCTGGTAGCAACCAAACAGAGAAAACTACACAGTAATACAGTAAAGAGAGGATTAGTGGTAAATTGTTGAAAAAAATTAAATTTTCCAAAAATTAATTGATTAATTATATGAACTGAGGGTTCGAAGGTGTTCCAAAACACATTTTCTGCAATTTAAACGAATTTTAATGTCAACTAATATGATTTTAACGAAATTTAACACTGAAAATTAAAACTAACCTGGATTTTATGACGATGTCAATATAAACTCCATGTTTATATTACATTTATAGGAAACCTGCCTTTTCTTAACCACCGACCTTCACTTCTAACTTGAATTTATAATACGATTTGAAATATTAACACTTGAAACTGGAAGTGCTGCCAAAATATGAGTTACCTTGATGAAAATTTGACTCAAAGTGAGAAAATCAATTGGCGTCCCTCTTCGTCTTTATTTTAATCGCGGTGGCGATTGTTTCATCCACAGCAAATTCTGCCTTCGAGAAAAATCTTTACCAACAATCAACCTTTGCCTTGAACTGAAAGCAAATACACACGTGACATCGTTTCCTTTCAAGACATTTCAATATATATATTAACGCATTATTTTCCATAATAACTTTTTTTCTCGCAATTCGAATCTATTTCTTTCGTTTAAACACACATTCAAAGTAACGCTTTCAATCACAGCTTCGCTATTCGTATATACAAAAATACGTCTGACAATCTTCCCCAAAAGTTCCTCCTGCGAACTTTGTCCAGCTTCACATTGTGGCCATTGTTGTCTGTGAACCAGCTTTATTATAAAGAAAAAGGTGTATTTCTACCTGAAAGCGCCAATTCTACCTTTTCTATAACTCGAGATTGTTCAATAACCTCTAAATCTATATACATACATATGTATACGGCACATCCATCCCTTTATTTGTAGCTTTTGATGCAACCGTTTGTGGAATAAAACAGTTTGGATAGCGATGAATTATGGTAACAGGTAGAAACTAAATGTTATAAGTACATAATCATTTTACAATTCCATTGAGTGACAATGAAAGCTGGATATACACATCGTAATTTTTATTATAGTCAAGAATCAAATATAATTTGGCAACAACAATATTCTTGGCACACTCCGCATCACACAAATTAGTAATTAACAAGTCTCATTTAAGTAGTTTATTCTTCTACCCTGTGCACGAAATTTCCGGATGTTTATTAGATACTGACATCTCCATAAAACAATGTCTTGCCGTTGTATTAAAATATTGTTTCGACTGCGTTTCTCCCATTTAAAGCTTAATTTCTTTATAATTTTATACAGCGTTGTCCGTTTTAGTTCTGGCAAGGTATCGACTGTATTAACGATCTGCAAAAGTGTGATACAAAATCAATATTACATTAACATTTAATATTTTAGTGCATGTTGGCAATTCATTCCTTAAGAAAAACGAATGTATATATTTGCGAATTGCAGACTTTTGAGCATCCTCCAAAGCTTCGCAAGTTGTTGTTCGTTGACGTTTCTTTGGAGGTGAACCTACAGTTCCCCTAGACTCCATTTCTTTTACAATGTTCCATACAGTTGCTTCACCAAGCCCTAGCTACTTGGAGGTTAGCTTGATAGCTGCCGATTTAGATTTATCCTGTTTCCACTGTATATTTAAATTATATAAGCCATTAGTCTTTGCCCACTACTGATGCGTTTCCCTTGAGGATTTTTTTATTAACCCATGAGATGGTCTCCACTTTACTTAATGGCCCCTTATTCAGCCATGTCAGAGATGTAATAATCCTGGAATATTAGTTAATAAGTATAATTGTATTATCAAAATTGGAAAAAATACCTTCTCTCCGTAAATATCGTATTAATCGTGTTCTGACAAGAACAATTTTAATGCAATATGCTAAATAAATAATAATATAACGAGAAACTCAAGAAACAACCAAATAATCAACCTAAAGGAACGAAGAACTTTGACAACTGACATTACAAAAACGTAGCGTTCAGTAATATTTCATTTTATCCAACATAAATTTCGTATGCACAGAAACCTTCTTTCGTCGTGCCTTGCCTTAGGTATTAGTCAATATCAAACGTTGAAAATATAAGCCTAGCTTGCCCAACGCTATATTCTTAAAGTGAATGAACTGTAGTGCCCAATATCAATAGCGCCATCTAGTGGTCGTTTGTAAAAATGTAATAGGTTACCCTTACATACATTACTGTAACCATAACAATGATTTTACGCAAAGAATTTGTTTACGTATGTCAAAAAGAATACTCCGCGAATTATCGCCGTTTCTCACAACAAACTCGATGATAATTTACAGAAAATAATTGCGATATCGTAGGGTCCAAATCTACGGCTGTATCCTCGCAATAACCATAAATACCATCAACGCAAATAAGCGCTCATACAAAAGGATAGTTTCCCATACACAACGGCAGCTACCACCACTAGTAGAGACCACCTAATGTGTATACGTGCGTGTAATATTATTTTGTGTCGCTGACAACCAACTGGTAAACTGCGAATGCCCTGACGCCAGTGTCGCGGGATTATCGACCTTACGGCAACCTACAGGTCACTTACATCGGGTTAATGGGACTGCTAAATCTATTTGATCAACACAATTAATATTTGATACTTTACACGGACATGCTGCAGTTATTCTCTGGCCGACGCTATGTGTGTTAATTTAGCCACTAGGAACATGTACATACACACTACCGGCCATAATTATTTGCCCATCCAAAGAAATACGCGTAAATAAAGCACGTGTTAACTGAAAACGGAATTGTGGTTTTGCATTTAATAAAATACTCTTAAAACAAAGAAATTGATAGTCTTTATTCAATTATAAAATTTATTTGACAGAAAAATTAATAATTGCGACACACACTTGCGGCATTCTTTCTATCAATTTCGTCAGAGTAGCGGGTTCTTTTTTAAGCCCGACTTCTTGTAGTTGTTTCCACAACGATTCCTTGAAAATTGGAGGATTTATTTTCACCTGCCTATTGAGTTCCTCCCACAAAAGCTCTATGGGATTAGCATCTGGGCTTTGAGGAGGCTATTTCATTATTTTGATATTGCTTTCGCGTTCTACCCATTCTAAATATCCGCGGCACAGTTTAGAAGTGTGTTTCGGATCATTATCACGTTGAAATATAAAATAGTCACCGATTATTCTCATTCCAGATGGTATTTGTTTTCAAAATTTCCCAGTAGCGCTCTTTTCTTTAAATTCCATCTATTTTAGCCAAATCTCCTACGGATGCGGCGCAATAACAACCCCAAACCATTACCGATCTGTCCCCATGCTTGACTGTAGGTACTACATATTCTGCTGTTCGTTCTCCTTTCGACCTTTGAACGAACGTTCTTCTTTTGGAACCGAAGAGTTCAAATTTGGACTCATCGGTCTACAAATAATTTTTCCACACATCAACTGTCAAATGTTGTTTGCGTAAGAGTGGTTTACGCAACGCTATCCGACCAAATAAACCACCCTCTCTTAACCTCCTTTTTACAGTGGCTAAACTAACTCGTCTTTCATGCTCAATACTTATTTTAGCCCTTATTTCAAGTGCAGTTTTTCATCTATTCCGTTTACTCGTCATAATTATTCGACCATTTTCTGCTGGTGTTGTCATTTTCCGTCGTCTTGTTCGTTTTCTATTTAATAATGTGCCAACCTCTTGATAGTTTCTAACGTTATAGTCAACAGATTGGCGACTTAATTTCAATTTTCTTGGGATATCTGTTACTTCGGCCAAGATTATGTAAAGCAATAATCATTGTGTGGATTTCTAAGGGCAACTGTCTTGTTTTCGGCATTTTAATACTAATTTTAAATAATTTTATTAAGGCTATTCACTGTTTAAAAGAACAATAACCACTAAATCTAAATTCATAGTTCTAGTTCGGGTAAATAGGGAATTGTACAATTTTTTACCTGCACTACATTAAATATTTATTAGTGAGGGATAACTGTGCTACATTTCGGGTCCTTTTATGGCTCTCCTGGAGCCCTAATTACCGGACTAAGGATATGCAATCGTAGCTAAGTATCAGAGGTGTCTCTAGCGGAATTATTTAATGTGATACTTGTAGGTAGATAATTATACCCCCCAATAACAATAAATAAATAATGTTCAGAAAATTATTTCTTTACTATAAGAAGATATTATATACTGTAATGTTTTAAACTAGCGAAAAATTAAAAGAATAATTTTTAGAAAATAATTAATTGTACGGTCAGTAGGTCCGGGAGTGTTCCCAGATACTCTTTCGGCGATTTAAATTCAACCAGATATCAATTAATGCAATTTTACGAGTATTAAAACTTGAAAAGAGAAAACTATCCTGGAATTGTAACGTTCCAATATAAACTCTATGTTTATACGCATACTTACTAGGCACTCAAACTCTACATATTTTTAAATCACCTAACTTGACTTTTACTTCGTATTTGTAGTAGAACTTAAACGTTGAACACTTAGAAAATGGAAATACAGCCAAACACGTATTATCTGGATGCATATTTTGACTGAAAGTGACAAATTGATTAACGTCCTTTCACTCCTTTACTTCATTCGCGATAGCAATTATTTAATCACGTCAAAACTGGGTAACTTTACCTTTCGAAATATAATCTGACAATAAATTTCAATCGAATATTCCTATTTTTAAAAAATAGCATGATGCATGCCATGCAGGGACGCAACTAGAAAACTGAATCTATGCTACTCTATGACATTTGACACCGCCAACAATTGTACATTATTAAAATTTACTGACAAACAAGGCGATTACTTTACTTGACAAACGATATTTAATTTTCGAAGTTATGCTAAAGATATAACTGAATTTATGCCGTCAATTATTATAGGAATATATTCCATTAAAATTGAGGATTTAGGATGTGAAGAAAATGAACAGAAAACAAGTTGTTTATCCGTTCCGCCATGATCGCCGTTGACTGGACTTAAAGAAATCTAGTAGCACTCGTGCTCCAGCAATAGGAGGCTATTGAAAGGAGTTCCATTTTTTATGGCAAAATGCTTAAAATCTTGTTTTCAAAGGACCAATAAAACTTAAATAATAATTTCTTCGAATTTGGACAGATTTTCTAAAGTTTGAAAGGTAATTCTGAAAAAAATGAGATAATAAATTAAAAAAATACAATTTTAACCTTTATCATTTGTATTTTCGATTTATTTTGGATTAAAAAGCAATCTTCTTTTATAAACACTTTCTTTAAAGTGAAACATAATGGTAGTTCTCTTTTGAAGCGTTTTCATATTTTTTTAAATTATTAACACCCTGTACATTTAATCTTATAACTTTTGGCGGTAAACTTATTCATTAAATATGTAGAATCAGTAATAATTTTCTCCTTTATCAATTTCATCCGGGAACAAAACTATATACTGTAATGTTGAAAATAGTTAGCGTTGTTCAGCCACGTGCATTGAGGTACGTTCAGGTAATGGTGACGATCTAAGACGCTTAGCAATTATTAGAAATTCAATCACTATCTGCGATCATTTAAAAGAACGTGATTGGTTATGTACGAGGCGGATTTAAATAAAGAGGGCGCGTTGAACGTCAAAGTTAAGAGGTTAGTTTTCTTTAATTTAGTAATCATTTGAAACAGTTTGTTTTTATTCCTATTTTAATTATTAAGCTGACGAAGGGATGTTCAATTGATACCGCCGAATTCACGACAAATCTGAGTAAAAAAAAATTCATTTTGATTAAAATTTCAATTATAAAATTGCAGTGGATGTCAAGGCATTATGTTTATGAGATATTCAATTTGGCATAAGGGAAAAAGGTTTCATTTCAAATATATCAGTTACACTTATTTGATTTGACGTTAAATTAAATTACATCTTTATTGAGGTTTTGTTTTGTATTTCCATTGAAAATATACACATATGAACGATATAAACATCAAACAAAGCAGAAATTCAGACATCAATCGCGCTTTTTAAAAAGAAATACAACAAAGGCCGGCAAAAAATAATTGCTTTAAAAAAAACGGTCTCAATTTAAACGTCCATAATACGCATGTTTCATATCCCTACACCGCTTTCCCTTTTTATCAAAAGCAAACAGACTGTCTACCTATGTATATATGCGTCTATACCAGTGGGAGAACGCTGGTGGAAAGCAGATTTCGGGAAAATAAAGATGAAAGAGTGTAGATTGAATAACGTTAGTGGGTGTTTAATTAATAATTGAATTTTAAAAGCCGCTTTGTTCGAAAGCTCTCTGTCTTGCCTACCCTCCGTACAATACAGAAAAAGTTCACGAAACTTTGTAGAGAAGAAAGCGCTTGGTGCTTATACAGGGTATAAATGTTGTGAAGAACGGCGACACAAATATATTTGCGAACGATGTTATTGTTATTTTAATTACCCCGGCTCGGCGATGGTATTGTTCGCGAGATGCCTGGGTTCCATGTTCGGGTTGTTATAAGATAAAACAGGTGTTCGGAATGCTTCAGATTTGTGGCGCAGCATTGCGCGATACAAATGAACGTTTTGCAACACTTTTTAGGCGTTGTTTCGTTTATTGTGTGGATAAGAGCAATAAAGCTATTGAATTCGAAAGAAAAAATGGATGTCTTTTAAAGAGTCATAAAAAAGAGGTAATTTTTAAAGAGCATTTTCTACGACTCCGATTTCTGTGTGATAATTAGGCTTCGGATTTTATGAAAAATGCATATTTTGTATTTTTTGCATATATGCCGACCTTTTTTCATTTCAACATATTTGCTATTAAAATATGGGTAAAAAAACAATCTTTTTTTGCATAAGTTGCATATTTTTCGTACTTGTTTCATATTTTGTTAAAAATTGCATATTCGTTAATAAATTTTCATTTTTAGGAAAATAATCCAATTTTCAAAAAATTTGCATTCACTTTCACATCGCACGATATTTATTATAACGAATGGCATTAATGGCAGATAATTTGGAAAAATCGTCGCATTAGGTTCCTTGGTATTTACTTGTTTGCCTATAATATAATTAACAGATTATCCTCTGTTTTTCCCGATATAGAATAATGCAGGTGACCTGCGCAGCGCAACCTCGTGTAAATAACCTGTCTAATACCCTGTTTTTAAACGAATTGTTGCAGACTATAATGCAGATGATATAACATACCCGTAGTATTTCGGATGAAAGGAGAATAAGAAAAAATTATGCGCACAAATGTTACAATAAGATATTTAAGGAAATATGTAATATTATCGGAAATAATGATTTTTATCTTGTAGTTGATGACACAATAGACTCTTCTGATCGTTACATTGGAAATTTGCTTGTAGGGGTTTTACACGAAGAATACACAGCTAAGTCATATCTAATTGCGTCAAAGGAGTTATCAAGAACAAATAATGTAACTATTACTCGTTTTGTACAAGAAGAATTTCTAGTTTTTTTCTACCGTAAAGTATTCCAAGTGAAAAAGTTTTGCTAATATTAACCAACAGTGCTGGTTATGTGGTTAAGGCTGTAGACAATCTAAAAATTTTTTATGCAAACTTAATTCTTGTGACTTGCTTAGCTGACGGTCTAAATTTAGTAGCGGAAGAAATCAGAAAACAATTTCCACTTATTAATGAACACATATTTTTTATAACAACCACTCCGTTGATTTACTGCTACTTACTGAAACCTGGCGAAATGAATCAGTGTTTGATAATGAACTATTTAGTAGTAGTCATAATGTCGTACGTAAAGACAGAGGCTTTGCTGAAGTTAATCGCTCTAGAGGTGGTGGAGTCCTAATTGCATTTAAAGAACATATATCCTTCACTGTTATTGATACCAAACACATTGCTACTTCGGTGCCCCTCATTGATTTATTACTTTGCGGATGTTTTTCTGAAAGTATTTCTTTTCTTCTTCTCCTAGTTTATGTACCCCCTGACATCTCGTCAGAGGAGTTGGAAATATTTACATCCGAAGTTGTCTTGATTAATCAAATTTTTATCCTTATTGGAGATTTCAACGTCCCCAATTTGTATTACTCTACTCATCAAAAATGTAATAAAACTTCAGTCTTCCAAAACTTTTTAGATTTACTTGATGTCAAGCAACACAATAATATAAAAAAACTGTGATGGCAAATTACTGGATTTAGTCATATCTAATTTTAACCATGATCTTGATGTACAATATTCAGAAAGTCCGATTGTATCTGAAGATCCTTATCACCCTAGTTTGGAAGTTGAATTTTTCTTTCTACGTTTCTCTTCATCACAACGATTCCCTTCTGCGAACAATTTCCGATACAACATTTACAAAGCTAATTACTTGTCACTATACAATCATTTTTCGAATTGCGATTGGTCCTTTCTTCTTGACTATACTGATATTAATAAAGCTCTGAATGCTTTTTATAACACGTTGTATGCCATCTTGGATCATTACGTTCCTTCTAAATCACGTACAAATATTTCTTATCCACCCTGATTCACATCAGATATTATTCGTAATTTAAAATACAAAAATTTTTACCACAGCAAATGGATTAGGACTAAAAATAGAATGCATTACAATGAATTTAAACGAACCAGGAAGTTAATCAAGGCGCAAATTAAGAATAATTCCGTTCACTATCTTGGAAATATTGAAGATTCCATAAAAACCTCACCCTCTCATCTATGGCAGTTTCTTCATGCTAAAAGGCGTTCCACAAGGATACCGAGCAGACTATGTGACGACCATGGAAATGATTTTACTGATCCCGATGATATTGTTAATGCTGATGTGTTTTCTTCGGTGTACAACTCAGAGGATAGCGTCTCTTGGTCTCATTCTGATTACAATCCCCTACCTTACTCCTTTCCATTGGTTAGCGAAGATTAGCTTGTTGCACTAATGGCTACTTTTCCTAACAAATGTACCGCAGGTACCAAAACCAATTACAATTTTTTACATATAACAATTGCGAAGCTCGAAACTCGAAACTTAGTAAATGATTTTGAAAAAAATATGCCAAATGGTGAAGGGCGAGATAGGGAATTCGATATGTAAAAAATTAGCTTCAGTTCTTCATAAAAATGTAAAATACAAAAAGCTGAAAAATGTTTCGTGGTAATTTTAGTGCGGATGTCGAACGACATATAGATCCACGAATATGTTAAAAATTCCAGCATTATCCTATAACATCAGTCGACGTAGAAAGGAGTTTTTCTGTGTTCAAACATATGTATACCGACGATCG
This sequence comes from Dynastes maya, assembly GCA_029619315.2. NCBI lineage: Eukaryota > Metazoa > Arthropoda > Insecta > Coleoptera > Scarabaeidae > Dynastes > Dynastes maya. The sequence continues at coordinate 13,032,402 of JAROYE020000002.1, read as the reverse complement.
CCGCAAATTTTTAATAGAAAATTTTACAAAACATTTAATTATTAATTACTTTGCAAATATTAATTAATATGATTCATGTATTATATTTTTTACTTATTATTACGTTACCTTTCTTGTATAGCTATATAACCTTATGAAAAATAAATATAAAAATATGTTTATATACTCTATTATTTCACATAATCTTTCTTCCTACAGAAAAATTCAGTTTTTGTATAAGTTAATATGATGTCTTTTATGAAATAGTGCATATTTTAAATTCATATCTTGCATATTTTTATGCATATTTTCGTAAAAACATCGGCATATATATGTGCATATTTCAGCCGTTTTCTTTGCATAAAATCCTAAGCCTAGACTGATAATCGTAGTAGAAGGTATTGGGTGTACTAATTATTTACAAATGATTAGAACAGCGCATTTGTATTACAATACAACGAAAATGCGCTTTACATCTACGTGTAGGCTTTAAAATTTTACAAACATACAGGGTGCGGCAAAATGATAGGTACGATTTCAAATAGTCGTTGCTTGGTTTGCGGAAGGGGTAAAGCAGTGCGCGCGGTCGCCTTAGGTAGCTAAGTTCGTGCCATTGTCAGTTATCGCCATGGCTTGGACCGGAGTGCAGCGCGCGTTTGCAGTCGAAGAGTTTATAAGAAATGGTGAATCTGTAATAAAGACAGAGCGTGTCTTCCGTATTCGGTTTGATGTTGGCCATTATGGTGCCGTTCCGGACGGAAGAACAATTCGTCGGTGGGTTTTAAACTTCCGTGAAGCAAGTTCTGTGTTTAAGCGAAAGTCTACTGGCCGACCAATCACAGCAAGAACACCGGAAAATGTGAATGCAGTCAGACTCTCAGTACAGCAGTCTCCCAAACGTTCTGCGCGTAGGCATGCAGCTGCGCTAGGAATGTCGGATCGAAGTGTTCGAAGAATTTTACATAAATCACTTAGAATGCATCCGTATAAAATGATGGTGGTACAGGAATTGAGTGAAAGAGATTTTGAAACCCGTTCAAATTGTTGCCGGGACATTCTTCAGAACATTCTCTTAGCAGCTGTTTTTATGTCTAGCGACGAAGCGCATTTCCATCTATTGGGCGCAGTGAATAAGCAAAATTTTCGCTATTGATCGGAAAATAATCCACGGGAAGTTCATCAGCGACCACTTTACAGCCAAAAGGTTACCGTCTGGTGTGCAATTTCTAATTTCGGCGTGTGGGGTCCTTACTTTTTTGAAAGGGATGGAGTAACGGTAACAGTCAACGGAGATCGTTATTGTGACATGTTGGACAATTTTCTACGTCCAAAACTGAACGAGTTACACGATCATCAACGAAAAGCTCTATGGTTCCAGCAGGATGGTGCTACATCGCACACTCCACGTCGCTCACTCAATCTTCCCCAAGAAATGTTCCCGGGCAAAGTTGTGTCTTTACGGGGTGACCTTGGCTGGCCTCCGCGTTCGCCTGATTTGTGCCCCTGCGATTTCTTCCTTTGGGGATATATTAAAGCGCAAATTTTTAGACGTCGGCCACAAAATTTGGAAGAAATAAAGGCAATCATAAGAGAAGAAATCGCCGCAATTTCGCAAGATATTGTCTGCAGAGCAATGGTGCGCTTTCCTGAAAACGTTCAAGAATGTATCGACATGAATAGCCGTCATTTAAGTACTGTAATTTTTAAAACATAACGTTTCAAAATGGCATATCCGCTTTTCAAAAATACAACACTTTTTTCTTTGCTTTGTGTGGTTTGGTTTTTATTGACATCCAGAATAGTGCCTATCATTTTGCCGCACCTTGTACATTAAATTGAAAGGTATCTACGAACCACCAAGATTTTCTCTGGACCATCGGTTGGCGGCTGCTGATCTAGAGATTATTTGAGATGAAATGGTAGTGCCATTCTTCTTCTATCCACTTTAACCTAACCTAGAACTAATCTAGGAAAGTGAAAGTATTGAAATTGATCCTTTTTCGACAACATAAACAAGTATCGAAGAGTAATGAAAGAGAAGAAAGGTGATTTTATGGAATTGCAGCAGGTCTAACAATAAAACAAAGCAGCTGTGGCAGTTTGATTGAGTTTATTCGAGGCGGAAAGTAATCCTCTTCAGTTACGAAAATCATTTCAGCAAGATGTCAGGTCTAGAATCTAATTGGTAATTATTTGCTATTTGCGGTGACCGACGGGACTCGAATTATCCCCAAAATATTTGTCGGCATATAATCATCATCATCATCGCCGTCATCAGACAGAATAGACCCTATTCGCCTGCTTCGCTTAATGTAAATAGATTTCGCGACGACAACGGCAAAGATGTCATCACATAAACAGTTTGTTCTCGGGCACTGTGGAGGTAGGTAAGTATGTATCTGACGCCGAAAAGTCATTTTCGCCCCGGACGAAATCCCACGACGAACTCGCACATTTCGGAGATTAGTGTCAGCGCGACGCCGTACAGGAGGCGCTAGCGTCGACGCCGGATCCTTTGCCCCGTCTATCGTGTCGGTCGCCTTTCTTCTACCAATTACCCGCGCATCGTGCATGCTACATACATACTTTCGTTCCGCACACAACCCCAGCACTCATCAGGACAAATGAGAGTCGACCACTTGTTTAACCGGATTACCGAAGTATTGTCGTCGCAATTTCGAGCGGTTCCTCTATAATTGCCACTATAAAAATCGGTATTTCAATTAGTATACTAAAGTCTATTGGCTTCAATTAGCCGAGTAGGAAATAAGAAAATGAATTCCTTTATAATTAAATACTGTGAATAAATGCATGGCTATGAGGAAATTTAGAAAAGAAAATGGATTGCTTCATATTGTAATGTTATAATTTACAATATCGAACGCAGTTGTCATTAGCAGCAGTAGTGAGTTGTCCACTCGTTCAACGTCAAAATGCCTCTGGCGGCTATGAGTTCTTTCTCAGTAGTTCCAACTCCTTTTATGGCCTCTTATCGCCGGAGCGGGTGTACTAGGAAAGTCCAGTCAACGACGATCATTGCGGAGCCGATAAATAATTTTCTTTACATCCAAAATCTTCAATTTTAATGGAATATTTTCCTATAAAATTGACAGCATAAATTCAGTTGTATTTCTAGCATAATTTTCAAAATTAAATATATAATTAATTAATTAATCTATTAGCATAGATTCTGTTTTCCAGTGGCGTCCCTGCATGCTATGAAAAAAGAAAATAAGAATATTCAATCGAAATTTATTATCAAATTATATTTCGAAATGTATTGTCGTCCAAATTAGCCGAGATTAAACAATCGCTACAGCGAATCAAATAGAGAAGTAAAGGGGCGCTAATCAATCTAGGTAGCACGTGTTTGGCTGTGTTTCCATTTCCTAAGTCTTTAGGTGCGTTCACATAGGGTAGCGTGAAATTATCGTTAGGATTAGCGGGAAATTATTTACAATATTCTGCGGTAATTTTCAAAATAATTTCGGGGGATAATGACAATTGACATCGCGGTTTACTTTGTCGTATCATAATCGTAATTTATCTGTTAATAATATCTTTTGTAATGGATGAAATGGCACAGAAACGTTATATACTGTGTTTATTAACAGTTTCTGCAATAATCATGTCGAACAAATTTAAAGATAAATGCAAAAAGAGAAGAGGTTGGCGGCTAGGTCTCATCAACACTCAAAAGAAACAAGTATACTACTTAAATTTGGTTCAGGAAATCTTAAATCATGATTCTGATTCCTTTCTCTGGTATGCAGGAATGAATGTTGATTTGTTTTGAAAATTTATTGAAAATAGTAGAAGCAAATCAAGGGTCTGTCAAATATTTCAAATATTTGACAGACCCACATTTTTGATCCACGAAACAATTAAGCTTGTACTCGCTTTTGGCATTTTTCACTACTGCACCAATCTACTTCAACGTCTGGCCATATATGGAATAAGAAACATTTTGGTAAATACTTAGACTTCCTATGAATCGGACAGTTGCCGGTATAGGGGTTGTTGAAAATTATATGATAATTTTATCTAGTGAATTTGCGACAGCCCACCACCTGAAGGATGGCGGCTTCTTTGCGAAGTAGGCTCTTTGTCGGTGGGGAGGTCCAGCTATAGAAGAGCCGACTCCGCATCTAATACACACGTGTCCGATAAAATGTTCGTTGGTAAAAGTTTTGTTGTATTACAGGAAAACACTAATAAAGTTCAAAGAAAAAATTATTTTTGTTCTAAATTTGCTGAAAAATGCACGAATATGCTCTGGCGTGCAAAAATATGCAATAATCCCTGAAATATGAAAAAATTACTAAAATATGCGAAATATGCAATAATTAATCTACGTCTATCAATTCGAAAAGTTGTTATTGGCATATATACTGAAGCATTTGCTTGTCATATAAAAAATATGGGATATGCAAATTGCATAAATTCCGCCCTCTAATAATTACATTTTCTTAAAATCCAAATTTTATTCGAGGTTGGGTAAAGTCTATAAAATAAATTATTTTTGCCGGATAAGCTTGCAAAATTATTTTCTCAATCGATGGAAAAGATTGAAAGTTCATTCCAAACAGAACCAATTCTTTAAAAATTAATTTTAAATTAAGTATTGTAGCACTACGCGATATGTGAGAAGTAAGTTCCCTATTTTCAGTGAAATTTCTAAATTACTATAAATTGTATTAATTAGAATAATCTGTATTTTTCACTCCTAGAAGCTACTCTGAGATAAATCTCAAAATTGCGCAGTAATTATGTACTTATGCCAGCCTAGGAACAATTTATAACATCATCGAAGTGTGAAGACGAAAAACGAATTATACCAGATCATACTAATAGATGTGAGAAGATATTTAACATTATTTGAAACATCATTTCACTATACGGTACAATATTGTATAGCACTTAACTGCGTTATATTACATACGCTCACAAAGAAACCAGTTTTATTTTTATGGAAAGAAGAGAGATAGGAAGCGAAGAAAAAAGAGGAGAATTCGAAGTGGACAGGTTTATTATTGCGAAACCTAATTTAGTATTTACTCTCCGTTTCGGGTCGTCGTTTATCTTTGTTTCTTTTAAAATTAAAATAGCTCATTTTTTATAAGCCGTAATTTTTATTCTCTCTGCATTTTGTATCCTCTATTTCTTTGTGTCGTTGGACTTTTTATTAGTTCTCCTCTTCTCTTACTATTTGCTACTCTACATGGGATACTTACTACCGTTATTGGAATCTACAGCTGTTCTTTTTTTAGTTTTGGTAATATTTTCGCCATAGCTGAAAGGCATAAAGGATTTTGCACTCAGTACTAAATTGAATATTCAAATCTGTGTTATTTTTCTAGCAGAAGGACAAACCATGGAAGTAATGTTTGTTGATTGCAAATTGCATTGATAAATCATAATTTAGACTACCTCTATAGCTTTGGATGATGGCATACGTGGAAAGAAACTCGATTCTAATGGATTTGTTCTTACAGAATGCGAATATTCCTAGAGAACAAGATTAACCTCGAAGTGTCATAGCGACGTGTGAAAATCCTCTAAAGTTCGTAGAACGATTAGAGTTTTCAAAAGAAAAGAAACTCAAAATCATCAAGTGCTTGCTTCTAAGAGGTTAGACAAAGCCTATCGAAGTGAAGATACAAATTTATGTATATTACCTTCCGCAATTAATTAATTAATTACAATAAAGTTTGATGAAATAAAGGACAAACATGAACAAAACGAGTTAAAATAACATAAAATAATAACGAGCACAAAGAATGAAAGTATGACAAATTCAAGATATAATGACAATAAACAACAAAAATAATTTACGCCTTTGCAATTGAGACTTGACAGTTTGGCAATTGTTATGATTACCTTGCTTAGCAGCGAGCTCTTTAAATCAGCCTGGCGCCACAAGAAACAATTTGGCGCTCTTTCAAAAACAGATTACCAAAACCTTTATTGCTGCATATCGTCATGTTTCTTAAAGTAGGTATAACATGTATGGTACCGTTGGATTCGCCATTCGCCTACCTTTCCAAACACCTAAAAATATGCAAAATGTCCTATTTAAAACAAGAAAGTTGACATCACTTCCGGTGAAACCGGAAATACAATTGAACTGCCGATAACTGCAAAAATTAGTTCACAAGAAATAGAAATAGACCCATTTTCTTTGAAAACGCTAACTTCTATCGTTCAAAAGTTAGCATGGGGGAGGAACAATTAGGGTACTCACTGTATATATGCATAATGGGTGATTCCTTAAATGTTTAAAAAAAAACAGAAATGCTGAATATTAATATAATTTTTTATGAGATAACGTAGTTTAATTAATTACAATTATGTATTGAAGGTTATATCCTGCAAATGACCGCCACGGCTCATGTGACATGCTCTAACGCGTTTGTCATAATTTCTAATAACATTGTGGCACATGTCAGGGTTTATGCTATTGATTTCGCGACGTATCTCGTCCTTTAGCTCTGCAATCGTTCTAGGTTTATTTCTGTAGGCTCTACTCTTCAAACAACCCCTAAGGAAAAAGTCTGCACGAGTTAAATCACACGAACGAGGAGGCCAATCGATATAGCCGTTTTTTGAGATTACGCGTCCTGGGAAACGAGTCCGAAGTAAGGTGATCGTTTCGGCTGTATGGCTGGTAGCACCGTCTGGTTGAAACCAGAGGTCATCAGCGTGCAAATCTTCCAATTGGTCCCATAAAAAGTCGGTTAACATGCTCTGATAGCGAACGGCATTAACTGTAATCGCATTTTCAGCATCGCCTTCGAAGAAATACGCGCCAATGATGCCTCTATACCAAATGCCACATCAAGCAGTCATTTTTTGGGGATGCATTTCTTTCTCGATAATCGCTCTTGGGTTTTCTGATACCCAAATGCGACAATTTTGTTTGTTGACGAAATCATTAAGGTGGGAATGGACTTCGTCAGTAAAAATGATTTTCCCTGAAAAATCATCTTCTTGTTCAAGTATACATTCTGCGAATACACGGCGCTGTTGGTGGTCTCTCTGCTTCAAATCTTGTGTCAATTGCATTTTGTAAGGATACAAATGTAGATCCTTGGCCAAGATTCGTTGTGCAGTGGAGTAGGGGAGTCCCAGTTGTTGGGATCAACGCCAAATCGATGTGCCTGGTTCTTCGGTTTCCCGAACGAGAGCCATATTTCCCTCCGAACGCTTTGGACAAACACGACGAGGTGCTTTAACTGTGCTTACAGCCCCAGTTTGCTCAAATTTCTGAACCACATTCCAAATTGTGCGTTCCGAAGGTCGATTGTGTACACCAAAATATTCACGTAGTGCACGAAATGCATTTTTTCGCGAACACCCATTTTCATAATAAGCCCTAACCATCTTAGCACGTTGCTGGATTGTGTATTGCTCCATGACTATTTTTGCAAACGTTTTTAATTTGTAAACATCACAGATGTAATTGCCAAAAATATCAGAGGCTACTATGTGGAAATCCTTAACGAATCACCTTTTAGGTATCAATAAATGGTCTACTTTATCAGCTAAATCGCAAAAGTAAACCTGTAAACCATCTAACGCGCGTCCTACTAATTTATCCCCATAATTACATGATTTCTTTCTTTCTAGCGGAACATGTGTAACTCTTTGTATACGCTTTGCGTACAACCAGCGTGTAATAGGTCTATTTTTAGTCGGATAACTCCAGATGATTCAGACTTTTAAACTACTTAAGTTCTAAATACGCTCTTGTGACTTACCGAATCGTTACTTAATGATTGATTATTTTTAAATTTCACGCGCTCTACGACTCCCAGCTCTTCAAAGTGGATATAATCCGATATAGATATTTCAAACAGATCTTAAATATTTACTGCCGGTGGACGTTAAAATTTAACAACCGTAATGTTATGATTATTTTCCGGTACAAGATAAATAATATGGCTTCTTTCTTTTTTCTTCTGCAACTAAATGAAGGTAGTTATTATTTTATCGTATGTTTGATGTACGCTGGCCTCGATAAAAGTTACGGGTACTTAGTAGATTTTGTAATCACTAACGGTAAATGAAACATGTGAATGTGGAATAGTGAGAAGTATTAACCAATTTACAGATTACATTCTGAGGTCGAGCAATGTCTTGAGTAATTTTAACTTGATTTTGAACTTATAATGTATATACAGGTTGATCTACTTACGAACCTTATCATGGGGTCTGGCTTTTTATCGGAGATAGAGGGTGGGTTTATATTTGGCAAAGTTGCTCAATTTTGTGTTTGTTATGAACCCGAGGAGAAAATAGACTTGTGATAAATGACGTTCGAGATCTAAAAAGAAAGTAAAAAGGTAATTTTATTCTTTTGCTTTTAGCACCTTTATTTGGCCTAGTAGTGAAAAACTAATAACACATTCTCAAGGTCATTTTCTTTTATGTAACGGTGTACTCGAAATTTTTATATGACGTTTCGGTTCCCTCCGACCACCGTCGCCTTCTTATTTCGCATCGGTACCATATTAGATGTTGACAGCGCTAGAATACATCGCCGAAAATACAAGGCAAATCTTTTTTGTATCAACTAGATTCTACAAGAAGGCCACCAAAATCGTTGCCATGTCTAATTCACGTTATCTCAATCTTCTTAAGTACAGCACTCTATTTTCTTCCATAATCTAATAGTGACGTTCTAGAAACTGTACTGACAAGTTTTCCGTCTAATATAAATACATAAAGTGCTGCCACAAAAAACTACAACCTTTTGTTTCTCTAAAGACATTCAAACATTCACCGTACATTGGACAATCAAATCATGATAAGTGCTGGCTTCATCCATATTGCAGTGTCAGCAAAATTGAAAATCCAAACTGACCTTGATTTTACGAAGATGTCATATAAATTCTAAGTTCCTTATGATATTCACAGGAAATCTGCCTTTTCTAACCTCCAACCTTCTTTTCTACCTTGAATTTATTTTCTAATCTCAATATCGGACACTTTAAACTGGGAGCGCAGCCAAAATACTAGTTAAGTCAAAGACAGTTAACCAGGATTGATGAGTTTATTGGCGTCCCTTATTTCCTTTATTTTAATCGCGATGGCGATTGTTTCTATCCACAGCAAATTTTGATGATATTTACCCAAATATTATCTAACGAGGAATTTTGATGAATAAAGTTTTTTTTTTTGAAGTAGCATGAGAGAATGAATGTAGTGGCGCTACTAGATGACTCAAACTAGACGACTTTGTGATAGACAAACCCTCACGACAACCCTAAAATACAAAAACTTCCTGACGTAATTTTACATTAATTTTGAAGATTTACGAAATGAGGAGAATAAAAGAATGAGTAGTTTCACCTTCCGATTCACCATGATCGTTATTGGCTGGAGTTATATGAATTATTTAGTACCCTCACTCCAAAGCTAGTCGGCTTGGGGGGAAATTGTGGCTACGAAAAATAGTTTTTATCCGCTAGAGGGAATTTCATTTCTATCGGGTGACTGTATACTCTATACGTTTCAGACTGACAGCTGATATTTCCGATGTAAATATTTAACATTACAGTACATCATTTCGGTTGGATTCAGCTGCAAATGTTTTTACGAGGCTGTGGTTACATTAGAAGTATTGGCATATGCGAAACATACCGATTTCGGGAGCGTGGTAATTATGACCGACTCTGCTAGTGTTCTAAAAGCGATTCACCACCATAAGCATATTTCCAAAATGAGTCCTATTTTAGTAGATATCGTTAAGATAATTGCTAAAATGGAACTAGCAGGTATTCAAACAGGTTTGTATTGGGTCAGAGGTCATAGTGGAATTGAATCTAATGACATCGTAGACAATTTAGCAAAAGAGGACCACGTTACAAGAGTACATTATAGACTCGTACTTGGCAGTAAAGAGTTATTACAGACAGCTAAGCAACTGATTTTAGTGAACAATGGAATACCTACTGGTCATCTGCGTATAAGGCCAAAATGATTCAATATGCTTACATACACTCCAATGTAGAAGGATCCGTTTCTAGACTTTTTTCATGCTACATTAGCCAAAATCAAATTCGGCCAGGCAGTTTGAATAATGCCCAAAATGAGGGGGCAATACGATAATAACTACTGAAAATATTAAATTGAACGGACTTTATAAATGTCTTTCATCTATTGGACAGAGTGATAAGATGCACATATTTTATAATTCCTTATTGTCAGTTTGAAAAATAATCAGGCTTATGATTCTAAAATATAAACCGAACTAAGAGGCGTATTACAGGTATCACTGCTTTTATTGTGAGAATAATATTATGAAATTGAGGGCATGAATAATTAATCCCATTAACAATAGTCAAATAGAACGAAAAAAACTTCATAATCGTAAAAACTTAAACATAGATCAGCTTTAGAGTAATTCTGGAATAAAAGGTCTCTTTATAGTATGGTTAGCGTAAAGCAATTTTTTTTCAATTTGTTGGGGCAATTGCCACTTTAATAGCATTTTGAGTTACAAAGTCTTTTTTTTTGTGACAATTAGACTTGTGTCAGACTTGCCTTTACAACCACATCGACTGTAGCCTGCCCTTCACACTTAGATGACCTTCTTAAGCACCCTCCCAGTGAAATCTCTGCTACCGGAATATCTTCAACAGAAACAAACCTTTCTTTGCATACTATAAATTGCTTTGTTGAATATAATTGATTCGGTGTACCATGTTTTGTCCATAATTCATAAATGTGTGAATCCGTTACTTTAATGACACTAGGAAGAATATCTCTTCCATCGCTACGAGCTTGATCAACATCCGGCACGTGAAGTCTTACAGTGTCACCTATCTTTTACCACAAAATACTTGACGTAAGACGCATCAAGCACTTCATCAGCTTGTTTTTGTAAATTGCCTTTTCAGCTTTTCTACATTAGGTTCTGATAATTTCATTTGTTAGTATTGGATTTTGATCTTAACACTGTATTGTACCACTTTGTTTAGCAAATCGACTTTCAGACGGAGATAAATCTGTGTTGGTTGCTCTATCCTGTTGAACATCCAGGATGAGGGTGGCTGAAACATAGCTTGGGCCGTCTGAATCTGGGTTCGTGTCTTCATTTTCGGTGGTCTATTTTATCCTGATTATTTAAAAGGTTTTCTATGTCTTCCTCTGAATTGATATCAGCTAGAAGCTCTTGAGGTATAGAAGTACTTTTTAGTCCGACTTTTGTCTTCGTCCTGAACATGGCTTCATATGGACTACTCTTAATGCCAATATGTTGGGTTGTATTTTTCATTTGGAACGTCATGTTTTTTTCGCAGCTCTTCCATAAGTTTAAACACATGATAATCATCGTAAGGTTTTTATATCTCATATTTAACCCCTTCCATTCGGTTCCTCAATAGACACTAAATTGTAAACAATAAGTAAGACGCGGTCTTTGATTTTGCCAGCTTGTGTGGCACGTTTGTTCCTGTTCTCTGCAGTGGCGCCGCTTCCTGCTAAAATTATCTAAATTATCAAATTGTCTAACAAACTTGTGCAATATTCATAATGATTAGACACTGTGATAAATAATGAAAATTAAAACTTATTATTTATATTGCCCAATTCAATTTGCCATTATTCATACTGCCCGGGCATTATAAATAATGTCCTCATTAATAATATGGACCATAACATATATGCATCTTCGATCGGAGGTCGATGTTAATATTTGCTTTGCACTGTCGGCTGGCTGTTTGTGTCTACATATATTCTATGTTATTTGTATTTTATGAAATAGTGTTCTTCCCTCTCACTTAAAATTTCGGCGCCCAATGTGGGGTCTTATGGCTATAAAAGCTGCTGAAGAACTAGAAATGGGTCAGAAAACGGATTACTTTGATATAGGTTCCCGCACCACAAGTAGACCACAACATCACTCCTCATGGCGTTAGTGACAGCGATTTTACGTGTTATATTTCTGACATAACAATATATTGCCTTTTTTATTATATTATTGGTAAAATAACTTAAGGAGTCGCTCCTTGTATTGTTGCTGTATTTTTACCATTCACCCTGTACATTTACTTACGCTCATGTCTTTAAATACCACTACGTTTACAACTCTTACTTTATTACTAATAATATGAATGTGGTTCTTGACAAAGTTACCTTAGGAACAAGGTGTATTAATGAATGAACTACAAACCAATTAAAACCTCCAAAACCTTTATTCTTGACAAATTACATTATAATAATTTGTAAGTGCAAATAGATTTACTTAAGGTGGGAAACAGACTAATTAGCTACTTTTAAATAAGACATTAAAGAAGATATTTATCCTTAGTAGAATGGGGGTGTTATGTCGGCTTCGTCCTTTGATATACCCAAAAGCACCAACAAGCGGCAATATTTTAGGGGAACTATTTACGAAATGGATAAGGCCCTACAAAAAGAAAATACTTTTATCTTATCACACACACACACACACACACACACACACACACAATGCGTAACTTGGACATTATACAAAATATTACTCCGGAAATATTAGTAAATCTTCAGCAAAATATAAGGAATCGCATTCTCCGTCCTGGATCACTGATCACTTGGAGGTAGATATTGAAATAGTACGCATACAATAAATCTTACGGAGCATTTTTAATGAATAACTTTAGAAAAGTGAAAGTTTATAGCATATTCAGCAGTTTTTGTGAATTAACAAGCTCTACATGTAATATTCATACAATAAGTATATTGTGTTTCTTATTATATTATTTGTAAAATAACCCAGTGAGATATTCCTTGAATTGCTGCCGTATTTTTACCAATCACAAGGTACATTTACTTTTGGAAAATAACGTTCATGGCTTTAAAGAACACCTCATTTGCAACTCTTACCTTATTATTAACAAAATCAATAGAACTTTTAGGAAAGCTACCTTGGAAACGACATGTATTAATAACTAAATTACAAATCAATTAGTACCCCAAAATCTTGGAAATGTATACAACAATAGCTTTCAAACGCGAATAAGTTTACTTAAGGTGCCAAATAGAGTAACTAGCTTCTTTTAAACAATGCAAACATGAAAGAAGATATTTATCGTTAGAATGAGCAGGTGTTATGTCAGATTCGTATTTCTACAATATCCAAAAGTACCAATAAACGTCAAGATTTTAGGAGAACTGCTAATAGGCAAAGCTTTACCTGCAAAAAAATTCTATAATACATAATAATGTAACTGACCATGTAACTGTTCGGTGCAGAACACAATGTCATATACGTATAGTGTTATATTTAAATTTGATTGGATAAAAACTGCCTTCGCAAACAAATTTTAACTGTGGATAATGGATAGTCGAGTTGTGACACAGTCAGTTTAAAGTCAAACTTTTTGCTTTGCGAGGTTTTCGGGAAATATATATAAGTTTATTTCTTACATGGGAAGGTTTTACAATTGCCATCATAGCAAGATTCGCCAGGCCCCTTACAATCGTTCTGAATCTTACAGGTCTTAGCGAAGATTAATGGTAAGAACATAACAACTGTTCCCAATAGCGCTACCACACCGTACCATTTCATGGTATCCTGTGAGTAGAATTTGCATGAAATTTTCAGATAAAATATTGGAAACTGAAGATATTGAACTTACCACGACTTCGTCAAAGGAGAGAATAAAAACTTTACTTTTTAAGCACAAAAGTCAAGATCAAATGCCTCCGCTATAATTATATACGATAACAGTGCGTAGGCGAACTGTCCAATGTACATTTATTTTTCGATTTAATTAATGTTTTATCAATCCTTGTTAAATCTACTTTGAAATAATAAAGGCAGTTCAATTAAAGAAACAATCGCATTATTTACGTACATGTATTTGTAATGCCCGCTGTTTTACACATGACTGAATCTGATGATTAGAGTAACCAAAACTTGCGGACTCGCATAGGCGTCGGTATTACGGGTTAATATAAGAATATGAAAAATTCATAAATAAACTTACTTGCTAATTATTCAACAAATTAGAGGCATCAGGATGTGAACTACTGTAAACTTGCATCATTGCATATGTTTCCACAGTTACTTCTTTAAACCTTGTGCGTCGACAAGAAAAAATATTCTTATACATAGAAAACGATCTCTCCACATCTAAGGAAGTTACATTTGCATGTAGAAACTGTTTTTCAAAATCACTTAAAAGTCACTATTCTTACACTTATTATAAACGGCCTCTAAAGTATTAAAATCGGGATTTTTCCTTAAAACATCTGCCAACTTTTGACTAGCGCATAATCCTGGCGTATCATTTAATGTGTGTAATTTATTTTTACACTCTCCACTATGTCTAATGATTCCTGCAATGACAATTCAGTACATTGTAGTTTTCTGATGGCATCGAGTAATACTGTATAATTGGTACATATTGTTGTTAAATCTTCTAAAAGTTGAGGAATTTGAAATTCTCTTTGACTTTCTCTAATTGCTTTGGATTCATTCCGATTAAATCGCATTATAACTGATTGAATTTGTTGAAAATGGATCAAGTAGTAAGAAGCTGCTGTTAGCCAAGTACTCCATCGCGTTAAAACTGGTTCAGGAGGTTCTGGAATACCTGGACAAAATTTACGAAATTCTTTTAAACGTTTAGGAGATTTACGAAACACTGCTTTAGTACTTCCAATCATCCGATCAACGTTTCCGTAATGTTGTCGAACAACTTCACCAACTAAATGCAAAGCATGCAGCACGCAGGTTATAGGTATTAAGTTAGGAAATATATGTTTTAAGGATCGCCCAACACTTAACATCGTTGCTGCACTATCTGTCACAATCATCACAACTTGATCTTGGGCAATTTTAAATTTTTTCAAAGCGTTCATTATCACTTTTTGAATATTTTCCGCGGTACATTATTGAACACGTTTGCAAGCTAACAAATATCGAGATGCTGTATTCTCGCTAGATAAAACGCGAGCTATTACATTCACAATACTGTTTTTCTTTATATCGGTCCTCTCATCCACGGTAATCCATATTTTTTTGGAACACAAATCACGTTTACACACATTTGTAGCATCTCTTTCATTCGCGGCAAATGACTCTGTAATTGTGTTTGTGAGGGTAATGGGTACTTTGGAACGTATTGTCGCCAAAACGTTTTAAAAGCTGCTTTTCTCACCAACGACAACGGAAGATTACAAGAGGTAAACATAATTAATAAATGTATGAGGAATAGTGTATAAGGTATTTCAGTTCTTGCATTTCTCATATGCTTAATACCATTGACATGCCTCTGGCAATCAGTTCTGTCCAATGCAGCCAAACGAACATTGCATATTAAGCAAAAAACTGCACTACCGTCATATTTTAAATGGGGAAAAAAGTGACACATACTTATGTACATTAGTAGCAAATCTATTACGAGGCATTGTTTTCTTAGGTATGTAAATATTAGTTCTATATGAAACGATACACTAATTATGTACTTGGTATAATACTACAACACACAAAAAAAACACGCTATATTTTCAAAAGCGACACGTAAGTACATAACCTTGACCGTTCGACTAATCTCTGCAACAGCTCAACCGGTACTAAAACGAAATCTCTCTCAGCGCGGTTTAACATGATTTATATTCAAGGTCGACACTACATGCCTGCTTCTCTACCGGTTTAGTTTATTTATGAATTTTTCGTATTCTTATATAAACCCGTAATACCGACGCCTATGCGGGTCCGCAAGTTTAGATTACTCTACTGATGATAGGTTTTAGTCCATGGGATGTATCTGATATACTGTGACGATAATAATAATATATATATATATATAATCTAATGCCCTGTAAATACCCATTCGGGTGTAGGGTTGTTTGTAATAACAATATATACATTTTTACCGTTCATCCTGTGCATTTGCTTAGGCTCATGTCTTTAAATACCACTTCGTTTGCAACTCTTACTTTATTACTAATAAAATGAATATGATTCTTAACAACAAACTGTATTAATAAATCAACTACAAATCAATTAAAATCCCCAAAACCTTTACTCTTGACAAACTACACAATTTTTAAGTGCAAATAGGTTTACTTAAACTGCGAAACAGAATAATTAGTTACTTTTAAATAATGCATTAAAGATGGTATACATCCTTGGTACAATGAATAAGTGTTATGCCAGGTTTGTCCTTTTATACATCCAAAAGGATCAACAAACGTTAATATTTTAGGGAAACTAGTTAAGACCTCAAGGGTGAAATGCTACAAAAAAAAACACAGTATTAGACAATAACGTATTTAACTCCAGTATAAATTAGTTATGACAACGATCAATTTGTATATAATATACTGTAAATTACATAAATAAAATTAAAAAAATAAAGTAGGGTATAAAGTAGGATATAGCGATATGCGAGACTTCTAAACATTGGACACGACGAAATATGAACAAAAATGAGCGTACATGTTCTAAAGCTACGGTCTATCGCCGACAGAATCAGCAATAGCATGTATTGCTGAATCCGCAGATATTCTTTAGTTTTGATAACTCTTTCGCATTTTTCAATATAATCTCACTTAATTTCAATACATTTATTACAACAAGCAATTAATAATTCTATACCCTTATAAAACTAAGTTTTTCTCTCAAACTGTTGTATAGCTGCTGCTTGCAACTCACTATCGTCCTTAAGACGACGTCTTTCTTTAAATGAGAAAATAAATAATAATCATTTGGAGCCATTTCTGGACTATACGATGGATGATTCTTGAAAGCCGCATTCACAGGTGGCAGCTTGTGAAATAGCAGCAGTATGGACGGGTGCATTATCGTGCAATAATCGAATACCTTTTATCAATTTTCATCGACGTTTTGCACGAATGTTGTCCCTCAGTTCATGCAACAAAGACGCATAGTATGTGCTGTTGACAGTTGTACTGCGCTCTCTAAAGTCAGTGAGCAAAATATCACAATTCCAGAACATTGTGGCCATCATTTTTTTCATTGATGGAACGACTTTCGCCTTTTTGGGACGAGGTTCATCGCGTCGCCGCCATTTCATCGATTCCTTTTTAGATTGAGGATCATAATACAGAACCATTGTTTCATCTCCTGTGACAATGGACTCCAAGATCGGTTTCGGGTCGTATCCACACATGTTTAGAAACATGCGCGCACATTCGATCCGACGTTCGTGTTGGAGAGCAGAAAGAAGAATAGGTACCCACCTTGCACTAACCTTATTCACACCCAAATGGCTATCGAGCATTCGGCGAATACCTGTTTCAAAAATGTTAGATGTCCCTGCTAATTCTTTCACTTTCAAACGGCGATCCATTTTTTTCAATAATTGAAATGTTTTGAGGCGTTATCAGTTCAATTGGCTGATAAGGGCGCTCACCATCTTCAAGGAATTCTTGCCCCAAACGGAAATATGAAGGAGACAAGTCACCACAAACGCCGTCTAAACGTTGTTTAATTCGATGAGGTGTATGCCCTTCTTTTGTTAAAAGTTTAATGACCGCGGTACTCAATTTCCGTTACGTGAAACATTTTCATGCACCAGTCACGTTGTCTGGCTGGCTACTAAGAACTACTACTCCTCGAGCCGTAATACGTGCAATATAGGCCTCGTACATGCGCAACTGTGACACAATGGAGTTTGAACACGCTGAAACCTGCGTAAGCCTGTCAGGCCGAGAATTTATGGCGTCTACCTCGTACACCCACCTTATAAGTACGGACGCTAATAAAATAAGTGCAAATAAAGCAAAAAGCGGAGCAATTTCGATTGAAGAGAATGGAGTCTGGTGAACCTAATGTCGCATTACCAGCAGAATTCGAAATGTCTCATTCTACTCTTTCTATAATCGCAACGAAATAAAGAAAGCATTTGAACATAATTTACTGGCGAAGAAAAAAATGCGTGAACCTAGAAATGAAGATATTGATGAAGTATTGTTGGAGTTTAAAATTCAACGAAATCGTGGAATTCTTGTCAATAGACCGCCATTACGAGCAAAAGCAAATGATTTTGCTGTTTTACAACCACTAGGCTAGGGCATAGTAAAGGCAATTAAGGTACATTATAGAACATATTTATCGTTAGTACAATAAGCAGTACTCTAAAACTGTGGCACTGGAACACTGAAACAGTTCACTAAAACCCTTACCACAACACTTAATTCGTACTGGACGCACGTTTCGATAGCCAAGCTATCATCATCAGCAGCAAGACCGAACTGTTCAGTCTTGCTGCTGATGAAACGTGCGTCCAGTACGAATTAAGTGTTGTGGTAAGGGTTTTAGTGAACTGTTTCAATTGTTTATCTGTAAAAAAATTCCTTAGTACATAATAATGTAACTGACTATGTAATTGTTCGGTGTAGAACACAATGTCACATACACAGAGTTTGGTATTTAAACTTGACTGTATAAACACTGCCTTAACAAGCAAATTTCGATTGAGGATAATGGATAATTGAATTGTGGCACAGTCAGTTTACAATCAAACTACTTGCTTTGTGAAATTTTCGAGAAGTATACATGACCTTATTTCTTACGTGGTGTGTAATGACAAAAGCCATTTTGGCAAATAGCAAGACCCTGCTTACAATCCGCATGTGCCTTACACTTTTGAGCGACAATGATTGGTAAAAACATAACAGCTATTACCAATAGCGCTATCATACTGGGCCATTTCATGGTATCCTGTAAGTGGAACTTGTATAAAATTTTCTGATAAAATACTGGAAGGTGAAGATATTAAATTTACCTCAACTTCGACAAACGAGAGAATGAAAATTTTATTTTACTTTCTAAATCACAAAAGTGGAGATCAAGTGCTTCTGCTATAGTTATATATGCATATAGTGCGTAGGCGAACTATCCAATTTACATTTATTTTTCGATTTAATCCAATGTTTTATCAATCCCTGTTAAGTCTATCTTGAAATAATAATAGCAGTTCAATTAAAGAAACAATCGCATTGTAGGTCTTGGTCAATTAATATGTTTACGTACACATATATTTGTAATGCTCGCTTAAGATCGCAAATTTAAGCTTTACGCATGGTTGAATCTGATGATGAATGGAAAATTTTTATTGTTAGTATAGGTAGCTTATATTACGAGCAGCTGATAATTCATGATAGGTTTCACCTAAAATTAATCTAGCTAAATCTGCTATCATGCTTTTCGGAAATAAAATTACATGAGTTAAAGTTAGTTAAAAATAATTTGCCGTTAATTGACATTAAATGTAATTGAAGGTTGCACATTGATGTCCCTTTGAAATTCAAACAGCATGTCGATTCCCGTATAAGAAAATCCTAGTCTTGCCTGAGAATGTTATATTCCAGTAGAAATGTTTTAAACCAAATATGTAGAAAAATGTTAGCGGAGACACTTGTTCCTTTGTATTTTAATTTTTGCTATGTCGTTTATGGACCTTGCTTAGACAAGGCAACCAGTAACAAAATTGATCTCGCTCAAAATAACTGTGTACGAATGAGTCTTAGTTTGCGCAGATGGCATCATGTTTCAAGCAAAATCAGTTAGCTGAATTGGTTGAGCTGGCACACTGGGCGGAGCGACAGGATCGGATCCGCTATTGTATGGAGACGTAGACGTGGTATATACGTTAGAGACCAAGCGATAAATAGGACATTATTCATAATGTCCAGACAGTTTGAATAATACCCAAGATGAGGGGGCAATATGATAATAACTATTGAAACTGTTAACTCTACCGGACCTTATGAATAACGTCCTTCATTTAGTATGCGGCGTAGACCAAAGCTTTTTTTTCTATTTGTTGAAACGATAGCCACTTTAGTGGCATTTTGAGTTTCCAAGTCTTTTTCTTTGTGACAGCTACACCTATTGGACCTACAGCAACCTTTGCAACCACACCAACTATAGCCTGGCTTCCGCACTTATTATTATTATTATATTCGGGCAATGGCATAAATGCATTTAATGACTGCGACCTTGATAGATCTATTGCAACAAAATGCCCATATGTGTGTTAGAAGAGTTGGAGGCTTTTAATAAACCTTAGTACTACCCTAGGATTTGGTTCCTTCAATTCAGTAAGTGCAAGAAATGGTCTACTGAAATGTCGGTGTCGTTGTCAACACATAGGATGTGTCCTGCCATCTCCACACTTTTTTGGCATAAACGACAGCTCTACCTAGTTTAAATAAGTGATATTGTAGGGCTACTCTATGATCTGAAACACCACTGACAACCCAATAATGACAAAACTTACTGACGTTCTACTTAATAACTTTATGATAGATATTTAATTGGCGAAACCCTGCTAGAAGTACCTCTGAATTTACCCTGTTGTTTGTTGTAGGAACGTTTTTCATTGATTTTCAAGATTTACGAAATGGAGGAATTGTACAGAAGAGGTGTTTCTTTTCCGTTCCACTATAATCGTCGTTGGTTGGAGTTAAACAATTTATTTAATACGCCCACTCTGTAAATCGGAGGCTCGGGGAGAAAGGAGGCTTCCGAAAAACAACTAATATCCACCAGAGGGAATTTCACATCGACCGTGTGGCCATGCTGAATACACTAAACGTGCTCGATTGACAGCTGCATTTGACTGTGAATATGGTGTATATACACCTACAGATCTGTGAAGTTTTCCTTTTTTTGTTGTTATTTATATTTTTATTGCTGTATTCACATTAAATGTTAAAAAATAAGTAAATATAAATATACAGAGAGTTTAGTAGTTAAATCGGACATTATGACGCTGCTTTCACAAGCAAATTTTGACTATGGGTAATAGATAGTCGAATTGTTCACAGGTAAGTTAGTTTAAAATCAAACTGTTTGCTTTGTGAACTTTACCGAAAATACACGTATGTTTATTCCTTCCTTTCTGTGTAAATACAATGGCCATAATGGCAAAAACTGAGATACCACCGTTTACAGTCCGCATTAGTCTTACACGGTTCAATTCCAGCGAATGTGAATGGCGATAACATGATCGCTATTACCAATGGCACTATCATACTGTACCATACCATGGTGTCCTGTGAGTAGAATTTGCATAAAATTATCAGAGAAAATATCGAAGAATGAAGATGTTAGACTTACCTCGACTTCGTTAAACGAGAGAATGAAAATTTTATTTTAACTAGGAGTAAGTGCTTCTGTTTATGCATATAGTGCGTAGGCGAATTATTCAATTTCTTTTTGTTTTTTCTTTGTTTTCGTTGAACCTATCTCGAAATAATAATGGCAGTTAGCTAAGGAAACAATGGTATGCCTTGAGCGATAAACAAAAACCGATACATAATTCGAAAATTATTATTTGTAATGCCTGCTTAAAATCACAAAATTTAATTCTTACGCATAGGTGGATCTAATTGATGATGAATGGAAAATGTTCTTTTTGCCATAGGATGTAAGAAAATTGTGTGATATGCTATGGAGATGAAACAAATTTCTTACTTCATTACACACTCATTTAATTCACACTACTTAAGACTTCTTAAACGATAGAATATTATATCAAGATAGGAGTAACAAAGATTTGTAGTTACAATCAAGTACAAATTCAAAGAATTTTGTGGTATATTCTATTACACGGCTTCAATAATGCTTTTTCTCTTTCCATATGTTACTGCTTTGACTAGGAGCAACATTATTATTAGAGTCAGATGGAGTATCTAAACAATAATCATGTTTATTATATCCGCAACTACATCAAGAATGGCTTGTTTGAGTTTGTGAATATTCAGAATACGCCCCCGAAACACGGGATCTTTCAAAAATCCCCGAAGTAAAAATCCGAGAGAGTAAGATCGGTTGAACGAGCAGGTTAACAATCCTGAACACTCGCGCGGTATGAGCTGTAGCACCATCTTTAATATATAATAAGATGTGATTGTCGACAACACGTAACCTCTCTTGCGTCCTCGGTTATAGATCGGTCATTCGTAGGCGCGAGAGAGACGGGAAAGAGGGTCAAAAGGAAGCAAATTGTGCGGGACTTGCGAAAAAGAGCGAAGCGCAGGTGAAAGCTTGTGATCAAGCTAGATCGAAAGAGGGCTACTTTTCCTATAAAATAGGTGTAATTTCGTTCGAAACGGGGCCCGAAAGTTTATTAACCGGTGTCTGTAATACCTTGCGAGAGAAGACAAATAAATAACTTTTGATTATCATAAGCGTAGGTATCGATTCGTAAGAGAAAGGGTTAGCACCACATGTATACGGAACACAGATTGTGATCCAACAGCAGTACTTGTTTAGAACTTCCTAAGAACTTTCCTTAATTATTATTAATTAATTAAATATATAGTACTCACTTTTGTTCATTAATGTTTATAGGTTTAAGAAGGTATTCAAGGCGTTATAATATTTTTTTTTCATAAACTTTAGATAGAAAGATGATGCAGTAGATATCAAGCAATATAAAGAATTAATTGTCAGAGAAGATTTAACCGATATACTAAAATTTATTAGCAGGCAGCTTGTAGAAATACCAAAAACTATTACGTATTTACAAACTGGAAATTTAAATTAAGCCAATCATTTCACTACTTTAAAAATGATTGATGCTCCTACCGGCCAGAAAATACGTAACAAAATTATTAGGTATAGCGAATATTTAGCTTATGACTAGAGTTGGTCACTAGCGCCAACGGGCAGTGGCGGAGGTTCGATACAACCCTCAGTATAACTGCTAGTCTCAACCAGATCTGTTGTGTATACATGTACGCTGCCGTAAATACTATTTCTAAGTTCTACGCTTGTTTTAAAAATGCTGCCTACGTCGCAAAAACGACCAATGTTGAACAAAGTTACAGAATTTATAGCAGAAATGCCTGACCTAAATGATCATGGCGTTGAAATTAAATGTGTAGTTTGTAACATCCCTTTAATGTGTTGGTTCAAAAATTTAAATTTAATTTATGTGTTAGCTTTATTGCGTGTAATCCGCCGTTTAATTTACTAAACAAGAAAGCATATGTCTTCTTTTGGAATAAATATTCGGACTGCACATTACCAAGTCGGGCATCGTTACAAAGAATTGTGCCATCTGCTCATGAACATGTAGAAAAAAAAATTAAATCGTTGTTGAAAGATAAAAACTGTGGTTATGTGTGGACGAAGCAACAGATCGTAAAGGACATTCTGTGGTTAATGTAATGGTACGTACAATGGAACCACATCAATTGTCACCTTCAATTCTATTAGCTTCCAGACGAGTACAACAATGAACTGCCGAAGTAATTTCAAAGTTAGTGTTAAATACATTGGAAAAGTTTGAACTTTCAACAAGCCAACTGTTGATATTTATGAGTGATGGTGCCGCAAACATGTTTCCTGTCGGCCGGTTTGTTAAAAAACATTGTGCTAACTTGTTACATATTACGTGTAAAATTCATGCTTTCAGTCATGTGGCAGATAGTATGAGAAAACGTTATCCTTAGGTAGACGCTTTAATAGCACATACAAAAGCAGTGTTTGTCAAATCTCCAAAACGTATTCGCAAATTTCATAGACTGTGCCCCCGTATGCCTGAGCCACCAGAAACTATCCTTTCACGTTGGGGAATATGGTTATAGGCCGCGTTTTATTATCGTCAATATTTTGAGAATATTAAGAACGTGGTTTTACAATTCGATCCAAAAGAAGCTGCGGCTATCAAGGAAAACCAGTCGAAATTTCAAGATAGTCAGGTTAAAACGGATTTAAAAACTATTCAGAACAATTACTTCAGACTAGTGGAGGCAATAGAAAAATTACAAGATCCTTCGGTGTCGTTAGTGGAATCTCTGCAAATAGTGCAACATGTTCACACACAGCTATGCGCGATAGAAGACGCAAAAAATGTTTATGTTCTAGAAAGGTTTGAAAGTGTTTTAGAGAAAGATTCTGATTTTGGCACATTAAGACAAATTTGTGAAGGTGCGTCAACAGAACCGTTAAGTTGTTCCAATATTATTTTAACTACGCAAATATAACGTCACTAGATGTAGAACGTTCGTTTTCTGCATAAAAACACACTTTTTCCTCGATTGTGATTTAACGGAAGACTCTTAAGACGATAAGTGTTTGAGCACGTATTATATTTTATTTCTAACCATTTATTTTGTGTAAATTTTTATACGCCCGCCACTGGCTGTTGGCGCAAATTGAGCAACTCTACTTATTAGTGTGTCTCCTATTACACAACAATGGATACATTTCGAGAGCATATTACAAAAATGAATATTTTCGAGAAAAAGCCACTCCTCGACGTCCGAGCTGCATACAACAAATCTTTCTTTAATATTTTAAATAACTCAGAAGAGGATGTCTATAACTAAACGTACATAAATATGTTTATTACTATTATTTGTTGCTGTATCTTTACCAATCACCCAGTACGTTTACACAAAATAACGTTCATGCCTTTAAATGCGTCATTTGCAATGTAACCCTTACTGTCTTACCAATAAAATGAATATAGCTTTTAAGAAGGTAACCTTGGGAACGAAATGTATTAATAAATGTACTACAAATTAATTAGCCCCAAAATTTTTACTCTCTACAATTTACATAACAATAATAAACATAATAATTAGATACTTATAAACAATACACTAAAAAATATATTTATCGTTAATACAATGAATAGGTGTTATGTTACATTGGATATATCTAAAAGTGTTAACAAACGGCAAAGTTTTAGGGGAACAAGTTACGACCTGGCTTCACACAAAAACTGTAATAGATAGTCGAATTGTGGCACAGGTAAGTCAATTTGAAAATATACGTAAGTCTATTTCATCCTTTCTGCATGCATACAACGGCCGTAATGGCAAAAAGCGAGATACCACTGTGAACAATCCTCATTGGTCTTACATGGTTCACATTCAGCGAAAGTGAATGGTAGGAACATAACAGCTATTACCAATAGCCCCATCATACTGTACCATACCATGGTATCCTGCAAGTAGAATTTGTAGAAAATTTTCAAATAAAGTATTGGAAAATGAAGATGTTAAACTTACTTCATCAAACAAAACAATGATTACTTTATTTCTTAAGCAGAAAGTAAGTGTTTCTACACATATTTTGATTTAATCAATGTTTTATCAATTGTCGTTAAATCTATATTGAAATAATATGAGCAGTTCAATTAAGGAAACAATCGCATTGTAGGTCTTGGTTGCAGCATTCTATTCATTTTAGCAAAAAACGAGCTACGTAGTTTCATATGCACTAAATAAGGATGCATTTTAGACGCATTTTAGATGTAGGGAAATGCGCATAGATGCAAATTAATGCAAATATTGTAGAGAAGTATCCAAAAGTACAGTAATATAATTTATCCCGAATCGTTAAAGGTTGCAGAGATTAAACCTACATATAAGAAGGAAGATATAATAATCATTCAAATTATCGATCTATACGCTTACTGATTTTCCTTAGTAAAATGTTTGAAACCGCATGTGCAGTGGACTTATTGCTTTTATCACTGAATGCAATTTATCTCCTATACAGCATGGGTATATCAAAGGTAGGTCCGTGAATACAGCAATTTTTGATTTTACAATGAATAGTTTAGACGCGGGAGACTTGTCGATTGGACCATTTCTGGATTTGTCCAAAGTATATAACCGATTAGATCATCAAATCTTGTCTACGAAACTATAGAGGTATGGAGCAAAAGGGGCAATTCTGAAATGGTTTAAGTCATATGTACATCATAGACGACAATATGTAGAGATGAGCAGAGAAGGTTGTGTATGTAAATCGGAACAGCTGATAACTAATAACGGTGTACAACAAGGTAGTATACTAAGTCGATTTTATTCGTTCTGTACATCAATGACTAGAGCTGCTCAATTTGCGCCAACAACCAGCGGTGGGCGCATAAAGATTTGCACAAAATAAATGGTCAGAAATAAAAAAAAATACGTGCTCAAACACTTACCGTTTTAAGAGTCTTCCGTGAAATCACAAAGTGAATAATGTCTGTTAAATACCTGTAACATTAGATATGTCTCCACAGTTGTTTCGGCAAACCGAGTGCGGTGTTAGGAAAAAGTGTGTTTATATGCAGAAAACGAACGTTCTACGTCTAGTGATGTTATATTTGCGTAATTAAAATAATCTTTGGAATAACTTAACGGTTCTGTTGACGCACCTTCACAAATTTGTCTTAATGTGCCAAAATCAGAATCTTTCTCTAAAACACTTTCAAACCTTTCTAGAACATAAATATTTTTTGCGTCTTCTACCACGCATAGCTGCGCGTGAATATGTTGCAGTATTTGCAGCGATTCCACTAACGACACCAAAGGATTATGTAATTTTTCTATTGCCTCCACTAGTCCGAAGTAATTGTTCTGAATAGTTTTTAAATCCGTTTTAACTTGACTATCTTGAAATTTCGACTGGCTTTCCTTGATAGCCGCAGCTTCCTTTAGATCGAATTGTAAAACCACGTTCTTAATATTCCCAAAATATTTATGATAATAAAACGCGGCCTGTAACCATGTTCCTCAACGTGTAAGAATAGTTTCTGGTGGCTCAGGCATACGGGGGCACATTCTGTGAAATTTGCGAATACGTTTTGGGGATTTGACAAACACTGCTTTTGTATGCGCTATTAAAGCATCTACCTCAGGATAACATTTTCTAATACCATCTGCCACATGACTGAAGGTATGAATTTTACACTTAATATGTAACAAGTTAGCACAATGTTTTTTAAGAGACCAGCCCACAGAAAGCATGTTTGCGGCACCATCACTCATAAACATCAACAGTTGGTTTGTTGAAAGTTCAAACTTTTCCAATGTATTTAACATTAACTTTGAAATTACTTCGGCAGTACATCGTTGTACTCGTCTGGAAGCTAACAGAATTGAAGGTGACGATTGATGTGGTTCCATTGTACGTACCGTTACAATAACCGGAGAATGTTTTTTTACGATCTGGTGTTTCGTCCACACATAACCACAGTTTTTTATCTTTCAATTCCGATTTAATTCCTTTTTCAACACGTTCACGAGCAGATGGCACAATTCTTTGCAACGATGCCCGATTTGGTAATTTGCAGTCCGAATATTTATTCCAAAAGAAGACATATGCTTCCTTGTCTAGTAAATTAAACGGTAGATTACATGCAATAAAGGTAGGAGCTCCGAAACGGTTCTTTTTCAAATAAGCGAAGTGACAAGCTATAGGTTACCATTATGACAAGTAAATCGAAAATAAAGGCAGCTGTCGTTAGCATGCCCTTTTTTCTATTTTGGTGTTCTTCGGTATTGACATGTTTGCTACAGTCCGTCTTGTTATCTTCTTGAAATTCAAACTTATTGTTCCCAAACTTTTGTTTTGCGAAGACGTGGTGAGCATAAATACCTTAGTATTTATTTTTAAATTTAATAATGTGTAAGTTAAGTACATTGATAATGTGTTGTGGTAAAGAAGCAAAAACCTCTTTATGTTTTAGTATACCCATGTTACTTGCTCAGATTAAATAAGTAAATAAGTAAGTCATCGAAATTACTATTAATTTTTTAATACAGAGAATATTTTTCTGTATTTGAAAAATTTCAATGATCATTGAAACGATTTGAAAATCATTTCTGAAAGTGATTTTTTTTGCATTGATTGAAGTATTTCCTTTCGGACAAAACGGGTTTCAACTGGACAAACTCGTTTTGTCAGACTTGATAGATGAATTTGTCAGATCGACAGGCAGGCCGAGTTGGCAAACGTGGCGGACCGAGTCGGGCCGAGTTGATAAACGTGTCGGACCGGGCTGGCTTAATAAAGTGTTGGGACGGCCTGGCCTACAAAAACCTCAAAATGTCCACCTTTAATTGGTACAATGCGACAAAAAACTTCGTCAAACTAGATTCTATGAAAAAAAACGCTACAAGGAAACCAAAAATAAACACGACTTCACCGACAATGATGTCAATAAATGAGATATATTCACCAGTAATAGCTTCGAATAAACACTCTTTTCGTACGTGTGGTTTAATAATAGCAATGCGACACATTCTCAACCATAAGCAAATGCGCCCGGTATTCTGCGGTGAACGGTCAAGGAGAGGCGTTTGGTTTTACAACAACAATGATAACCTACCATAATGTTTTTTATATTTGGTATATCAGTTCTTATCACTTCATGCTCATGTGGTAATATCGTAAGTTTGAGGAATGCAGTTTTTCTTTATTAGTACACTAGAGCCCATAAGAATTCGCGCAAGTAAATAAGTATAATTTCGTTTCCTTTCTTATTACTTAAGTACTGGTAAGTATAAATTAGTATTCTCATTCAGATGTATAAGCCTTAGAGAATTTAATTCGAAACATGAGTAATGAAATGAATTAATTGTTCAGATTCTATAATGCAACGTACGGTAAACGGATAAGGTACCACTATTTTCTAACATTACAGCTTACAGAAAGACATAAAACGAATAATTTACGTTTTTGTACTCGTAAACATCCTTCTCTGAACACATTAGGAGCAGTTTGCGAGAAGACAATATTCGGGTAAGGGCCAGTTACGTTAACAAATCAATAAGTTGAGTTATAAAAGGAGAACTTGTTTAACTTGAAATTGTAAACAGTAATAGGATATGCCATGCACTTTATATTTTTGTTGCGAATTTAGTTATATATAAGTTATAAATACATTTAGATACAAACATATTGGGTCTTATGAATAAACGGAAGCAAATGCTTTTACTTCGATATTCGAGAGCAAATGCTCCAAACTATATGAATAAAGTATCAAAGTATTTACTTCGACCCGAAGTAAAAGCTTTTGCTCCGGAGCAAAAGTAAATGCCCCAAAGTGTATGAATAAAGGTGGATATTTACTACAATCTGAAGCATTTGCATAGCCAAACAAAGGGCGTTTGCATCTAACGATGGAAGAATATTTTTTAGAATTGAAATAAGGCGGTATCTGTGGAGTGGTTAGGTCGAAATCCGTGCTAGAACGGTGACAGTAGATTACAATTTTGAAGATAATTAAATAATTTCTTATTAATAATGGATTCAAACATTTTGGAAAATATAGACAAGTGGCAAATTGGTCGGTAGTTACTGAAATTATTATGATCTCCTTTAAAAAGGAGTGTTATTATACAGTCTTTCAACACTGTAGGGAAAATGCCTTGTTGGATGGATAAATTAAATAAATAGAGAAGAGGATCAGTTAAAGGTTCATAACAAGTTTTCATAAGAAAAGAACATATGCTATTGTCTATCGACGTATAAGACGACTGGAGTTTGGCGATGGCAAGTCTAATCTCTTCTGAAGTTACAGACGATATAAAGAAAGAATTTTCTTGTGAAATCAGAAAGGCGGTACATCTACCCAAGTCAATACTAGAGAACTGAGATGTTGACAAAAGTTTGGTAGGAAGCGTCACAAAGTAATCATTGAATTCGTCAGCAATGGCTTCTATAGAATCCGATAAAGTTGTACTATGGGAGTGATTAGATCGTTTTCTATTAATTACCTTCCAGATAGATTGAGTTTTATTTTTCCAATTTAAAATAAAGTGGTCATTTGCTTCCATTTTTTTACATTTGATAAGTTCTTTATAAAAGGATTCGTAACGTATATAATCATTCTTAAACTGAGGATACTTAATATAAATGTCTTTCAGAAATAATAATTTATTTCTGGCAGCGAGGATATCTTCGTCAATCCACTTTTTATGGGTGACATTACTAACTTTCACGAGAGGAAAGCAAATTTCCATATAGTAAGATAATATATTAATAAACATATTGAAACCCATATTGTAACTAGAGTTGTAGATTATAAAGCTTTATATAGTTTTGAAGAAGAAAATGTGGGGGGGTTGGCGAACCATTTTATAGGTAATGCTGATGAGAAAAGAGGAGGGGCGTTATCGCCTCTACAAAAAATGAAAATCTTTCTAAGATATGTGAGTGATCCGGGTTACCAGAGCGGAGTCGCAGAAGATATAGGCGTGTGTCAAAGTATAATTTCGAAAACAATAACAGAAGTAATCGACAAAATAGGGTCAGAAGCCAATCTTTGAATTAAATTCCCATCTACTAATGAAGAATTAAACCAAGCTAAACGGTTGTGGCTAAACCATAAACACTTTCCTTGTGGTACACGAATCTTAGATTGTACTCACGTTCGTATTCCCAAACCACCAATTTTCGGTGATGAGTATATTAACAGAAAAGAGTATACTAGTATAAATGTTCAGGCAACATGTGATGCACTGTATACATTCACTAATATAGATGTTGAACGGCATAGTACTACACATGATAGTAGGACATGGAAAAATTCAAGAGTGTGTACAATACTGCGTAATAATGATGCGCATGCCCTACTGCTTGCTGATGAGGGATATAGCATTAAACCATGCTTAATGACCCCGTATAAAAATCCCATTACACAGCACCAAGTCCAATATAATAACCGATTAAAAAGGAACCGAACATTGTTTTGGTCAATTTAAGCAACGGTTCTTCATTTTACACTACAAGGTACGGCTGAGTTTACAAAAGATTCCAGCTTTAATCGTGTATTGTGCAGTATTGCATAATGTTGCAAAAATGTTAAATGATGTAGATTTTCGAATTGGAATTGAATTTATGTATAAGATGAATCGAATATTGCCGACGAAAATATTGCTCATGGTGAAAACCTTAAAACACTGGGAATGGCGCGTCGCAATGAAATTACAGATATAATCCTTCAAAGAAATTTATAAGTTAAAGCCTTTGTAGCTCAGCTGTACTTAATTTTTTTTGTTTCTTCTGTTTCTGGTCTCATTCTCAGCTCATCCTTTATATGTATTTAGCGTACCTTTTTGAAACAATGATACAAGTCTTCTTTAATTTATTATTAGTATTGTACTCGCCTAAGTAACGACTGCACGTTTCGTAATATTTCACCAAGTGATTCCCCGAACTGCGCAAAGTATATGCCCCGTAGCAAAGCAAAAGGTTACTCATACAAACCGGAGTGTATACTTTTGCTTTGAGCATTTGCTTCGAAGCTTTTGCTTTTGCTTCTACTTCTTAGTTAGAGTATTTGCTTCGATTTTATTCATAAGACCCATTGGCTCGGTTGAAGATTTGTACACTCAAAAATGCATTCTTATCAAAGTTACAATACAATACAGAAGTTGTATTATATTTTTCGAGAGAGTGTGTACTTGACTATTGTAAAGACAAGGTAGGAATTATTTTCTGCTTGTTTGCAGGAACAACTTATATTAAAAACGAACACTTGGGACGTTAAGAAAATTAAGCGAAGACAAGTAATATTGCCGTTCCCCCGGGATTATCGTTGGCTGGAGATATGATTACATAATGAAATGTCAAAGAGAGGGGGACCCGAGGCTATATAAACCGCTGAGGACACCGAAAATGGTCAGAACAAACATCGCCCGCACATGGAGCCAATAACAGACTTTCGACATGACTTTTGAAGTTGTAGTTTTTAATACAACAATATATCTTTGAATTCCTGTAGCTCACAATTAGAAAGTTGGGTAAATTAAATTCTGCAAATAAATTTCTCAAAAATTTACGTAGATCGACTTATTTTCTAAATCCTCTCTTCGATTAACAATTTGAGTACTATGAGCAGCAGTGCAGTATACACACCTACTACAGATACACATTAAAATATTTGTTTATCATATTTATATGTAGATTTTCTACGATTTGCATTTTTTTTTTGATTTTCTATAAATTACATTGTTGACAAAGCAGTATTAACTCTAAAAATTTTCGCAAATATTTAGCGTCAATAACGACCGTCTTTGACGTCAAAGAATCTGGCCAGTAACAATGAAAAAGTGGGGTTTTCAAATAGGCAGAAGAAAGTAAATTCTGCGTTTGTCAAAGGCATTGTGCTGAATTAATTAAACCTTATATAGAAGGAAAAAGAAAACGATGAAGATATAAAAATTTTGATCCTATATTTAAATTATAAATGTCAGATAATTATAACGAGATCTTCTGATATTGATTGAATCTCTCAATACAGTAGACTGTTTCTGCTACAGGTAAATGCGAACTTAGATCGTAATACCGAGCTAAATTTATATAATCCAAAGCACAAAAGATCTCGTATCAATTAGATTTTCGTTTCATCTCGCGAACGACCTTTTAGTCTGGCAGCAATATCTATTAATAAATGATATCGATTAACTTCGTAAACAAGGTCGATTCGGAATTATTATTTCGCGCTTTATTTGGGCGAGTTTCACGACAATCATTGATATCCAAGCTTCAAAATACGTATGAACAAATCGCAGAACAGAAGCAGAACTATGTACAGTGTCATATTATGCTGTAGTAAGTAACAACATACTTTATAATTAAAGCGAGGTAATCTCTCTACGCGGCATCCTTCGGTAGGTTCCATACCAGAAAATAAGTAATAAATCGAATAAACAGAACCAATCAAGAATTATAATATATGAAAAGTTGTGAAACACACCCTCTTAAGCAGCGTTATCAAGTAGGTTGGTGGGCTGTATGGAAATTATCGAATATTAAAAGTAGAAGCACTATTATCAGTATTATCGCCTACTGGATAAGAGGCGTAAAAAGTGGACAGCATTAAATATGTTTCCACAGTTGTCTCATTGAACGATTTTCGCCGTGGTGAAAAAAGTGTTTATATTTTGAAAAAGATCGTTCAACATCTACGGATGTAATGCATGCATAATTAAAACACTCTTTGAATTCAGTTAATGGATTAGTCGATGCACCATTACCAATTTTCTTTAATGTGATAAAATTGACAATTTTTCTGATATTATAATTTTTGATTGGTTCTGTTATTATTGGATTTATTTCCTATTGTTTGGTATTGTACTTATTGAAGGAAGCGCACGCCTATGTCGCGCAGAGATATTACCTCGCTTTACCTATTAGTAGAGCCCGGTAACAGGGAGCCGTGCCATAGCCGTACCTGCCTAGTATACAAAAGCAATTAACATCATATGGATAAGAGTGGCAAAAAGTTGACACCATTAGATGTGTTTACACAGTTCTCTCGGTGAGCGATGTTCGCCGTGGTGGGAAAGTGAGTTTATATTTTGCAAAAGAAGCGTTCAACATCTACCGATCTATTTTGTAATTCGTCTATTGCGTCAGCTAATCCTTTATAGTAGCTACGAATATCTTTTAAATCTGTTTCAACGGAAATATCTTGAAATTTCGACTGGCTCTCCTTAATAGCTGCAGCTTCGGCAGGATTGAATTGTGCAACAACAGCTTTTACTATTTTGAAATGTTTAGCATAATAAAAAGCTGCCTGCAACCATGTTCCGCAACATGTAAGAATTGGCTCCGGTGGTTGACGAATACCAGGACACTCGGTGTGAAATGATCGTAGGCGTTTGGGAGATTTCAAAAATACTTTTTTTGTGCTTGCTGTTAATGCATCTACCTCGGGAGAGCATTGTCGAATGGTTTCTGCCACAAGATGTAAAGCATGCACTTTACACATAACATGTAAACACTTGCAACCATGTTCAAGAAGAGATAAAGTAGTGTAATAAAAGGTGTTGTGAGTTCCGTCCCACGGAAGAAGAACGATAAATAGAACTTCAGGTAGGTACCTCTCAATATATATTAGATTAGAGCGAGTACACCCCCAGTCACACAGGGAACGTGACATTTCTTGGTTAAGTTCGGCATCCCCCGGTAAAACAGGTTCCCTTCCATATACTAACATGGATGGACTAAATTTTGCAGATTCTTGTCGTGTTGTATTATAAGCGAATACGCTTACGTTTTGTTGAATCTTTCTGTTAACCCATTAGTAGATGGTTTATAAGCTGTTGTAAAACTACTCTCGGTGCCTAGTAATCTTAAAATTTCAATTACTAATTTAGACATAAATACTGTACCACGATCACTTAATAATGTTTTCGGTGATCCATGGCGACATATTATATGCTCTACAATAAACTTGGCGACTGGCTCTGCCTTTCCACTCGAAATAGCTTTTGCTTCTACCCAGCGAGTTGCATAATCTGTTGCTACAATTATAAAAGTCTTACCTGATCAACATCGGAGAAGCGGTCCCAGTAAATTGATTCCTACCCTTTCAAAAGGCTGCCCTACTTCTATGGGATGTAATAAACCGCCAGGTTTTTTATTCGTCGGTCCTTCTCTTGTTTGACAATCGGGACACCCTTAAATGAACCGTTTGACGTCTTGATTCATACGATCCCAGTAATATCGCCTCTTCATTTTATCCAATGTCCTAGCGAGACCCAAGTGTCCGCTAATCGGTTCATTGTGATTGGCGTACAAGATCTCATGCCTAAGGTGATGTGGAACAAACAGAAGTAACGAATCGCCTCGAGTTGTGGGATTTCGGCGATATAGAACATCATTCTTCAAAATAAAACTCTTCGATGCTCTCTGAAGTGCAGGGCCACAAAAATTGGGGTCTTGTATTGCTTGGATTACGTCCTTTATGCGCGCATCTTCGTCTTGCATTGTCCGTAGTTCTAGGGCTGTAGTTAGAAATGTAGGAAGTTCGAGCGATCTCTCTTCATCTCCTATCGTTGCTATTTGACAAGGGTATCTAGACAGAGCGTCCGCATCTTTGTTCATAGTACCTCGTTTGTGAACAACTCTATATGAATATTCGGCCAATTAAAGTGCCCATCTTAACAATTTAGAGTTAGCGGTTTTTAAGGAGTGTAGCCAGCACAACGAATGGTGATCGGTTAAAGCTACGAAGTCCCCATACATATATTCGGAAGTATTCAACTGCCCATACTGCTGCGAAGCATTGAAGTTCCGATACAGTATAATATCGTTCGGCGGGTGTTAATGTATGTGAAATGAATGCGATAGGGTGAAATACTTCATCTTGTGGAACTTTTTGCAAAAGAACTGCTCCTAGTCCTTTCCTACTGGCGTCAATATGCAATTCCGTCTCCCCTTCTTGATCGAAATAATAAAGGTGGGTTAGATAATTTGGATTTGAGTAATTCAAATGCATCCTCCTGCTGTACACTCCATTTGTGGTATATATAGTGGTTTGGATATACACGAAAAATTTCGAATAAATCTCCGGTAATAATTACAAAGGCCTAAAAGAACTCTGGACGTCCCTAACTTTTCTCAGTGTTGGAAAGTTAACAATAGCTTCAATTTTCTTTTGATCGGGCTTTATTCTCGCAGGAGATATTTGGAACCCTAAAATTATTTGTTCCTGACTATAAAAATTACATTTTGATGCTTTCAATGTCAAACCAGCTTCTCTAATGCATTTAAAAACACGAGTAAGTCTTTCTAGGTGTTCATCGAATGTTTTACTGACTACTATATTATCAAGGTAGACTGCTACCTTTTTCCATTTCAAATCTTTAAATATGGTGTCCGTTAATCTTGTGCTGGGGGCATTACACAATCCAAAAGGCAATCAATTAGATTCGTATAAACCATCAACGGTGTGTCACTCTCGAATGATGTGTATTTCATTAACTATACATTTTAAGAATGTTTGCAAAAATGTATTAAAAACTTTTCAAAAATTATCAGTAAAAGATTTACCTACATCCCTATAACCTCTTATTAATTCATCAAGTTAAGAACACAAAACGAAGTCAGTGTTGTTTCGAATAAAACCATCAGTATAATCTTGCTTTTATAGGTATGCATGCCCCGCTTAAACTAGAAGCTTCCTAGAACTCTTTACGAGTTCCTAACAAGTTAACACAAGATAAATAACAGTAAACATATCACGATATTATTATAAAGTAAACATTTTCGGGGCGTTCTATTTTAAACGGCCGTTAATACGCGAGCAATAACAATAATTTATTTATTTATTAATAACAAATAGTGAGGTAAAATATATAAAAATAAACTTCGTTCGCGGTTAAACCACGAGCCGATACGTGTTACCATACGAAAACATCTGTAAAATACAAGCCTTGCCTTTCTTCGTACTGAAACTGACACATACGTAGTAGTATGCTTCAAATTTTTAGGTTAACTTGCGTCATTACGTTAACGCGCATGTTGACATTCCAAATGGGCACTCAATTTTAAAATGTAATCACTGTAACGTTACACAATGTTAAAAGAAAAAGTTATCATTCGTTTAGCAAAGACTCAAATAAAATGCGAACGGTATACTTGCGAAATTTTTTATTGTATCGTTATCGTTGAGTGGGGCTTTTATGCCTACTTTTTTAAATCAAAATGAAGGTAGATTGTGGAAGTAATAATTTTAGCGACAAGCCTAAACTTTCAAATATAATGGGAATTAATTACTCATTTAACAGCTGTAATGTTTCTGCTTATTGCAGGCATAAATTATTGGTATTAATTGCTTAACCTCTTCAAGGACGAATTAATGTTTAGCAATAAATTTATTTAAGAAAAATATATTCGTGTAGCAATAAATTACATTTTATTGTAAAAAATAGAAAAAAAAATTCATTATTTTATACACATTTTATACAAAAAAAAGAAACGGCCATGCTTGTATCCAATGGGCTGTGGTGTCTAAGCCCTATGAAAATTTATCATACATTCTGGACACACTGGTTCCTCGCATTTTTCACACCTATATCTGCTTCTCTTGAACAAAGTTTATTATGACATCGGGGTGGGCTTTTACATTCTACCTTTATTGGGTAGTGATAAAGACCATTCAGCCTAATATCTGTGGTGGTTTTCGTCCAATATTTTTTTTCCGTCGGGGGCCTTCATCCTGTGCTGTTGAAGGTCTTCCTCTTTTCTTACGTGAATCTACTGAATGTAGCAAAAGGGTGGCCAGCAATCCCTTAAAATCCAACAGTGGCATTTTTCTTTTGGTTGAATAGCGGCCAACTTTTGATTTTACTCCATGAGGATAATGAGTTATCATTCTGTCGACAATGTCTACGCTTCCCATGAATTTGTTGTATATTGTACAACAACATCAGGTCTGTCTACTCCGATATAGACCTTATTTTTACGATCCCATCGTTTTGCTTTAGTAATAGTTTCTTTTCCAGCAAATGTGGACACCAAATGCACAGCAGAATTATCTAACCATATCAAGATTGTGACGTTCTTGTTAGATGTTGTAGCTGATGTGGTTTCCCGGCCTTTTTTTCTTCATAGTTTTCAAACCTCCAAGATGCTTATCTGCACCACACATTCTGTTCATTCTAAGCGTCCCAACAACGTAATTTTTTTTTGTTAGAAGGTAAGTAATAAGCGGAATGGAAGTAAATAAGTTATCCAAAAAAAGTTTATGATTCATATCTTCAATTCCCTCACTCAAGCGAAGAACTGTGTTTCCTATAATTCCTAATTCGGGCTTCAGTATTTCTTGATTGCTTTGATACATTTCGAACTTCGATACGTATCTATTAGCGCCAGCTCTCACCCATACCTTGAAACCCCACCTTTTTGGTTTGCTTTTTATATATTGTTTCGCACGATTTCTGCCTTTGAATGGTATGATCGTTTCATCAATCGATAAAAATTTCGTTGTAGAAAACGTCACCTCAACAAAACAACTGACTTTTTTCACAATGCTCTTGTAACGGAAATTTAGCGTCATCTAAGACCTAATAGATTAGGTGTTACGTATGTGGCAATAAATGTGCTGTTGTCCAGTTGTGTATCGCATTTGTATTATTTAATAAATAAGGTTTTTACAAACGTCCACAAATGTGAACGTGTGCTCGAAGATATTAAAGAATATATAGGGTTATTAAGAATAGTTGTCATATATTTTAATATGTGATAATAATAACAATAATATTTGTCCAATGATGGTAAACCACTTACAGGAGAATACATAAAATTTAATCGTGTAAAGAAAATAGCTACAAATAACACATTGTAAGACTATTACGTTAGTTGCATAACCGATATTTCCAATATTAATAAAGAAAAGCACTTTGAAACAGTTGATTACAACCAAAATGAACATATTTGTACTATCTTTCTGAGATGTTAAAGCTCTTTTCAGGCTGTTTCAAATAGCGTCGATTGATTTATACCTGACACATTCCTGATATTTGGTTCGAGCACTAAAAGCTTTGACTATTATGAAGAAATGAATCATGAAATTTTTTTCATTGGTTTGAGGATTAGCTCCTAAGAAATCTTGGGAAGCTATTTACGATAGTTATGGATAGAGAGCGGAATTTATGCAATTTGCATATCCCATATTTTTTATATGACAAGCAAATGCTTCAGTAATATGTGAGAATAAGAACTTTTCGAATTGATTGACGTAGACTAATTATTGCAGAAAATGTTACGTAACCGATATTTATTGTGAAACGATCAATAGCATTAGGGAAATTATTAAAAACGAGTATATATATTTTACCGTTGATGAAACGACAGCCTGTGGCGATAGAATATTAATGTACAAAGTATACACCCTTGGATAAGAGACAATTAGAAAAAACAAACCCTCTCACGATATTAAGATTTGTTAATGAAAGTTTCATGAATTTTTTTCTTCCCGATGTTGTTCCCACAGGAAGAATTTTAGTCATATTGTCCGATGCAGCGACATATACATATGACTAAGGCGGGTCAACAGCTTAAACTTTTGTACCCTAATTTAACACATGTTACTTGTTTGGCTCATGGATTAAATAGGGTGGCTGGGGAAATTCGGCAACAATTTCCAGCAGTAAAAACATTAATCAGAAACGTTAAGAAAATTTTCTTCTCTTGAGAGTTCAGATTTGTGGAGAAAAGCTGCCAAATACTCCTTTACCACCTGAATCCGTCATTACTCGATGGGGTACTTGGTTAAATGCCGCAATATTTTATGCAAACCATTATCTAGAGATCAAAAACACTATTTTAGAATTTTCTACTGACAACTGCAATTTTATTGCAAAATGTCAAGAAATTTAAAAAAACTCTTCTTTGCCTAATGAATTGATATTTATTAAAGCTAGTTATGAATTTGTTTCTTTGACAATAACAAAACTTGAAAAAGAATCGCTGCCACTAATTGAATCAGTTAAATTAATCAATGATTTAGAAAATAGTGTTTCAAATATTTCGGGTGGAATAGGAACCTCAATAAGTCAAAAGTTTAAAGAAATAATTAATAAAAATGTAGGATACAAAAGTTTAGCAAAAATCGTTTGATTTTAACTAGTGAATTAAAAATGGATGAAACAGAAACAAATATATAATTAAGTCCTGAGATTATGAATGCATTAAAGTACGCACCAATAACTTCCGTTGATGTTGAAAGAAGTTTTTCGATATATAAATGCATTCTCACAGATAGGCGACATAATTTTTCATTAGAAAATTTAGAAAAGCATTTAATTGTAAATTGTTTTAATAATAAAAATATGTAATGTCTAAGTATGTATTTTAGCAAATTTTAAGTACGTATGTGTTTATATAATTGTGATTTTAAAATGTAAGCGGGAATAATGTAAGAACAATAAACGTTTGTAAAATGCTTCGTTGTGATTATTCTTGTTTTATAACATTTAACAAGAAGTAAATCGGTATCAGAAGCATATGTGGATAAAACTGCATATTTAGCAAGAATTGTGCATATTTCGAAAAAATTTTCTGCATATATATGCGCATATTTTGTTGATTTCCGATGCATATAATTCCTCTCCCTAGTTATGGATAATGCAGGTTATCATAGTAAATTAGAAGTACAACCGCAAGTTGAAAAAATGAGGATATTCAGTACTGGTTGCCAACATGGGGACTCAAACCACATATGACGTACTGGCTGTACACTACAGTGGTAAGACCCATGATAACTTATGGCTGCCTGGTTTGGTGGCCTAAGATCACACAGAAGCATGCGATAACTAGTCTCTCGAAAATTCAGAGACTGGCATGTCTTTGTATAACAGGAGCTATTAAAAGCACTCCAACAGCTGCTATGGAAACCATGCTAAACCTACCTCCTCTTGAGATTTATATCAAGGGAGAAGCCAGAATGGGGGCAACAGACTGAAAAATACTAGCAACTGGAGATCCCACAGTGGATCTGGGCAGACCAGAATAGAAGTAGTAGTAACAAACCCTATCTATGATATGGGTAGTGATACAACAATCTCCAGGATCTCCTATGACAAACCTTTCAAAGTTTTCTTGAATTGGGAAGAATGGAGGGATGGAGAGGGGAGAAAACCAAGAACACTAGTCTGGTACACAGATGGGTCCTACATCTGGCGTTGGTGTATATGGGGAAAACCAGGGATACAAAGTATATGTATCACTTGGGCGATACACCATGGTATTTCAAACAGAAATATATGCTATACAAACCTGCGCGTGGGAGAGTCTGCGTCGGCGACCGCAGGGTGAGACGATGTGCATTCCCTCTGACAGTCAGGCAGCCTTAAAGGCACTAGCATCTTATCGCATAACCTCCAAACTAGTATGGGAGTGCCTGCAAACCCTAATGGCTCTGTCTAAACACAACAAGGTCACACTGGTGTGGGTGCCAGGGCACAGGGGCATAGCGGGCAATGAAATTGCAGACCAGCTAGCGAGGGAAGGTTCAAAAATGAATTATATAGGCCCTGAACCGGGTCTAGGTATTACCAAGAGTGCAGTGCGTGGTGCAATTAATGAGTGGATTATAACACAACACCAATTAAATTGGAAACATGCAGCTGGACAAAAGCACAGCAAACGGATGATGGGAAGACCGTCGCAACATCTGACTGCTGAC
Organism: Dynastes maya; assembly: GCA_029619315.2. Classification (NCBI taxonomy): domain Eukaryota; kingdom Metazoa; phylum Arthropoda; class Insecta; order Coleoptera; family Scarabaeidae; genus Dynastes; species Dynastes maya. The sequence goes on along the minus strand of JAROYE020000002.1, from coordinate 12,991,741 downwards.
CTGCTTGAATTAAACAAGATACAGCTTAGAGCAGCAACATGTCTATTAACAGGACATGGCTGTTTGAGAGGCCACTTGCATAAGATAGGGATCTACAAAGATGAGCCCTTATGTAGACTTTGCAATGAGGAGGAGGAAACAGCCTCTCACATTATTTTCGAATGTGCAGCGTTAGCTCAACGCAGATTCGCTATGCGAAGCACAATTGAACTACCAATGGAGAAAGATTTACTACATAGGCTGTTAAACCTGATTGCGGGAACTAACCTGTTTAAGTAAAACAAAACCGAAGCAGGAATAATACAATAAGCTACTAAGCTTCAGTGTTAGGGATGTAAAGACCAGCCCTGCTCTGGTAGAAAATCAATCAATCAACTGGTTGCCAAGTAAAAAGACATTTACAAATAATATACAAACTATTCGCAACAACTATAAAGGATTACATGACGCAATAGAACAATTATAAAATAGAGCATTGTCGTTAGTGGAGTCACTACAAATAGTTGGCAAAGCACATACACTGTCAAGCACTATGCATGAGGCAAAATATAATCGCGTTTTAGAAGAGTTCAAGAGTGTGTTAAAGAAAGATTCCGATTTTATCAGATTACAACAAATTTGTGATGGCGCATCGTTAAACCTAATGCATTCGATTACTAATAAAGTAAACTTGTCAGTTGTGGCGGTCGCTACAGTAACGTAGTTATTATGAACAATAGAGGTGTTAATCACTCTTTTATGAGGTGGAATTAGCGGCGTGTTTTCTTTACTCGTCTTTTTTTACCATCGCCATCAGCTCCCTCTGTCGCGGTCTCGCATGTTTAACGACGTATTAAATTTAACGTTGCGATTTCTGTTTTATTTTCGTTCTCGTTTTTTCCCACTAACTAAGCAAATAAGCGAGCAAACAACGACGAACTCTTCGTCTCCGCTTTATCAGCTTGACATTTAAATATCAACCGTACCATCTCGACGGTATTACACTTATTTAAAGTGACGCTAAAATTAAAAATTTAAATTACCTTCACCTATCTCTATACGACGCGCTATATTGTAGCTAAACATATACCGCTAACTGGTTAACTTGTCTGTACATATTTAACATATCTAAGGATAATGCGGATTTTAAGAGTTGCGGCACGTATTATCAAGTTTGCATAAGTTTAGATCAAAGTAATCCGAAGATTAGAGGTATTCAAATATTTGAATTACACAAGGATATGTGCGTGGGTATAGTTACGTTAAATTAAACTGGAATGGAATCAGATCGATAGAACGGGTTCTTGTTGAAAGTTCAAAGAACAAGTTCTCGAAATGCGATAATTAAATATAAATATAACATCCGCAGCACGCATGACACCTTTTTTACGTTGATGTCAGCGGTAATCAGGCGCGGAAATTGCTTGCTATATCGCTGTTGTCAATTTCATCTTCTTTTAAACAAGATGGCTGATGATATTCGCCAGTATATAATACCTATTATTAAAGAGGACACTATTTCAATTAATTTTGAAATCAAGACATTCAAGTAATTCACACATTACCTAAACTTCAAAACGTATGCAAGGTTACTGTTTCAATTATCCACAATACTATAACTGTTTTAAATCAAAAGAGATATTTTCTTAACGTTTTTTTCTCCGATTAAGAGAAGTATATACTTGTAATTAAGTAATTGTATTTCTTTGTTTAAGACAATTGTTAATTTGATTCAAGAAAATCTTGCAGATGATTTGAAGAACGCGATTCTTAGTATAAGTGAATGGCTGTTGTAACACAAAACAATATTTTCTTAAGGATAGTAAATAGTTTTCTTAATTCCGCAAAGCGTTTAGATATTTTTCATATATCAATAGTTTCATTTTCTCAAAATAAAAGCATCTACTTACTTAGAATTCTTGAAATGCATATTATTTATATCCACATTATTAATTGTACTTACCTTGTTTAAAACAATCTGTTATGTTTTCGAAAAAGGACACCGAAGAGCTGAGATTTCGCTGAGATTCTGCAACAGTGTGCAGGTACCGAAAATTAAATATTTGGCCAAATAAATTCAGAAAGAAAAATTATTTAAATTTAATATCCAAATTTAAAGAAAACTTCAAATAAATAATCCAAAGCTAAAGTAGCTGTCGGATAGGGATAAATAGGTTTTTGTCCATTCTTTGTTTATAAACTTTGTTTATAAACTATCTAAATTTTTTTAACACTAATAAACTTACCGTCTCTTTAAAAAAAGTCGTTTCATTTTTCATCATTTGTTGATTTGCAAAAATTATTAAGTTAGATCTCACGATTAACGAAAACATTTTCAAAACGTCAGCCCTGAGATTCATTTAATTCTTTTTATTTTTAATTTCGCATATCATTACAAATATATTTATTATTATTACTGTTAAGTACAAAAATACCGTAACTTTTAATTGTCGTCAGGAGCACTTGCTAGTTCTTCGTCTTTCGGTAATCTTATACAATATCGAGACGCAGATTTATTACTAGTGAAAGTAGAGAATTGTTAAAACAAAACGAAAGAGTTAACTTTCTAAATATGCAATATCTGCTGTTCGATAGGTGTTACAAGAGAATGTCTGTCGTTATTACTCATTTCTATTAGCCATTACACACGCGAATGATGTCATATCAATATAAATTAATGTTCACGTGAGAAGTCAAAATTACCATAAGAGAGATCACAACAAATTGTTACAACAGTTAAGTATTAGAAACTAGTTCTTCATTAACCAAATTACCGATATACATACATAAGTTCAGCGCATTAGAAAATGGCTAGAACAGCTATTTTGCTTAAGTTGAAATGAATTAAACCAATGATTGTTTTTGCGTATTAATGCTCCAACCACATGTTAAGCTCTTTTTGGACATTTTATTGGAGAAAAATTGTTAATCGGTATATAATAGCAAGTTTTACTAGAAAAATTTTCAGAAAACTTAAACGACGTTAAAAGTATTGGAAATAACACAGGTGATCTTAAAACTATCAAAGGCCTCAAAAATAACTATTTATCTGAAAGCGGAGAAAGGGAACAGAATATTTATTTTGGATAAGCCCAAGTATTTTACCCCCGTCAACAAATTACTGTCGTCAGGGCCTTATTACAATTAAGAAAGAATCTTTTACCCTCTATGATCAGAAAAATTAAAGAAGTCCTTAAAAATTACCCAAAAATTATCAACGCGAACCTTAAATTAAAACTCTCAATCTCAAATCCGACAGTTCCAAAAATGTATACTACTTATCAAATTCGCAAACCTGGAAAATTTACGTTACCGATGGTATCAGGTACCTCACCTGCGCATATAGATTGTGCAAATAGCTAGTAAACGAATAGAAAAATTCACCCATCAATTAAAGTACACAGAAAATTCACTAGATTTTAAATAATATTGAATTAGAAGATTCTTCCCCAGCGTACCGATCCCAGAAACCTTACCTACGCAAATGAGAGCCGAGATGGACGCTGTTTACGGAGACTCTGCACCATCCTTTGCCACAATGAAATTTTGAGCAGCGGAATTTAAATGTTGGCCAAAAACTGCGACCACTACAAATATAATCGGAAAAATTCACCAAATGGTACTGGACGATGGTCGAATTAAGGTTAAGGCTTGCCATTTATTAATTGAAAATTTGGGCATGAAAAAGCTAACCGCGCGTTGCTCACTCAAGACCAAAAACACATTCGGATGAATTTCCAAAGCCGTGTTGGAGCAGTTTAAGCGAAATAAGTCAGACTTTGGCGTCGATTATTAACTGTAAATGAAACTTGAACACACCAGTACACTCCTGAAGCCATGACACAGTCGAAACAGTGGACTATGAGGGGTGAATCGGCTTCAAAAAAGGCGAAGACTGCTCCATCGGCCGGGAGAGTGATGGCGACCGTGTTCCGGGATAGTTGTGTTAATCGATAAATTAGCAAAATTGCAGGTACCGGAGTAGACAGAATCCCCACTGGATATCTGAAGCACCTACTCAACACATGTTTCTTTGACGAAATTCTCACGGGACAGCGATATCTGGGTTTTTTGAGGGATGTACTTGTACTTACTCCTGCAGAAATTTTTCCAAATCAAGATGATCCTAATTTGCCAAATGGCGACATTTGGTTTCATCAAGGAAACATTTCATTTCTCATATAACAGCATTTATCTTTGCTTTTTATTATTAATAAAATTTATGTTTTCCACTCTTTCAATGACTTCTATTCGAAAAGTTTGTTATTAAAATTTTAATGGTACCATTTAGACAATTAAATGATCTATCAAAATTAAAGGATAAAAGAAATCGGGATCATTAAAAAAAATTGTCGATGACCCCATCGCATGAAAGTCGGATTATGTATACAATGTATTTCTTTTTTGACATGTTACGATCTGTGATGAAATATTTTTGACGAGTAACGTCATTTTCATGTTGAGGCTTGAAACTTTCCAGACTTCCCTCGTTCGAATCAACATACAGAAAGGTCAAAAAGGCCAAAACCTGGATATGTTCCTTTTTTCAATTAAAGATTTCAATAAATTACTATCCTAGTTATAAATAAGAATCTTCATAGGAACATTTTTGTCTGTCTATGCTCCAAGGATTTATACAATTTATTTGATTCTATTTTTGTACTTTTTAGAACGGTTTAGTCCCCTTCAACTCATAGATCATAGAACATTATCTCATTACGTATTCTTCGTTCCTCTCATTGAACAATTTATTCAACCTACGCAGGACTAACGACGCGTAACAGTATATTTGACTGCATAATGTATAAAAAAAGCAGAACACTTTGTACTCGCCAAGACGTAATAACGTCTAAGATTTAACAGATGGAATACAAATATGCATTCACATACATTTCATCGGGGACGAAGAAGAACGTCGACGATGATGACGACGTTAAGGAAACGAGAGAAAAGACAAAGAAAAAAAGAAGATGACGGAAGGAGAGAAAAAAATTAAAAACGAACACGCGATAAAGACAGATAGATGGGCAGATGTATCAAAGGGGAACGGTTTTTAATTTTCTGTGAAAGAACGCAAATTTCAAATGAAAATCCGGCAGCCAGCGAAAATAAATTTGAAATTGTCTTTAAAGCGCGCCGCTTTCATGTAACGGTTATTTAACAATGTCTATCCGTCCTCGTTGCGCGATCTCATCCAGACTCTCTTCCACACGCGCGTTGGTTGAATTTCGTCTCTTGTGATGGGTTCCGGCGCGGACACTAATACCGATTCGAAAACATTTTTATGATAATATAGTCTGGGATAAGCGGTCAGATATACTTTTATTGTGATTCTGATTTTACGATGAATGTGGCGCTAATAGTGGATCCTTTAAATATCCTTTCCGAAAGTGTTATTGCTTTTTTTAGTGTCCAGAATAAGAATCACATATGTATAACAATTTGCATCTAGATATCGCACATTTACTAGACACGAGGATGGTATTAGGAGTACCCACGTTTGGAGACAGATAATAATAATAATAATAATATATTTATTATCCAACAGCAGCCAAACTGCTAATTACAGGATAACATACATAAATACATAACCTTATGAGAGGTTATACAAAATATAAAAAAAACAAGAAAAAAAGAAAACATATGAATTACATTACAAAATGTATCAAACAAAGTCTATTCAATTATATAATAACACAAAAAGTAAATTAACTAAGGATTTTTAAAACTTGTACAAAAGTGTTTTTAAAGAATTCAACCAAACATTAAATATATCAATAACCTGGGCAAATATGCGGTAACAGCCAGAGGCGTGGCGAGCGCATAAAAGTTTACACATAAAATAGAAGGTAAGAAATAAATTATAAAACGTGCTGAAACGCTTACCGTTTTAAGTCTTCCGTGAAATTACAAACTAGGTAACAGCTGTTTCAGTCAAGTGAGTATGACATGGGGAATAAATGTTTTTAATGCCGAAAACGACCGTTCGACATCTAGCGATGTTATATTTGCATATTTAAAATAATCTTTGAAACAACTTAATGCATCTTCACACGTACCTTCACAAATTTGTCTTAATATAAGAAAATCGGAGTCTTTCTCTGAAACACTTTCAAATTTTCGTATTACACACCAATTTGTTTCGCCTTCCACAGCCCATAACTGTGCGTGAACATCGTTCACAATTTGAACAGAATCCACTAGCGACATCGCAACATTTTGTAATGTTTCTATTCCCTCCGCTAGTCCGAAGTCAATTTTGTGAAATAGTTTGTAAATCTCTTTTAACCTGACTATCTTGAAATATTTCCTGGCTTTTCTTGATTGTTGCAGCTTCTGTCGGATTGATTTTAAAACTACCTTCTTTACTTGATCAAAATATATTTTTGTAGTAAAACGCAGCCTGCAACCATGTTCCCCAACGTGTAACAATCGGCTGTGGTGGTTCAGGTAAATCAGGACACAGTTTGTGAAATAGTCGGGTACGTTTCGGGGACACTGCCTTTGTACTAGCAATCAATGCATTTACTAGTGGAAAACATGTAGGAATCGTTTATGCCGCAAGATTTAGAGTATGGACTTTACACGTCACATGTAAGAAGTTACCATTGTGTTCTTTAAGAAATCGCCCCAAAGAAGGCATGTTTGCGGCACCATCACTCATAAACATTAAAAGTTGCTTAGTTGAAACTTCAAATTTGTTCAATGAGTTCAACACCACCTTTAAAATCTCATCGGCAGTACAATTTATAACTCTTTTGGAAGCAAGTAAGAAGGAGGATGACGGTCGATGTGGTTCCATTGTACGTACCATTACATTAACCACAGAATGTTTTTGACGATCTGTTGTTTCGTCCACACACAACCACAGTTTTTTATCTTTCAATTCCGTTTTCATTCTTTTTTCTATATGTTCACGAGCAATGGCACTACATTTGGTATCGATGACCGACTAGGTAATTTACAGTCCGCATATTTATTCCAGAAGGAGACAAATGCTTCTTTGTCTAGTAAACGAAACGATAGATTACATAAAATAAGAGTAACACATAAATCAAATGTAAATTTTTCTTGGTCTTGTATGCCATTTTCTGCAGAAGAATGCTGTTTGCTTTCGATGTGACGTTGACAATGGCTTCTGGACCAACACATTAAAGGAATTTTACAAACTACGCATTGAATTTTAGCGTCATCAAAAATTAAGTCCGGCATGTCCACTATAAACTTTTAACTGTGTTTGCCGTAGATCGTTTTCGCGATGTACCTAACTGCGATATTTTTAAAGCAAACATAAGCGTACAATTAGGAAATAAGTTACGGCAGCCTACATATACACAGAACTACTCGCATACAGGATCGATTTAGTACTGACGCTGCGAACGCGTGAAATAAATAATCGCCGACTCCGCACCACATATCTCTACTACACTGACTGTTACCGCTGTTTCCCCAGACTACATATCAATATCAGCGCAATATGTATTTACAGTTTGACACATACAAAGAATAGGTGAGAAAGAAGGACGTCTAGTAGCAAATGAGGGAAGATAAGAAAGTGTCTGACGCCGAATACCTAAACGAGGAACATAAAATCCCAAAAGCTCCAATAATTCCGTTGCAAGGAGCATATTGTTGATCAATTTATAAATAAAAGAAATCTGTGAAACAACTCTGCAATGGGCCAATAAATTATAATCTAGCTCTAAAAGCAATTGGCTGTACAAGTAATTATGAGCCAAAAAAACGGTATGAGTGCTATAGTACAGTGTTTTTTGAAACATTCTTTGAACTTTCTCTATCATTTCGTTATATTTTACATAACCCGGTTTCCATACTATAAAGCAATATTCAAACTTAGATCTAATAAATCCATTAGAAAAACCTATAGGCGCATTATTTCCCAAACATTTTGGGTTTCTAATAAGGAATCCAAGCATTTTTAGAGAGTAAGTACATATGTCATAGACATGTAAATTTTCGTAAAAACTTACTCCAAGATCTTTGAAAAAGTCACACCTTTCAAGAAAAGAATTATAAATTCTATATGAAAGGTCATGCATTTACATTTGTTCGTATTGAAGAATAACATATTATCCGAACTCCACCTCTCGAGAGCATTTAAGTCGCTTTGCAAGAGTTCACAATCCTCAACATTTTCGATCTTACGAAAAACTTTAAGGTCATCCGCATATAACAAACAGCGAGATGAAATATAGTTGGTTATGTCATTGACAAAAATTAGAAAAAGTAATGGTCCTAACACGGAGCCTTGAGGTACGCCAGTTAATGTATACTCGCAAGGTATAAAGCCACGGTACTCAACTATCTAATTTATGTAAGACTAAGTCATTCTGAACAGTGTCAAACGCTCTGGTGAAGTCGTGTATATTGTGTCAACTTAATATTGTTCGTCCAACCCATTAGATACAAAGTATACAAAGGAGCATAAATTAATAGCAGTAGATCGACTCTTAAAGAAGTAATTAGCACGCTTGAAATTAGATTTTGGAGTATTTGATAACTTGAACTGTTTAGGAATAGCTACGTTATATTTAAAATCAAGAACTAGTGCAGGATGATGAAAATCCTCTGGAACTAATACAAAATCGCATTTCACACAGTTACAAGTGGCATCTTTAGAAGAAAGGTCTAAATCTAGTCTATTGTTAAGTCGAGATGATGCATTGTGTAAAAATCTGGTCAATACTGATTACCGATTGCGAGTACTACTCCTTAGTCAACGCCTGCCAAAATTTCGGAGGGATTCATCAAGTGGTGTTGTTTTGAGAGCTGTTGAAAGCAAGCAAGTTTATGTATTTGTGTAATCATGGGAAAGGAAATCGATTTCTTTTTTTGGATGGACCATGTACCTTCGGTGACTACCATCAAATACCGGTGTAATAAATTTAAGCGTGGCCGAATGTCGGTCTTTGATGAGGAGCGACCAACTTGCCCACAGAGGTGACTGCGGATGATACGATCAATAAAGTTCATGATATCGTATTAGTAGACCGCCGGTTGAAGATTAATGAGATTGCTGATGTGGTATACATCTCAATTAAACGTGAGCAAAACGAAAAATTGAGTATGAGACAGCTATCGGCGTGATGGGTGCAGCGTCTGCTGACGATTGATCAAAATGAATCGCGTGAACTTCAAAGCAATGTTTGGAAACGTTTAAGCGCAATAGGAGTGAGTTTCTGCGGCGTTATGTGATTGTAGATGAGACATGGGTACACCTAACGAAGAAAAAAATCTACGCCGTCATGATGACGCCCCAGCCCACCCATCGACAATTTCGACAGCAAAACCTATTTAGTTACGGTATGAATTGGTGCCCCACCCACCATATTCGCCAGATTTGGACCCCTTTGACTTCTTTCTTTTTCCAAACTGAAAGAAATGACTTGGCAGAAAGCAGTTCACGTCAAATGAAGAGGTAATTGCCGAAACAGAGGCCTATTTTGCAGAGCTCCACAGATACTACTACTTGGTTGGCTTAAAAGAGAGAAATAAATTTACTAAATGTAAAACAATTGCATTGTCTTTGTTAACACAGGTATTTGCCATATCATCCTCGCATTTATACCCACCAGACTAAAATATTCCGCCCTGAATAATTGGATTTCGAAGTAAATTTGTGTAGACAGATGTCGTTAAAAGCAATTTTGAAACTGTAAAGCATTTTACACAACTTAATGACTCAATTCACATAAGTCAATTTGGCAATTTACCTATTGAGTCGCTATTGAAGTAGAAAATGTAGAAAATAATTGCGTATACCAGGGAGATTTTCTCTATTTCTACTACAAGAAATCAGACGACAAGTCAGAGATCAATCTAATGAAGGATGTTAAAACTTGATTATGCTTACGTGGTATTAACGAAAAGGCTTAATCTTATTTTGCTTGTCTCAAGACATTTTATTTGAAATAAAAATGGTTCCTTCAAGACAGAGTTTATTAAACTTAAGTTTAAGGAAATTAAAATTAACCTGTACAAAATTATTGGTTAAAATGTAACGGTTCCTACACGGGGAAAATTTCGGGACAACAATCTCGTATGTCTATTTTTTAAATAATAACAATTTATAGTAAGAATTACAACAGATTTATTTAACAAAAATTGTGTTGTTGTCACATAATTAACTATATTTATTGGTACATGGACTATATATTCTTCTCCGTGTAATATGGGGATCAACAAGTCAGGGTTCTGTCTGATCGCCATTATTCCCATGCCCACTGGTTGAGCTGACAACGTGGCTAACACTTCATTTAGACTGGAAACTTAAAAACAGGGCTAATTACACGAAAGATAAACCTATGCGCAATGCACAAATAAATACAATTGACCAAAGGATCAATTACAAATATGAAATGGAAAAAAATATGGAATATAAAAAGAAATGACAGCACATTTTATATGTAAGCATTGCAAAGCTCACCTATAATTGCAATTTGGGCTCATAACTATGAGAAAATTGATAATAAATTTATAAGACGTAATTTGGAATAATTCTTCAAAAATATCTTTGAAATTTTATATTTACATTGGTAAAGGAGGTTTGATAAATAAAACTATTTTATTACAAAGCATTATTTTGCAGAATTTCCCGAATGAACCGCTTAACTGATTACTTGAAATGAATTCAGTTTTGTGACCCTCTTTTTATAACTTAATTGGTCGCTTTTGAATAAAATAGCAATTCAAGCAATACATACCTCAAAATAAAATCCCAAGATTTATATGTAATACTAATATTTTCTAAAACACTGCTTTTGTAGACGACACAATGCTTCCACCGGGTGTTCTAATCTATTTGCTTATAATTTCTAACTTCGATAATTGAAACTTCGAGTTAGATTAAAAAATTTCAATTAACCAAGGAGAGGCTAGGCTAACAAATTATACACTAGTGAATGGCCAACCTCCCATAATTAGATCGTATGTTGTAAATTACCAGAAACTGTTAAGGGAACTCAAGGCGGCGCCGATAACAAGCGGGCCCATTAGTGCCAAATACAGCTTCGACAAGAACTACAAAACGGTAATACCAGATAGAGAAGAATTGAAAAAAGGACCGCCTACTAAAGTCGGACCAATCTGGTACACAGACGGCTCAAAGACGGAAACTGGAGCCGGAGTCGTAATTTGCGTGATTAGACCGAAAATAACTAAGTCACTAAGCTTAATTTAAAGCACCACAGCATCTCAAGCCGAAATAACAGCAGTGCTTGGGTGTATTGAAGAATCGTATAAGCAAAAAGTCAACTATCGATCTTTTTCTATCTATTCAGACAGTCAAGCAGTGATAAAAGCACTGGACTCCACACAGAGAAAGTCAAAATTGGTATGGAACTGAATGAATGCGCTCAACAGGCTGAGTAACCGAATTAAGGTGACCTTGATCTGGGTAGTGGGACACGAAGGACATCGAGGGATTGTCAATGCAGAGGAATTAACCCGAGTAGGCTCGTCAACTGCTGACAAAAATCCAAAACACTCTGTATGCATAGCTCATACGGTACTTAAAGCAACCACTAAACAATGGAAGGATAAGAAATCTCAAGACTGGTGGAAGAATATTCCAGGTCAGAGAGAGTTCAAACAATTTCTAATTGGACACAGCAGATCTATTAAGCAGGGACAGAAAGTCCGTCAGAATAATAGTAGGCCTGCTGACAGGACATTGTACGGTCAGGAAACACATGAGCAACCAGGCCTGACAAAGGAAACAGCAGATTCTGCCAGGTGAAAGAAGAGACTACCTTCCATGTTCTGAGCTATTATACAGCACGCACAGGAATTTGGCTCTTAGAAATGGGCGCGGAATACACAAAAGCCAAAACCTACGTATAGGGATCACTTACAAGGCTTCTAGGCCTGGTAGAAAACGTTAAGCTATTGTAATTGATCTAAAATAGAGGAACTACAATAGGTCTGAAACGGTCGCGGAGGGATAGGTCAAGAACCATCTCGAATCTTAATCTAATAGATTAAATTATATTAATTTGTTTTTTTTTCCTGTTTTTGACACTATGAACACCAGAGAAAAAATGTCAACATATTTTTAATTTTTAATTATTCTCGTAACTCTAACACAACCTCCAGCAAAGATAGCAATAATGAGCAGATTGCTTTGGACTGCAGTAATACATACTTTGAAGTGCATTTGTTTCATTGTTGATAATTATTCTTTCGACTAACCGAATTTCCTAATTCAAAATATTTTATTGGATAGGACCATTTTTGTTTGAATTTTTTCTAAAAAAAAGTTTCAAATTATTTTACTGTATTCAACAACAGAAATATTTGGATCCTTTCCTCTGTAGCTTTTCCTCCGAATTTTTTCCTATGGATAGGGATTTGGCTATATTGATATTAATTTTTGGTGCAGTTTCATATATTTTTGTGTTTTCTTCATCTTTCAATGCCGTAATGAAGACAATACAGATTAAAGCTGTGGAAAGAAACAAGCTTATTTCATTTAAAACAAATATATTTGTGAAACCCCTATTTTGTATCATAAACCCGTTCATTTCAAGTCTAAAAAGTCCTACAAGTATTCAAGTAGGTTTTTTTTTCAAACAAAATCAACGCAGAGAAAGGAACACCCACGACAATCTTGTAAACTAGAGGCAGAACAAAGGCCAAGAACAATAGAAATAAAAGTTTAATTAGAAAAAATACTTTGACTTCTTGCTTTGTCTTCATTTTCTCCAATATTAAAAAGGGAATAGCTGCATCTGTTGTAGTATTAGACCTCCGCGAGCAATCCAAAGAAGTACTGAAAACTCGGTCTTCGGGTTGACTGTTTAATTATTCGCCGCCAATTACCGCGAGAGAAAATCATAATTATGCAAGTAACGTAGGTCATTTGCGTCAAGAAAGTAATAATTATAAGTTATTAGCTTTCTGGCCCGTTATGAAATGTGGTAATGTTTGTCGGTCAGCGAAATAGAAGAACTGACGCAAGAAATATAGTAAATCTTTAGATGTTTTCTTATTTTTTCTTCATAACGTTTGAACATTAACAATAAAAGAAACATTTAAAACATGAAAAATAAACATTACTTAATGAGGTACTCATTATTTTTAACGGAGTCTTTACCTAAATGGGTTTGTTCCAACGTCTAAGCAACATAAATTCTTGCCAAGCGCAATGCAGCATTGCCTCTAATAATTTGGCCTCGGTTTTGTTATTTGGTTTATTATTCTTTAGGCCAACTACATATTCAAAATGTTGAACATATTCTTTCCCTTCTTGTCTTAATGACGTACTTGTTCAACATTTTAAGCCGGTAGTAGGAATAATGTTGTGTGTCACATGTAAGTACTTTTGTGGTCTCGGATGTATTGCAGACCTCGGTCTTGCCTTGGACTGCAAAAAAAAATTCTCAACCGCAAAACTGCACTTACGTCTCTTAGGATCGACGTTTCACTGTGACATCTTAGGATCGACGGTTCACTGTGGATAATTCGACATTTCTCGAAGCGAGATTAAGTACTGGTGCCATCTAGTAGTGTTATTCGCAACTACCCATCTTACTTCACGAATTTTGTCGATTCATTTGTTGTTCCGTTTTTAGCACGGTAGTTCAGAGAAGAAATATCGACAAATTCGCTAAATAATCTTGTAACCCCCATACAACAACTAACAGGGTTAGCAAACGTGAGCAGATTATTCCAATTTAAAATATTTGTTCTACTGGTAAGGAAATTTGTCAAATTTCACACGTAGTCACACATTTACAGCCGAAATAGGTATTTTTATTTGTAAAATTGATATGCGCAAATCAACCGATGCAATATCATAATCTATTAAATTTATGTGCTAAGTGCTTGTGTAACTTACGAGTTACCTATTTACGAATAGGTTAGCTGCGTATCCTTGCCCATACTTACTCCACTCCGTGTTTCATTAAGGGTGGTGAACGGTCATAACTATACTGGTAAATGTGGTAATGAAAACAAATATTTTCAAGATTCTGAAGTTGAGTGAGCCAAAACTTGCAAAAACAAAAATATTTTTGGAACGACAAAAGCTATTAGTTTGCGGTTTGGACAGGTTAATCGCTCGTTGCATGCACTAGGATAAACTGGCATACAAGACCATCTAGTTTCCATTTAAAGCAACAAAGCAAACATTATCACTTATCTTCTTAACCTACTTGATAACCTCTTCCCAATGAATCCAAGTTTTTGAAAATCGGTTGACACTCACTAACGTTACAGAGACTTGAGTGTGATAAAAAGTATGCTTCCCCAACCACTTTATAGTAGACGTAATCACAGAGTGACATTAGCCATTATTTCTTCGTCTTGTTCTTTAAGTAGACAATTTTGTAAATATTATCTTAATATTTTCGCGACATACATTCTAATTATTCTCTTAATAAATTAATTACATATACATAGTAGTGAAAGATTTAACAAAAGTCATACTGGCTTTCCTTACTTTTAATTTAATTAAACTTCAATTGAGAATTATTTAAAAATCGAAACGCTCTGAAATCAATACCAGGCTCCTTCATTCAATCGCTTCAAACGTTTTGTTTGAGGTTGCGCACATTCCATTTAAGCCTCTCTACGTTGCCGTATGGGGAATGTGCAGCCTAGTACAGTATGCGATCGTACAAAACAAAGAAAGAAGCGACGAAGAAAGAGAACATCACGCGACTGTATAATACGACAATGTCTAATATCCAGTTCCACTCATGTGGATCCCTCACTGTAACCGCACACATGTGTGTATACCCTATTCCTATGCTAGAATATTGGACCGTGTGCGTTCGCGTCGTGCATGTGTGTGTTTCTCCTGTTTACACAACGAATAAAGTTTTAAAGTTTCTATTTTAAAAACTCCCACTTATCGCCCGTGAAGTAGCACAGGAAAAATACGATACTGTGAGACGTAAAGTTGCCTTTTCTGGGTTTTATGTACCAAGTTTGGACGAAAAGTCGTTCGCCTTGGTTCGAATTTCTATATATAGGTTCTATTAAATATGTTTGCGAAAATAAAGATGGCGTGTTTATGACCGGAACCTATCCGGAAAGTACCAAACAAGAATATCGCGATAAGAACATGTTTGGGAATTGATTTTTAAAACTTACGAGTTTTACATTTAATTTTGACGTTCTTTGAAACCCAAATACTTTGGTAGAATTTTAATGAAATGGATGGAAGTTGCCCTTATTATTATCTTCTTTATTATCCATTTTAGAATAAATTTTTGAGTAAATAATAGTTAAATTGTAATTAAATAAATTAAATGAATTAAAATTAATCTAAATAATCTCAGGGTTTACTTTTTAGTAAATCGTAAGAAATCTCACTTATTGACTTTTTGCAAATTAGTAATTGAATGTAGAAATGAAACGATTTAATAATTTTAAAGAGAGACAGTGATTCTTATTAATGTAATTTTGATATAAATTTAAAGTTTGAGATAGATAATATTTCTTTTGAACACGAGATGTACAAAATCCTATAACAAACCCTATCTAATTAAAAATTAAATTGTTGAAATTAAGTTTAAAATTTTGAAATTTGGATTTTAGAATAAATGATTGGATTTTTATTTCAATTTTGTTTACTTGGCCAAATATTTTTAATTCTTGGTACCTGTGCACTGTAATATCTCTTCGGTATCCTTTTCTTAAGAACGTAACCGGTCTTCGATAGGTGGTCAGGAAGCTTGGTCCTCGGACCTTGATATTTTCAAATTATAATGTCGAAAGGGTTTATGACAAGTTGTACTGCAGTTTGTTCCCAGTAAAGTTTCATCTTAATTTAAATATTTAAAGATAATATCGAAGAATTTTGCAAAATATTAGTGTGTCGAACTTTGTTTATATCTCTCTGATCTATTTTTGTTTTGAGCCCTCCAGTTGACTACTTTTTGATAAATAAACTTTACTCTTGAATATCCTTTTGAAATTTCATTCGCTTCCTTGGTTGCGGTGGTTTAATTCTGTAGGTACAGTAGTGCAATAAAATGTCGTTTCCATGCAAACGATGTATTTTAAAATCCTTTAACTAAATTAAGTACATTTTGAATTATTTGTTTAAAAAAGTATATAATTTAAATTTTAGTTAGTAAATTTAGTGTGTTACTATGCACGTACTTCACTGGACTCTTTATTTTTAACGAAAATATCATTTTCTTCTTTACTTCTCTTCTTCTTGTGCCTTTTCAGGCGTCGGAGTAACGAAAATATCACAAGTCTTAATGTGTAAGACAAAGATAAAATTATGAAG
The DNA here is from genome assembly GCA_029619315.2 of Dynastes maya. NCBI lineage: Eukaryota > Metazoa > Arthropoda > Insecta > Coleoptera > Scarabaeidae > Dynastes > Dynastes maya. The sequence goes on along the minus strand of JAROYE020000002.1, from coordinate 12,975,498 downwards.
TAGGGGAATTCCGAGGGAAGAGGGCAACAACACTGCTTCGCCTCGTTAAAATGATGAACTAAAATAATTCAAACTGTCAAAGGATAATCACCTTCAACAATGTAAACGAATATCACAAGAATATATTGTAAATGAAAGTTTCATCAATTGAAAGCATGCATCTCTTTGAATTATTTTTTTTTATTATATAGAGTGTTCCATTAGGGCTCTACCGAACCAAACTTCGCTATTCTAAATGGAACGCACTGTAGATTATGTAATATACTATATATCTAAGATTCACCGTTCTTGGGCTATTCAACTGTTTTCTAAAACTTCCAACCACAAAGCTTCAATGGTAGAAATTAACAAACATTTTAAATAGCTGATTTAAAAAATAAAACTACAGCACGTTACAAATATTGTTCAAAATGATTTTCTTTTTTATCCAGGTATAATTGACAATCTTACTCTTACTTGACAACTCTATTCGTGTAAAATTGAGCGAGGAATCAAAAAATGACCTTCCGTTTACAATAACGAAGTGTTTCATTAAAAAAAAAATGTAATAGCATGAATCCAACATGGCAACGATTTTGATTGTCACCTGTAGAATCTAATTGATATAAAAAAACTTCGATGTATTGCCTGAAGCTCTAAGAAATACGCAATCGAATAAAATTTGAATCGCCACCCTAGTGTGTAAGGCGTTTAATATATCGGCCATTAAAGAAACAGCGCCGTTTCGCAAAAATCTCAAATTATGTCAATTATTTCAAAAACTAAGATAGATATGTAAGTATAGGGAATATTGAAGGAAGTCACCATGAATTGAAGAGGAGTATCTAAAATCGTAATAATACACAGAATGTTCCATTCGAAAATTTAAACTGGTATGTATCGTGAGCAGCGGCAATTGAACAGCCTGTATACTTCAATACAATTTTATGTTATGCAGCATTTGTCTACCAATATTTTTTATTTGAAATTTTTTTCCCTAAATTGCTCAGGAAATTATCTTCCGTCCACGCACTAGGTGGACACGCTGTATATGTAAATGACACAAGTGGTTTAATCACTATTGACAATGTCAATGGATTGCGTAATAAATGTCACATGTTAGTTTTTCAATAATAAATTTATCAACAAAATCCTTGAATAACTAAACCGTCACAGCAGTATTTTTCCTAAGATCATTTTGGAATTTTCGATAATTTACCTTATCCACAACCCTCAATGCGGGGGGGGGGGGATCTTCAATTTGTTTTTTTAATCTTCTACAATTTTTGCAAGCATGTATGTACATTTCATTAAATATTATTTTCATAAGCGCATATTTTTCACTATTTTTTTAATATTCTCATTCACAATATTTCAAATATTTATGACGATTTAAAATTTATGCCGCTTCACTAAAAGAATTGGCAGACCGTTCTATAGATGTATGTACTTGGAACGTTTTACGAATGCGGTAAAGGTGGATCGCAATTAATAGCTGATCGAGGTAACAAGATTCAAAAACGTTTTCTTTCGAGTGAATAGAGAAGCTCAATTAAAATGTAATTGTGCCATTCGTAACTAGCGTCTATAATGACGTACTTCACTTCAGTTCAAGTGATTTTTCAGGAGAAAAAACGAAGCAGAAATCCTCGTTTCATACTTAAACAACCTTTTTTTAAATATTAAACAGTACTTAGTATTTCGTTTAATGATTTGAAACTAAGCATTATGCTACTTATATTATTTCTTATTAATTGACTTACGTTTACAATAAATAGTTCAATAAAGGTCTGCTCTTTCTATTTGATTGTTTATAAGAGAAACTATATTGTATTTAGAAAGAGTCATCAAAGCATTTTCTTTCTTTTCAAGTAGGCAAGAAAGATTCAAATCAAAATTACGTAGAGACTGTCCAGCATACACATTGCAACCATGATACCTACGCAAATGAATTCATGGTTCAATATCAATTAAATACAATGCTTTAACAAATGAATGTTGTATTCCACGTTCCGCAAATATTTTTACCTTGAGTGTCCCAACTTTAGAAAGGCAGAACCTTTTGAAGAATGGATCAAAGTGTCTTTTACATACTATACTTCATAATTATAGGAAATTCAATGTCTACAATAGCATAGTTTGATCATATTTCTAAAAGAATGAGATTTTCTAAAAAATACATCGTGTAGTTTCACCGTTCTGTGCTAATTTTAGGTTAACTAGTGTATTAAAAAAAAAATACAGTGCCTTGTACATTTGTAAGTGAAATACATAGGTACACACAAATTAATATACGAAACGGAGATTGTCTGGTTGGTTAAATGGTTAGCAAACTCCCTCTTCTGCCCTAACAATGTGGGTTGTGTAAATGGGATGTTTAGTAATTAAAATGGTTTCTCTGGAAGGTAGCAGACCTCCAGATTCAGCAAAATTTTAGTGGTAATTAGCTTAGTAAAAGAAACACATTTATATTTCAATATTTGGTTCATGTATGTTTCCTTTTATAATAAGTTCTTGTTAGACGAAAGGCAGAGTAACAATTTTAAAGAAATTACGTTGTTCTAAGAAATGAAGTGTTAAGGTTACTTTTTTGACACTTTAAATGAAAAATTAGCAAAGGCTTGATTTTGTTTTTCTTCCTTGGATAGTAAGAATTTGTTTTTTCAATCTTTACTTCCTGTTCTTTTCAGCTTTCTGGGTCAATTGTATATTGTATTGAACTATATTTTCTGCTATTTTATCAATCATTTCGTCTGGTTTCTCCACATGATAGATTATCTTATTATTACCAATTTATATTAATTGATCTATCAAACACTTTTTGAAACGATGTTTACAAAAGCGCAGCTATTGCCTAAGATACGAGGGTCACGCTATATATTTTGAGATACAAGAAAACTACAAGTCTTTTTACGAAAATGATTATATTTATGTTCAAAATAATCTCCTCCTGCATCAATGCACTTTTGTAACCGAAGTTTCCACAACGTAAAAGCGTGAAGCCAGTCATCTCTTGGAATGCTCTCAAAAAATAGGTGAATTGCTTCATCTATCTCATCCTCCGTCGTGAAACTTCGACCACGTAAATATTTCTTTAGGTTGAAGAACAACCAGAAATCACACATGGCTAAATCAGGCGAATAGGGTGGATGTTCAATGACTTATTTTCCTTATTTTCACGTAAAAATTCAACTGTCTGCTGTGCACTGTGTGACGATGCATTGTCGTGATGCAACATTAACCCGCGAATGTTGGCTGACTCAAGAACTGCAGGTAAACATTTTGTGGTGTACCAGTTTGCTGTGACTGTACGTTGATTTCCAGCTTCATTGCTTTTACTAATCCGGTACTACGGAAGAAAACTGCGTACATAACTTTCTTGACAGCCCTTTTCCTTTTGGCCATTGTTGGTGTTGGTGCATCTTCGTGGATCCACACGCGGCTCTCCTGGCGGGTAGGAATATCGTAAAATGGGATGTAAGTTTCATCACCTATTACTATTTTTGATAGAATGCGATGTCCACCATTATTTAACATTTCCAATGTTTCCCGAGCGATTCTTACTCGTTCTGCTTTTTGGAAATCGGTAAGCGTGTGTGGCACTCAACGAGTAATAATTTTTTTCATCCGAAGATGATCATGTAAAATTGAATTTACTGTTGCGGATCCACCACCAAGAGTTGCATCAATCACTTAATAGGTGCATCTTGGATCTTCGTCGATCATACGTCTCACACTCTCAATGTTTCCAGCGGTAACTGAAGAACAGGGCCTACCGGTACGTTCCTCATCACCAAGCGATAGCCGTCCTCTTTTAAATTCGCTATACCAGCGAAATACAGTTGCACGTGAAGGACTTTCATCACCTTGTTCACTTAAACCGACCTTAAAATCGTAGTAAATCATTGTTCTCTTGACAAGTCCATGTTTCGTTGACAAATCGTACCTACCACGTTTACTCTATGACAGCAGCGACTCAACTGACAGTCAGAGTTTACTACTTGAGGATGGTAGTATTTAGAAATGCAGTGTTGCCAGCTCTAACTTATATACTTTTGTGGCATCTCAAAATATATAGCGTGTCCCTCGTATAGGACGTTTTATAAGCTTGACAAACTGACATTGTATTGAATATGTTTCAATTTGCTTGTAATGTAGGTGTTATTTTTTATACACACCGTGTAAGGTGTTCATATCTTGGATAGGCATTACAAGAAGAAATTGTTTTATTTCTGATTTATAGAAGGAATTATTCTTGTCGAATTTTGCGTGCGACAAAACTCTTTATGAAGCGAGTTTTCTACATTACTTTTTCTATTTTCAGTTAAAGAAGCATCGCAAGATGTTATTATATTATAAAGACATACAACCAACACATGGGAGAAGTTGATTATCACGATTGGTTAGTGGGAAAATACGCTATTCGAGTTAGAGGCAAAAAATGGTCTTGGCCGCTAATTACGAAAATGATAGACATCTCACTAACGAATGCATGGATCTTTTACAGAAAGATACCTGGTTCCGGTTCGCCAGCCACTTTAGATTTTATAAGAAATAGTGCAACATTTTATTTAAAGTTGGGCTCCACTGGAACGCAAAGGAAAAGTCACATACACAGAACAATACACGATGTAAGATACGATGGAAACAATCATTGGATAAGATGAAGGGACGAGCACACGCAGAGAAACGTTTACATGTACCAAGACTGTCCGCCTTAATTCAAGACAATTACTACTTTAAATTTAAATTTGTCATAGTGTCGTGTGCAATTTTTTTTTGAAGAATGCTGTTTACTATTTAACGACGTAGACAATCCCTTTTGGACCAACACATTACAGGGATACTACAAACTACACATTGAATTTTAACGCCATCATAATTTAGGTCAGGCATTTCTGCTATAAATTCTGTAACTTTGCCCAACATTGGTCGTTTTCGCGACGTAGGCAACATTTTTAAAACAAACGTAGAACTACGAAATAGTATTTACGGCAGCGTAGATGTATACACAACAGATCTGGTTGAGACTCGCAGTTATTGAGTCCAAGTCGGTGGCTGATCACTGTTGCGAAAGAAGTACCTTCGTGATCTGCTTCCTGATAAGTGACGAAGACGATAAAAAGCTGCACCCATAGGCAATTATATAAGTATTCAGTAATTTACTGATGTTCTAAGTAAAACATCGCTTAAAAACTTCCATTTTGTGTTTGCAGATCGATAAGAAATTTGTGTTGCGGATGTTTTGGGAATGCTCTTGATGTCTAAAGCGTACTTTACTGTATAGATAACGTGGCTTAGCTAATTTCATACTTCTTGTAAAGAAAAGTACGCTGTGCAAAGTTCGCCGATTTTGCATGTTTAAGCTCTTAGAAAGCAAGATCTTATGGCTAACACCACGCCTACCGCGCATGCCATACGCTAAACGTGTGCAGGAATTTTGCATCATTTGAATTCTTTTTGCGTCAGCTTGGGTTACACAGAAGTTGTAGATATTATCGCAAAAAGTAAAATTCGACAAAACAAGAGTATCGCAGAGCAAACGTTTAGTCGCTTCGTCCAGTAAGTGTCTATTTAGAAAAATTGATTTGAGCGGTGGTATTGGCTTCTTAATTAGATGGGAAACGTTTTCATGAAAACGGATGTTATTATCCAAATATAGTTCTAGACTTTTTACACAATTTGACACCATGAGAGACTGGTTCTTAACACGCAGATGCAGGTTAGTAGCACAATATTCTCGAGCTCCTCTTGATCCGAAAAGTATCACCTGCGACTTTGCGGGATTCACTTGCAGCTGACGAGTGTCTGCAAATGTACAGAGCCGTGATAGATCATCATTGGTTTTAGATTGGACATCCAGTAATTGCGACGGTGGTATAACGATATAACCTTTAACATACAACGTTTCATAAGCATTTTCAAGATACCGGTTAATGCAATATTCTTTTTATTACTATTTACCACATATACTAATTTAACTATAGTTTTTTTTATATATATAATAAATAATAATAAAAAGGAATAAGTAAAATTAAATATTAACTCATTAATTACTAAACTACATAAAAGTAATCCATATTTGAAACAGTCCATTAAAACCCTTACCACAACACTTAATTCGTACTGGACGCACGTTTCGATAGCCAAGCTATCATCATCAGCAGCAAGACTGAACTAACAAGCTAAGTGAAAAACTAACCTTATATAGCAAAATAAAAGTCAAATTTTGGAAAATATGGAAAAGAATGCACCTGACATTGCACGAAAAGATCAAATCATTGCTAGAAGACTAAAAAACAAAAATTGTTTTTATTTAAAATCCGACAAGGGTAACACTGTAGTCATCTTAGACAAAGAAAGTTATTTTAGTCGAGTCAACACCACTTTGTCAGAAAGTTCTTATTCAAAATTATCAAAAAATCCTTTGTCTAAAATGATTACAGAAACCAAAAAGACCATGTTAGAATGTAAGGCTGTCATTAGCGACAATTTAAGATTTAGACTAACGTTATCAAACCCAGTACTACCTAAGATGTATTGTTTACCTAAAATACACAAGCCCTGAAAAAGCATGAGACCCATTGTTTCGAATATCGACAGTTCAACTTACTTACTTTCCAGGTGGTTATCTGACAAATTGAACCAGTTACTTGTACAATTTCCAGATTTGGCTACTAAAAATTCAAGTTCATTGAAAAAACTAAGGATATTGAGCTTACTGACAAAGAAATTTTAGTATCGTTTGACGTAAGTTCACTGTTCCCTAGTGTTCCGGTTGATTTAACTTTGGAATATTTAGAAACACTTTTGTTAGATAACCAAATGGATAGAGAGGAAGTTACTAGCTTCATTTCTTTAACAAAACTTTGCATGAAACAAAACTTTTTCAAAATTAACAACACTTTTTATCAACAAGCGGAAGAAACAGCAATGGGTAACAGCTTATCTCCGTTTATGGCTAACCTCTTTATGGGTAAATTTGAAACTGACCTGAAGAATACTTTGGCTTATTTCCCTCGGCTTTGGATGAGATACGTCGATGAAATTTTTTGCATCTTTGACATCAGTAAATGTTCAATAACGGATTTCATAGAACAGCTTAATTCAAAATTTCCCTCAAATTTACCCACGAAGAAGAAAAAGAAAACAGGATTCCTTTCCTCGACATGTTAGTAATAAGAAATAAAAATAAGTTAGAAATAGACGTATATAGGAAACCTACTAGTAATAATAGATTCATCTTACAGGATTCTAATCACTCATATGAACACAAGCTTTCGGCTATTAACTTTTTGGTGCACCAGTTACTCAATTTTCCTTTAACTAAAGATAGATATCAAAATGAACTAAAAGAAATCATCAATTTCTAACTTTAACGGATTCTCTGAAGATGTCGTCTATAATACTATTAGGAAACATAAGAATAGATTAAGAATTAGAAATGTAAGCACATTAGAACGCATTGACGGCCGTAATAATAAGAAATATGTTAAATTACCCTTTTATCCATGTTATACCAAGGGTCTTCAAAAAATCTTTTCTAGGGTTGACCGCAAGATTGTTTTTCCTTCGAGCAATAACCTTAAAAACCTTTTAGGAAGTTCCAAAGACCCAGTAGATAACATGGATAAATCAGGAATTTACAAAATTTTATGTAAAGATTGTAATCAAGTGTATATTGGGCAGACAAAAAGATCAATCAAAATTAGGTACAAAGAACATTTGGCTCATCTCAAATTCAGAAGGTTTGATAAATCTAGCGTTGCCCTACATATGCTTGAAAATAACCATAATGTTGATAATATAAAGTTAATTAAAAACGTAAGGAGTACTTCTCAATTAAATTGTTATGAAGGCATGGAAATTTACAAAAACAAAACTCACTTAATGAATTCAGATTTAGGACCACTAAATTCCAACCTTTGTCCTTTGTTACATCATGTTTAATTATTTATAGTTGTAATTTTAACCATGTGCAATGAACCGCTTCATTGTAATACTAGGATTTAGTAACTCACGTCATTCTGACCATTTACTTAATTCAGGGTATTCTTTAGATTTGCACTTTAGGCTAATTATAGTCCTGTGCAATGAAGCGGCTCATTAAATTACACTTAAAGTGAAAGTTTTATTTTTACGATTTACTTTAAGATTTTAAATATACATATTGCATAATTTTATTTTGCTATATAAGGTTAGTTTTTCACTTAGCTTGTTAGTTCAGTCTTGCTGCTGATGATGATTGCTTGGCTATCGAAACGTGCCTCCAGTACGAATTAAGTGTTGTGGTAATGGTTTTGGTGGACTGTTTCAGTGTTCCAGTGCCACAGATTTAGAATACCCGTTTAATCCATATTTAATGACATTATTAAAGAAATAACTTAATTATACTATAGTATATAAAAGAATTTCATTAGTTCCTTCACTTGCTCCTAATTTTAATTATTAACTTTAGGTATTTTTTTTTTCATTCTTGTAATTTTTTTCTTATTGGATATCCTTGTAGCTGGCCCGATGATGTGTTTTTGAACATGAAACCGGTCGCCTAATTTTTCAATACAACTTTGTGAGATCTGGGCCATTTCTTCTTTCCTACCTTTAATAAGAATATTTTCTTAACTTAAAACTAAATGATTTACTTGGAAAAATCGCCTAATTTCTTGATGCAAGAAACCATTTCTCTACGTGTAGACTTGTTATTAACATTGGTAATACTTTCTGTATCTTTAAGGGAAGTTAAAGCAAAACAACTAAGTGAATAATATCAAGTTCATCCATCTAAAACACGTTAAATTAAGCGAATAACGCAACAAAACAAAACGGCACAGCGGAAAGATAAAATAAAACAGAAGGACGTCTTGAATTACGTTCAAACGAGACAAAGACGCGTAAGAAATTTTATTTCTTTGCGTCGGCCGATTTGTTTAAGGAAATGACGCCTAAATGCAGTACTTAATGGTGGTTAGTTTACACACTCCTTCCATTCTTCACCGTACAAACACTTACTCCAATGTTAACGTGTTTATTTATATAATTTGTTTAGCGGTTTCAAGAGTGTCGGAGACTAAACTATAAATACGCGTATACACGTAGTGTATAGTAGAGAAGACGCTCGAGCGTTTCGGCATCTTCTCCGTAGTTAGAAAAGAAGGCACGAACGGCGTTGCATCGAAAGAGAGGAGAGAACTTTTTCGACTTGTGAATGTTTTATGGCGACCATCCGTTTCGCTTCTTTCCGAACGAACGCCTATTAAATTTCAACATCTCTCCGGGTATTTTATGACAGTAACAAGCCGATTTTTGTGCTTATTGAGGGAAATTTATGGTCGACCCCTTAAAAGACACGCATTTATAAATATTTAGAAATAAACTTTTCGTAACTCAATATCTCTTCGCTTCGAACAAAGTTCTTTGCTATAGTTGCTAGTCATTGTGTCACCAAGAGCGCGACTCGGATTCTTCTCTTTCTTCTTTTAGCCGGATACGTGACATATTAGACGTCTTCGACTTCGTCTGTATACGTAGAAAGAATGCTGTTGCACCTTTTCGTCAATTTCAATTGCTAAACTGCCGATGTTGCAGCGAACGACATCGAGAACTTCTATATGACAAATAGGGATAATATTTATCTTACCGAAGCGTCATTTCTTACGTTTGAAGTTGCACTACCGCTCATAAATGAAGAATTGTTTGCCTTTCGATAAGATCTACACTATCTTTATACCTGATTTTTTGACCATATATAAAATGACAAATATTTGTACTTGATATTTGAAATTTTCACCAACAATAAGTAGTAAATACTCAAAGACCACAGTAGAATTAGTTTGTAGTCTTTGACGGTTTCCAACGCACCGTTTATAATAAGTTATAATCTTAAGAAGTGTGTTTGTTATTTCATCATAAATATTACTTCGTATTTAGGAACTGTCCGAACAAGTCCGAACGTGTAACCATTGATTAGGCATCTTTTCGAAAAATTAAGTGATATTACCATGGCATTATCATGATCTGGTTCTGTCCTTCAGGTTGCTTATCTTTATTTATGTTATGTATTGGGTTGGCAAGATAGTATTTTCGATTGTCACACATAGAGAGCATTGTAATTGCTTTGAAGGACCTTTGTCAGTGTTATGATATCAGTCACATTTAGGTTGCAGGAGAGCAGAAACGAACATTTTGCTTTTTTTATTTCTATAAGGAAAAGAAGGCTGCTGAGACACAAAGAAATATGTGAAGTTTTTGGTGTTGATTGCATAACAGAACACATATGTCAAAATTGGTTAAAAAAATTCCGTTCTGGTTGACCTACTGACTATTTGAGGATGATGGCCAAATGATGATGACCAAATCAAAACTATAATTGAAGAGAATCGTCATATAACTGTTGGAGAGATTGCAGAGAGGCTAAATGTATTGCAGAATCAAAAAAAAACGACCAGAATTGGCAAATCGCAAGGGATCATGATAATACAAAGCCTTACACATCTTTAGTAACTCGTGGGAAATTATTGGAGCTTCGTTGGGAAATGATGTCGCATCCTCCATACAGCCCTGGCATCATCTGATTACCATTTATTTCGAAGTTTGGAAAGCTCTTTGAATGGTAAAACTTACACAAATGATGATGACCTTAAATCGCACTTGGTTCAGTTTTTTGCTGATAAGGACCAACATTTCTACGAGCGCGGAATCATGAAGCTGCAAGAAAGATGGCAATACCTCAAATCACTTCGTCCAACTTTTGATAATGAAGCACCATCAGAAAAGACTGTTAACAACTTGTTTGCAGAATCTCGTTGTGATGGTGCTTCCGTCAATGATGAATTTCATGAAGGTGGAGCAAAATTAGTTGCTGATCCAAAATACGTTGACGAGATAGAAGCATCCTCAAGCATATAAGACCTGGATTTGAAATGGATTCCGCATAATTTGAGCCAAGCATAAAAAAGGGCTCGTGTCAATTGGTGTGAGGAAATGCTTCAAAAATTCAACAGAAGAGCTTCAAAATCCGTACACAACATCGCAACAGGTGACGAAACTTGGATATATGCGAGCCGGAAACTAAGTAACAATCAACTGTGTGGGTGTTCTTAGATGAACCAAATTGAACAAAAGCTGTTCGTCCACGAAGCACTTCCAAGAAAATGATTGCATATTTTTTTCGTTGTACTTAGACATGTCGCAAGCATTGCTTTGGAGAATCGAAGAACAGTTAATGCTGAATGGTGTACAACAATTTGTTTGCCAGAAGCCATCGATGAAATCAGAAAAAACAACCGACTACGTCGCATCATCCTTCATCATGACAATGCCAGCTCTCACACAGCACGTCAAACAATTAATTATTTGAAGGAAAGAACCATCGAGTTAATGTCTCATTGCCCGTATTCGGCTGATTTATCGCCTAACGACTTCTTTTTATATCCGAATATTAAACAAAAAGTGCGTGGACGACGATTTTTATCCCCTAAGGAAGGTGTTGAAGCCTTCAAAACCCATGTTTTGGAGATACCACCTTTCAGAGTGGAAAAAATGTTGGAGAATTGGTTCGAACGCTTACAAAAGTGTATAAGTCTTAAGGACGAAAATTGTGTAAAACAATAAAACGATTTGTGCTAAAATCCTTTTTTTCTTTTATTGGTATAAAAATTTATTTTAGTTATCCCTCGTATTACCATAATTCAGATTGTAAGCACAATTTATCAATCGAAGGTTCTAACAATAGCAACAAGTAAATAAAAATTGAAAGATAAACGGAACCTGGAAAGAGAATAAACAAACAAAATAACCACTCGAACCGGTCGAAAGGAACGAAGCTTGAAGCCGCCGTTTTCGAACGAGGCGAGCCTTGCGTGGTAATAATAACGTATCCATATCTCGCAGAAATCGATCTTATCCATATGTTACGGTAATTTCGACGTGCTCCGTTTTGAATTATTTCTAGTCTCTCACGCACCGAATAAACATCAAACAAAATTAGTTACGCGCAGTGAAAAACGCCGCGAAACGAGTAATTTTCCGTGACCGCAACTGATTTTCCGCTCTTGTCATTACAAATACTTAATAATTTAATAGTCGGTGGCGCATCGCCCTGTACAGCGGATTGCAGAGAGCGAAATTGACCGGGCTATGATTACGCTGCGTTCACAGTTTGCATGAGCACTATCGCTTAAAGAAGTCTGGCTTGTTGGGAAGGAATTAGATATGACTTTTTGAAATAAGCTGTTTGTGGAGATAATAGAAATAATAGCAGTTTCTGCGGTAATTATGACTAGAGACCGGGCAGTTTAGGTTGAACGCCGAATAACCACTCCCACCTAAATCCCCACTAATAACGTGCGCGACAACGAAAGTGCGGACATATGCAGGCGGACAACGCCTTAAAGAATTAAAGCTGAATTATTTACCGAAATAATCAACAATTGTTCTAAATTTTCTTTAGTAATATTCCATCTTTTTGCAGTGAGCAAATCTTTAAATAGCGATAATGTTCTCTCTACATCTACGCTACTTAAAGGCGGATGATGGAAATATTGTATACTGTGAACCTAGACTGCTTTTTAAATCTGTTGATGTAAGTTTTTGTAAAATATTAAAATCAGAGTTTTTTTGAAATACTGTTTGTATTTTTTGCTTTAGTTGAAAACCGAATTCATCACATATATTTTGCAACTTATTGAGAGATGCGTTAAATTTTGTGATGCTCTCACTTTTATGATGGCAATCACATCTTTAAAATGCGTTTCAATATACTGCAACTGTTGGATAAGATTGAGTTTTTGAAGTATATTCTTACATTCTACAATGCTACGGGCTTCGTCCCTTAAACTAAAAACTACACTCTTTATAAATTCAATATTCCTACCCCATCGGGTAATAACGGAGGTAAAGGTAGATGTGGACACTTTTCTTTATATAAAGCTACTCGCTGAGGTGACTTCAAAAATATCTTTTTTATTGTACTTATTAATACGTCCCCATCAACGAATTTATCCTTAAAAAATTCACAAATGCGATGCTATACAAATAATATGCAGCATACATTTATAGTTTTTCTTCAGCAATTTGCCAGCTTTTAACATGTAAGGAGCTGCATACGAAACAAACAAAAGAACTTTACCATATTTCTCATTTCCATTATCGAAAATTTTGCATAAACTTTCAACTATTGTGGCTATAATATCAGCGTTAACCTTTTCCCTTATATGGCATTTGAGTAGATACGGTTTATATTGTTCTGTTGGATGTAATATGCCGATCACATTTACAACGCAACGACCTAATTTATCTGTAGTTTCGTTTGCAGACACCCATATGTAATTATTGGCAATGTTTGATTTTATTGTATGAATTACTGTACAAAACATTTAAGCACATAATATTGACATAAAGTGGATTCATCATATATTTTTTTAAGAATTTTTTTAAGGTAGAATTTTGAGGTTTAAACAAAGGAATATTTCCAGCAACAAAAGCCAAACATAAATCCTTGTAAAAGTTCCCCTTTATGGATTCAGTCATTGCATCCACATGTTTTTTTTGTGCTTATATGTTGCATTACGTGACTTTTTTGGTGACATCGTAGACTTGTATCACAAATGTTGTAATGGAGCAGATAATCTTTTATTATTGAGAAACTCGCTAAATTCAGAAATCCATTGAAGCAGTTTTGTCGAGGAAGAGGTGGAAGACGACATTATAGACAAAAAAACGTATGAAAAGAAAACAAAATAAAAAACAATAACCTAATAATATGTATTCTTTCGATATTAAATTTAACAATAAAGAACTACAAATTTATGCTTTGAAAATGAATCAATTATTAACGTAACTCAAAAGTAATTGTGGTGAAGACAAGAACTAACGTATATCGAAAATGAACCAATAACTAAAATAATTGTAAATTTTTGTGATGGCAATTAATCCTTTTGTACACTTTACTTGATACTCGCAGAACAGCTCACAACGATTGAGTGGTTCCAAGAAACGTACTGCGTTGCGCGTTCCTACCCTAGTGGTGGTGACTAATATGTTTGCCGATTGGGAACTGCTGGGGAAACTTAAACTGCGCGGTCTCTTTCAAAAACAAATGTAGAAGATATTGACGCAGCGCCGTGGTTGCGTCAACATTTAACGTGTGTATTGTTTCGCATTGCACTAATTCTTAATTCTGCACTACACTCCCTAGCCATCGAATTGGGACCACTTAAAAATTTCATGATTCTGGGGTGAAATTAAAAAAGGATAGTAGGAAGAAGGGTTGATAAAAAGGTCCTTTTACTCGCAAAATTCTTGTTTAATATAACTAAATAACGACTGGTTTCAGGTCAAAGCCCATCCTCAGGCTAAGAATTTTTATTAATAACAATAAAAAAGAACAGTTGGTAATGTTGGCAATACTAATATTTAATTACATATAACATGCAAGTAAGTATTGCAGTGGAATGTTCGACGTGAAGAGCGTACGTTTAAATGTTATTAAATTTACATTAATCAATTTGATATCAAAATTCGTTAAATATTAGATTTTAACAAAATATTTGCGCAATTTGAGTTATTTTGTAGTATTCGAATTCTGATATTCTGATTATTTATATTATTAATCTTTTATTCTTAAAAAAAAAAGACTTAGTTAATGTTACGTTACAGGAGATAATCAAAATTCCAGGTTATTTTAAGTTATTTACATTTTTAAAACATTATTTGTAAAAATTACACATACGCACACAAGTAACACACTGTATTTGAAAAACTATCATCAAAATCCCTTACGTCACGTGCAACACCGAATTCGACCAACATTACATCAAAGTTTAAAATATCAAGTTGTTAGATTGGCAGCACCCAGACAACCGATAAATAAGAAATTAGATACGAAATTTCTGATAGTAAACAAACATGTTTTTCGACCGATAAATCTAGAAATTGTATTTTAAAACTTAAACGTTGCTGAAATTATCAACTCTAAAGTATGAAAAAATTGTTAAAGTGAAACAAAAAACAGTTACAAGTAATAGTCAAGAGTATTTAATCTAACGAAAACAATTTGTAGAAACAATCAAGAAAATTTATTCAAGAAGACGATTAAAGGGGTTGTACAAAAGGATATTGTATATTGATACTGCTGAAAAGAGGAAATTAGGAACCATCAAGAAAGAAATGCACACGTATATACAATACATCTACATTCACTGTAAGTAATTTTAAAAAGATATTTAATCTTGTAAGTGAAAGACTTATAATAAACGGAACACGATTATCTCCCTACTCAATATTTTTAATTGTTATTTGAAACATCACAGTATAATTTGAACATATATTTACTAATATTTGCTTGTTCCTCCTCTGTGTTTTATTATTTCCCTAATCCTTTTTGGCATACTGCCAATGCAACCATTTATTGTTTTTTTTTTTTTTTAATTTCGCCGCTATTATGCCATACATCTTCAATATATTGTTGTAATTCTTCCTTTGTAGTTGAGTTTCGTGTACTTACGATGTCATACCAGGCATAAAGTAAAGTCTTCTGGTATCATTTCGCTTTAACATTTACCATTGATACCAGTTGATAGGGATGGATCGTTATTTAACTATCTGTTATTTTATAACCGTTATGGATCCAATAACGGTTGCAGCTGTTATCTCGCTAGAAAAATAATAGGTCTAGCACGGTTGCTTTCAGACTGTTGTGAACATATCATCGACCGCCGTTGCGACGTACTCAACTGCGTGGCGTTACGACTGTCTGATCGAAGCCGCTGCTTATTACAGATAATAGCTACAACTCCCCTAGAAAAATAACTTATCACGTATCTACCTGCATAAATATCCTCTCGAACGGTTATTACGGCGGTAGTCGACATCGAGTCGGACGTTGGACGTTTATTATGGACATATTTTCTAAATAATTGTATATATTGGAATTATCAAATGTAAAATAAAAGACCGATGTTATATAAAAAATTTACTTATAAAAACTAAAAATAAAACCGTTATATTTATTATATAGCATTTAAGCACATTGATGTTCTCGCATTTCTAAGATTAACTGAGATTAAATATAAGAAAATTAACGGTAGGATCAGTCAAAATGGTGGAAAGTAAACGCTGCTGTAGTAATGATTGCATTGAATCTTGCTGAATACTAGCCAGTTTATAATTTACCTGCAAAGAAAACGCAATAAAATATTTATATTACAAAAAACTTCTAAATGTAAGTTTTAGCGTGCTGTAAGATCAGCAGTTGCATATGTGCTATGTGGAATCATGATGCGTTATCGTGTAGAACTGTAGACTACGAAATAACACTAAACCTGTTATTTTGCAACCGTTTATTTCAAAATGACGATAACGGTTGAAACTGTTGATTAGGGGTTATCCATCCGTTCTTTAAAGAACTGGTGAATCATAATTTTCGATATTTACTCATTGGGGCAGTTGGTTATTTCCATAACACGATAGTGGTTCCATCCTAGTTTTAGGTTACTTCACTCTCTTATCAAAAAATCAAAACACTACAAGGTAATGTTATTCTCTCTGGTCTATGATCAATTTTTATGGATCTACGTGAAAATAACTTCTAAATACTTCCAATAACCGATAAAATTAAGAACGTTGTTTCCTCGATTTTCTAACACCAACCTTTCAGGCGCGATAGTGTATATTCAGCTCGGTGAGAGAGAACTAAGTGAAGCCTGTACGTGACTTAAGGCCTTAATGAGACTCACAACTTCGTATATGATATTAGCGATGAAACGCGGAATATTCCCCTAGATGTTACAGACCGGCATAGAGAACAGAGAACGCCGCGTCGCAGTATAGACAAAGGAGACGTAGCGAATATAGCGCGGTCGAATTGGTTATTAAAAATTGATAAACATACCATCTGCGCGACGGGGAAAATTAATGGAAATTACGGCGATAGTACCTCATATCGCGCAATTACCAGGCCGCTCGTTTCTTTCGCTATTTTCCTTGATTTCGAATGCGTGTTCAATGTTATTTTGCGTGTTGATGTACGACAGACGTAAAGATAAAAAAGTGGTTGTAGCGTAAATGAAACCTGTGCAAGCTTTGCGTTGCAGGCGCCATTTTGAAAAAAAGGGGAAAAGCCTAGCAGATTGATAGATTATTACGAAAGATCTTTTTATGTTTATTGGAGGGAATTTTATGTTATATAATACACCTTTCGGTTTAGGGCATCCACCATTGTGACTCACACGAAGAAATAATATGGTACTATGTATAGTTTATTCATTTCATAGAAGAATTACATCAATTATCAGTCAGCTCCACATAAATGATACTTTGAGCACCCAGAGAGTTGAGTTTGAGAATTATTCCATATTATGTTTTAAAGGAAAGTAGTAAGTGTGGTGTGCAAATGACCTTTGACATCAAATGTATACCTTTTACAGATGTAGCCGCTTCAAGGCATGTCACAATCATGATTCCAAATCAATATTAAAAATTTTGAGACCATTAGTTGACCCTCGTTGGCCATACTTAATGTGTTCTCAGACAACATGTAGAGTTTTCTAATATTTTTTGACTGTGTGGTAAACGGCCCAATGGGGTTATCAGTTATTAAACTTGTGATAAACGCATTTCTGTCGTGTCCCTCTACGTCGATGTGTGTCTTTGGTGCATAGTTGAAGACGATTCGGTAGGTTCTTGAAACTAGTGGAATGAATTTTAATTTGAGGAGGGTGCGTATGTAGGTCCATAAATCGATACAGTTAGATTGACGAAATTCTACGGCTAGTATTCTTACTCCTCGAAA
The DNA here is from genome assembly GCA_029619315.2 of Dynastes maya. NCBI lineage: Eukaryota > Metazoa > Arthropoda > Insecta > Coleoptera > Scarabaeidae > Dynastes > Dynastes maya. Next base: position 12,957,731 of record JAROYE020000002.1, on the reverse strand, counting down.
ATGTTATCGTAGCTCCAAAAGAGCTACAGGGTCATATACGGCTGAATTGGAAAATCTCGACGAGAGATTTACAATTCTCTAAATCTAATGTGTTATGCTAATTTAACAAAACATTACTCAAGTCTCGTTAACAATTTGGGGGTACCTAAGTATCAAGAATTACATCGGTCTAATGCCCAATTGCTGAAAACATTTTTATAGAAAAACCTCCATAGCTCTGAAATACTTAATTTTAGGATAATATCGCCTTATTACTTTCTGCGTCTAAATTTAACGATGATTCCAAAAAATGCAATAATAAGTAGCAGCTTCTATTGGGTAGCTACCAACTTTTGAAACAGCCCATACGTTTCAATATCATTTAAACCATGCCCACAACCTTCATAACGAGAAAAGAACCTTTCTGGAAAATTTCTATGTATAAAAGCACAATCTTCAAGCCCACCGAAATGAATGACTCACTCTGTATATACTGTTATGGTGAAATTTGAAATCGTCAAATGCGGCTATCAATCCGGTACATAGTGTATTCGGTATGGCCAATCGTTTCATATGAAATTCCCTCTGACGGCTAGTAGATCTGTTCGGTAGCCACAATTTCCCTCCAGGCCGACTGGCCTTGGAGTGGGAGTACTATAAACTTAATTTAAGTCTAGCCAACGACAAACGGAGGGTAATGATGAATTAATTCTCTTTTCATTCTCCTCATTTCGTAAATCCTCAAATTTAATGTAAAATTCTTCTAAAACAAACAGCATAACACCAGCAGTTGAGGTTTTGTATCACAGAGTCGTCTATTATCAGTCGTTTAGTCGAGTCAGTCCATTCATTCTCTCATGCTACTTGTAAAAATAACTTTATTCATCAAAATTCCTCGTTAAATTATATTTCTCCCAGTTGAAAGTGTCTAATATTTAAATCATGTAATAAATTCAAAGAAGAAGGGAAGGTTGGAGGTTAGATTAGGCAGGTTTTCTGTGAATGTCATAGCAACAGCTTATATGACATACAGCTTATATGACATTTTCCTAAAATCAATGTTAGTTTGGATTTTTTTCAATTTTTACTTTTGTTAATTTCCATTTACTGACATCAAAATTCGTTTAAAATCGCCGAAAAACTGTGTAAGAATACTCCCGAATCCCATAGTTCGTTTAAAAATTTAATCAATTTACAAAAATTTCGATTTTTTGAACAATTTTTTTGAATTAAAACATTTCAATATTTAGATGATTGGTTTTCAAAAAAGCAATATTGGTTTAATGGTTAAGATGAGAAAAGGTTCTCGTACTCTTATCGAGGTGATTGATAAAATCGGAGACCATCAACACTGCTTCGTCGAGTTTCATCGATCTTAAACTTCAAGTCGACTCGCTTTCAACTAGGGTAGATTAATTATTGCAAGAATATAACAATTATTTTGTCAAATTTGACAATCATTTGAATTTGATTAACAATTACATAAAATTTAACCTACAAAATTTGCACGACAGATTAAATGAGATCGAACGCGGAATAAATTATAACAACTCTCACGTTTCGAGCAATACAAACGGTCAAACATCGAACCTCAAGGATAAAAATATCTTACCAAAATTTAATGGGATGTCCACAAACCCAGTTGAGTATTTCAATACTCTGTGAAAGGTCCTTCTTCCTTATTTAGATGATACAGAGTATACTTTCACATCTATACGTTCGTCGTTCGAACAAGAACCTGCGACATAGTTTCCAATTATACAAACAACTTGTCGGACTTTTGGCGATTTTCAGGCATCTTTCCTCAAAAAGTATTAGGGAGAAGTCGTCCAGGGAAAGGTGAGAACCAATTTGACAATGGGAAGGTATGATCCAGCAAAATATAGCAGTAGAGAATCTATTCCTCTCAGAAGTACTGCATACTCCATTTAATTTATTTATCTTTAATTTACATACATATATCATTACAATATATTGGCAGGGTCAATTAACCTGTTGCTCGAAAGAGTCACCAAAGTTTAACTTTCCAAAATTATTTACTTCTACGAGGGTAGTTTGAAAAGTTTCAAGTGTCAACATGAAGATGGCGTTATTTGTAAAAAATATTCCGCTAACATAATTGTGCATGCTTTGGAAGATACTTTTCAAAATTTCAGCCATGTTGGACGCTCAGTTGTTGCTTAACAGTCGTTTGTGTCAGTCGATGTTACTGTTTCTATAAAAATGGAAAAAATTGAATAGCGAGCCGTCATTAAAGTCTTGCAGTACGCCTATGCAAATTGATGCCGAGACGGACGCTGTTTGCGTGAACTCTGCACAATCATTTGCCACAGTGATATTGCGCGCAGCTGAATTTAAACGTGGTCGTACCAGCATGGTTGACGATGAACATTCTGGACGGCCAAAAACTGCAACTACTGCCTATAACATTGGAAGAATTCACCAAATGGTGCTAGATAACGTAGAATTAAGGTTAGAGAGATAGCAGAGGCTGTGGGCATTTCGAAAGAACATGCTTGTTATATACAGACTGAAGATTTGGGCATGAAAGAGCTAACTGCACGTTTGGTGCCGTTGCTCACTCAGGACCATAAACGTAGTACCATTTTGGTGATAAGTGTTCGGAACGGCCAAAAACTGAGCTTGAAAAAGCTGGGCGCCGCGCTTACTCGGTTAGGATCAAAAACGCATTCGAGTGAGTTTTGGCGTCGATTAGTATCTACGATTTAGACGGGTTGAAGAAATGGGAGCATCGCTGGGAAAGGTGTATAGACTTACAAGGAGACTATGTTGAGAAACAAAATTGAATTTGGCAAAAAAGATTCGTTTCTGTGTTAGGCTAGAAACTTTTCAGACTACCCTTATAGTTATTCCGTCGTAAGAAATCACCTGAAAAAGGAACGCGGATATTGCCACTTCGAGGATCTTGCAATTTAGAAAATCCTGCAATTCATTTTTCTGGGTATTTAGTTTATAAAAATATCAGCTACAAAGTATTAAGTTTTGCAAAAAAGTTAAATTGGTTTACATACATTTAAATTACATCATTATCAAGTTACAAATTCGATCCTGTAATATCCTTTACTACCTAAATTTAAATAAATGAAGAAGTAAACCGTGAAACCGTGAGTAGCCTTTTTTGTAGAAAAAAAAAAAGAAGAAAGCGTGGGTCGTCGAAATAAAAACACGTAACCGCTGTGGATATTGCGATGATATTTTGAAATTACATACCGTGTTCTAAATATCGGTCGCGATCAATTTAGTGGCCAATACACATTTGATCGAATCAATACCGGATATTTTTAGCAGATTAATTGAGTGTGAGGTAAAAATTGCGTAGGTAGATCGCTACTATTTTTAGTCGGCTTCATTATTGGTATCGTTACGTTACTGGAAGTCGAAGTAGACGTTTGCTTCTAACAGGCAGCTGTATGCACATTGTATGTACATAAAAGATTATATATGCTTTATTTAAATCGCAGCGGTCCTATTTTTATAACTACAAAACAGTTTAATTTGATATTCGAAAACAAACTACAGAAATATTTTTAAACGTTTTTGAAATGCTTCAAACGGCTGGAAGTTAAATAAAATTCTTTGAAAGGATTCCCTTTTATTTAGACTATACTGTAACCTGAAAATATATTGATTAAAATATAGGGAGAATACATTATTTATAATGAATTTATAATGATTTGACATTGTGGTACTTCAAGAGATGAGACAACCTTCTAACGAAGAGACACGGTTACTGCAGTATATTTTCTTAAATGGTGGTGAACCAGCCAAAATACTAGAAACAATATACTATGATCAGTAAAAAAAATTAAGGCAGCAATTATAGGGTTTAAACATTAGAGCGACTGAGTCATTTGCGACAAAGAGTTGGGAAAGTATCAAAGAAGTAAGTGTACTGAATATATAGGGTTGTTATAAAGTAAGGGAGGTCACCGCGGCGCCCGTCCGGCGAACGAAAGATTTCAGGTTCGATTCCTTACTAGGACGGGATTTTTTTCAAATATTTAGTTACGTCGGAAATTCCCAAGAAATTGCAGATTGCCATTTGCAACGGTTTGGAAAATTTTGCGCAAAATTCTAAAAGTGTATTCTTATTATAAAATTAAAAATAATATAGCACCTAAGTGACTGCCCTGTGGTACGCCAATATTGCTTATTGCTATATTTGAATATGTTGAACCACTAATGCTATGTAGTTTTATGGTGTGTTTTCTATCGACTAGATATGATCTGAAGAAGTCATTAACTATGCCTCTGATACCACAACGTTCCAATTTTGCAAGAAGAATAGAGTAAAATATTGTGTAAAACGCTTTTGATAGGTTTAGAAAAAGACCACGTAGAAAATTATTATTTTCTAATTGAGGTACTAATACTCTGCATATTCAAATAATGCAGTACTGGTACCTGAAATGTAACCATGTTGATTTTTATTAAAGAGATTATGTTTTGCGAAAAATGAATACACCTGCTCTGAAACAATCGCCCCAAAAATGTTTGCGAAAGTAGTTAGATGACTAATAGGTCTATAGTTCTCTACTTTGCTATAATTAGTTTCCTTATGTATTGGTACAATAATGGCATATTTTAATGACGTTGGAAACTCAACACTGGAGACGGACGTTTAAGAATTAAGAATACGACAGAGAGGATCAGCAATTGCAGCAAAGCATATAGAATGTTTACTTTTTAATCGATGTATATGATTTCCTTTAAATCCGATGGTAATACCTGTAATAACAGGTCTTAAGAAGAAGGTAAATTAAGGAATTATTTCTTATACCATTTAAATTTAAAGAAGTGTTGAAAAAGTTATTCAATTCATTCGTTAAAGCCTTAGGATGGCTATGAGTATGGCTACTAGTTTTACCGAAATCCTGATTTATAATGTTCCACATACTCTTAGATTTATTTCTTGAATGCGCAATTTTGTAATCATTTTTTGTGCGTATTAGTAATTGTTTGTATTCCTTTTTCAGTTGATTTAAATATAATTTACAGTCAGATAGTAACTAATTCGAAAGTAGATATTTTTTCTTTGTACATCAAAATTTCCGAAGAAGCTAAATGACTTTCCCTCGGTTTATTTGTAACACGTGTAAGTAGAAAATGTGCATTGAAATATGAATTGAAAGTTGTAGGACAGTAATTGAATTTTTCGTCAACAGAATCTTTCTTAAAAGCTAGTTCAAATCGTACCTCCTTAATCAAGGAGCAATATTCAGTGATTGCTGTTAGGTGAAAATTGCGACGCATTCAGCTCATTATCAATAGGCCGGGTACAGAGAGCTTCGCGCCAGGTTAGAAGTGAGGTTGCCGCGCTCACGACGTGATGTATGTATGCAGATGAATCGGCAAGGGCTACCTCAGTGAATGAAATTATTGATTTATTGAAATAAACGACCGTTGGCTAATAAAGTAACTAAATCTATCAGTGAATTTCCGGATTTGAACTATAATGAAACTAAAGTATTATGTAGAGTATACAAAATACCTTTAATGTGCTGGAACAAAGGCGACTGTAAAAGACATATAAATAATGTACAGCACAAAAATGAGAAAAATGGCGTGCCACCTCAAACCCAATTTAAGTTGGATTTACTTTTGATGTTTATTGTTTGTGGTATACCGCTTCGCTTATTCGATAAAGAACCGTTTCGACAGTTTTGGCGTACATACAATCCCCAGTGGAGCTTACCATCATGGATAACGTTACGGAAAGAGCTACCAAATATACGTACAGATATCGAAAATGTGATCAAAGCAGAATTAAAGATAAACAGCTGCGGCTATGTTTTGATGAGACGACAGATTGTAAAAAAAATCTATTTTTAATATTATAGTACGAGTACTAGATCCTGTTGAACCGAAATTTGCAATCTTTTTAGCTAGCAAAAGACCAGTAAAGTGTACTGGCGAAGCAATTACGAGCGTAGTGCTCCATACGTTACAACAATTTCAAGTGTCAACTAGTCAACCGTTGACGTTTATGAGCGATGGAGCAGCGACAATGTGTAGTGTGGGCCGTTCTCTTAAAGAAAAGTGTGAGGGACTTTTACGTGTTACGTGTAATGTTCATGCTTTACATCTCGTGGCACAAACTATTCCCGGAGGTGGATGCATTAATAGCAAATACAAAAAAAAGGTGTTCTCTCAAGTCTCCCAAACGGATTCGAGCATTTCATAGGCTTTGTTCCGGTATTCGTGAGCCACCACAGCCGATTCTTACGCGTTCGGGGATATGGTTGCAAGTGACTTTTTATTATTCTGAACATTTCCCAGAAGTAAAATTTTGTGATTTAATTAAAAGTATTAGCAACAATTATAAACGATTACTACGCTGTTTACGAGTACCCACCACCATCCTTTGTCACAGTGAAATTTTAGCTGCCGAGCAGCTGAATTTAAACGTAGCCGTACCAGCAAATATCTTTTAGAGTAGGGATAGAACAAGGTATGTTAGAATTTAAAATTTTTTCCCATCATTCGGTCGTGCAGTTGACAATGGAAATCCACGAGTTCTCGAAACAATTGTTCCGAATTTAATTATATAATTTGTGTGGTGCGGAGTATGCCGATATGCCACCATTATACGGCCATATACGTAAAATTTTAATTCCACCTATGTTTAAAGAATAAATGGACTTTGCCAAACTATTGACTCACCCTGTATGTAAAATTATTAAATAAGAAAAAACATTTGAATTCATTACATTCAACTCTCCATATCAATGTCGCATTTTTTAACAACACAAAGTACATTTCATGCGAAAAGCAGTTGTAAACAGCAAAGAAACTAGACAGTTTTCACCTAACTTACACGTACAACACTGACAATCCATTAAATGAAAATGAAATGTATGTTGTAACTCGGGATATCTTCCGCACGCTACGTGATCAACTTTAATTATAATATAAGGGTCTTCTTTTAGTACGGAACTAAATGTATACGTTACAGTAACGTTTGTATCCGCTTGCTTCTCATTTTAATCCGTCCGCATTAAAGCGGAATTTAATTAAATCGAAATCATTTGTATACACAATGGGAGTTTATAAATTAGAGAAGTTTTTCCTTCCGTCGACGTCGTCCTAGTCGTCGTTGTCGGGAGTATATGATGGCCGAAGGCGAGCGAGTATTTTTTGCAACCTTCTCGACTTGCTCCTTCTCATATTTTCGTTCTCTAGGGCGGTGCGCTAACGGAGATTATTCCGTCATGCGTAATTAATTCTTGCTTCCTCGACGTCAAATTAGTCAGTTCAAGTGACTTTTCAAAGCCTAAAATAACAAAAAGAAAACGAAACCGAATCGGGACGAGAGGGAAAAATATTGATTCCAAACAAAACTTTATAATTCACTAAAATATTTTTGATATGCAATATACGGGATTCTGCAAATATAATTACCGATTTTAACTTCCTTTTGTTGGAAACAACGGTTTTGCGGTTTCAGGGAAACTTCGAAAATGCTCTTATGTTTGCCTGTTTGTGATTGCTTTAACATACCCTTCGTATTACATTTAGTTACTACCTTTTTACCTTTAAAAAGTTTCTAAATATTTCAAAATATTTGTATTTCCCTTGCAACCTTTCTATTTTTTGTACCACAGATAATATTTGCTGTAATGTTTTAAGGGAAATTAATTAATTAATTGTATGGTTTGTATGTCTGGAAGTGTTCCTAGACACTCTTTCGGCAATTTAAATTAAACTAGATATCAATTAATGAAATTTTACGAATATTAAAGCTTGAAAAGAGAAAACTAACCTGGAATTGTGACATTCCAATAAAAACTCTATATGATGTATTCTGCGTATTCTTAAGCCACCAGAGAAGAATTTAAAGGCTAAACGTTTAGAAAATAGGAACGCAACCAAACACGGTTACCTAGATTAATATTTTTACTAAAAGTGAGAAATTGATTAGCGTCCGTTCACTCCGTTGTTTCATCCCCGATAGCGATTGTTTTATCACGGCTAATTTGGATAACTACACCTTTCAAAAAAAAAAAATATCATCATAAATTTCTAATGAATATCTTTTTTTAAACAGTATAATGCATGCCATGTAGGGACGCAACTGGAAGACCGAATCTATGCGACTATGACATTTAACACCACCAACAACTGTACAGTGTTAAAATTTACTGACAAACTAGAGGATTACTTGACCAACGACATTTAATTTCCGATATTATGCAAAAGATACAACAAATTGAAAATTTAGGATCTGAAGAAAATGAGCAGAAGACAAGTTATTTATATACAGTATTAGTAATCGAACTACATTTACTGAATTTACTACCATTGTTGAACCAGTACTCTAATTCTCACAGTCAGATGCAGTATTAAAAAGTTACAAGAGTGACATTTTCTTATATACTTATTTTTATCCAAACAAATCAACAATTTTAAACTATTACGTATTAACTATTACTCACATTAAAGATTATTGCACTTATTATAAGTATAAGTCATACTTCATCATTGTTATCATATGTATATACAGCTGTCATCGCACTATATCTGCCTTCGTAAATATCATTACCAATTTACAAATTCATATATCGAATTTTAAAGAATTGTATAAATTATTCTATCACATTGATTGTGAGTCAGTAATAGAGATATCCGAAATACGTGTACACATCGAAGATAATACATTATTCACACAATATCTGCGGATTACCTTTATCGTATCTTTGTTTTGCACAGGCATTGACAATTACATAAAGCGACGTATCGAGAGGCAAGTTTTATCCTTTTCTAATAATTATTTTACAAAAAGTGAAGTACGTTTTTGAAATTGCTTGAAGGGCTGTATAACATCCACAATATGGCAATTGAATAGGTTCATTTGTGAAGGGGTGGGGGAAGGCACTACCAAATTTTTAAATAGAAATACTATACTATTTTCACATATGTAACAGAGCTCAAAGAGGCGATTATTTTGATATATAACTTTGATGGATTTGGTCCAACCGTTATCGAATTAGTTTCAAAAAAACGAAAATCAAGTAAAATTTCAGGGGTGGTTTCACCCTCTTAAAACGAAATTGGGCCGATAAGGAAAATGGCTTCGAATATCTTGGGGTGAGGGACTACTTGTCCACAAAGTTTCAATTTTTTTTGGAATTTACGGGTTCTGGATGTTCCCTTGTTAGTAACGTAGAAAATTGGATACCGAATATTATTCGGGCTAATGCCTATTTGAACAATTATTGTTAGTAGTTATCCATACTAAAAAGCATAGATTGTGCGCTTACAAAAGTTTCCTACCATTTGCACTACCAATCACGCTAGTTACGTTATTTCTTGAGGTTATACCGCTTCTATACAGTTTACGATTAATTATTCTCAATTATTCGACGCTGAATGTTCAATTTTCTCCGACTTACGGCGAAGGAAATGCCAATAACGAAATTGCTTTAATTGCGTGTAACTAATATTGTTTACTCTCGCGCACTTAAATATAATTTACGGCGTTATTCATGCGCGAATTCCGTTTTTCCGAAAAAGCCAAGCAAGAAAAAAGAAGCGAAGACCTAAAGGTGATGTAATGATTGTATTTTCCATTCCGCGAAGAAGAAGTACCATTCGCAATTTGCATTCGTTCGAAGCTGCGGATGCTCCAGCCGCCTGATGGTCGAATGAATGGGAGTTTTTAACGAAACGTCGAGGCTTAATTAACGCGTGCTTCTTCTCCTTATTCATCCTACCGTATATATAATTACTATTAGTGTTGTATTTCCGTTGCTGGTAACTGCCATTATGCCCGCTGATTATTATTAACATTCATCTTTAAAACGTTTTATTTATCCGTCTATTCATTTTAAATTAATTTGGAGTGCGAGCGAGCGAATGAGCCTTAAAACCCCGAATTTATCCGTCGTCGATATAGTAATTACCGTAGCCGACCGAGTGTTCCACTTTTCTCCCACCGTTCTTCTCATTTAAATATTCAGCAGATCTCTTGACTCGATAGTGCCGGTTAATTATACATAATTTATAACTTACATTGATTAAACATGCAATTACATTATCCTATACAGTCGCGACTGCACACTTATACCTGTTTGTTTAACGTAAATAAGGATTTGTCTGGTAGATTAATATAACAAGCTTCGCTTTGTAATAAATAAACACTTGTAATATTATGCAGGATTATACCCATACAATTTCATTACTCTTGCTTTTTTGTGCCTTTCTTAGTATGCTGGTATATTCGTTATGTTACGTGAGAAATCAAAACATGATTTATATTTTCCTCTTGAAAATTATTGCTTCCATCTGCTCCTAAAGTATAGCGGGGTAATAGTGAATGCTAATATACCGGATGATCCAAGATGGGTGGCGAGGTACCATACATGAGGAACTAAAAGTTGTATAGCTGTGGGGAAAAATCTGCATAAGAAAAGTGGTCAAGAAAAAATGCTGGAAAGTATTTTTAAGTTCCTATTTCTACCGCTAGGGGGTGTAACCACTATGGTCACAAAAAAAAGGATTTTTCTAGAAAATATACCCGTATAAACTGTCAAATAAATCTTATCGTCATAGAGCTAGTAGAACTTGGAATCCTTTTTGGGGGGCCTTTTTCTCTATAGAACAAAAAATAAAAGCTCGAGGGGAGGGGTATAATTTCGGTTTTGAATTAACCGAATTTGATAAACAAGATCTCATTTGAAAGAGGAAGCTTTACTAACTAAGATCAAAAAAAATAACCGTGACCTGTTGATTCTCAAGGCCACCGCTAGAGGGCGTCATTTGGAAAAATTACAGTTTTTATCGTTTTTCTCAAAAATTTCAAATGGAACGACCTAATTATTATACCATATTTGGAAAGTAGATTCAATTTAGCGAAGACGATTCCATCAGCCGGAAAAGTTATGTTTCTAAGGTAAAGCAATGATATTTCTCTCTTAAAAACCACTTTCAACATTATTCTTGTCATAAAATCACATTTTTCCTATTCCTTAGTTTTTTACGTTATATGAGAAAAGCAATTCAACGTTGTTTTTGTCATGGAATTGCACTTTTTCCTGTTCTTTAGTTTTGGAATGCATTAATACTCTGAACAAGAACATGTAAGGGCTAACAATTCAAATTACATGAATTTCTCCTTCTATCCACAAGTCCCAATCAAGTAGTTCATAAGTAAATCTTTTTTTTATTAGCTAACTTGGAATCCTATAAAAATCTTTAGTAAACCATGGTTTATTTGTGATAAATAGAAGACCAGAACATACAGTCATTTGTGATAAATAGGAGACCAGAACAGACATGTCATACAATAGCTTGGAACAGCATTAACTTTGATCACCACCGATTAATAAGAATGTGTTTCTTATGTGAGATAGATTGAAATGAAATGAAGTGTTAAATAACTTCATATTTATAACAGTTCATTTATCTTTACTCTTCAGAAGTCTTCAGAGATAATTGGTCTATCATCTTTGATATATAGGTATATATGTCTTGATTGATTGATTGATTGATTTTCTACCAGAGCAGGGCTGGTCTTTACATCCCTAACACTGAAGCTTAGTAGCTTATTGTATTATTCCTGCTTCGGTTTTGTTTTACTTAAACAGGTTAGTTCCCGCAATCAGGTTTAACAGCCTATGTAGTAAATCTTTCTCCATTGGTAGTTCAATTGTGCTTCGCATAGCGAATCTACGTTGAGCTAACGCTGCACATTCGAAAATAATGTGAGAGGCTGTTTCCTCCTCCTCATTACAAAGTCTACATAAGGGCTCATCTTTGTAGATCCCCATCTTATGCAAGTGGCCTCTCAAACAGCCATGTCCTGTTAATAGACATGTTGCTGCTCTAAGCTGTATCTTGTTTAATTCAAGCAGGTCAGCAGTCAGATGTTGCGACGGTTTTCCCATCATCCGTTTGCTGTGCTTCTGTCCAGCTGCATGTTTCCAATTTAATTGGTGTTGTGTTATAATCCACTCATTAATTGCACCACGCACTGCACTCTTGGTAATACCTAGACCCGGTTCAGGGCCTATATAATTCATTTTTGAACCTTCCCTCGCTAGCTGGTCTGCAATTTCATTGCCCGCTATGTGCCCTGGCACCCACACCAGTGTGACCTTGTTGTGTTTAGACAGAGCCATTAGGGTTTGCAAGCACTCCCATACTAGTTTGGAGGTTATGCGATAAGATGCTAGTGCCTTTAAGGCTGCCTGACTGTCAGAGAGAATGCACATCGTCTCACCCTGCGGTCGCCGACGCAGACTCTCCCCCGCGCAGGTTTGTATAGCATATATTTCTGTTTGAAATACCGTGGTGTATCGCCCAAGTGATACACATACTTTGTATCCCTGGTTTTCCTCATATACACCAACGCCAGATGTAGTGCCCGTTTGGACCCATCTGTGTACCAGACTAGTGTTCTTGGTTTTCTCCCCTCTCCATCCCTCCATTCTTCCCAATTCAAGAAAACTTTGAAAGGTTTGTCATAGGAGATCCTGGAGATTGTTGTATCGCTACCCATATCATAGATAGGGTTTGTTACTACTGCTTCTATTCTGGTGTGCCCAGATCCACTGTGGGATCTCCAGTTGCTAGTATTTTTCAGTCTGTATGCCCCCATTCTGGCTTCTCCCTTGATATAAATCTCAAGAGGAGGTAGGTTTAGCATGGTTTCCATAGCAGCTGTTGGAGTGCTTTTAATAGCTCCTGTTATACAAAGACATGCCAGTCTCTGAATTTTCGAGAGACTAGTTATCGCATGCTTCTGTGTGATCTTAGGCCACCAAACCAGGCAGCCATAAGTTATCATGGGTCTTACCACTGTAGTGTACAGCCAGTACGTCATATGTGGTTTGAGTCCCCATATATGTCTTGGTTTTGCTCTAAACTTTTTTAACACCACGAACAAATGTTTTGTAGGATTCGCCCAGTGATATGCTTTGAATATGCTATGGATGTTAAGGGCAACGAGGGGGTGAGATGTATCCCACAGAATTTAGGCCAAAATAAATCCATTATGAATAAAATTGCCCTAAATTTCTGAGAAAAATACTAACTTCTTTACACTAATAAATTACGACATACTTAGTTCAACGTGGTTACATAAAGATTTAGTATCCGCATATACACCTTCTTTCACATATACACTGTAGAAGCGGAAAACATTTTGTCGAGAGTGTAAGCTCTTTTGTTTCTTTCCGTTTTCATTCATTTAAATAGTACCACAGTATATATGTATATACTGGCGAATAAAAATACGGCTTCCGCACACGCTATGCCACTGAGAATAACAATTTCTGTCCATTAGTGAAACCTCGTACTATCTCTTCGCCTATCCTATACCGCCCCCGACAGGAAATTGGAATCAATTTGAGGTAGTATAGGGAAAAAGGCTACCGCTGTCTCTACTGCTGCCCACCTCATGCCTTTTTTATGCTGTCGATGCTGTTCGAGTTTTCCGTTCTTTCATATTTCACGAAGATTATGGCGAGAATAAATGTATGGCCGTAAAACGATGACCCAGAAAAGATACACAAATCCATAGCTATATATATTCGTACGTTTATGCGTTAGTTATTAAGGTAATTGACGTTTTATATGTTTCATTTTGGTATCTGCTGATGTAATTATGTATTTGATACGTGACTACAATAATACAGCCAAATTACTTGCAATACCTTCCACCAACAGGAACTTAACTGATGGATGGAAGCTTTATGTATGATACTGTCCCATCGTAGGTTGCAAAGCTCGATAAGATTTTCTGAAATACATCACTAATTCCTACATGGCTGTACTTAAATTCATTAGAGAGTCTAAAATTTAAAGTAGCTGGCGACGCCAATGAACGCCAGTGATGAGGACAATTTATGTCTCTTCGTAGATGGATCAAAAGTCAACAAAAGAATTGGAGCAGAAGTATATTAAGACGACCTTCACTTAAAAGAATCATGCGTGCCCAATTGATCTCAAAATTGTAGAACAGCAAACAAATAGTAACACCAGTAAACCGACCAATAACGTTAGACCTGAGGCTAGCCTGGCAACTTATCTTTAGCCCCACACAAATAACAGTAACGTAATATGGTGGAAGGGCTAGAATGGAAATCCTGGCAATGAACAAGCGGGCAGACTGGCTAGGAGCAGTTCTGGCATAACTGTTCACGGTCCAGAACCCTCCATTCAACTTGAAAAGTTTGAACTTTCAACAAATCAACTGTTGATGTTTATGAGTGATGGTGCCGCAAACATGCTTGCTGTAGGTCGATCTCTTAAAAAACATTGTGCTAACTTGTTGCATATTACATGTAAAATTCATACTCTCAGTCTCGTAGCAGATAGTATCAGAAAATGTTGTCCCGAGGTAGACGCTCTAATAGCACATACAAAAGCTGTGTTTGTAAAATCCCAAAACGTATTCGGGAATTTCATAGACTATGCCCCGGTATTCCTGAACCACCACAACCTATTCTTACTCGTTGGGGAACATGGTTAGAGGCTGCATTTTATTATCTTAAATATTTTGAGAATATAAAGAACGTGATTTTAGAATTCGACCCAAAGGAAGCTGCGGCTGTCAAGGTAAGCCGCTTGAAATTTCAGGATAGTCAAGTTAAAACAGATTTGGAAATTATTCAGAACAATTACGTGGGACTAGCGGATGCGATAGAAAAACTACAAAATTCTTCGGTGTCGTTAGTGGAATCTTTGCAAATAGTGCAAAATGTTCACGCACAGCTATGTGCGATAGAAAACGCAAGAAATGTTTGTGTTTTAGAAAGGTTTGAAAGTGTTTTAGATAAAGACTCTGATTTTGGCACATTAAGACAACAGAACCGTTAAGTTATTTGAAAGATTATTTTACTTACGCAAATATAACGTCACTAGATGTAGAACGTTCGTTTTCGGCATACAAAAACACTTTTTCTTCCCGCCGCACTCACTTTGCCGAAACAACTTTGGAAACATATCTAATGTTACAAATATTAAATAGACATTATCCACTTTGTGATTTCACGGAGGACTCTTAAAACGGTAATTGTTTGAGCACGTATCACATTTAATTTATTTTGTGTAAACTTTTATGCGTCCGCCACTGGCTTTCAGCGCAGTTGCGTTGCTCTAGTGATAACATACTTATACTTCAAAATAAAATCCAAACCTGTCTCTAGTCTGGTCTAATTAATCAAATAACAATTAACTTTATTGTAATTTGTTTGGAAGTATAAAAATTTCTCTTAGAATGTACTAATATTGTTGGCTATATCAGATTGTCCGTTCAAAGGTATAATTTACGACCAAACATTTAACATAATCATACTTTTTATTCATGACGTGATGAGTATTCCTTTTCTAAAGAACTTTATGAAGCCGCTGCATTATCGTAAAAGAATTCCAATGAATAATTTTATGTTTTATGAAGAAAATATCTTTCGGACATATAATATAATACACAAAATCATTGTAGGTAGTTTCTAATAGATTAGAAAGTACCCCTTATTTGCTTATTAAACACATACCTTTTAAGCTGAAATAGAAAACTCAAATAATACAGGCTGTCTTCGATAATTTCTTTAGACATAATGCTGAGAAACTTATTACAATCGCATAGCATTAGCTCACTTTTAAAATACCCATTTCAACTCGTCCTGCAGATAAATAACTATCCAGTTTTGAATAAATTTCCAAGTCTAAAGTGGAAAAATTAACATACCCTTCGAATAAGATAGGTTCGGCTACAAACAAAACGTATTTACATACTTTTTAAAGGCGACTTATCAATTATTCAAAATCGAACGTAATATATATGTGCGCTTATTAGGCATAGTGTACACGATGCGAACCCATCATAATACTTAAATGGCGCGCGTTTAACAATCGGGCCATTAGGAGACCGAAGAACAAAAGACAACTTGTCTCTAGTCTTGTTAAAGCATGCGCTCGTAATGAATTTCAATCTACTTTGAGGATACAACATTGTTTTGTTTGCAAATTAGCAATCAGTAACCTTTAAGTCAAAGAACTCTGTAAACCCTAGATTCTTACACGCTACATTCATAAATACATACATCGGTTGAGTCAAAACGTTTAAGCTATTGTTATGAATTATGATAATACGATAATGTGTTAATCGATTCACTTAATGGCATAATAGTAAGGTTAAGAACTTTTACGTTCATGTATAAACGTGCAAAAATTGTAAGCAATTTTAGTAATCTTCGATTGTTATTGAGATTGATTTAAAAAACAACTCTTCATGGCTATTAATTTAGCAACGTAAAGCGATAAGAAAATAATCTGTTTAGTTGCAGTAGTGTTGATACAACTAATGTAACAACTGAAGACATCAGATGATCTTGTTTTTCTGTTAAAATCTCAAATATAGAGCGTCGGAGTATACTTTAACAAACATAGGCAACTGTACCCCTCCGATTTTGATAAAATTTTAAAGGGGTGTAATTGAAGTCCAAAGTTGACCCCCGAAAATATATTTCTTGCTATATCTTAGGAACAAGACGAGATGTCGAATTCATTTAAAAGAGGGATTGTTCCCCGATACTAGCATTACATTTCAGACAAGAAAAAGTCAGTAGCACGCTCATGGGGTTGTTAGGGGATCAAAAAAATCTAATTTTTTTTCGCCCTCGCCCACAGATATTATTAATTTAGGTTTTCTCTTCATATCTTTAAACTATAAAAAAAAGTTCCCTGTTTTTGGGTTTTTTTCTTTTGTCGTCATTTTAATGTATCCCCCCGAAATCTTGTTTCTCTATATTTTTAGAATTAAATTTTATATCCTATCGTATTTTAAGTAATAACTCTTTGTTATGGCACTTATGATATTGATTATGTTGCAGTATACAAAAATTTATACGAAATAAGCATATACATCAATTTCCTATTCCTTCAGTTTAGGGAGGGTGACACAACATTGAAGCATAGGTCAAATAAATTTTATTAAACAACTGTAACTGCATTCTATGGGTTGATATGAAAGCAGACTATTACTTTACCAGAACGCGCTTCAGCTATTTTTTAATAATCTTCCATAGAAAGCGATGATTCCATATTTACAATTGATGACTAGTACCCGGGATTATTTCGCTGTTACAATTCAATAATGAACTGCACAAATGGTTCGGTTAATTAAAGAGCATCTCGCTACTAACGCAATAATGATTATCGCGATTCTACGAATACGATTTGAGGAGTAACAGTGACTAAAACCCCGGCGGAATATCCGCGCGCAAGTTTCCAACTTAACAAAGCTAAAATACTTCCGACTAAAACACGGTTAATGGTTGACTAACACGAGCAGTTAAGTGAATAATTACTTGAACTCGGGGCCAAATTCGGAACGAGCGGTTCACGACTGGCGTACGAAACGGTACGCTGTTAAACCCACTTCAGTTGCAGCAGCCAACAGCGCTGCGAATAATTCTTTCGATTGCACCTAAATCAAATATTTACGGGGGACAAATATTAACTCGAAACGTTGAAAAATTTGTTCTCTTGTTAGTGAGTGCGCTATTATTCAATATCTCTTAAAACGTAATTGGCCTGGAATCACTAGATTTCAAGCCGTTTTACATTTTGGAATACAGCTATCCTGATGAGCTACAAAAATAGAAATGAATGATGTTCTAGCTTACTCGATCACAAAGATCATTGTTTATAAACTAAAATATTACTCATGTTTTGGTAACGTTTGCAATTAAATTCCGTCATAGAATTTTTATCAAAGGGTAACGCTGCTTCAAAATCTTTCTTTCAACTTCCTAGGAGGGAAGTTTTATGTGTTATCTATAGAGCGGGCCAAGAGAGCCCCGCGCCTGGTTAGAAATTAGTTTGCCGGGCCAATGACGCCGCATATGTATGTATACAGATGAGTCGGCACGGCTTTCAATTTATTGATTTATTGCAACAGTCTCTCGTCAACACTTCGCAGCGTTAGTCGTACTTATTATAGATGCAGATAATTCATATATGTAACTATGTCTAACGTACGCAAGGAAAATAATCGGCCGTTAGCTAGTAAAGTGACTAAATTTATCAGTGAATTTCCGGATTTAAACTGCAATGGAACCAAAATATTGTGCAGAGTTTGTAAAATACCGTTAATGTGCTGGAACAAATGCGACTGTAAAAAATATATTAATAGTGTACAGCACAAAAATAAGAAAAATGGCGTGCCACCTCAAACCCAATTTCAGTTGGATTTACTTTTAATGTTTATTGTATGTGGTCTACCGCTTCGCGTGCTCGATAAAGGAGCGTTTCGACAGTTTTGGCGTACATACAATCCCGAGTAGAACTTACCATCACGGACAGCGTTACGGAGAGATCTACCACGTATACTTAAGGATATCGAAAATAGGATCAAAGCAGGATTAAAATATAAACAGCTGTGGCTATGTCTTGATGAGACGACAGATTGCAAAAAAAAATCTATTTTGAATATTATAGTATGAATACTAGATCCTCTTAAACCGAAATTTGCAATTTTATTAGCTAGCAAAAGACTAAAAGAGTGTACTGGTGAAGGAATTACGGCCGGAGTGCTCAATACGTTACAACAATTCCTAGTGTCAACTAGTCAACTGTTGATGTTCATGAGCGATGGAGCAGCGACAATGTGTAGTGTAGGCCGTTCTCTTAAAGAAAGATGCGAGCGACTTTTACATGTTACGTGTAAAGTCCATGCTTTACATCTTGTGGCACAAACTATTCGAGAATGTTACCTGGAGGTGGATGTATTAATAGCAAATCGTGGACGAAGTTAATACATTGCTACACGGTATAAACGATGCAATAAGTTGTCGCGTTTTAGCTAAGTTCGACAGTGTTTTAAAAAAGAATTCCGATTACACGAGATTAAGACAAATGTGTGGTGGGGCATCTGCAGATTCCTTAACTAACTCTAAAGATTATTTTACTCTTTTTTTTACTCTGCTGTATTGATTTCAAAATATCACATGTCTGCTGTGAGTCACATATACGCTATTTATAATAAGCGGCCCATGCGTCTGACTCCGATTCTGTTGCGGGGATCGATTTGGCCCGTTCTAGTTATCTACCTACCTATGAAAACAATGTGCTATCGCGATAATTTTCTTATGTCAAGCTTCCGTGGCATTTTATATTGTCATCCCCAAATTTGGTTCCAATCGCTGAACATTTGTCATTTATATACCAGATTAAAAAAGGGAAAATGAGTGATTTGAATATTGGATACAGAAGCGTCATGAAGTTTATATCGAAAGAAAGCAGTACCCGAAGAATAGTGGCAGGAAAAAATAGGCCGACCTATTTCCAAGTTAAATATTGGTGCAAGTAGTTCAAATAGGGCAAAGAATCCATTCATGACCCAAAGTGTGGAAGACCTCTGGAAGCACGAACTAAAGAAATCATCAACAAAGTTGAAGATTTGGTGTAAAAGCTTCAGTTATTACTAGAGAAATAGGAGTATCAAAAAAGAGTGTTTTTAAAATTCTACTCGAAGATTTGGGAGAGCAAAATGTCGGCACGATGGATTCCCAGACTACTCACTCCTGAACAAAAACTGTGCAGACGACAAATTTTCGAGGAGAATTTGACTGCTTTATCCCAAGATGAAGACTTCTTCCATAGAAATTTAACCGGGGATGAGACCCTGGTACACCGTTGGCACCCTCCCACGAAACACGAGTCCATTTATAAGGGCTCTCCGCCACCTAGGAAGGCGAAGATGAAATTTTCTGTGGGGAAGGTGACGGCTGCCTTTTTCTAGGACGCGGAGATGTCACAATAACAGGGAACGTCTACAAAGTCACAATTAGGAACTTCAAAGCGGCTATAAGCGAAAAAGGACCCCACAATTATGCCCAGAAAACTGTGCTTCTACGCGACAACTGCAGGGTGTATAAAGCACGAATTTGGCTTTGAGAAATTACAACATCCAACACACAGTCCCGACCTCGCACACTGTGACTATTATCTTTTTCCAAAACTCAGAAAACACTTGAGAGGTCGTCGTTTTTTATCAAATGATGACTTGGAAAGCGCTGTGGAGTTGTATTTTGCAAAATTACCAAAAGATTTTTTTCAAAAGCATAACATTATTAGAAAAGGTGTGTTTGATGGTTCTTACGTTGAAAAGTAAAATTTTATTTGTTTTCTGACTCGTTGTTTTCATAGCTAGGTGGATACCATAAGAAACTTCCCTCGTAGAAAATTCTGAAATTGAAAAAAATTGTTCTTTTTCCTTCACCCGACGTAAACTACATTACAATATTATAGTAGGATAATAATAATTTGCAAGAAGTATTTAGAACAAGGTTGCGTCTAATAAACGTCGAATTATTTTTTCCACAAAATTATCTGTGTGCCGAATTTAACTCCAGGCATAAAGTAAAGTCTTCTGGTATCATTTCGCCTTAACATTTACCATTGATACCAGTTGATGATGATTTTGAGACGAACTTTGTATGTACTGTGAAGATGAATTGTGGACCAGATTAAAAGTGATTAGGGGTTATCTATCCGATCTTTAAAGAATTGGTGAATCATAATTATCGATGTCTGCTTATTGGAGCAGTTGATTATTCTCATAACATAATAGTGGTTCCATCCTAGTGTTGGGTTATTTCACTCTCCTGTCAAAAAATCATAAAACACTACGAGGTAATGTTATTCCCTCTGGTCTACGATCAATCTTTATGGATCGAGGTAAAAATAACTTCCAAATACTCCCAATAACCGATAAAATTTGCAGTTACCTTAGTTAGATCTTCTTTTCGAAGGCATAGCGTTATTAGAAAAACGTTGGAATAAATGTGTTAGTGTTAACAGTTCTTACGTTGAAAAATAAAATTTTATTTTTTCTCTAACTCGTTGTTTTCACAGCGGTGGAGGTAGCGCGTCCGTCCGGCAAGCGGGTGTCGTAGGTTCGAATCCTACTGGTGTCTTGAAATTTTAATTCTTTCGTGTTAATTAAATTTGTAAAATTAGGGAAAAACTGGTTTTTCTTAAGTTTTGTATACTCATATCACATCGAGTTCATGCTGTCTTTATGCTCCATGGAGACATACATTTTTTCTCGTTCATGGTTTTCTTTTGATACTAAAGGGACCCGAGAGAGTTGCGGTCGGTTCTACCCTCTCCCTAACGGTACAGGCTACCTGCACATCAACCCCTTCCAGGTTTAGAAGCCCCCAGGAAGTTTTAAGAAAATCAGTCCCGTTTATATTTGATACACCCTCGTACTTACCTGCCTATACCTTTTTGTTTCGCAACTACAGCCACTACCACTTGTATTGATCTTTGTTTAAATATATTTCACACATGCTTACACCTTTGTTTTAAATATATGTCATGTTTACGTATTTTTTTTTAATTTTAATATATTTAATTTTGTTGAACGTTGTTATTTTTTTTGTACATATTGTTTAGTATTATAGTGGTATTTTCGACATACAGGGTGACAAAAAATTAATGTCAAATTATATTTGTAACAATATTTGCGTGGCCGTTCCAGTAATCCGTTATTTTCATACTCAAATTAACCTAACCTTTATTATTCGATATCCTGCGACGAGCTTCCCTATTTTGGCGTCGCTAAATTACAGGGTGGTCCCGTCATGTTACTTAAATAGGGTGGCGGTTGTCAACCCCTACGCCATCTTCAGCTGGGCTAGGGTAAAGGAAACCGTACCCCATATTCACCATCGTTTCGAATACATAAAAGTACCCACAATCTTCATTTTCCTGGAAGGTTTATCATCCTTCTTTTTCGCGCAATATTATCGAGATAGGCGTTAAGCCTAGCAATAGCCGTAATTTATTTATTTGCAAAAATAACTATGTTGAGTATTATATTGTTGGAATTGCTGAAAGAATGCATTTTCTATGAAGTCATGATCGATTATAGTTTCGTGTACATAATTACCTACAACTTTCTCCTTTACACTTTTTTTTTAAGTCAATAGTAACAGAGCTATAGGTACCGAACGGAATAACAAAAAGGAAACAGTTTTTCGAGATATCTAGTTACCTGTGCATTTTTTCTAAAACAGAAGGCTCGTAAAACTGCAATTCTTTCCCCATTTGATTGTCTTTCTATCTCCGCCGTTTTCGAGATCCCCATACTAAACACTGGAAAAAAACTCACCCTGTATAAGTAGTAAAGCGTGAAAGCTACTTCGGTTTAACATAATGATGTCTTAGAGTTGTGCAACTTTAAGTAACAAACTAAAGAAGTAATTTCACAAATCAATATAAGCCCCATTTACATCTGTGTAATACAGAGATTCAATTAACAAGAAATTCGTGTTTATACAAGAAGTTACATTGATACACGCTGTCGCAACGGTAGATATTCATTTAATTTCGTCTCGGAATCAACGCGCAGACTACTAATATAAGGTAGCTAGCGATGTAGCAATGCAACACCCAACTAATACCAGAATTTCCAATCATTAACATACAAGTGTACGGCGTATTAGATTGAGAACTTCTGCGGGGAGAACAACAATAGAGACGAAGGGCTTCGAGGGCTTAACGCCGCCGACATAACTGAATTCAACCCCTGTGCGACGTATTATTGATTGTTGTATTTAAGATTTTCTATAACAGATATATACACACCACTCGCACGTACACAAGTACAACGTTGCAACGGCGGGTAACGCTTTGTCTGCTGTCCTGCTCTCCGAAAATCGGTTCAATCAACTTCAAAGCAGCGTACGAGAGCAACAACGAAAGTAACAAATAGAACGGTACTTCCGACAGCTTCACCGTGAGAGACAGAGGATGGAACAACGTTAAATACGTAATCAATTTTTTTGATGGAACAGATTTTTCCTCGGTAAAGGCTGGTTTGTGCAGGAGTGGAAAGGACTTTATTTATGAACTGAATAAGTGATAAATATATCAGGCTTCCTAAAGGTTCGGATCTCTATGATTTAAGCAATTGTTGTAGTATATTGTAATTGAAAAAAAGAAAACCGATTTGAATGAAATTTGATTAATTAATGCTGTGGTTCGAGGCGATCTTACAAGATTGTTCTCAATATTCAGAATTGTTTCAAGAAAACATATTAAGAGCGCTTCAAGTGACCAAACGCAAAACTACATATGTTGATTTCAATGTTAGGTGCATAGATGTGTGACAGTGTGATTCTTGTCCCAAGGTATTACTGTCCCAAGGTAGAGCACTTTCCCCTATATATTATATCCAGTGAGGATTATCCCTTCTTCAGTACCTGCAATTTTGCCGATTTACTGTTCCATTGAGGCAAAATGAGGCTTCATCTGAAAGGAGAATTTGATGACTGAAGCGTGGATTACGGTTGCATAAATCCTACGTTATATTCCAAAGCTGCCTTCGGCGATCACGGTCATCTTTATTGAATTCTTGCAGTTGTTGTTTTTTGTAAGAATGGTATCTTTCTGTTTTTAATACACGTAATACTGACCGCTAAGAAACTTCATTGTCTGCTGCAATTGATCGAGATACACCATGCATTTGAAATGTGTTTGACATGCCCAGTTTCTTTAAATTGTCTCTCGATTTTACTCACTGTAAGATTGGCTAATATTTCTATCTGGATATTTCGCATTGAACAAATTGCACACTTCTTGCTGAATTCTGATTTTATCGCGGCATCCAATAAGAATTAAAATTTCTATGCGCTGAGTGACACTTAAATGATCCATACTTACTTAACTTTCAAAAATCTTTTATTATTCAGAATAACGAGAATTTTGCATATGACAGCAAATAAAACTGATTATTCTGTATTTTTGATATATACCTGATCTATAAAAACGTATCTTGGATGGACAGCATTTCGAACATTTCATTTAAAGGAAACATTCATTTAATTTCTTGAATAACAGCTCCTACCTTTGCTTTTTGTTGTTAATTTTCCACTTTGAATTACACTTACTCGAAGATTTTGTTATGTGAGGCACCACAATGCTAGTAGTTTTAGACAATTAAATCTATCAAAACAAAAAAATTTCATTTAAAAATATTATCGATGGCATCATTACTTGAAAAGAAGAAGTGGCGAGAACTTAAAATTGATATAGAAATGCTTATATTTACAATATAAAATTGACCTGTCCAAGCATTTCTTCGAGAAAAACAAAATGCTTCAAGTTTAATGAATTTCTTCCATAATTTTACCGCGCACAGTATGGTAAGCTCTTAAAATGCATCCCGTATTGTACAATGGCAATTATTACAAACATTTTAATCAATTCTTGAAATTCCTGCATGAACGATCATAATCTTTTAACTTACGACAACAAAAGCCATGTCAATTTTCCATACGTACCACTAATTTATTAATTAAGCATTCCATACATCTCAAATATGTCAAAGTAGCTGACAACTAAATTACCGTTAAACGCGAACTAATATTTTCATTGGAGCTTGGATAGGCAAGCGTATTGTGCAGAGAGAATCAAAGACGCAATCATGACATAACATGCATTGCAAACAGCATCTGTATATCTATCATTATTCATTACTCACGTAGGAAGACGTAAGCGCCGCAGCCACACGTCTACGAAAGAAAATTAATTATTCTATCTGCACTTTCATCGTTTGAAGATTAATTATCGGTCGATTGTGAATATTTTGCAATTAACTAATAGCGTTTCTAGAGGTATTACCTTTGGGTAATTGATATAATCGAAAGAAACAAAGTTTGTGGACAACATCTATAAGTTTTTTGGGAAGATACTGTTAGCAATTTCAATGTCAGCAATTTCAATGTAGATCTCTGTGTAGCGATAATAATATATTCGATGCTAGCTTAAATTGCCTAAGCACGTTAGACGTTAACCGTACGTAAACCTATAAAGAACATGCAGGTGGTTACATTCATTACCAACTACTCCGCTCGTGTACACAGAGAATATCGAGTTTCTAGGAAATTTCATCGAAGTTTTCTTCATAAATTGGGTTTAATTCCTGACATGCGTTAGAGGTAAACCAATTATAAAGCTGCAGGGTAAATGGAGCAGGAGATAGTTGGCTATGTAAGTTTATTGGAATTTATTGTTGTTAATATGCAAGTTATTGATCTTTCATTCTCAATCCAATAACGTATAGGCATTTTGATAAAGTAAATTATATAAAATTACAATTAGTAACTTTTGTTTGATGAGGTCAATAGCCTGCAGTGTTAATAAATATTATAGAATTCTCATGTGGATTAGATTCCTCCAGTGTTTCTTTAACAAACTCATCTATTTTAATATCAACTTTTACTATAAACGAAAATATGTTTATAGTATTATAAGCAAACTAATATTTCATGAACACATCTGAAGAAATAGATAAGAAAACTTAGATAATAAAAGTGAATTAATAGCTTTTATTATAATGTTAATTAACTTTATTATAATTATGTTACCTTTTCATATCTTGTATATGGTTTTTAATATATTTGCAGTAATATTTATTTCCTCACGTTGGAAAGTGTTTAATTTTGACAGTTTCATTGCATTCAGTTTCATCTTATTGCCAGGCGAAGAAGTGTTGATGACCTCCTTCCACCAATTTCCCCCAAATCGATTTCTCTTCTTCGTCTTACACATGTAGAAAAAAAGTATTTTTGTTAAAAAAAAGAATCCAGTAAACAACTTTTAGTGTTAAAAACGGAAAGTTGAATTATATTTCTTCATTTCAAAATTATATTATTGTATCGTGTATGGACAAGCATACTACTATTCACATGCAGTCATTAAATTTTGTTACCCTTGCATATGTATATTCAATAGTAGCTCTGTACTTTTGAAAATTCAATGTATCTATTATATTTGTCCTGTAATTGGTTTTTGACTGTTGGACAATAAAGATGTATTATTATTAAATTAGCATCGTTTTCATGGTAACCATTCTAATTTACTGTACCTGACATTACCGTATCTGGAAATTTGGACAGCATCACCATGGAAGCAAAAGGTTTTATCGATGGATTTAAAAGTCATCAAATAGGATGTTTTATATAATTCAGATAGTAAAGTGGGGTTCTGGATTAAAAAAAAAACAAATGACGATGGGATAAACAAGTTTCGACAACAAGACTTTGTAATTAAATAAATTAAATGAATCAAAATTATTCTAAATAATCTCTTTACTTTTTAGTAAATTGTGGAAATCTCACTTATTGACATTTTTGCAAATTAGCAATTGAATAGAAAAATTGAAACGATTTTATAATTTGTAAAGAGAGACAGTGATTTTAATTAGTAATTTTGATTTAAATTTAAAACTAGCTAGATTATATTTCTTTCGAACAATAGTAGATGTACCTATCAGAAATCCCAATCGATAGCTAATTAAAAATTAAATTGTTAAAGTTAAGTTTAAAATGTTGAAATTTTGATTTTTAGAATTAAATGTTTGGATTTTTGTTTCAATTTTTATTTATTTGGCCAATTTGTTTTTAAATGTTCGGTACTTGTGCACTGTTGTATCACTTCGGTATCCTTTTCTTTTTATATATCGATTTCAAAACATCTTGCGACGTTGTCCGACGCCTAATTTCCATTCTCTTCGATCTTTCCATTGCCCATCTCTCAGATCTCTTGCACTCATCGCTCTATTTATTCCTTCCCTCCAGGTCTTTTTGGGTTTACCTCGTTTCTTGCGGTTCGGCGGTCTCCATCCCATAATTTTCCTTGGCAATCTTGAGTTGTTCATCCTCCGGATGTGTCCGTACCACGTTAGTTGCTTCCTTTCAATGTCCGTCATTGAGATGCCGTCTACTCCCATTCGCCGTCTTATCTCTTCATTTCGAATTCTTTCTCTACGTGATACTCGTAGTGATCTTCTAAATACATACATCCATCTCCACAGCTTCCAACTTTCTACTATTCTTCTCATTTATTCGCCAAGTTTCTGCTCCGTAAATTAGACTGGTTTTAATAAAAGTGTCGTATATATTGTATTTCCTCTTCTTAATTCCTTACTCCAAAGAATTCCGTTTAGGCGGTCAATTGTTTTTCTGGCTTGTGTCACCCTCTGTCTGATTTCTGCATCGTCTTTTCTCGTTGTGTTAAATACGACTCCCGAGTATTTGTAATCGCTACAAGATGTTATTCTCTAGTTAGATATCCATCAATTCGGTTTCTATCCCACCGTTTATATACCTCCGCTAAGCTTCCTTGCCATACATTCTAGATTGTTTCTGTCATTAGCTATGATAACTTGGTCATCGGCGAACTATAGCGTGTATAAACAGATGTCTTCGAGATCTATTCCCATACCTTTACATTTCTTTTTCCATTGTTTTAGGGCCCGTGCTACATATATTTTAAATAAGGTGGGTGATATACAGCAGCCCTGCCATAAACTCTTGTTAGTCAGGAATTTTTGTGACACTCTGTTATTAACTCTTACTTGTGATATCGATCCTTCGTACAGGTGTTTCAGTGCCTTAATTAACGTGTGGCTAATGTTAGTTTCTTATAATACTTTCCACAATTCCTTGATTGGGACTGAATCATATGCTTTATAAAGGTCAATAAACACCCGATGAGTCTCTTGATTAGTAGCAGAATTCTTCTCAACTAATTGTTTCAGACAGAAAATATTATCTGTGAACGTCCTTCCAGTGCGGAAACCAGACTGTTCTTCTTCTTCTTGATCTTTTATATTCTTCCTCTATTAGGCCACGAAGAATTCGTCCATATAATCTACTTAGAGTACTGGTCACCGATATGCCTCGACAGTTAGAGCAGTTCATTTTGCTTCCTCTTTTATGGATGAGCATTCCATTCATTAGGTACTGGGGCGCCATTTAATTATTGATTTATACACCAAGTAAGTGCATCAAAAAGTTTGTCGGTTCTAGGTTTTATTAATTCGGCTGGAATTCCCCCTGGACCAGGAAATCGGCAATTTTTCAGTTCTTTTACGGCTTTTTTATTTCTGAACCTTTTATTGCAATTTCTTCGCATTCGATTAATATCTCCGCGGGTGACTTCGTGATATATTTCTTCCTGTGTTCCGTCAGTAGATCTTCATAATGTTTTTTTCCAATTTTCTGGTGATATTAGTTGGATAGTAGATGTATTTTTTCCAGCCCCTCTCACATTGTTCAGAAATTTTCACGTCTCTGTACATTTCCTTCCTCCCAAGTAAGTGTTAATCTCTTGACATGTCTTGTCCCACAATTCTCTTCTTTCTGCTGTTATTTCCCTTCTTGTTGTTCTCTTCAGTTCCAAATACACATCTGTATCTTTTTGTTGTTTTGTTCTTAACCATCTTGTGCAAGCCTTGTTTTTTTTCTTCACTTGAGTTTCGATTCCTTTGTTCCGCCATAGCTTTTCTCCCTGTTTCTGAGATTGCAAACCTAGCGCTTCCTCTGCCGCTTTTTGTTGACTGTCTGTTATGTTGTTGTATACTTCTTCTACTGTTGATTCGTGCGCTATATTCATTAGCTTTTCATCTAGCCTCCGTTGGTATAGTGTTTTTGTGCTCTCATGCATTGGACTGTCTAGATTATATTTCTTCATCGTTACAATTTCTGTTTCTTCGGGCTGTTTATTAGTTTGTTTTTTATTTGTTCTATTTCTAAACGGAACATATATTTTTGATATGATCTCAGCCACACGATATTCCTCGGTATGTTCTTGTGTCATTTATCTTCAGAATGGTATTCTGTTTTGCTATTACGTAGTTTATAGCTGATTTCAGATTCCTCGTTATTTGAATCCATGTATATCCTTATCTCTCAAGAATTCCTTTGTTATTTTCAGCTCGTGACTTTCACACATTTCAATCAACCTTTCCCCGTTATCATTGCGGTTAATTTCTCCCTAAGGTCCTATGATCTTACTATCTGTTTCCTGGCCTACTCTACTATTTATGTCCCCAATTTTCCCAAGTTTTAAACAAGATACCGCTTAGGGCAGCAACATGTTCACTAACAGGACATGGCTGTCTGAGAGGCCACTTACATAAGATGGAGATCTACAAAGATGAACCTTTGCAATGTGGAGGAGGAAACAGCCTCTCATATTATTTTCGAATGTGCAGCGCTAGCTCAACGCATTCGCTATGCAAAGCGCAATTAATCTACCAATGGAGAAAGATTTACTACATAGGTTCTTAAACCTGATCCAGGGAACTAACCTGTTCAAGTAAAATGAAACTGAAGCAGGAATAATACAATAGGCTACTAGGTCTCAGTGTTAAGGATGTAAAGATTAACCCTGCTTGGGTAGAAATCAATCAATCAATTGATCCCAATTTTTACTATTTCTTCGTTCACTTTCTCGAAAAATTCATCTTTACTTGTGAAAGGCTCATCATCGGAAATCGCACCCACTAGGTGATGGGTTGTTGATTTACTTTTAAATTTACTTTTATTAAGTTCTCATCTATTGCTTCAAAGTTTGTAATTTTATGATTATGTTTCTTATGAATCATTATGGATACTCCTCTTTCACTAGCTGTTGTTTTTCTACTCCACTAAATATGATTATATATTTACCTATCATCTCTTTTCCAACTCCTTTCTTCTTTGTTTTAATTAAAACGACAATATCCATGTCCAATTTACTGGTCCCTTGGACTCCTTCCTCCACCCTTCAAAATTCCTGGATAAAATATTAAAGATTCAAATTAATATGAAACTATTTCAACGAAAAGCTCAACAACTCCACTAGATAAATCTATTTTGACCTTTTAACTTCAAAATTATTATCCGCGAAAGAAGATTTGAAGAAAGAAATATTTGGTTGTGAATCGCGTGCTGCTTCGATGTTTTGTGTGCATTATTAACAAATTAACCAGCAGATTAACCAAAATCATAAAGCGAAGTTTATAAATTCTGCTTCATACGGGTCTTCACATATTGGGCAGTACATTGCAAAACGCAGCTTTTGGGTTACGTTTTTCTACAAATAGCATAGATTAATTGCATGTTCCCTGCACGAAATATATTTTTGCAAATGCTACTTATGTTGTATAAGATGGGCGATACTATTGCAGAAGTCTTCAAAGATATTGCACGTTTTTTTTTTAATTTACCACCGCCATATAAAAAACTGTCAAAAACTGTGTTTTCAATGTACCTCCTCATAAATAAGAGCAAGGGCTGATTCAACATCTGCGAGACTTTTCCAAGAGGACCTGGGACAGGATAAGCAACTTTGCAAATTCTCTCCTGGCTATGATTGTTGAGAACCCTCAGGATCGGCCTCTTCCTAGATAGAATCCTTGGGGATGAAGCGTTACGATGCTGATCGTTCTAGTCAACGTGAGAAGACAAGTTATTGCCTTCCAGTATCATACACAGTAGTGATATAACAACAATAAAGACCTTTGCAGAGCTTTGTCTATATAAATGAATTAAGAAAGCTAATGGGCTAGCGCCTAGCTCTAAAGAGAAGAGGAAGACCTTGAAGTTACCTCAGATACGAGAAATAAGAACCTAAAGAAAATAGAGCGAATCAGAGCTATGTTGTTTCTTCGGAATTATTATTGTCTGGAGACATAATTACCCACTAAAGCGTTGTAGGATATTCGTGGCTCATCGGTATTGTTGCCAAGGTCGCCATTCTTTGAACCACAATAGTTTCAATTCAGTATTTCCTAATGCACTGATAAAAGTCCGGAGTAATAAGTTCCTCTGTTTCCAACAACTCACGAGCTCCCATTATGTGTAACTTTAAAAGCTAGGTTATGCATATAATAAACAACGCACAGGAAGTTTAGCCGTAAGCAGTAGATAAAACCTGCGAAATATCCAATTTTGCAGCGGAACTTCTTGAATATTTAAAGAAGAGAAAATCCACTAATTTGTTCAGCATGTAACTTGAACTACTGCCCAACATTATTGCGTTGGAACGTCTCCAACTTCGCCGGAGAAATTAAAACAATAGCTTGTGCAGCGCGTGAGAGACGATGTCGTGTTTCTTCCGTCTTCGTCTTTTTCCCATTTTCTCTTCTTTTATTCACTTGCACTTCAAAATCATTGGACGGAGAAATAAGCGCTATAATATTTTCGCCGAATTTATTCAATGCTGATATGTTTATCGCCACTGCATTCGCCCGAAAGACGACATCTATACGGATATTTCATTTAAATGATATTTTCCTTGAAAGTGTACTGGCAATGAGTTCGAGAAATGGATAAGGACGAATATATCAGAGCGACTGTACAATTTGAAGATGCAATATGAGCTTGTTTGTCTTGCAGAGATTTTAATTTTTCAAGGATTATGTGTATTATTTGGATTCGTTCTTTGTAAAGCGCAGATAACTTTGCGAAGTATTCTGTTCATGTAAATTAGAACGCTGTTTTCTATTGAGATTATTTTTCGTTTTCATTTTTAAATTTTCACGTTCTTATTTTTAGTCTAAAAATATGCATTTTTTTTAAAGGACGAACAAGTTATTTCAACTAATTCACCTCCTTATATGCAAATGCTGAATAACTCCCTTGCATCGGAGTTCTCTCGTAATGGAATCAATCCATCTAACAGATGGTTCCAATAAGATGGCGCTAAGTCACATACGGCGAGAACGGCAATGGCCGTGATTAAGGAAATTTTTCCGTTTCAAGAAATGGAAACCTTCCGTGTCCTCCATTCCCACCGTATCTCTCGATGTGTAATTATTTCCCCCGTAGAGGTCCATATTGTAAGACCACTGTTCAAGAGTTGAAATTAACTATTCGCAATGAAATAAGAGCATTACCAAATAACATGGTGCTAAGGTGTAAGTAATGGGGGTTGTTACTTATTGGATATCATTTAAAAATAAAGAAATAGAAATATATATTTCTGTAAATTGCAACGATTCTTGTAGCATCTTTTGTATTGAAAATTTGAATTATTGTAATTTTGTAATTTTTGCAACCATTTCGAAACTGTCCGCCTTCTTTGCCAGTCGTACGGTTTCCAAAACACATCTTTATTGGGTAGCAACAAGGTCTTCAATTTTAGAAAGAAATCAATTTGCGTAGCAATGGTTATGGTGTGAGACCTATATTTTTTTGTCAAATCAAAGGATTGTAACATGAGATTGTCTTTATCAGAGAAACCCAAATCATCTCTTGTTCGCTAATTCTTTAAGAAGCATTTTTCAGCTAAGCAACGATGGATGGTTTCTACATAAGAGGAAAACACTGGCTTATAATCTGCCTAATCTAAATATGATTCCAAATAGTCTTCTTCTATTTAGATTAATAAAAGGCAAGTTAAACTAAAATGCAGAAATATTGTATACTGAGAAAAATTGGGTTATACGTTCAAAAAGAAATAAATGACATTTCCATAAACTATTATGTAGTGACACAAACTATTTCGCAGTTAGAAAATACTCACTTATCTATACAAGACTCGTTAAATAACATCAACAATGTAGCAGCCGCTCTAGAAAGCTTGACGGATCCTAGATGATTAGATGCTGAACGATCATTTGCAAAGCATACGAGAACGTTTTCAGACCGTCTTCGAGGCCTGACCGAATCCGACAATGGAAGCATTGCTTACGTTGCAGTACTACGCGGCGTACCATGGCAGTCGCACATTACCGCAGTAGTCATCGATACGTCAATAAAAGGTAATAATCTATTATTTTTTTATTAATACTGTGTCTACTTTTGCGCGGTACGCCCCGGACGGTTCCACTAGTTTCTCGAACATTATAAATAGTACACGCACACCTATTAACTGATAATAACCGAACGTCCACTAAACACAGCTCTTTTCACGGCGCCTCTGCGGGTGCAACCGTTTGACACGCTTTAATTATATAGTAATATTGATTTAGAGAAAAGTAAAGGCCCAATTAAATTTGAATATCTTCCATTAACTCCATTATGAGATAATGAAAATCTATACTTCGCAGAGGTATAGATTTATTTATAGCATTGAAACCTTTTCAAAGTAAAACACAGCAATATTTAAAACGACACTCGCCGCTGAGGTACTTTAACTGTTTTATTGTTCGCATGAGAGTAACCCGATCTTCTAGCCAGATATTGTGAACTCTGACCTATGGATATTGCATCACATTCATTGCAGTGGGATTTCAGACACTTTATTAGACTGCAGTGGCAATAGGGTAGCTACTTTGCATTCGGTTAGAAGTAAATTTGAGGTAATTTAAATACGTTGAACGAACGAAAGTGATATAAATCTTTCAAAGAATTATTTTTTTGCAGTTGGGGAAAAACAAAGTTTTCGGATCATTTTTAACGAGTTATCGACTGTAATTTTATAAAGGCGATTCCTTATTCTTTTCCAATACAAGCGCGGTTACAAACACAGCTCCCATGCTACCCGAAATATATACGCTATAAAAATTTAACGGCTCCGTTTTTACTGGTTCAAGTTACATAAATTTTAATGCACACTTAAATTTGAGTGACAAATGGTGACGCTTGCGACAGGTTAGTCCGACAAAATCGTAGTTCGGCACTTATATAAATTTAAAACGGACTTAAAATTAATTAGTTCACAATATTTATGGTAATGGTTCTAAATTTGGTTACTTTCGTACTATGCAGAGGTATTTTACAGTTTTTGTGGGTACATTTGTAACATATTTGCTTTATAATAATAATACCATCTTGCAATTGATTTGTAAAATGATGGGTCCTTTTGGAGCAATAGATCGCTTTTGCAAAGATCTAGAAACTTACATTTTTGAAATATATATCTATGTACATAATATACGTATTTTTACATATGTATACTTTTTACATATAATATTGCTGTGCCGTCTGTCTTCGCCTCGAGAGTGGGTTGTTGTCCGTCTCGGGTTATTGGTATCGAGGGCTGTTCGGTTGATTTTTCTATGTCGCTCTTCTTGGTTGGTTTTTTTCCTTCTTATGTTCGCGTTCGTGTTTTATATTTAGATGTTGTTTTTTTAAATCCTTTGTTTTATGGTTTTTTTAAGTTGGTGTAGTTTTTGTTTTGTATCTCTGGTTACATTTTGATGTATTGTCTTATTCTTTGTGTTGTCAGGTTTTGCGTCTATTTCTTCTGTCTTGTTCTTTCTGTTCTTAGGTGCAAATGTTGTCTGGTGTTGTGTGTGTGGATTTGTTTGCTTGTTGAGAAATTTGATATTGGTTTTTATTAGTTTTTCTTTTATTTTGTATAATAAGTAGAGTAACCTAAACTTGCGGACCCGTATAGGCGTTGGTATTACGGGTTAATATAAGAATACGAAAAATTCATAAATAAACTAAACCGGTAGAGAAGCAGGCATGTAGTGTCGACTTTGAATATAAATCATGTTAAACCGCGCTGAGAGAGATTTCGTTTTAGTACCGGTTGAGCTGTTGCAGAGATTAGTCGAACGGTCAAGGTTATGTACTTACGTGTCGCTTTTGAAAATATAGCTGGTGTTTTTTGTGTGTTGTAGTATTATACTAAGTACATAATTAGTGTATCGTTTCATATAGAACTAATATTTACATACCTAAGAAAACAATGCCTCGTAATAGATTTGCTACTAATGTACATAAGTATGTGTCACTTTTTCCCCATTTAAAATATGACGGTAGTGCAATTTTTTGCTTAATATGCAATGTTCGTTTGGCTGCATTGGACAGAACTGATTGCCAGAGGCATGTCAATGGTATTAAGCATATGAGAAACGCAGGAACTGAAATATCTTATACACTATTCCTCATACATTTATTAATTATGTTTACCTCTTGTAATCTTCCGTTGTCGTTGGTGAGAAAAGCAGCTTTTAAAACGTTTTGGCGACAATACGTTCCAAAGTACCCATTACCCTCACAAACACAATTACAGAATCATTTGTCGCGAATGAAAGAGATGCTAGAAAATGTGTGTAAACGTGATTTGTGTTCCAAAAAAATATGGATTACCGTGGATGAGACGACCGATATAAAGAAAAACAGTATTGTGAATGTAATAGCTCGCGTTTTATCTAGCGAGAACACAGCATCTCGATATTTGTTAGCTTGCAAACGTGTTCAACAATGTACCGCGGAAAATATTCAAAAAGTGATAATGAACGCTTTGGAAAAATTTAAAATCGCCCAAGGTCAAGTTGTGATGATTGTGATAGATAGTGCAGCAACGATGTTAAGTGTTGGGCGACCCTTAAAACATATATTTCCTAACTTAATACATATAACCTGCGTGCTGCATGCTTCGCATTTAGTTGGTGAAGTTGTACTACAACATTACGGAAACGTTGATCGAACGATTGGAAGTACTAAAGCAGTGTTTCGTAAATCTACTAAACGTTTAAAAGAATTTCGTAAATTTTGTCCAGGTATTCCAGAACCTCCTGAACGCGATGGGGTACTTGGCTAACAGCAGCTTCTTACTATTTGATCCATTTTCAATAAATTCAATCAGTTATAATGCGATTTAATCGGAGTGAATCCAAAGCAATTAGAGAAAGTCAAAGAGAATTTCAAATTCCTCAACTTTCAGAAGATTTAACAACAATATGTACCAATTATACAGTATTACTAGATGCCATCAGAAAACTACAATGTACTGAATTGTCATTGCAGGAATCATTAGACATAGTGGAGAGTGTAAAAAATAAATTACACACATTAAATGATACGCCAGGATTACGCGCTAGTCAAAAGTTGGCAGATGTTTTAAGGAAAAATCCCGATTTTAATACTTTAGAGGCCGTTTATAATAAGTGTAAGAATAGTGAACTTTTAAGTGATTTTAAAAAACAGTTTCTACATGCAAATGTAACTTCCTTAGATGTGGAGAGATCGTTTTCTGTGTATAAGAATATTTTTTCTTGTCGACGCACAAGGTTTAAAGAAGTAACTGTGGAAATACATGCAATGATGCAAGTTTACAGTAGTTCACATCCTGATGCCTCTAATTTGATGAATAATTAGCAAGTAAGTTTATTTATGAATTTTTCGTATTCTTATATTAACCCGTAATACCGACGCCTATGCGAGTCCGCAAGTTTTGGTTACTCTAATAATAAGAGTAAGTTGTGTTATCATTTGTTGTATGTTAGGTTCTTGTGTCTTGTTGTATACTTCATTGGTTGGAGTTTTTTTGTCTAATGAGTAGAGTATTTTTAGGGCTTTGTTCTGCTGTCGTTGTATGGTATTTATGTTTCTTTTAGTTGTGTTGCTCCATATGCTTATTATGTAGTTGTTTTTCGATGTGAATATTGCGTGGTATACTGGTTTTCTCATATTTTTTGGGAGGATGTTCCGTAGTTTATTTAGTGCCACTATGGTTTTTGTGTTGGTCTTTACTAATTGGTTTTTGTGCTTGTCCCATTTTAGGTTGTTTTGTATTGTTATTCCCAGATATTTGAAGTGTTAGACTTCTTCTATTTCTTGGTCTTTGATCTTTATGAATGAATTTGTGCCTTTGTTTTGTTGGTGTGAAGATCATGTATTTAGTTTTGTCTTGGTTTATCGTTAGTGGATTGTTGTAGCACCAGTCTTCTATTTTCTTGATGTCTTCGTTTATGTTGTTTTGTAGGGTCTTTTTGTTTTGTTCCTGTGTATATTAGGCATATGTTATCTGCATACACGAAGATTTTTCCTTTGAGTGCTATTTCTAAAAGGTCGTTTGTGTATAGGATATATAATATTGGTGGTAGGTTTCCGCCTTGAGGTATTCCGCATTCAGTGGTGAGTGGGTTGCTTTTTTCGCCATTTATTTGTAATGTTTGGCTTCTGTTTTTTTATATAAGTTTCTATTAGTGTTAGTTCTTTATTTTGTATTCCTAGGGATGGCAGTTTTTGGATCAGTTTGGTTTTGGAGATTGTGTCGAAAGCTTTTTTCATGTCAATGTAGATTGCTATTACTGTTTCTTTCTTTTCTAAATTGGTTCTCACTTCATTGATCATATCTAAGGCTGCTGATGTTGTTCCGGAATTTTTTTGGAAGGCATATTGTTGTTCGTTTATTATTTGATTTTGTGTAAGGTGTGCGGATATTCTAGTTTGGATACATTTTTCTAGGATTTTGTTTAATGTTAATAGTAGTGCTATTGGCCTGTAATTTTCTGCATTTTCTTTGTCTCCGCTTTTGTGTATGGGTCTGACGATAGCTTGTTTGATGTAGTCTGGGTAAGTGCCATTTTGAAATATCTTGTTTATAATATTTACTAAAATCGGGGTTAGTCCTTCATTGTTTTCTTTTAAGATCTTATTGGTGATTGCGTCAAATTCTGGTGCTTTGTTGAGTTTTAATTTGTGTATAATTTGTCTTATTTCTTCTTCCGTTACTTTTTGGAAGTTTGTAGGTGGGTATGGGTTTTTTGTTTTTGTGGTTTGTGGTGGAGTGGTGCCTTTTCGAATTTGGTCTTCTGCTAATTGTTTCCCTATTGTGGTTAAGTATTTGTTGATTACCTACCATCCTCCTTCAAGATAGTTATTTCTTGGTCATAGTGTTTTGGTTTGCATATTTGTTGGTTTATTATGTTCCATGTTTTGGTTGAGTCGTTTTTGTGTTTTCTAAATTTCTTTTGGTAATATTTTCTTTTTGTGTCTTTGATTAGTTTAGATATATATGTTTTTTGTTGTTTCTATTCATCTCGTACTTTATCGTTTTGCGGGTGTTTTCTGTGCTTTTTGTAAAGTTTGTTTCTTTGTTTAATCTGCTGAATTAGGTGTTCGTCTATCCATGTACAGTCTTCTCTTCTTTTGATTTGAAGAGTGACTTGGTTTTCTGTTATAATGTTTTGCAGGTTTATTGAAAGTTCTTCTATGGTTGTTATTTCTTCGTAATCTTGCTGGTTTATTCTTTCTTTAATCATCTGATTATTTGTCTGCATGATTTGGGTTGTTTTGTAACCTAGTTTACGTTTTTCTTTTTGATTTATTGCTACAATTACTGTATTGTGATCTGATATGTCGGATTCTTTTATTTTTATTTTTTGTATTCTGTTTGGTTCGTTTGTGATTACGTGATCCAGTATTGTATTGTTTCCATTTGGATTTTTTCGTGTGTAATATTTTTTAGCTGTTTTGTTCATTATCTTGTAGTTTTTTTCTTTTAGTAGGTTTATGTAGTTTTGTGTTGTCTGTTGTTTTTCGGATATGTTTATGTTGAAGTCTCCTATTATTATATGTTCTTTTTTTCTGTGTGTTACGTTATTGGTTAGTGTGTTTTCTAGTGTTGTGAAGTTTACTTCTGGTGGTTTGTATATCAGTGTCATTGCCGTATTTTGTGTTTCTAGTAGTACTGTAGTTTTGTTAATAATTTTTTTCATGAGTAGCTTGTATTTTGTCTTCTCTGATATATATTGTTGATCCACCTCTGTGTGTGCTTCTAGAGTTGTGTTCTTCTTTGTGGTGTGGGATTGTATAAAAGTGTTCTTCTGTAGGTTGTAGCCAAGTTTCTGTGATTGCTATTATTTCAGGATTTTTGTGTATTGTTAGTATGGTTTCTATTTCTTCGAATTTGTTTCTCATGCTTCTTGCATTTTGTAAGATTATTTTATGCATTTTAATTGGTAGTTTATTTCGTTATTGCTTTATTGGGTTAGTTGTAGTATGTCTTCGTCGTCTCTAATCCTGAATTTTTTGCTTGTTTCGTTTTGCACAATGTTTCCATCTCTTGTATGGTTAACCAAAATACACAAGTTATATTTTGGCAAGTAACATATTTGTTGAATTATTTTAACTAATGAAAATGTCTAAACATTTTATTCATGCATCATTCAGAGTTGTCTAAAGCTAGGTTTTCATTATTATTATAATTTACGTTTCTATAAGTTATTACTATGAAAGAAAGACAGTGATCTTGGTGCATTCCTCACAGAGCACCGACTTTATCGATACGATAAGTTATGCTAAGTATTTATCACATATCAATCATCGATACATTGCTGGAGTTTGGCAACGCGCCAAATTTAAAACGTCTGCATTGCAAGCGAGTTTACTTTATAAACATAGCACAATTTTAAAGCTCGCTACTCGTTGTATTAAAATTGATATCGACTCTAAGAGACTTGCTTTGATGTACCGTAATCGTTTAGTATTATATGATAATTTAATTTATGCGAAATGGAAATAAAATAAATAATAATTCAGTTTATTTTTTTGAGCTAAAAAATGTAGAATGGAGGTTACTTATTCCTTGTGCGCTAAAAAGAAATGGGAAAACGCGAACAAGGTAGCAATATGTAGAGAAATTAAAGTTGTGAGTTACAAACTATTAAAATGAAAAATTCCTAAACATATCGGAGTTAATAGCACATAATGATTGAAATGCAACGCTGTATACGCGAATCGGACAGATGTAGATAATTTGGTAGAATTTATTTATGTAAATAATGGGAATCCAGCTGAAAGATCAAATTGATTATTTAATAATTTGAGATTATTATAACATATCCATTTTTTTATTGCTAATATTTCTCGTAAATTTTTTAAATAGTTTTGAGAGATTTTTGCGTTATAATTAGTTCTCACTGAAGAGTGATTTTTTTATAATAGTTTTTCCATATTGCTTTTGAATACCTTCCTCCTTTTTATTTACCAATCAATTTTTGAAGAAGAAGCACGAAAAAATGTTGGTTTCCTTTTCTTGATCTTGTGAGGAACTATCAAAGTCCGTCCGATTTGAAGACTGTTTGATCTGGAAAAGGAAGTACAATTATATTTTTGTAATCAGTGGTTAAATCATGTATCAATTTTGTGAGTTTTTATTTAATTAATTAATTTTTCAAATACCCGAGCCGGTTATTTTGAGCAAGAATGTATCTTGTGTATATTGTTGTTTTATGTTGTACTTGTACAACGATGTGTTTTTTAAATTGTTTTGCTTGTACGTGTTACGTACAAGGTCGCGTTGCGTCATTAACAAAAAGTGCTACGTCACTTCAGATACGGGTATATAAACTGGGCAAAATTTCACAGCAGCGGCCTCCAGCTGGGCAGAAGGAACCCCTCTGAACAGCACAATTGGGCGACATTCTAAACGCGACTTTTGCAAGATCTGACGGAGATTCATCCATACCACGCAATTAGGCGGCAACTAAAAGCTGACTTTTGCGAAGTTGGGCGAGTGAATCGTCAATGTTCCACAAATTGGGCGGCCTTATGTGGCCCTACTTTTGTGAAGCACTGATATCCGAACAAGGTATAAGTTGTAATACCTTGCTGTCAATATCCGAAAACGTTAAAATCCGTAGTACTTGTTACTACTTACTGCTTCTGAGAATTTTAAATACATTATAAATCCGTTAAATCCTTCCACAAAGTCTAGATCTGATGTTAGAATAATTTTCCGAAATTGTAGTGTTAGTGAACATCTAAGAATTTGTGTCAGATTTCTTTTTTAATGCAAATACCGAAACCAGACTCAGATTATTTTCTTTCTGAACCGAAATACTTGTAAAAATTTGACGATTGTGACAAATTTTGTGTTTCGAGAATGTTATTTTGGTTAAATATTTGTAAATAAAATTGGTTGTTGTTACTTATTTTTTTTTGTTTCTTTTGTTGAACCACTGGATACAGAAGCTGCCACAGGTAGAATTGTTAATGTACGCCGTGCTTAATTAAAATCACAAGTCACTTTTTCTTAGCCACTGAATCCGCAAACATCCTTTGTTTTAACCAGTAAGTACGTAGTAATTATTTCAGGATTGCTGTTTATTCTGACAGATAAGTATATTTCTAATACGCGTAGCGATATCCAGCGGCGGAAGGCGCAATTATAATATAAAGCCAATAATATAGTATTCTTGACATCCACAAGCTTGAGAAAATTTCATTTAAAACAAGGAAAGCTTATGACAAATAGTTTATTTACAAATTCAGAATAAGTTGATTCGGAAAATGTCTAATAAAGTCGTTGCTTCGCATTTCACAATCTTTGATTATTTAAATATTAATTGTGCTTTTTTCTTTTTAGTTTTAAGAAGAGGAAATGAATCTTTTTTTTGTTTCTTTAGCATGTTGCAATTGATCTGGTAAAAAGTTGAGCAATTCAGTTTATAGCGTACAAAAACATAAATTAGTAGCAGGGTATTCTTGGTGGAAATGAGGGGTTTAGTACCACGTAAAATGAAACCCAGCGGTGTTAACGTTAATATTAACACATTGGAGATGTGTTTATCAAAGGTTAGCTTGTAGTCAAAAAAGGGCCTTAGATATTATCCTATCACTACAAGAGTGTGGTCATTGAGGTGATAATCACGGCATATTGAGTTCTGCCTCTTTTACCTTCAAATTGAGTATGTTTCCAATATACAATTCCCAGATTAGGCCTACCTGATCTTGAAGGTAAGCTCAGCTCGTTAGCGAGCAGTAATTTACAGCAATCCAGTCTATTACATACATCATTAATGTAGATTGGGAGCAAAAGGTGTGCCAAGCTTTTCTCAAGCCCCTAAAACTATTTAAAGCAATTGTTTCTTTCAATTCACTTCGAGTTCTTTACGAAGCAATACTCAAAGTAAATACCTAGTCCTAAAACAGTGAACGTAAGAGATCGTGTTATGATGCGGGAGGTATATTGTGATGTGGAATATTTGTAGGTTATCAGGGGAAATCAGCTTCAAGAAGATAACGGCAGCAAATACACTGCTATGTACATACAGGCTTGCATCGTTTATTCAAAGGGCGTCTCTCGTCACAGGATATTAACCCTATTAAAGAAAACGTGGGAAGAGGTGTAAGGAGCGAAATAAATAGAAGGTAAGTGGAAATTTAGTGGAACATCTGTTAGGGTAAATTTGTTTTGTACGTTGATTCTTATTCTCATTACACATAGAGAGTGGAATTGGTAGAAATGCGTTGTATCGATAATATATATAAAAATACAAATGTTAATAAAATTCTGAACTAGGTTAATCTAATACTATTCTCTTGGTTTCGTCCACACTCTTATGGGACATCTTCAGGGCTGTAACTGCACACTAACTGGAGACTTATTCATTCCGAAGGGGTTTATATAGGTCGCGTGGTGCATGGATGAAGCAGAGATGTTATGCGTCGATGAAGCAGGAATGTTAACGCATAATATTCCCATTTCATCGACGCATAACATTTCTGCTTCATCGGCGCATAACATTTCCGCTTCATTAACGCATAACTTTCCCTCTTCATCGACGCATAACACTTCCGCTTCATTAACACATAACTTTCCCTATTCATCAACGCATAACATTTCCGCTTCATTGACCCAAAGCAAGCCTTATATAAACCCTCCGGGAATGAATTTCCATCAGTGTGCAGCTAACAGCCCTGATATTCACATATATGTGACCGACGTTGGCTAACGCTACACAACGCGCGTTCCAACCCGGAAACCAAGAGAATAGCATTATTGACGACCGCGGAAACCTACCGACCAAACTCTAGGTTAATCTAAATTATTTCAAAAAACATCTAGCGTAGCGGCCTTCCAGCAGGACTGGGACCTCTCAGTTGATATGTTTTAAAAGAAATTATTTTGAGGATTTTCTTTCCTGCAAGAGGAACCAATTTATATACTGTTGCGTTTATAAAATTGTGAGGTTTTAATGCGTTTCCTGGGCTTGTGGAAGCATGCAACCGCATTTCTTCTGAATGTAACCAGCATTTAGAAGCCCAACAAGGTTCCATTATATCCCCAGAACTACCGCCCCATCTGTGTGTTGTCTTACTATCTAAGCTGTTGGAAGCTGTTTTCCTCAGCCGTTTGAGGCAAGTGTTGTTCACCATCGAGCTTTTTTCGAACGAACAGTTTGTATTTCGTGCAGGACTTTCTGCCGATCTCCAGCTGTTTCGTTTTCGGAATTCGCCCGTGACGTCATTGAGCACAGGGGACTATTGGGGCGGAATTCTTAGACATTTCAAGGGCTTTTGACACCGTCCAATACCACGGTCTTCTAAGAAAACTAAAGACAATTGGCTATGGCATGAATCTGGTGTCACTTGCAAGTGGCCTCTCAAACAGCCATATCCTGTTAGTAGACATGTTGCTGCCCTAAGCTGTATCTTATTTAATTCAAGCAGGTCGGCAGTCAGATGTTGCGACGGTCTTCTCATCATCCATTTGCTGCGCGTTTGTCCAGCTGCATGGTTCCAATTTAACTGGTGTTGTTTTATGATCCACTCATTAATTGCACCACGCACTGCAGTTTTCGTAATACCAAGACCCGCTTCAGGTTGATTGTGAGTTACGTAACTATTGATTGAATAGTATTCCCAAAAGAAAACGGAGGGTAAGGGTGAAAATCCAAATGAATTCATTTTTGACGTCCAAATAATTAGCATCGATTTGACCTCTGTTGTCTATTGCTTCTCACACAAATTGAGAAAAACAGGCTAAATTAGTGATACTTA
The DNA here is from genome assembly GCA_029619315.2 of Dynastes maya. NCBI lineage: Eukaryota > Metazoa > Arthropoda > Insecta > Coleoptera > Scarabaeidae > Dynastes > Dynastes maya. The sequence goes on along the minus strand of JAROYE020000002.1, from coordinate 12,914,475 downwards.
AACGCTGACGCAATTAAACTAAAGAACCGAGATATTTTTAAAAAGCAAGCCGGAAAGCATATCGTAACTATTGTTAATTAAGTATAGTTGATAAATAAGTCAAAAAAGTGCATAATCAGAATGCGTTCATGAAATGACAAGCACAGCCACCGGGGTAAATACTTTTTCGATTATCTTCTTATATGATTTTGTGGAACACATCGTTGTACAAATTAAAGACAATTCCATAACGAACCACGTACGATGAAAGAAAACGCCCAGAGACAAAAATAATGTTTCGCCTATAAATGTCAATGTCAAATATTGCATGTACGTACATATAGGTATATATTTTCATTAAGTGAGGTCGCTGCACCAGGTGAACTTTTAGCAGACGGTTTACGTTGTAGGTAGTAGTATAGCGTAGCCAAGCTATAGATGCCTTTTTTTGTCCGTGTGTTTGTGTGTATATGAAAACGTAGCCGGCCTTATACGCGTAAAGGTATAAGGTATAATACCCTCTTGTATACCTGATGTTAAACACGAACGAAAAGAGATGAAAAGGCGAAGAAGAGAAGAAAGGTAAGAGAAACTTTGTAACTACACGATGTTCTCGTGTATTTATATTCGGATGATATTTTTAACGAATGGATGTACGCATGCGAGAGCGTTCGGTGGCGATGTTAAATGGATGTTAATGAAATTTATATTTTTTCAACGGCAACAACACGTATTTGCCGTCCTTTGAGTGGAGGTCGCAGCAGCGATTTTAAAATCGTTGTTTATATTATGCGGAAAGAAATTCAAGTATTCAAGTGATTGTACGTTTTGTTTACAGTAATTATATTTAAAACGAAAAGAAGTGAGTATAGTACAACATATTTTTGGTAATGTCAGCGGTTTGTAATCTATACTTTCAAATAGAGTTTGATTTAAAGTTCTATAATTCCAGGGATTAAAAGTGAAGTAAAGTAAACCATTAGAAATAGATAAAACTTTCGGCAAATCCTTAGGTAGATTTCTTAGGCGCCTCCTTCTCACTTTGTTAACTTTTTTTAACACCTAAGTAATACTAACCACTAGCTTAATCTTTGTCCTAAATTACGGCACTTAAAAATTAAATTCTCAAGTCTAAAAATCGTCCAGTGAGGTGTCCTAGTTGTTAACTGCTTCAAGTATTCTTCTGCGCTCTTCTAATACGTACTTCACAAACACTGTGCTCTGCTTTTTTTTAACTCAAGTCACTACGTGCATTAACACCATTCCAATGGCTTGGTCCTATCGAGTCGTCGTGTAGCCTCCTCGTAGTCGAGCAGCTGGATCGCCTCTATATTCGGATGGTTGTGAAGCCTCCGTTCATGGTTTTGAGCCATTTTTCTTTAGATATCGGATACCGCTTCCATGTTTAAATCTTTATGGAGGTCAGAATTACGTACATACCATCGAACATTAACGATCCTTCTGAGTACTGAGTACTTTGTTCTGAAACCTCTGAATAATGTTAATGTTACTAAGTTCAAATCACCCCCATAATTGTGCTCCATATTTGTTTGTAGATTAACAGCTTCTTTTCAGTTGTCATTTATGACTTTCTTCCTATCAACCATGAGATTTCTCTTTCTTATTCCAAGCTCGTTACGTTTTTTCTTAATGTGTTCTTTCCATTTAAGTTTAACATCAGTGTTTATCCCCAGATATTTCGCCTCGTTAACAAATGGTGTAGCCTCTTATTTCTAGTTGTACTTCTCTATTTTCCCTGTATGTGACGTGGATGTGTACTGATTCCTGTTCATTTAGCTTGATTCGTGTCCAAATGGTGATATCACTTTGAGTTTTAGCTGCAGCTTCTTCAAAATCTGTACCTGTACCGCTTTAACGTCTGCAAAAGTAGCTAACGGGGTATCTTCTGTAGTTGCTATGTCACTGGTATAAAGCAGGTACAATATAGGACCAAGTACACTGCCTTGAGGTACGCCAGCTTACAACTTCGAACGTAGTTGTCATCAGCGGCGCGTAGAGTGTATTCAGTATGGCCACTCGTTTAATGTCAAAATCCCTCTGGTGGCTTTTAGGTCTTTTTCGCTAGGTCCTACTCATTTTATGGCCCCTATCGTTGGAACGGGGATGTTAGGGAATTGTTACAAGTCCAGCCAATGACAAATATGGGGAAACGGATAAGTCTGTTCATTTTCAGCACATCGTAGATCTTCAAATTTAAGAGAATATTTTCCTACAAGCGACAGCACAAATTTGGAGGTATTTCTAGCATAATTTCGAATATTATCATTCGTCAAGTAATCGTCTTGTGTATCGGAAAATTTTTGTATTGAATAGTTGTTGGTGGGGAAATGTCATAGAGTAGGATAAATTAAGTTCGCTAGTTGCGTCACTACATGGATTGCATCATGCTATTTTTAAAAATAAGCATTTTCGTTAGAAATCTATCATCAAATTATGTATTGATCTCCATTTTAATTTTAAATTGCCGTAAGAGTGTTTATGACACTCCCGAACCCTCAAATCGTATAATTAATTAATTCATTTTGAAAATTTCATTTTTTTTAAATACTTTTCCGCATATAAAACATTTCAATATCTACGACGTTACCAATATCACAATGTGATCTAATGGCCGAATAAATCTATTAATTAGTGAAATTGAGTGTTCCATATTAGAATTGATATTAGTAATTTTCCTAACGGCTTCCCGATTCAATATACAGCTATGTATATAACTTTTTCTCTTTTACGACATCTGTGAGTAACATCTACTTAAGAAATAAAACACACAAAAACGTCGAAGATAGCTCATTTACCTCTCTTTCTGTATTGTGCAACGCACTTGCATTTAAACCAGATTGCATATACGCGTACAAATAAGTGGCACACATGCTCGCGACTTATTATTAAACTCAACGGTGTTATTTTTCCCTTGCGCAAGCGAATACTGTATTCCTTTGTGTTTGTGAAACTCGAATCTCACGTCGAACGCTGATAACAAGGTCGTTTACATTCTACACGAAAACTGATTTATACTTTCGTCGTTATTACTCGGAAAACACTTTTTTCTCTCCGCTCTTCTTCGCGTTTTGTCTCTCCGCTATTTGGTATCGACGACGTAGCCGAGACGCTGCATGTCGAACCGAATGGGGAGAACAAAGAAGGTGAAACGGGTACATTGGAATACATTTATATATCTATTTCGTGCGACCGGGGGTGGTAAATTATTCGGCATGCGAATACGTGCCCGTTTTACGAAATTACATCTAGCTGTTCCTTTCAATATTCTCTAATGGGTTTATTACTGTTTGTCGAACGCCCTTTGCTAAGGATGAGTCGACGACCTAGCAAGGTCGATTGGATTTGATCTTTGTAGGCCCGTTGTTAGACCCGTTTGTGACCGTGCATCTGAACAATTTTCTGCAAATAAATTGATATAAAAAATATACAATTTTTAACTGGCTTTAATCCATTAAACTGCAAGATGTTCGGCTCCTGCAGAGTGAAACTGGGTTAGTCTACTTCGATATAGAAAAGGCCAAAGCACATGCTGACGATTTTACAGTGACGAGGAAATTGATCAAACAGACTGACACCGATGAGCCTAAGCATTCCCCTCAACAGGTTAGTGGAGAACCCATCGACGAGGCCTCCCAGGAAGAGTTGCAAGCGCCTCAGAAATAATAAAACCCCGGGATACTACGATATCCTAAACAGAGCTCTGAAATATCTCTCCCAGTGGTGATTACCTTCTTCCTTCTCTCGATCAATCCCGCATTAAAGCGCACATATTTTCCTAAAACCTAGAAGCACGCGACCGCGGCAATTATACCTAAGCCAGGCAAAGATCCACAGTTCCCGCAAAGCTACCATCCCGTCAGTTTCTTGCCTTCTTTACCTAAGATCTACGAGGCGGTCATTCTTAGCGGGCTAAGAGATGTACCAGTTGCTTCAGAACGGATTCCGGACGAGTAGTCTGGATTTCTAGCTGCTCCGGCTGTCCGAGTTTGTGAGGAACTCGCTCGAGCGCAGAGGGACTGTTGAGGCGGTGTTTCTTGACATCACTCGCGCATTCGATACCATCTGGCACCACGGTCTACTGTTAAAGATGAGGAGAATTGGCATTGATGGGAATTTGGTTTCTTTGGTCGACTGTTACCTTCGCGGGAAAACCTTTTCGGTGATGTGCGATGGGGCGGTTTCTGCTCGATTCGGGCTGGAGTACCTCGGCGATCTTTGTTGGCCTTTGAACTCTTCATAATTTACACCAGTGACGTTCTGTACCATCCCAAGGTCGAACTCTCTGTTTATGCAGATGATACGGCCATATATTCGGCCTACAGAAATGAAGAACTCCTTGTTAGACACTTACAAACAGCTTTGGAAGAGCTGCTGGAATGGATGTCCCACTGGAGACTTCGAGTAGATAGCGACCAAAGTGTGGCGATCAGATTCACTAAATGAAGGAGACTGACACTAGATAATCTTGAGACTGCCGGAAGTACCTCGGTCCGACTGTGGATCAGCGCTTTACGTGGAGATTATACGTTGAAACAGTCAAAAACCAATATCTCAGTATTCAAAACATGATAATTGGATTATTTTGTAGCAGCAGCCCTCTGGATCTTCATCGAAGCTGTTGCTATATAAAATTTGTCTCAGACCAATTGTGACTTATGGTGCTCTCACCTGGGTGACAGCCGTAGTGATAAACGTTCATAAGCTAGGAGTCCCCCAAAACGTTTAGATTGATAGCTCAAGCCTCATGATTTGTTAAGAAGGAAGGTTTGCAACGGGACCCACAAATGGCATGTATCAAACAACATCTCCATGAATTGTCCAAAAATACTCTAGGAAGACTTAGAATCTCATGGAATTCACTGGCGATCCAAGCTATAGTGGAACTCACTCCGATACAAGATCATCCGTTTATCGGATAGATTTGATGTCTAGTTGATGGTTTCTCCGCTATATTTTTCCACCTTGAGAGAAGTATCAATTTCCAAACTCCCAGCAAAGAGATAGAAAAATTGCATACCAGAGGTAAAAAAGCTTAGAGGTCTTGGCCTAGCTCTAGTGGGTATGAGGGGATATTCACAGCAAGATTTGACTATATAAATTGCACAAAATATTGCTCTGTTTATAATGGTAAAGTAGGAATCTGTTATTAGTGTTATTGTAATGTTTCTAATAGGTAAGAAGTCACAACACCTCATCGATGGAACGTGAGATATAACATTAAAACAACTGGATCCAATTTACTTTTAATCATTTCAAAAGAATCATATCCATAATTTGTGAAAGGAAATCAAAGATCCGTATGAATATGGAAATAAATTTCTGGTACATATTTTTATCCAGACTCCTTCATATTCTACAATCTTCATTTTATTTCGCCAAAATGACATTATTACACCTATTTTATTTCTATCTAGGCGATCTGTTGCTATTACCCGACTAATTTTCATTTCGAATCGTACTAAAATTATATATAAGTATATTCACCGTTATAATATTTCGAAAAACTCCAACTAAAAACGTTAAACAATAATGAAATAAACGAAATGCATTTTGAAATTAATCCATGTTACTCCTAATGGGAATACTGACAACGCGAAACCGATAATTTACAATCGGCGATAATTATTTAAACAAATACCGACGTTTCCGCGAGTGAAATTTGAAACATTTGTTAATTTACAGGGCAGTTAATATTTGGATTTACATTAAATAGCCATGGGCATTCTGGAATTGCGAAAAAACGCATCCGCCGGCTGTTGAATTTATGATGTGCGATATTTTTCCGTATACTAAAAAAGCAGCTCGTGCAGAAGTAACAATTGTCGATAATGGTAGGCTAACAGTGATGCGTTTTATAACGGTTGATATGTGGTAAAATTATAAAATTAAATTAGTTTATTTTATTTTTGGGGAATAATATTTTGATTACGAATATCAGATGTTCAAAATCGTGTGCTAGTATATAATTTGACAGTTTTAACAGTTGAATTACTTTTAGTTCCATATTATTACAAGACGAAGCAGTGTTCCCTGTATATTTCCCTAGTTTGATCTTTTTTCTTCGTCTTACACATGGGGACAAGAAGTATTTTCGTTGAAAAAAAGAAAAGGAGCCCAGCAAGCAACAGTTAAAGTTACACACCAATTTTACTATCAGCTATTCATATGCAGTTATGAATTTATCATGGTAACCACTTTCAATGCAAAATTTTAACATTTAAAGTGGTAGTTTTATTAATTCAGATAGAAATTTGGGCCTCTTAATAATAAAAACAAATGGAGACGGTATAAATAATTTTTCGACAAGAAGTAATTTTAAAAATTCATGTTTCAAGTAAATATGAAACTATTTATATAAAAACATCAATAAATAAATCCATTTCGACATTTAATGTCATAATTGTAATCGACGGAGCAAAATCCGAAGAGGGAGCTAGAAATACTTGGTTTTAAATCGGGGGCTGTTACGAGTCCAAGAATATCGAGTGCAGACACCGAAGAGCTGCTATTCTGCGAAAAACAACAGTGTCCAGGTACCGAAATTTAAATTATTTTCTAAATCATAAAATCAGGAAAATTCAATTTAATTAATTTATTATCAAAATTTAAAATTGAAAAAAAAATTATCAATTGAATTAAATTTTAGAACAGAGATCTAATTAAAAGAAGAAGTAATTTAAAAAATTGCCTGCAGCTAGACAATGGTTGGATATAAATCCATCAAAATATTTTACTTTCAGTAGCATCCCAAAACATGCGCTAAAATTTGCGCCACACTTTTTGAAACACCCTATATATCAAAACATCGCATACCATCTACGGCAAATGAAATAATAAAGTGTCAGGTCAATTGCATTGTCGAAAACGTAAGAACTTCAATTGCATTGTCGAAAACGTAAGAATTGTCTTCACTTTTTTTAACTACCCCACCCCAGTATTACGAAAGCAAAGCACCTAATTATTAAAATATCTTCATCTAAGTAAAATTTATCGAATTACGACTGTACAAGTTGTGAACACGTTGACCATTCGATGTTTTTTGTTCCTCCTACGTGTCATGAAATATCTAAAATCATTTATAGTTTTAGAAATAGCAAGTCTACGGGCGTTTATGAAATTCTTGTAATAAGATACGGTAAGTGATTTAGCCACAGCAAATTTTTAAAGCTGACTCGAGTCACTTGAAGAAATGAATTGAGCAGAGGAAATTTTTTATAACCTACGGAGAGGATTATCTCAACAACAACGTCTCGTCGAGTTGGTTTCTGTATTTGATAATGAAGCACCACATCAGCCGACAATTTCTCGCTGGTACTGCGAAATCCAACATGTACCCACCAGTCTCAACGACAATCTTAGGACGGGACAACCAAAGACAGCAGTCGCCGAAGACATCGCCGCTGTGCACTAACTGATCAAGAAAGACCGACATGTGACATATTGCGAGATTGAGACATGCTTAGGCATTTCAAAGATCTCCATCCAAAAATTCTGCATGATGAATTGGTTTTGAGAAAGCTTTCTGTTAGATCCTACATCCTTTAACTGAAAAACAAAAGACGACTCGCGTTTATAGGTGTCGAAAAACTTTGAGTTGGTTCAACAACGGAAGTTCAAAAATGTTTATAGTATCTTGAGTGGTGATGAACCATGGCTTTATTCCTATGAACCCGAAACCAAACGTCACTCCGCTGCGTGGATATTTCAAGATGAGGAGAAGCCAACAAAAGTTATCCGTTCCCGATGTGTGTCGAAGAAAATAGCCGCAACTTTTGTCTCAATTTCGGGTCATGTTGCTATAATTCCTTTCGAAGATCGCAGAACGCTTAATACCGATTGGTATACAACCGGTTATTTAGTAGAATTGATTGCCGTGCTCCGAAAAACCTCAATAATGCGAATTCACATTGATCTAAGAAGACGATTGAGTTTTTAGGGCAGTAAAAAATCGAGTTATTGCAGTCCTGACCTAAATCCCAACGATTTATTTACGTATCCTAGAGTCCAGTCGCCGAAAGAAGCATTCGTTGCCTTTAAAATGACAATTTTGATTGTTCCAACTTATGACTGTCATAACTGCTTTAATAATTGGTTTGAGACAATGAAATAGTGTATTAATCTTTGTGGAGATCTACTGTTTCTTGTTGTGGCTGTGTACAAAAAACTAAAATGATAGCCCTCGTATTTTTAAAATTTGATCGCCATGAATTTTATACTTCATTGTAGAATCGCCCTTCAAGTATGTACAACATCAATTGATCTTAAGAAATGACCTAAACTGAAGTAAATTACATGCTCATCCGGCCCTTCTTCTACTATTAGCTTCCCAGCTATTTCTTGAGCTTAGTTCCATGCACTATTCCTTTGCTCTAACAGTTTTGCCACTTCTCCAATTTTCTTGATGTCCATCCTTCATACGAACTGGCGATCCAAATTGTTCAGTTGAGTTTCCTCAATTTTTTCTGTGCCTGATCTCACTCAAGGACTTCCCTTGGTTTCTTCATTCTTTGTCTTATCTGATCTTGAGGCACCCTCTTTATTTTCCGTAGAACTCACATCTCAGTTGCTGTTGATTTTGATCGTAACCACTTTGTTAGTACCAGCGATCCAGCTACATTAATTAACGATGGGAGAAACACTGTGTCATAGATCTTAATTTTAGTGTGAATTGTCCTTATTCTATTATCGATGTCTTATTCGATATTCACCTTACTATTTGCAATTGACCTCAAGTATTTAATATATATATATGATTATAATTATATATATACGAGACCGTGTTTTTAAAGTAGGTACCGTTTTGAAATTCTGCTACCGTGAGCGCTGCGTCGGCTTTCTACGCTTGCGCGCTGTGTGCCTACATCTGTTGACAAGCCACAGACGCCATTACAAAAAGATTTGACCGTGTTTACGTTTGTTTGTCACTATTTAAAATGTCTCCGCCAATCGAGAATCCCGCCGACTGTGAAATACGCGCTGTGATTCGATTTCTTAGTGTTAAAGGCATTAAATCGGCCGACATTCATCGTCAGATCTGTGAAGTGTACGGAGAAAACATTATGAGTGATGGAATGGTACGGAAATGGGTGAGAGCTTTTAAAGATAGCCGCACGAATGTCCATGAGGAGGAACGAAGTGGGTGACCTTCTGTTATTACTGAAGATTTGGTTCAGAAAGTTGACGAAAAAGTGAAAGAAAACAGATGCGATAACGATTTCATCATTATCTGATGAGTTTCCTCAAGTTTCCAGAAGTGTTCTCTATGAAGTTGTGACCAGTGGTTGTTAAATCAGGCGGCAGACTTCTATGACGATGGAATTGTAAAGCTGATTGTACGATATGATAAATGCTTCAATGTTGGTGGAAATTATGTAGAAAAGTAGAGTAAGGTATAGGCTTTCATGTAAAAATAAAATAGTTAAGAAAAGTTTACTTGTTTTTGTTTTATTTGAAATATTTATTATGTTCTTTCTCCTTTGGTACCACTTAAATCATCTGTATGCAAATTAATTTAAGCAATTAATTGATATTCAACAAAAATGACAAAACTTTTAAAAAAATTTTAGCAATAAACAAATTACTTATGTGTATATGTACTCATTTTTGTTATTTTCACCTTGCAGTAATTGACATAGTAATAAAACCAATAATGTGCAAATATTTTAAGCACACTACATAAATTTTGTAGGTACCTATCTATGTGCTACATATTTTCCCTATTTGCATTTATGTAAAATATAAATTTTCCGTATTCATATGGTTACTTGTTTCACGGTAATACTCATGTACATTTTATTTTATACTTAGTAACAACACGACATACGTCCACTAGTGTTTACTCCAGTTTCAATACATTTTATATTCGCCCGCTATATGGATATCCAACCAATTACCTCGAACATATTCATTAAAATTGACATGAAGGTCGCAATTTATTAATAGCAGCAACGTATTCCCTCAGTATATTGACACACAATCACTCCGTAAAAATATTTGGTGCGGTATTTCTATACGGTAATAGTATTTGGTGTTATAAATAGTCGCTCTTTCCCATTTTAACAGCAACTAATACGTTGAAATGTCACATGCCACGGCAACATGTTAAAATCTGTAACAAAAGCGATAAAACCCAATTTCAGAAGGTCGAACGTTAACGTTATTTGCTCTGTATGATTTAGACTTAGATTCCCTTCTATATTATAATGGACAATCTGAGAAGAGAACAAAGAAGAAGAAACATAGATTAAGAAATACAATTCGGCTTACAAATGATGCTAAACATAAAACAAAGGAGCTGAGAAATAAGAAATTTAATCAACAACATGTGAACCATGTCAGGAACTATTTGTTAATTCCTGCTTCGGTCGAGGACGTTTGTTCTTCAATTAGGGATTCGTTTGTTGATCAGGACGGGCAACCGCTGGATGGGACTAGTATTAATTATCTTTCGGCCAGAATCAAAATGCTAAAAAATGGAAAAGCCTCGGGTCATGACCAAATTTTCAATCGTGCGCTGAGGGATCTTTCAAGCACTGCAGTCCAAGTGCTAATCGACACCATCAATGTTACTCTGCGTTTACAACATTTTCCGAGTGCCTGGAAGCATGCCGTCATGGTTGCGATCCCAAAGCCCGGCAAAGATGCCCTCTTTCCACAGAATTACTGACCCATCAGTCTCCTTTCCGTAGTCTCCAAGCTAGCTGAATCAGTGATCCTAACTAGACTTGGAGACGAAATCTCAATTCTCAATCCACTGCCAGATGAGCAATTGGGTTTCAGTCAGGTCTTTGTATCGACTTTCCGTTGCTCCGGTTGTCGGAAGCAATTAGAGACGAAAGCAATTAGACGACATGCTGATGGCATTCGACACTATATGCCATGACGGCATCGTTTATAAGATGCATACGATCGGCTTTAGCAAGGCAATTACCCGTTTAATTTTGTCGTACTTGGACAACAGATATTTCGAAGTAAGAATTGGTAAAATAACATCTTCTATACAGCCGATTGGTTCTGGTGTCCCACAGGGATCCCTACTGGTCCTATGCTGCTTCTCATATATACCTCGACATCTCGAAGATGAGGCTCATCGTTTGTTAAATAGGATGGTTAATAAACAAAACTATCGAATTTTATAGGAAGAAAACTCTCGAATTATTCGTGAACCGTCACTTTACACGTAAAAATGTACAGTTCATGGCCTGGAGGAATAATCGGCCCATTCTTCTTTGAGGACAATCACAGGAATACTGTTACGGTAAATGCACGGAGAAAAAAAAGTTCTTGAATCAAATTAATTAAATGAAGTCATGGGTATCTGAGAGTTGGTACCTAAAGCGCTGTTGTAACTATGTATTAATGGATGTGATTGTCGTGTACCAGCACTTACTTATCACATGTTTGTAGAGTTTTTAGAGTAACTAATAATAAGCACAGGAAACTGTTCATTTTACAATTTCCTGGGAAGCCTCAGTAATCTCGAAGAAACTTGTAAGATTTAAGGCTCACCGTTTTTGTTTGCGACCACGTAAATCTTTAAGAAGGCCTTGATACCACTTTAACGTAATGGAGGAAGTTAATGGCATTTTAGGGAGCTGGGCTTTATTTCCAACAACAAAAGCACCACGCCACTGCAAAATGGGGATTAATTTTCTTTATGTACTTTTGTTAGTTTATCCACAATGTTAATAAAGTTTTTCAAACGATTGTGTATTTTTAACACATTGTTACCTCATGTGCTCATAAATGGATACTTTCTTCTCTAAAAAGAAGAAAGCATCTATTGTACTAACCATTTCAGTTGAGTAATAATACCAATATAATAATATATTTTTCTAAGTAACAGCATACTTCAAACCACAGAAGTATTTTGTTAAGCAAATACATATTTCTTTAACCTTCTAATGGCGAACGTTCCCAAAATGAGAACATACTAAAAATAGATGTTATATTGAATTAAATAATGTAATTAATTCAATAAAAATTAGATTTCTCAGTATGTTCCCATGTTAGGAACGTTCACCATTAAAAGGTGAAGTCAAATAAATGGTAAAAAAAATTTACTTGTTTCAAACTGACGAAGTTCTTTAAAAGGGAGATGTTTTGTTGAATCAAAAATATTACGTATATTAAATCAAACAGATATATTTTTAAATCAATCTTGATGTTATTTGTTTCAAATCATATGTTTGAATCAAATAATGATCAAAAAAAAATTTGTTTAAATTAAAAATATATATATCTTTGCAGCCATTTAAAGTTACGATAATACGATATTAACAGATTTTTTTTATGGCCTCAATGGAATTGACATCGTTGTTTATTTCCAACAAGTTGGTGCTACATGCCACGCAACACGAAAAAACATCGCATTATTACGTACAAGATTCTCTGGACGTGAAATCTCACGGCATGGTGATCTGAATTGACCGCCAAAATCTTGCAACCTGACATCTTTGTCATTTTTAAGAAGCCCTTTAGTTATTCTGCATAATTAGGCAATAATTCTATGTATAATTCCACGATCAATTTTGCTTGAACGAAACCTTTCAGCATTCCTCTTCGCAAATGTAATTTAATCTATTGATCGAGGAACAAAATGACCTAATTATTAATACATAAGCTTTGAACGTTCGCCGGTTTCATTTGGTCGTAAATAAACGACGCGTATAACATATAAAAGAAAGGAGAGGAAAAGAGGAGAAGCGAGAAAAAAGAAAACGATGATCTCGAAACAGTGAAGCGTCCGTATTCCGTATTGTTAGAATATCCACGGAAAGAAAGAAACAAAGACGGCGGGAGAAACAGAGACGTGAAAAGCCAGCAGTAATGAAAAACAACCCCCTTAAAAGATCTGCGTGCACGTGCTGGGGTTCCGTCGGAGCCTGATGATAGTGAGGGACTCAAAACTAACTTCCAACACACGTCGTCGTCCCGCGCGCTGCTGCGGTGGCTGAACGGAAACCAATATTGATACCGATAAACTTTCGGGCACGGTATTGTAACCGGTACGGACGTCTAAACTGCATTCCGTTTAAGCTCCAAAGCTATTGCCGCCACAGTATGCCTGTGTACCCATTGGATCTGTCGCAGTCCTACTCGTATACACCGTAGCAAAGCTCTCTCGCAACTCGCAAGGAACACACGATATCGCCATCATCCTCTCACACCATTCTGTAATATAGGTTGCGTTGATATATATCTCGTTTCGCCCTCTCCTTCTAGCCCATTTTGTCGGGACTTGATTCCACAGTGCGCCACATATAGAAGTGTCCACACTTAACTACCAAGTGATTTAAATACACCACTCCGAGTGGTATACTTTTTCTGTCTATGGCAATCCATCTCTTTTCGGCTTCATCTCTTAATACCCTTCCATCTCTTTTGTCTACGCTTTTATGCCCGGGATTACGAGTAAATGTATTCATAATTGGAAATTATTAATCAGGCATGTCGGAATGAAATGTTTTAATTTTCACAAAAGTTTTTGTAGCTCCTAGATTTAGTGAATATTTGTATATTTAAGTATTTTATCGTTACATTTCATCGAGTTAATATTTTAATCATAAACATTTGACCAGAAAAAAGCAATAAACCTTTTTCAAGTAATAATTTATATGTACAGTAATGTAAATTTATAAATGTGGTAAATTGTTTTTTGAATTAAAGGATAAATCACGGTCGTAGATCTGGGAGTACCATCTAAACACTCTTTGGGCAGTTTAAAATTTGTAACATTATGAATTGCAATGCTTTCCAAAAATTTGAATTAATGGAATAAAATCACTAACCATGAAATTTGACGTTTACGCGCCCTCTCTGCAGCAACGCGTCACGTAATAAAACCCGGCGTTCGTTTGAATGACCAAGCTTGAATTAATCTTGTACTTGAAATACCATTCTACATTTTAACACTTGAATTTGCTTTTAAAATTCATCACTAGAGCAACGCAAACTGCGCTGAAAGCCAGTGGCTGACGCATAAATGTTTACACAAACTAAACACGGCCGGGACAATTCGGTATAAGCGTCAGTATAACTGTGACTCGAAAGCCGATCTGTTGTGTATGCATCTACGCTGTCGTATACTATATCGTAGTTCTACGTTTGTTTTGAAAATGTTTCTTACGTCGCGAAAACGACCAAAGTTGGACACAATAAGATAATTTATTGCAAAAATGCCTGATTTAAAGTGTGATGGCGCTAAAATTCAATGTGTAGTGTGTAAAATAGATTTAATGTGTTGGCCGAAAAGTGATTGGCTACGGCACGTAAATAGTGCAGGGCATGTTTAAAAAAAAATTCCACACGAGATTATGACAAATTTAAATTTAATTTATGTGTTTATTGCATGTAATTTACCATTTCATTTGCTAAGGAAGAAAGCATACGTCTCGTTTTGGAATGAATATTCGGACTTTAAGTTACCGAGAACATTACAGAGAGTTGTGCCGTCTGCTCGTGAGCATGTCGAGAAAAGAATTAAATCGGAGTTGCAAGATAAAAAACTGTGGTTTTGTGTGGACGAAACGACAGATCGTAAAAAACATTCTGTGGTTAATGTAATGGTACGCACAATGGAACCACATCGACCGTCACCCTGAATTTTACTAGCTTCCAGACGAATACAACAATGCACTGCCGAAGTAATTTCAATGTTGGTGTTAAATACATTGGAAAAGTTTGAACTTTCAACAAATCAACTGTTGGTGTTTATGAGTGTTGGTGCCGCAAACATGCTTGCTGTAGGTCGATCTCTTAAAAAACATTGTGCTAACTTGTTGCATATTACATATAAAGTTCATACTCTCAGTCTCGCAGCAGATAGTATCAGAAAATGTTATCCCGAGGTAGACGCTCTAATAGCACATACAAAAGCTGTATTTGTAAAATCCCCAAAACGTATTCGGGAATTTCATAGACTATGCCCCGGTATTCCTGAACCATCACAACCTATTCTTACTCGTTGGGGAACATGGTTAGAGGCTGCATTTTATTATCTTAAATATTTTGAGAATATAAAGAACGTGATTTTAGAATTCGACCCAAAGGAAGCTGCGGCTGTCAAGGTAAGCCGCTTGAAATTTCGGGATAGTCAAGTTAAAACAGATTTGGAAATTATTCAGAACAATTACGTGGGACTAGCGGTTACGATAGAAAAACTACAAAATTCTTCGGTGTCGTTAGAAGACGCAAGAAATGTTTGTGTTTTAGAAAGGTTTGGAAGTATTTTAGATAAAGACTCTGATTTTGGCACATTAAGACAAATTTGTGAAGGTGCGTCAACACAACCGTTAAGTTATTTGAAAGATTATTTTACTTACGCAAATATAACGTCACTAGATGTAGAACGTTCGTTTTCGGCATACAAAAACACTTTTTCTTCACGCCGCACTCACTTTGCCGAAACAACTTTGGAAACATATCTAATGTTACAAAATTAAATAGACATTATCCACTTTGTGATTTCATGGAGGACTCTTAAAACGGTAAGTGTTTGAGCACGTATCACATTTAATTTATTTTGTGTAAACTTTTATGCGTCCGCCACTGGCTTTCAGCGCAGTTGCGTTGCTCTATTCATCACTTACAAGGAAACACAGGTAAGTGCATCTCACCGATTTAAATGAGACTTTGTCGGTTTATAGACCGATCTAGTGTAAGAACAACGATAGGTATCTTAGCTCAGAAAGTATGAGAAATGTCAAATAAAGTTAAGACAAGATTTAAACTGTTTTACATGCTCTTAAAGATTTTATATACTTTTATTTATTATTATTTATATATTATATATATTATATTATTGTATATATTATATTATTTTATATACTACAAAAATATAGAAGCTACGTAGTTGTTTTCTTTGAAATTGTAAAAATATTTACTACTACCAAATTTTGCGCATCACTCGGACAATGTCCATTCCAATAACCAAATACCTTCAGCTCCAGCATTTAAGTATTTGTAAGTACATATCTGTAAACCAATCTTTAAAATCCTGAGATTGACGCGGATCAAAATTTCTAACTTTAAAGAGTTAAAAGATAAATCAAAATCATCCCTAGTTTTATTATATACTGAAATAAAAGTATATCTCCAGTGACAAATGCACATTTAAAAAAGTATCTTGTGTAAGAATACTTACTATTAATATTATTAACGGAAATTATGACTTTTCTTTCATAAATAACAAACCGAAATAGTTTCCCTTTTTAAAATTTTGAAAGATAATAAATATATAACATAAAATTATAACTAATGTCTTGTTTGTGATCTAGGTTTAGTATTTCTGTATAATCTTTCCGAAAACTTTTAAATTAAGGATGTTTTCTTTGCTTGATATACGACAATAGTATTTACATATGTTGAAACAATCAAGGCTTAAAGTCCATCAATAGGACAAAAATCAAATGAGATGAAATATTACCGTATTTCCTAAAATCTGTGCCGAGCTATTATCTCGACTACGTATACTAGACAACTGCGTTGAGCGAGCGTGTGTGCACTTGTCTAGGGGCACCGAGGAGCGGAGGGGACGTTCCTAGCACATGGGACAACATTTTTCGCTATATGTATGGGACTCGCGCCTATAAATAAATCCTTACCTATCCTAGTATATACTTATGTAAATTCTACATAGCTTCTATATTTTTGTAGTATACAAAAATTCTGAAATTTGCAAAAAATAAGGAGGTGGGGGGTTGTTTCCCTAAATAAATATTCGGTATAGAGAAAATATTCACGTCATCGTTAAGAGCATGTAATAGTATTTTTAATGGCGGACAGAAGCATATGACTAGCGAGCCGAAGGCGTGCCAGTCACCTTCTGGAGCCAGTAAAATCCGTTATCCTGCGTGTATTGCTGAATATTTTATTTGTCCCTCACTTGTAAATAACTATTTTCTAATTTTTTTTAAGTCAGATTTTATTTGACAGTTTTAGATTTAACTTTGGTCATTTCAAATTATAATAGTATAAAATATATGAGCACAGGTGTAAAATTTTACTGACTAGCCAGTAAAAATTTTTACAGGCTAGCCAGTTAAGAGACATTTTCAACAATGACTTGATAAATTGATGTTTACAAGTGAGGAACAAATAAAACGGTTTAAATCTTGTCCTAGCTTTTTTTATATCTCTCATAGTTTCTAAGCTATTGAGTCAAACAGTGAAGGGTAGTGTTGAAGTTTGGGTGCTTTACACCTCACGAACATGTCATTTCCGTTACGTGGTGTGTCAGGATTATCTGAAGTATACTGTAGAGTGATCACAGAAAATCAATACTCGTTAGCATGGCTTGGGTTGCCTTGTCTTACATTCCTTTTGTGATAACGAACTTTCACTTACTTGGGAAAAGTCAGGAACCATAGAAGCCTCAAAAAAAGCATTAAATGTATTATTATTATTACTAAATGTATCAATTGTTCGTTATGTAATTGAGAAGCTTTTGTGGAATTAAGTTGTGAGGTGCCACATACCATCCAGGCTTGAGTTGAGCTATGTGCATTGTGGAATTGAGAAATCTAAGCAACACAAGAAATCCTGAATTTGAATGATTAAGTGTCATACCCTTGTAATAAATGTGTATTGTGTGTTCGAATATTCTAGATAAGATTAGAGCGAAATTCAGAATAAACATTTCCAAAAGAGTAAGCAGGTTCCAAAGTTTTATCCATCATTAAAAGGAAATGCTTCATGTAGAATACAGTTTGAATGTTTCTTTCATAAAATAACATATACAGTGCTTAATAAAACAGGAAGCAAATGTATTAACCACTTTGAGGTAAAAATCACCTCCCATCTAGAATTCGTAAACAGAAATCAGATGTGCACCTAATAGATACATAATATTTATTCTCAAGTCACTATAGGATAAAAAACATAAAAAGAATATACGTAATTTTGTTTATACAATAACAATTCTCAAGACAACACCCATATCGTACGAAATTGACCAATTATCCTACGGGCATTATCATAATTGCTAGATTAATACCCAACACAGCCCAGCCAATATTTTGCAACATAATCTATGCACATTACAATATAATTAACAGCGGGCGATAAGGGAATCGCTTTAACGGTTCCATTTAAAACCTATGTGTCCGCTATACATATGTCTATACATATATACACAGCGGCTATATACCTATATACGGCAGGTTCAGACCTGAATGGGTTAATATCGGATAATACGCTGTTGTCGGTGTTATTGTGACACAATGAACACTCGGTTACGTAATGACAATAATGAAGCGAGACTATAACGAAAACTGCCCTATCGATTAAATTACACGCAGCGTCCTTCCGGAGGACAGTTTGATCTTCCGAAAATTCCGAAGCAGTGATCCTATCGGTCGCGAAATGAGATCGTTTGGTGATTTGTATTGCGCAATTCACGAAGACAAGTCGATGATTTATAGTTTGAATAAATAAATGTTAATAATTACATTTTTGGGTGAAGTTACATTTGCTTATATTTTATTATAATGGATCTTACTTAATTTGCTAATTGCCGAAAACTGATATTTTTGGGTCATCTGCGATTCTGTGTTTTTATATGATAAGAAAGTTTCAAACCTCAACATGAAGATGGCGCTACTCGTAAAATACATTCTGGTAATGTATTTCCGTGTATGTTGAAAGATACTTTTCAGCCATGGCACCGTGAGCTTCTATGTACCTCTCACAAACATCAAAACCTGAATTTTGATAAAATTTTTCAAAAATGTATCTTACAGTTTTGTGACAACAGTTTTTGTGAAAAAAAGGGAAATGTCCCGATAGGACTCACCCGTTCACTTATATAACATTTTATAAAAAAATCTACTTTGCATTTTTATTTATTTGTTAGCAGTTTTGTGCATATTTGAGTATGGTTTGATTATAATATGTTGTATTTCTTTAATTTCCTCCTACAAAGTAAGATTATGTACAAAATACAAAATATAAATTTCAGGGAATTTCTATTATCTTAATTGGCTTGTGTATAATGTTCAGTGATTCTCCTGTCACTAAAGCAGTTCTGCATACAGATATGATTCAATATTTATATCTCTTGTTAGTGGATTGGATTCTCGTAAGTGTTCATAAGTTATTATAAGTGTTTATTTGGACTTTCTGCCTCCGAAGACTAGCAGGATCCTCTTCCAAATAAACAGGGCCCCTGTAAATACTGTACAAGGAGGAAAACTCGGTACTTTTGTAATTTTTGCAAGTGTTGGTTGGGCATGGAACATATTACGGCATGTTGCCGTGAATGCGCAAAGAGAAATTAATGCACAATGATGGACTTCCTTTAGCCCTTTATTTTGTGTGGAGGCTACTTTAAATATTTCTATTTACGTTATTTTAGTAAAATAGTTTGTTTACTGTATACAAATAAATTTATTTTTATTTTTAATTGTTTACAATTTTGTCAATTAAGTTTTTCAATAAAGGTTAAAGTAACTTGTTTTTCCTTATTAAATCTAACAAAGTCCCTAATCTCATCTTTTTTTTTAATTTATTGGCTCATGTTTAGAGTAACCTAAGCTTGCGGACTCGCATAGGCGTCGGTATTACGGGTTAATATAAGAATACGAAAAATTCATAAATAAACTAAACCGGTAGAGAAGCAGGCATGTAGTGTCGACCTTGAATATAAATCATGTTAAACCGCGCTGAGAGAGATTTCGTTTTAGTACCGGTTGAGCTGTTGCAGAGATTAGTCGAACGGTCAAGGTTATGTACTTACGTGTCGCTTTCGAAAATATAGCTGGTGTACTGTGTGTTGTAGTATTATACCAAGTACATAATTAGTGTATCGTTTCATATAGAACTAATATTTACATACCTAAGAAGTAATAGATTTGCTACTAATGTACATAAGTATGTGTCACTTTTTCCCCATTTAAAATATGACGGTAGTGCAGTTTTTTGCTTAATATGCAATGTTCGTTTGGCTGCATTAGACAGAACTGATTGCCAGAGGCATGTCAATGGTATTAAGCATATGAGAAATGCAAGAACTGAAATACCTTATACACTATTCCTCATACATTTATTAATTATGTTTACCTCTTGTAATCTTCCGTTGTCGTTGGTGAGAAAAGCAGCTTTTAAAACGTTTTTGCGACAATACGTTCCAAAGTACCCATTACCCTCACAAACACAATTACAGAATCATTTGCCGCAAATGAAAGAGATGCTAGAAAATGTGTGTAAACGTGATTTGTGTTCCAAAAAAATATGGATTACCGTGGATGAGACGACCGATATAAAGAAAAACAGCATTGTGAATGTAATAGCTCGCGTTTTATCTAGCGAGAACACAGCATCTCGATATTTGTTAGCTTGCAAACGTGTTCAACAATGTACCGCGGAAAATATTCAAAAAGTGATAATGAACGCTTTGAAAAAATTTAAAATTGCCCAAGATCAAGTTGTGATGATTGTGACAGATAGTGCAGCAACGATGTTAAGTGTTGGCGATCCTTAAAACATATATTTCCTAACTTAATACATATAACCTGCGTGCTGCATGCTTCGCATTTAGTTGGTGAAGTTGTTCGACAACATTACGGAAACGTTGGTCGGATGACTGGAAGTACTAAAGCAGTGTTTCGTAAATCTCCTAAATGTTTAAAAGAATTTCGTAAAGTTTGTCCAGGTATTCCAGAACCTCCTGAACCAATTTTAACGCGATGGGGTACTTGGCTAACAGCAGCTTCTTACTATTTGATCCATTTTCAACAAATTCAATCAGTTATAATGCGATTTAATCGGAATGAATCCAAAGCAATTAGAGAAAGTCAAAGAAAATTTCAAATTCCTCAACTTTTAGAAGATTTAACAACAATATGTACCAATTATCAGTATTACTAGATGCCATCAGAAAACTACAATGTACTGAATTTTCATTGCAGGAATCATTAGACATAGTGGAGAGTGTAAAAAATAAATTACACACATTGAATGATACGCCAGGATTATGCGCTAGTCAAAAGTTCGCAGATGTTTTAAGGAAAAATCCCGATTTTAATACTTTAGAGGCCGTTTATAATAAGTGTAAGAATAGTGAACTTTTAAGTGATTTTGAAAAACAGTTTCTACATGCAAATGTAACTTCTTTAGATGTGGAGAGATCGTTTTCTATGTATAAGAATATTTTTTCTTGTCGACGCACAAAGTTTAAAGAAGTAACTGTGGAAACATATGCCTCTAATTTGTTGAATAATTAGCAAGTAAGTTTATTTATGAATTTTTCGTATTCTTATATTAACCCGTAATACCGACGCCTATGCGACTCCGCAAGTTTTGGTTACTCTACTCATGTTGAAACAAACAAACCATAGTTTATGCTAAACCGAAAAACAGTTAAAGTAAGTCATCCGTTCGCTTGTGTTACTTTGAAACCACCCCACAGTGGGCCAGAAAATTCGAAAAGCGGCCAAAAATCTGAAAATGGGCTAAAGGACTTTAGAATCCTCGACTTTATATAGAAAAAACAATTTAAAAGATTAAATTACCCGGTCACTTTTTGCGGTGGTTAAGGTTATTAAATAAATTTACTAGACTTTTTGATCATTTTGCAATAAACTATTTATAAACAAAGAAGTTTCTAACAAAACTAATTGAATCCCAATAAAATACGTAACCTATTACTAAATACAGTAATCAATATTAAGATTAATACTAAAAGTCTATGTCACTAACGTCTTCATCTTCCTCGTGGGATGAAGAAATTACACTGCTTCGCGTCCCAGGCTGTTGAACTCTAAGAGATTCTGATTCCGTTGGTTCTATCGAGAGTGCCTCTAATAACGAAATAACTTCAGGAGATATATTCGAATATTTTCGTGGTGGGCACTGCCGCAAAGATGAAATTACTGGATCGGAATTTATAAGGGGTGTGTTTAGCAAATCTTGGTTTAATGTTGTACGGGATATTTTTCGATTGTGTTTCTCTCTAAAACTTTTGAGATCCTTATTTCTTGATTCTTGGACCTCTTCTGACAATTGACCGATAGGTAGAATAGCTTCTTTGATTATTATGGCTCCATGAGTAATATTTTATGTACGCTAGCGGGCAAATGTAAATATCTTGAAATATTTCCTGGCTTTTCTTGATTACTGCAGCTTCTGTCGGATTGAATTTTAAAACTACCTTCTTTACTTGATCAAAATATTTGTTGTAGTAAAACGCAGCCTGCAACCATGTTCCCCAACGTGTAACAATCGACTGTGGTGGTTCAGGTAAATCAGGACACAGTTTGTGAAATAGTCGGGTACGTTTCGGGGACTTTAGAAACACCGCCTTTATACTAGCAATCAATGCATTTACT
Organism: Dynastes maya; assembly: GCA_029619315.2. Taxonomy (NCBI): domain Eukaryota; kingdom Metazoa; phylum Arthropoda; class Insecta; order Coleoptera; family Scarabaeidae; genus Dynastes; species Dynastes maya. The sequence goes on along the minus strand of JAROYE020000002.1, from coordinate 12,892,150 downwards.
AATGGAAAACATGTAGGAATTGTTTGTGCCGCAAGATTTAGAGTATGGATTTTACACGTTACATGTAAGAAGTTACCACTTTGTTCTTTAAGAGATCGGCCCAAGGAACGCATGTTTGCGGCACCATCACTCATAAACACCAAAATTTGCTTAGTTGAAACTTCAAATTTGTTCAATGAGTTCAACACCACCAATTTATAACTTTTTTGGAAGCAAGTAAGAAGGAGGATGACGGTCGATGTGGTTCCATTATACGTACGATTACATTAACCACAGAATCTTTTTGACGATTTGTTGTTTCGGCCACACACAACCACAGTTTTTAATCTTTCAATTCCGTTTTCATTCTTTTTTCTATATGTTCACGAACAAATGGCACTACATTTCGTATCGATGTCCGACTAGGTAATTTACAGTCCGCATATTTATTCCAGAAGGAGACAAATGCTTCTTTGTCTAGTAAACGAAACGATAGATTACATAATATAAGAGTAACACATAAACCAAATGTGAATTTTTCTTGGTCTCGTATGTCACTTTTTGCAGAAGAATGCTGTTTGCTTTCGATGTAACGTTGACAATGGCGTCTGGGCCAACACATTAAAGGGATTTTACAAACTAGACATTGAATTTCAGCGCCATCAAAAATTAAGTCCGGCATGTCTACTATAAAGTTTTTAACTGTGTCTGCCATTGGTCGTTTTCGCGACGTACCTAACTGCGACATTTTTAAAACAAACATAAGCGTACAATTACGAAATAAGTTACGACAGCCTACATATACACAGGACTACTCGCATACAGCATCGATTTAGTACTGACGCTGTGAACGCGTGAAATAAATAATCGCCGACTCCGCACCACATATCTACTACACTGACTGTTACCGCTGTTTGCCCAAATAATTTTTGGCCGCTTTTCAAGTTTTCTGGCCCTCTGTGCACCCGTCTGCTGGATGCTTAATGTCAAACAACAATTCTTATTCCCTCCTTTCTTTTATATTAAATGTAATAACAAAAACGATAAATAAAGACTATTACGACGATCATCCTGTCACTTCTGGCTATGAACATCGATAAATTATCCAACGCACCTAAAAGGAGTAGCTTTCAATTATGTATTAGTGGGTAACATCCCGAGCGTCGCATATATCGAAACGACGTAAATCATATTTAATTTCAATAAACATCAATTCGCCGCCGGAGCTGAGCGTATATGTCGCGCGTTATCGATTCCGAAAGGTCTTTCGCACAACACTACTGTATCCATTATGACGCCCTCTCGTACGTAATAAACATATTACGTCTATCCTCTCTTGACTCGCTCTCGTAACGCTGACAAACGAACGCAAAGCGTTTGCGAAATTTATGTATGTAGATATGCATACATAAATTTCTAAGCTTCCACTATCCGTTTTTTTTACTTTGTGTTGCTTTATCAGGGCTTATTTGTTCAATGCTTCAACTTGCTCCTATTTTCAAACACAGATAAAATTGTTGGCCTCAGCGCTAGCTTTCAATGAGAGCCCAGAGTATAATAAACATTGAAATCCCCCTGTAACCACAACACCTTGAAGGTTTTCTATTATTCTGGTTTTTAGTCTTTAGTGCGGCGTGGAATCATTCATTGTGCCGCAAAATATAAAAACAGAAGAGATGAGAAACTGTAGAGATGTTGTTAAGATTAGGTCTATTTGATTGAAAAATGTTTATATGGTACAAGGGATTACGTTAATTAATTTAATTTGATGTCAGAGATAGTCAATCCGGGCTAATATGATGCATTAGAAAAGAATGTTATTTGCGTATTGCCAAAAACTACAAAGAAATCATATTTACTAGGAAATATATTATACTATTGCTGATCATGAAGGAATCACTCAAAAAAGTACACTGAAGGCATAAAAAAATTGAAAACTGAATTATTCTTTTTTTGCAGCCAAAAACTTTTCAGTGAGAGGTCTAAATTTTTGTTGTAACTGCGCTATTTATTAAACTAGACATTTTTTGAAAACTGTTCCATATTTGGGAAGAAATGATACAATCTAAGACACCCTAAAAGCCCAATAGTCTGAAAGTACAACAGAAGGGAACTCCAAAACAAAAGGACCTGCTAGTCCGATACGCTAATTGAAAATTGTTATAGGGGTGACATTAATCCCAGATTTTATAAACCTACGATTAACAACTGAGTTGTAGTTCACATTCCAACAAAGCAAAAAATTTTGCATTACGTGGGCCAAATAACTTACATTGAAGTTGATGAAGCAAAAGTCAAATTCAAAAGAATTAAAAAGAAATGTTGAAACAGTATAGGTTTTTGTTGGTAGAAGGCAGAAGATATTCCATCTGTAGGACAAGATGTGGTGGGAAAGCTTGCTGAGCCTGATCTTGGACGAAGGAAGGAATTGATATTCCATTTGTCTTTTAAGAATCAAGATCTTCAGTAATCGTGTTATAATGGATCTTATGTCGTTTAAAAATATTTTTTGATCAATAAATCTGACTTCAAATGAGCTAGCTTTTTATTTTAGGATATTGTTTTACAGCACCCGCGAGTAACTTAAACAGTCGTTTGTATCACTGTGATAGTTAAAGGTAAAATTTTGGAAAGATGCAGGTGACACAATAAGTCAAGGCTGTACCACTATAACCTCCGTGCACGTATCATGTTAGCCCGATCAGCGCGGGGCTAATTCGACACGGTTTCAGATTTTTTTCAAATTGTTACTACTAGATAATGTTTTTTGGCATCTATAAATGGATTCAGCAGTATATCGCAGTTTTTCGTAGTAAATTTGGTCCAGTAATTTATGAATTAAGATGGAATGTTTACATTTCTGTATCATATTAGCACCTATTGCGCCTACATTCTTTCTACTGTCGTTGTTGACGTGTTTCATACTGCATGTATATAATGAAACAAAACACAGAATTATTATTATTACTATTATTTTTTTCAAATTAATTCATTCCCTCCGTCAGTTCACCTTATCCCAGCATCCATGTCCAGCAAGCTGGGCAAGTATGCCCGGAAACCTCACGCGAGATAAGGCACAGATGCATCCCCGCAGGGCGTGAGTGCTTCTGTACCCCTCCCCTTCCTCTGTTAGTTTCAAGTGTTTCTCTTAGTCTTCGAGGTAGCCGTGTCATTTCAGAAGACGGAAGGCATGTAAACCTCCTTGCAGCTCGCGAAATACAGGAATCCGTGGTGTTACCTCAAGTGCGTTCTATGGTTGCTAGGATTTGCCCTCGAAGTGGTTCAGCTCTAAGGTATGGTATAGATGGAGTCACGAGCCTTTAGGACTCTGAGTGAGCCCAACATGACATATTTTTGCATAAGATGAACGATGGTCAACGATGGTCTCCTCTATGCCACCGCATACTTCAATTATTGGTGGAACAAAGTAAATCTTATATTCTGGATATGTCAGCCTCAATTGGAACACCAGTTCTTTATAACACTTCAGTTTAGGGCAAAAGCAATCATTTCTGTATATGTTTATGCAAAAGAAGTAAATTGTCTAAGAGAAATTGGATTTTGAATAGAACTATGATTCTACAATAAACGAGTTTTGGGTTTGGATATGACTTTGTCTGCTGCAGCATAATCTTGCTTTTCTCATAATTCAAAAATTGAATCACGCACTGAGCTAGTTGTACTGTTGGCATAGTATATAAATTAAACTAATTTTGAGTACCTACTACCTGTTCATTTTTACTGTATGTAGTTCGAGAAGTAGAATTTGGCATCAAAAGAGAAATATTTCAAACAATAGATGATTTGCTTGGTGAAGGGGGACCATGTCAAAAAACAATATCTTCCATTGAAACAGTTACAAAGTGCATGATCATTGTTCAGAACAGCATTAGTTGTCCTTGATAAGTCCAAAAGAATATCCAGAAAAGAATTCAGAAAAGCGTTCCATATTACATATCATTCTCGAACATCTGCTAAAGTAAATTTATTACAAAACAGCAACATTAAGAATTCAATCGAAAATTAAAATTAAGACATTCATTAGGCCAATGCCGATAAAAGTTCCGAACATAAAACGTGTGTATCTTAAAACGATGTCAATACGTTGAGTTTAATGCGGCGAAAAAACGAATTAATAAGCGACAAAATTCCGCTCGATAAAGCCTACTGCAAATAGACACCTCCTCCACCTTTAATACGAGTGAAATTAGCTGTGATACGGCCACGCACAAAACAACAACGGCATCACGCACATTGGCATTTAGATATACGGCAATAAAACGTTTTCCCAAAGTCTATACGTTCTGGGAGACGTAATTTATTACTAGATAAAACCTAACAAATTAATAGGGTTGAGCTAACTTCATTGGAAACAAGTTTTCTTCTCGCGCTGGCCTGGCGTTTGAAGCTGCTCCATGGAGCGTTACCGGCGCAGTTTTTTTTTTCTCTCGCACAGTTCGTATAGCTCGAGTCTGATAGGCGAAATCTATCTTTACAGTTGACGTTATGGCACGGAGCGCTTTTTCACCGCGCCTAGAATATTTATTTTATGTTGTCGGCAGCAATTGGACGTATGATATAAGAGAGTCGACAGAGTTGATGTATGTTGTTTTTTAAATAAGTGAATTATTTGCAGGAGAAATAAATATGTCTCTCTTTGTGCTTTTTTAAGCTTTTTTCTCCGGGAAAATTCATGGTGAGAATGTATAGAAAAATTGCGCTACCGAGTTGGGTTTGAGATACTCGAGAAAATAGAATGGCAGTCTTGTTTTTCAATGCATACTGCGCCTTGCTATGAGCTAAGATGATAATCCCATTATTTACGACTTATAATATCCATTTAAAAATTCTTTTGCCAAATTCATTATGCAATTGTTATAGGCACATTGTTAAGAAATTCTTCTATCTGGTTTATTAACCAATGATTATTATCATTCACTAAAAACTTTTAAAATATACTACTGCATATATTGTAATGTTAAACGCTGGTATAATCAATATAATCAGCACGAGGTTAGCGAGAGCGCGAGTTTCAACATATTGAATATGAAGCAACAACCAATTTCGGAAAATTAATCTAACATCAGATAAGGGCTTTGTGCGAGGATTGAACAGATTTCTAATTTGTTTCAAATTATCAAAGAAACAATAAGTTATACATTACAGATTTTAATGTTTACGGTTATCGGTAACAAGGCATACGTTGTTTGGATATCGGTGCTTCACAAAAGTCAGCATAAGGCCGCCCAATTGTGTAACATTGACGCATCCAACCTCGCAAAAGTCAGCTTATAAGTGTGACCCAATTGCGTATGGATGAATCTCCGTCAGCTCTTGCAAAATTCAGCTTTAAGATGCCGGCCAATTGCACCGTCCGGAAGGGTTCTTCCTGCCCAGCCTGAGGCTGCTGCAGTAAAGACCAAGCTATGACATTTTGCTCGGTTTATATACCCGTGACGTAGTACTTTTTGCTAATGACACATCGCGACCTTGTACGTGACGCGTACAAGCAAAACAGTTTACACATACCGTTGCACAAATTCCGTAATGACTATTATTTACATAATCTGTACACCAAAGCTCAACATAAAACACCAATATCCACAAAATACACTCTTGCTCAAAATAATCGGCTCTCGTATTGAAAAATTAATTAATAAAATAAGAGCTCACAAAGTAGTGCATGATTTATCGACTGATTACAAAAGGTAAAACATAATTTTACGTCCTTTTCCAGATCAAACAGTCTTTAAATCGGACGAACTTCGATCGTTCGTCACAACTTGCACTTTATTTCTGTACGTTTACATACTGTTACCTTCACAGTAGTCCCCTTGCGCACAAATACAGCGGTCCCCAGTGTTTTTGCTACTTCTAGAATGTATCGTCGAAGACCACTTCTCGATGGGTGTCAAGCACCTTCTGCGATTCACGCTGGATCTTCGCAATGATCTTAAAACGGCGATCTTTAAGCTGGATTTTCAACCGCGGAAAATGGGCGAAGTCCGCAAGAACCAAATCTAGAGTACGGCGTTGTATTTTTCCAGAAACTCACGCGTGAGAAGAGAACAGTGACGTGGTGCACTGTCGTCATGGAACAGCCAGTTTTTCGCACAGTTCTGGTAACTTTCATAGAATGTCCACCTTCAACCGCGTTAAAACCGGGAATAAAATTCGCTATTAACGGACAGCTGGGGATGAATTCTCGCTGCACAATGCCTCGAATGTCGAAAAAGACGCATGCACATGGTCAAACTGCAGACCTGCTTCACCTTTGTCGGTCGTGGAGATGATGGCCGCTTCCACTAAGAAGACGGTTGCTACGTTTCAGCGTAAGGCCGCCATTTTGTCACCACTGCCAGGATCCAGAGAGAACCACGGAAGTTACTTGACATGCTTCGAGAAGTGGAGTTCCACGATACATTCCAGAAGTGGCAAGAACGTTGGGAACAGTATATTGCTGCACAAGTGACTACTTTGGAGGCGACAGTGTGTAAACGTAGATAAATATCTTGTCAACAGAGCTAATCTTGAAACTTTCTAAAACCACCTCGTGTCTCCAGCTAACAATAATCCTGGCGAAATGAGAACGTAACTAATTTTCATCCTATGTTCCTTCGGTGTATAATTTTCAAAATTGAAGCAACCTTATCCACTCGACGAAAATAATTTATTTTGAGTAAAAATTAACGAACGCTATCGATAACAGACATGTGAAGAGGGACGTTAAGACAATTATGAACTTCAGCGCAAGCTGTGAAAGATAGACGTCTCCAGATGAGTTCTTATGAAAAGTAACTTTAGTTGCGAATAATTATTTTAAAGTTCCATCTTGATTAACCTAGGGATATTTGAAAGAACGCGGTGTTTCTATATGTGATGTGTTTAAACAAAGCGGACGTCATAAACGCCCGATTATAAGGTTAGTTTTCTTTAATTTATTAATCGTTTGTAACACTTCACTTTTTTCCGTATATTAATTATTACATTGCAGAAAAAGTATTGATACTTCACGGCAAATCTATGAAAAAAAATATATCTCATCGTCTAAAATTACAATTTATGGTATTTCAATACTTGCTCTTTCGGCGATAAGTCTCCTCGAATCGTACCTGTAACAGAGAAAGTGTTATGTAACTTATAACGGATATTGCTCTCGTAACTTTGTTCTCTCCTCTGGTGTCCCCTAGGGATCAAATCTGGGACCGTTACTGTTTGTGCTTTATATTAACGACTTGCTTTTGAAAATTGACCTTCACACCCTTGCTTATGCAGATGATATTAAAATCTTCTCGGAAATATCTTCCATTGATGACACGAGGAAACTGCAAAATGGTCTTGGTATGTCAGTAGAATGGTGTGAGCTTTTTAGGCTCAAGTTAAATGTTGATAAATGCTGTGTACTTACCTACTCGCGTTCTTGATCACCGTACTTATTGTCCTACCAAATCAGAGGTACCAATTTGTCACGTAACCTTGAGTTTAAGGATTTAGGTGTACACTTCGATACCACTCTCACATTTAAAGCTCACATTAACAATATCTGTTCTGAAGCCATGAAATCTCTTGGTTTTGTGATGCGTGTCTCTAAATACTTCAACAATCCTTCTTTATTAAAGTCGTTATACTTTGCCTTTGTACTCAGTAAACTGAAGTATGCCGCTCTAATTTGGTATCCCTTATATACTCGTGATCTTCTAAATCTAGATCGTATCCATCGGAAATTTTTAAAATTCCTGTCATTTAAGATTGATGAAAGTTACCCTGAGAGAGGTACTCCACTGGACTACTGGTAAGGCACGACATGTTGGCTTTGAATACAAAGAGGGATGGCACCTGCGAGAAATTTCTACAGAAATTGCTTAGAAATGACATAGATTGTCCATACATATTGGAAGGAATGAATTTTCTTGTGCCACGTTTGAATTCAAGATCTGATACTGGCTTCATTCTTCCATTCGCAAGAACTAACACAATGAGACGAGCGCCGACGCATACTTTGTCCAGGGCGGCTAATAAACGATGTGACTTATTTAAGTAAAACTTGTAAAAAATTAATACCTACGAAAACCAGTTTAGTGAAGGAATTACATTAAAGTCATTTGAATACCGCACAAAATTCAAATATTTTCACTGTACCAAAAAAATCGTCGCATAAATTAAAAATATCCTATAAGTATTTCCTGAATGCAGAATGCTGACAATGCTATTAGCTCACATTACAAGTAATAAGTATATTTATATGCATTTCTGACTATATACAAACCTGCAATATTCTCTAATTGCATTTCAGTTCAATATATTACAGCCGCATTTTTTTAATTGCATCAGAAATCTTTCGTATATATGCACGTATATAGTTCAGCGTAGCTTCAATTAAACCAACGTATCATTGACGTTAATCCCATGACGCGTAACTACAATACGCAACCCTAAATTGATATTCAGCGCACATGATCTATCTCAAAAACAACAACCTGTATGCCTGGTGTACTGGTCCGTGTATAGTCGAAGCGAAGACCCTTACACAAGTAATCTACAATTACGTACTTATCTACGACAGGCATATAAATATGTTACTCATGCGTTCGCGGGCAAAGAAACGAGTTTATCTCTTAAAAGAGAGGAATATTTTTTTCCGGTTTGATTGAAGTTACATGTTCTGCATCTGCATTACCATTACAATATCGCCGTCTTTGTTTGGAGCGCGTATCTTCGTTTTCTTGCTGGCAACCGCTTCTCGCTTCCACAAAAAGTCAGCTTTAAATCACACCAGTTTGTGTTGAACTTTTAAAGTTATATGTATATATATGTACGGATGTATTACACATATGTACATAAATATGCGTATATTTATCTTTCAGATGTTTCATGTTGGATCGGAACAAAGAATTTCTGTCATGATGTCATGCATTTTGTAAGAATTGAATACGGAACTCTTGTTATTGTTGTACTGGGTATCCTTAATGGAGAATCATGTAATACTAGTTTAATGTGTACATTGTATTGCATACATGTCTATATACTTGTGTTGAATGAGGAAATTCGGTTGGCAGTAATAGGTAGCAAAACGTATTCACCTTGCAATATTTAAATATTTGACAAATGAGTTTTATTAGGATGTATTTTTGTTTCATGCTAGAATATTAGCACCGATTTATATTAAATAAGTTGTAAAATTTGATATTCGCTTAATGTAATCATTCTGATAATATAATTGTGCATGCATTGAAAGATACTGTAACGTGTCAAATTCTGCTTTGTAAATGTTTTTCTAAATGTAAAATACGTTCTACATTTGACAATTTACCCAACTCCCCATCACTTAAATTCACATCAATATTACGCACAGGTAAGCCCGGCTCATATGTACCCGAAACGGAGATATGATTTCCATTGATTGTTATTTTCTGCGGATGTTTTTTACTACTGCGTTATGTAAATCCGCCGAAATCCATTTGAATTTTTATAAGCCGAGGTTTATTTATGCGGGGCTGCGGAAGATGCGCTCGCGGATGGCTCGAAATTCCCTTCGACGCGAAAGAGACGGAGAAAGTCCGGAGTTCGTTCGAGGGTCGAAACTTGACGTTTGAACGGCGACGCGGGGATAAAGTTCGTGAATCGTCTGCTTTGTTTTGGTTTGAAAGTTCTTTTTAAGTACTTTTACAATTAATTTAACAGACGTATATAAAGAAAGATACAATAAGTTCGGGAGTTTTAGTGAGGTATAAAAGTTAGTTCTTCAATTGGATTTATCGGGTGTATCCGAATGGAATAAGGTATTGGTTTAAAGAAAGTACTGTCGAAATAGTGGGACGAATTAAGATTTATACGGCGGTAGCTTAATTATACAGAAATTGCTTTGGTAGAAAATACAGACATAGGCCATTTATACTGCAATGTTTTAATAGTGATAAATTGTTGAAAAAAACATTTTCGTAAATTATTTATACGACTTGAAGGTTCCGAAGTGTTCTAAAACACTTTTTCGGCAATTTAGATGGATTTTAAGACCAACAAATGAGATTTTAAAGGAAATTAAAAAAAAATTGGAAACTAACCAGAATTTTACGACGATGTCAATATAAACACCATGTTTATATTACATTTGCTGAAAAACTGCCTATTCTTAACAACCAACCTTTACTTCTATCTTGATTTTATATTACAATTCGAGAAAATCAATTGGCGTCCCTCTTCTCCTTTATTTCAATCGCAATGGCGATTGTTTTATCCACAACAAATTTTGATAATTCCTTTCCAAATACGAGGACGTATTGAAAACTAATGCCTCCATAGCTATAACTTTATTAGTAATAGATATATTGTTTACATATAAGTGTGAAATGATAATATAAACTGTCCTTTGCCCACTTTTCCACATAATCACCATTGACAGCAAGACATTTACACCAACGTACTACGAGTTGCGCAAATCCGTCACGGAAAAAGTCTGAAGTCTTCGCACGGCACCATTTCCGCACCTCCGTTATCACCTCTGCATCCGAAGAGAAACGGTTGCCCTTGAGATATTCCTTAAGCTTCGGAAAGAGGAAAAAGTCATAAGGAGCAAGATCGGAGCTATAAGGTGGATGAGGTAAAACGTCACGAAACCCAAGCTTCTCCAGTGCTATACGCGTTCTCTGACTTGTGTGAGGTCAAGCGTTGTCATAATGCGGCATCATCAGCGCTCTTCCAAGCGGATTTTTCCGCTGTCCACATTGTGTTCGCCTATCAGTTTGTGCAACTAATCTCCAAAAACAGCACTGGAATATTTCCTGGCGAACGTAACGTGTGCAGCGGAAAAAAGAGCTCGGAACAACGCTGATGACGTCGGGTAGGCAGAAACATGTCTGTTGGTTAGTGCTTCTCTCTGCTCACATTGTTTTTGCCGGGAGTGATTCCATTAATACCATGAACTACATATATCAGCATCAAATCAGTTACATTTAAGTCTGATATTATGAAGCTATCTGATTCCATCAAGTGGGCTTACACATCGAGATCTAACACGGTTATTAAATTTTCTGTAGATTTAAACGCATATAATATTAAATAAACATTCGTTTCTATTTATTTTCTGCCCCAGGCCGAGGTAGTTTCAGATAAATTTCATTTCGTAAAAAAGGTGTGCATTCACTATAACGCTGCATACAAAGGAAAGTTAAGTGAAAAAATAACACCAGGACGGAACCAGCAAAGCATTGCTGTAAAAATCCGTTCTTAATAAGATCACATGTGAAAGTATAAGTAAATTAAAAAAAAGTTTCCGAAAGTGCTCCAATCTTCCGTAAATAGCTTACTTCTTGCAACAGTTAGCTAAATTCCAAAATCATAAATAAAACTTAATTTTTAAAGCAAAGATAAACCTATAAAAAAGCAATTTCAAATCATTATAACAATATGATACATCAACTACAACATAACACCCTACGAATTTCAATACAATCATCGTCTTATAATCAATCATTCTTCTACACAATTACATCTTCCTACTACACGGGCTTAAGAAATTTAAACAACAGTTTTTCCAAACACATTTTTATTGTCTTTAAATTACCGTACATTAAACTCAAAGCCTCACTAAATCACTTGCTTCCTCGAATTTAATAACTTCCTATAACCATAACTAAATGACGTGTTGATTCCAAGGTAACAATTATTACTTTAAATTTATAACAGCCTCAACGGAGTATATTACTCCTTCAACGAACATTATCGTTATAATTTACGGCTTTGTTTGCTCGTCCCAGGTTGCCATCGCTTTCATTATAATTTAACTAATTAGGTTGTAAGTATACGATACGTTTCCAGGGAGCTTTTGAGTTTAATTTCTGGGAATCAAATTAATGAATGCATTTTACAGAAAGTTCTTTTTTGCAATTAATCTTATAAAGTTCCTTTTTTGGACATTTTATTTAGTTGCTTAGTAAGCAAAATATACAGCTAAACTTTTTAAAAAGGTAATTGGAAAAACAAAATAGTAATGGTGTCGATAAGGCGTCTGCCACGTAACTAGATAGCCACAAAGTAATCCAGATAATGCGATTTTTATTAAAATTGTGATAGGTGTTTTAAAAAGGCAACAAATTGTATATATTTAATTTGCGTAATTGTAGTTAATTAATGAATTATATTACGGATACGTACGGATTACAGATGCATAAATTAAATGGATGATGTAATAAGAAATATAATAATAAATTGACATTAAAGTGAAGTGAAGGTAAAATAAACCATTGCTCTCGTAATTGTTGGTAGTTACTTAATACAAATGGTCAAATAATTAATTCTACGCTATTATATAATAACACATTTCTATTCCCAATCAATTTAATTTACCTTTGTTTTGTAACGTTCAACTAGATAAAATAAAATTTTCAAAAACCTTGGAATTTATTTTGCAATAACCTAATAATATGATGAATACCTAACCTACATTTGCATATGTATCTATGTGAACTAAATATTCAGCAAAACAATACAGAGTATCGGCACACTCCTCAGCGCACTAATTCGGAACAGCTGTTTCGAAGACTTGTTGGATCTTCATTCTCAACCGGGTTACCGAATAAATTTGAGCGAAAAACCAAAAATTTCCTTAATTCTACCATGCTTGTTTATCCTTACTTTCGAGGGAAATAGAGCAAGATAAACGATAAAGTTAATTCCTCCGTCTATACATTTAAAAAAACCTAAACCATTCAATATGTACATGACACGACGAGTCTTTTGTCAATTGTGGCACTTTAAACCAAATGTTCATTTTTACCCTAGTAAATCAAAAAGTAATGAAGAGGCGCGCTGTCTTTATTTAACAGGTTGCTTTCCTTCTTTATATAGATGCTCTCAAATGCATCCAATTCACGAGGCGAGACTACGCTCTTAACCAATTTCAGGTTTTCCAATTTAATATTGTGCCCGGTATCGTTTATGTGCTGCGCTACACTTGACGCTTTTGTTTGGCCATACCTATAGCATTTAATACGTTCATTGAATCTGGTACCTATCGCTCGTTTTGTCTGTCCAATGTAGGCTTTATCACAGTCACTACTTGCAATTTTATATATTCCCGAACTTTCTTTCATGTCCGGTTTACCTTTTGGATTGCCAAGATGGTTTTTGAGTGTATAACGTGAACTGAGACATACGTTCATATCTTGTCCCCTAAAAATTTTACTAATATCTTTCGATATTCTATGGAAATTTTCACAAATTTCTTGTCGCGGGTTTCTGCCGGGATCAGGGTCGTGGAATTTCTTACATAATGCCTATGTTGGACTTTCTTAAGGATGCGGTCGACATCTATAGAAGGGTAACCATTGTAAATAGCTACATTTTTTATGAATCTAAGCTCACAATTTGTACGTAGGTGAGTCTATACCTAAAACTATTGGTCTCATGGATTTTCGTGGTCTGTAGATTTTTGATAGATAATGAGCGTCTCCACTCACGCAATGAGGCCTTCAGTCGAGATTTTTGTATTGCGAATACAATGTTTCAGCGAAACTTCCTCAATTGGCAATATGTATATTTCAAAAACGAGTACTAAAGAGATTTCAACATACTGCTTTTGTTGACCATTTACCGGCTCACATAGACGGTAAAGTAATCATGTATGCTGACGACCTTGCTGTCAGTATTAAAGCAGACTCCGAAAATGAGCTTCAAGATAGAATCAAGAAAGTAATTTCACAATTTGAAAACTGGTGCAACTATAATCATTTGGTTCTGAATACTAGCAAAACCAATTTGGTCCCTTTCTGTACAAGATATAGATATTTAAAAATAGCTTCAAATGGCTTTATTATAGCTTCATGATTCATAGTAAAATTGCCAACTGTTACATTTTTCCTGGAATTTCAAGAAATACGCTCTTTGTTGTCGCCACCACCTGCGCTTTTAAGACAGTATTACCTCTCATATAGATAAAAGAAGTAAATAAATCAATATTATTTAATGAATTTAAGTGAATCTTACCGATTATTAACATATTATTCAATAATTCTGGAATGTATTTCCTAAATACATTCTTTGTATACAAAAATCTAAAATCCAAGGGGGCCCAAATACTTATGAGCGGTAGTGTATATTACTGTGATTATGTATCATGTTGTCCAATGTGATGATTGTTTATACTTTTATATGTATTTTTGTTTATATATACTATTTATATTTTTACTTTTTTTAACTTATCCAACGTCCTTTTGGATCCATGGATGAATAAAGAAAAAAAAATTGAATACAAAGAAGATAAAATTTATACATTTATAATAATAAAAATTTGAGAACTGGTGCAACTATAATCATTTGGTTCTGAATACTAGCAAAACCAATTTGGTCCCTTTCTGTACAAGATATTTAGAAAGATATTTAAAACCTTTGAAAATACATTATAACAAGAAATACAATCAGTTGTCTTAAGCTGGAACAGTCATGTCGAACAAATCAGCAAAACAATTGGTAAAAATATTTATTTACTTGTAAATTGGAGAAATACAGTAGGGAGAGAGAGAGCACTTCAAGTTTACTTCACACTTTTTCAATCTGTTTTAAATTATAAATTATAACGTTGTATTATGGAGTAGCGGTAATAACATTGACAGATTATTTATCTCGAAAAAGCACGCATTACGAGGAATTTTTGACCTCAGTCCTACAGAGAGTTGCAGGGATGTTTTCGCAAAATTTAGAATTATGACACTACCCGGTTTATATATGCATTTACAGTTGCGTAAGGTATGTTTTAAATAAAATAAACATTACAGGCGTGAGAGACAGTCATGATTATTCTCGACACGACACAGTAACTTAATTAAGGTCAACAAATATAGAACTTCTACTTTAAAAAAATCACCCAGCTATGCTGGAAAGAAATCACAATAATTTAGCTGAACACATTAGAAATCAACGTAAGCCCGTATTCATTAAACGAATATATGAATGCCCGATAAAATATTGAGGTGGGATTTCGCATACCATGTACACAACCGCTCGTAAGTATTTGGGCATCTCAAATTTCAGGGTCAATCATTAAATGTTTAAATAGAAATATTAAAATATGTATTTGTTATTTAAGTATACACAAATATACAACTTTTTAATTAGAACTATTTATTTGACCTGAATTTTAGATTCGTCTATGTGATCTCCTTTACTTTTAATGATTGCCTCGCATAATCGGGGCATTCTCGCAATTAATTTTAACAATGTTTCCGGAGTTATTCAAGTCTATGTTGCCTGTAGTTTGTTCCACATGTCATCTGCTAAAGTTGGAGCCGTTTTTCTTATTTCCTGATCGAGTTCTTCCCATAATAACTCGATGGTATTCAAGTCCGGGCTTTGGGGTGGTCATTTCATGATTGTTAGTGTCCCTTCCCCTTCCAACTCTTCCAAATACGCTTCCATAATTTTGAAGTGTGTTTTGGGTCATTGTCTTGTCGGAATACAACATTCTGACCCCAAAATTCTTAGACCAGAAGGTATTGCATTTTCCTCTAGGATGCGTTTGTATTGCTCTTTTCTCATTATGCCTTGAATTTTTACGAGATCACCCGCGAATGCTCTGGTGCACGTTCACCTACAGATCTTCTTACAAACACTCGCCTTTGCGAACCGAAAATCATCATTTTGATGTTCGCTTTCCCATTGTAACCTCTTTTTTTTATTAATTTGGCAAAGCAAGGGCTTTCACATCGCAATTCGTCCGTGAAGGCCAGCGTTTTATAGACGGCGTTTAACCGCGGACACGCTAATTGGCATCGGAAGTACAATATTGATTTCTGCGGTGATTTCTGGAGCTATTTTTCTTCTATTTCGCTTGCAGGACACCACGATTGCAATATCTTGAACTGATGTTGCCGCCCTCGGTCTACCACTTCGTATTTTATTCAGAAAACTGCCACTGTCACTGTATTTTTTGATGTTATAATCAAGAATAGATGGATTTAAACGTAATTCTCTAGCAATTTGACGCTTGCTTATGCCTAAGTTATGTTGTGCTACTATCAGAGCACGCGTTTTAACACTAATTTCTTTCCTTTTCGGCATGTTTTAAAATTTTAAACGAAATTATAAACACTATACGTTAAGAGATGTTGTTGCTATTAACATGAGGCGTATCGCATATAAGCAGGTACGTGAGATACAGTATTATTAAAAAATAATATATTCTTACCTTTTATTGACGTCTTGATATGCACTGCGTCAAAATACTACTGCCCCAAGACGTCAAGACGTCAGTAAAAGGTGAGAATATATTACTTTTTAATAATACTGTATCTCACGTACCTACTTTTGCACAATACGCCTCTGGTGTTGCACTCGTTTGTCGAACCTTATTCATGATTCATAGTAAAATTGCCAACTGTTACATTTTTTCTGGAATTTCAAGAAATACACTCTTTGTTGTTACTACCACTTGCGCTTTTATGACGGTATTACCTCTCATATAGATAAAAGAAGTAAATAAAGCGATATTATTTCATGAATTTAAGTGAATCCTACAGATTATTAGCATACTATTCAATAGTGCTGGAATGTATTTCCTAAATACATTCTTTGTATACAAAAATCTAAAATCTAAGGGTGCCCAAATAGTTATGAGCGGTAGTGTATATTTCTGTGATTATGTATCATGTTGTCCAATGTGACGATTGTTTATACTTTTATATTAATTTTTATTTATATACACTATTTATATTTTTACTTTTTGTAACTTATCCAACGTCCTTTTGAATCTACGGATGAATAAAGAAAAAAAATTGAATATAAAAAGATAAAATTTATACATATAATGAAAAACGAAAAAGAAACTACTACTTTGTCAATTATACAAGCAGTGTTTTATTATTTCAAAAAAACTTCCTTTAGATTTTATAATCTTCGCTTAGCGAAAAAACGTTTCCATTGCTAATGAGAATATTCGACTTATCGAAGTTTCACTGTAATATAAACCGTTTATTTTTTGGTACTTTTATTCCTGAGAGAATCTTCAGCCTCTACCTGTGTTTAAAATCTTCTGAACCCTCGTCCTGAAGCAATTACATTAGATGTTGCGAAAATTGATTTAGTTCTGTTTCACACCGTTGCGAAACCATAAAATACCATAAAACCTTCCTTCCTGTTTCATACACATAACCAATAACATAAAAAGTTAATCTAAATGTACAGCATATGTTAGGCGCCCTAACGTTTGTCCAAGATCTATATTCTTTTCTAAAAGGCTCTGTACAATTTTCTTGATGCTGTAATCTAAATCCTAAATCAGTATGCTTTTTTGCGCTTGGTCGTGACAAAATCAAGATCACATCTTTGTTCTGCCATAATATTGAATTTCTTCTATTAAGATCTTTATCAATTGAAAAATATTCGGATGGGACTTTCCAACTTGACTGTTTAGTCGAGCGTGCCAACTTATTATCGGGTTCTGAAATACTTCACTAACAACCCTTACCAGAATATTTCAGTTTTACTGCTGATGATGATAGCTTGGCTATTGAAACGTACGTGAAGTCCGAGCGAAGTATTGTGGTAAAGGTTTTTAATGAAGTATTTCAGTGTTCCAGTACCACAGAGTTCGAGTACTTGTTTATTATTGTGTTCGTTGTACGATACCTTTCATTGTGACATATCCATATAGGATCATTTTCCAGCCATTGCTCAACGAAATGGTCATTGCAGCTGTAGCTTGCTTCCGCTATTAGCTTAACATCTCGAGTGATAAATTGAAGTTCATTACTTGATTATGTCGCATAGTATATGAAATTGCTGTATATCGATTCGATGGCACACTCAAAGTCTTTTATAATGCCATACTAGGTTTTTATATTCAATCATATATTTATCCATATATTCAATAATAGAATCATAATATATTATACTTAAAAAATCTATAGTATAATACTATATGTATATACATTACATACAATATAACTAGTGAAATGTAAGGATACACATTCAAAAAAAGTTAGTAGAAATAACATTTAAAAAAAAATATGAAGGAAATTAAAAAACTACAGCAATCACTGGATTGAAACATATTAATCATTTATTGGGCGAAATATCAAAATATACCATTCTCGATATTTATCCGAACAGATTTCTATTTCGTGAAAGTATTCATTATATAGTTTGTAAATTTGTTCTGTATGCATCAAACAGGATGAGTTAATTTTGCAAGTGCGGAAACGATGTTTATTAAGATTTATAAAGACAAAGAGCAGTGAAGGTAAAGACCAACCACCCAAGTCAAGATGAACAGAATGAAATACATAAGACAGAAGGATGAGTATCGAAGACTGTGATGAGTGGAACACAAGTAGGAAATAGAAAGCGTAGCAAACTATGAGAAAGATAGTTAGAGGAAGTTGAAGTAGATCTGGAAAGAACTGGAATTTAAAGATTGAAGCAAACAGAAGGGAATGACAAAACATTATCAAGCAAATCCGGAACACTCAAGGTCCATTGAACTAACATAAATATTCCAGGAAACTGAAACCTATGTCTTCACGTAGGTACCACATTGTCTCAATGGACATCCTTACAGCTTCATAATGAAAGTTTTCTATTTAAGGCTATGGATATTCCTTTACCTAACTACGGTAAAAATATATAAAACTATAAATCATAGTGACGAGGATAAAAGGAATCCAGTAGATTTTGAAAAAAGCTATTTTCCTAAAAGAAATTAAACCCCTATGATCTGTTGACAGCAATTCTGCAACCAGCTACAGTACCCAATTATTAAATACGTAAAAATGATTGTATTCCCATTTAATGATTGCCATTAAATCTTTAAAAATCGTTCCATTTCAATCTAATAACCACCGTTTGGATCATACACTTTATTACTTGTCATGTCTCTGGCGATATAAACACATATAATCATCGTTTAACTACCATTATTAATGACATTATGATTAATCACAGCAGTATCTACGTACGCATTAGAGCGTGTCATATTTCACGTTGGTGCATGTACCAACGGCATTTTTCTCTAGCGGTGATACCCGGAATCCAACGCAATTCGAAGCGAGAGTTCTAACATTACAGCGCTTTAATATCATCGTTAGTTTTGGTTAAGTTCGAAGTACTTGATGTGTAATTAAGTTTTTCTAGTGGAAGCTGCTAATTTAAGCTCAATAAAACTTTGATTGTTCTTGAAGTTTATTTCTTGTTCACCAAAGTATGTGCTTCACTAAGAATTTCTATGAATGTGGCACAAAAAAAGGTTAATTCGTATGTTATTGTTTTTAAGAATTATGTAGAAGTCATTCAATATTTCCCATTTGAAAATTGCTATACGGTTCACTTCAATGGTACTACTCTAAAACTTGACACCGTGCTACTGGTCAAAAACTGACTGCTCTCCACGTCACTCGTGGACATCTTTGTATCTCCATCGCAATTTTCTTAATGTAGTCTTCAGTTTTGGTTAAAAAATGTTACATGTTCATTCAGTAACATAAAAGAATTAAATGATTAACTTTATAAAGCATTTCCACCCAAGAATTTGAAGGTAGCTATCAGTGTGTTGCTATGCCTTTGATTCTTATCACTGTTTCAATTCTTCTTGGTATTGCCTCAAAGTTTCATGCTTGTCAAATGTCACAGTCGGCAGGAAGAGAGTACCTCTTTAAAAGTATATACTTCTGCCTCGAAGATATATAAGAATAACTGCAGCAATGTATTCAGCAGTTTGCAGGTATTTCCATAAAACGCCCTAACAATGCCTCGCACTGCAGTCTTTTATGTCACCAAGACTTGATGTGATGCAGAATTATTCCTTATTATGCTTTCAAACTAAGTTTATTAGCTTTTAACCATTTCCAAACGTCTTCAACTTAGCAATCTTCAGTACGGTCACATTTGCAACATTAGGCACGTTCAGTAGACTCGACTGTTGCACAAGAGTTGAGTGAATAGCCAATATGAACGCGTGACCTTAGATTGTTGACTCTTCAACAGTTCCATACAACAGTTGCGTCTACTTAAGTCCCAGGAACTGTTTTTCGCAAATCCTTCAATAGCCTTTTGTAATGCATGAGTCTAAATTCAGAACATGTATAAGTTATTACTGACCTTCGTAGATGTTTCCTGTTAAAGGAATTTAATACTAATTGTAAGGTAGGATGTAGGCGCCATAAATTCTCGGCCTGGCTTATATAGACTCCAGCGTGTCCAAACACCGTTGCGTTATAGTTCCACATGTGCGAGGCCTACACTATATATATTACGGCTCAAAGAGTAGTAGTTTTTAGTAGCCAGCCAGATAACGTGACTAGTGCATGAAAATGTCTTAAGTAACGAATATTAAGTACCACGCGGTCATTAAATTTTTAACAAAAGAAGGGCATACGCCTAGTCATATTAAACAACGTTTAGACAGTGTTAATGGGAATTTATCTCCTTCATATTCCGCTGTAAAAAAGCGGGCAAAATGTTTCTATTTGGGGCAAGAATCCGTTGAAGATAATGAGCGCCCTGGTCGGCCATTTGAACTATTGAATTATTGAAGAAATGGTATTAGCAGATCGCCGTTTGAAAGTGAAGGAATTAGCAGTAATTTCTGAAACAATATAGGATAACTCAATTTAACGCAGCACTATAACTTCACAAATGAATAAAAAACAAAGCTCTTTATGTAATGGTTAAGTGATGCAAGAAGAAAAACTTCATCAAAGTCTATTAGGAAACGTTCTAATTTATATGATGAATTAGTAAAACGAAGCCTTTCCTTCAAAGACTAAAGTTACTCCATATCCACTTTTTATTCACTTTCGCAATCAATTATAAACACATTTCTTCTAAATTAAGCGGCCGTAGCAGCTCATTTAATTAGTGGCGTATGTGCTTTCACATTTTTCCCAAGAGTTTTATACGACGAGGAATATTATTACAAAATCCTTTTCTGGTTTAAATTGACCGGCTTTGCGTAACCAATCAAGGCGGATATTTATTAATATAAACAATTATTAGCCAATCAATAAGATCGTTTATTTGTTTGTAAATTATGCAATACGTTCTTAAAACAAAACCCAAACAGTTGCTAAATAAAATGGTTACAGTTAAAGGAAATAAGTTGAGGATTACAATAAAAAGGTTGAATGGCTTTCCGTAAGCGAACTTATATAATTCAATTTAAAGCCGTATGTAGATTAAGTTCTTAAATATAAAGACCGATATAACGCCCCGAATTTAACTCAACTTATAATAAAAAGTTATTGTACGCTTTACAAATTTTTGACGTCTAAAGTGCAGTTATTGATAAAAATTGTATTACGTTCTAAAGGAAGAAAGAAACGAGGATTATAATGCTTATACAGCGATTCGAAGGCGAATCTCCTCTGAAAAATAGGAGTTTTATGAATAGACGTCGTAAGTAATCCTCTCTACCGACAATATCAGGTTAAATTAAGCTCCATTCTTACGTGAATTATATAGAGAAGCTTCCCGAATATCAATAGAATTCTGTTAGTGCAAAAGAATAACGATTCTTCTTTTAAAGAAGGACGTGAAATCTGTCACGAATTGAGCTGGTTTCCACTTTGAGATTTCGCCTACGTATTTATTTTGATTTTGAGTAAATTTTGCTTCCACTTTGAACATGTACTGTTAGAAACTTGAACCAGGAATAAATACTATGTGCAGAATTTGGTCGCAGTAGTAAATTTTAAATACATAATAGTGAGAGTTAGTATCTTTCTGGATATACAAGGAGTGTTCAATAACGCATACACCACATCACTGACTTGAAATACTACAACAACCGCCGCAAATGGATCTCCACTTGAGCAAGAGCAAGAGGAATTTAAAAGACTCCGTAGATTCTTTGAAGCACAGATTGCTTGAGCTTATAACCTATATCCAAGTTCCGGTGAAACATCTATAAAACCCAACCTAAAACAAATATTTCAGTATATTCACATCCATCCTACGATGGCGTTACATATGATACGCTGTGAAGCATTGTTAATGCTTTTGCCTTTATTTATCTAGTTAGTTCGTCTATTTCTACAGCCAACTTACATCGCAATTGCATTCCCTTTACATTATTTCCTGCAACAGAAGAAGAGTTAGTCAGAATTATGACTATTATTCTTTTGCAAACAATAGCGTTTCTGGTGATAACTTACTTCCATCTTTTATATTGCATGAAGCTTGCATGGCTTTTGCTAAGCCGTTAGCTGCTATAATTAATTTATCAATCAAGACGTGAGTGTTTCCTGCTAGGTGGTAGCATGCAAGAGTCAGCCCTATACACAAAAAAGCCATTAAAATCGTTTATTTCTCCTTATCAATATGGCTTTATTCGTGGTGAACAAACTGTTACTAACTAACGAGGACTCAAGGGCTAACAAGTACCTTCTATACAGTGCTCACCGTTATTTACAGCTGGTGCAAAGGGAAATAGTTTAAAATCAACCCGCACAAAACAGTAATTGTTCCATTCACAGAGAGAAGGGAGCTGGAGGGACTGACCCCTCTAACCATTCTGGGTGAACAATTACACTTCTCTGTGGAGGTAAAATATCTAGGAATGTTGGTTTACAAGACACTCTCCTGGAATTCTCATTTGGACAAACTAATTCACAAACCCAAAATGCCCCTGGAGGGAATGTATTGGCTATATGTGACTGTGGTTCGTATGGCGCTGTTGTTTGATGGAAGAAGACTCAACAGATTGCAACGAGAGCTAAGCTTATCACATTGCAGAGAATTACCAGCCTGACAATCACTGGTGTGGTAAGTATCACACCTGGACTAGCTCTTGAAATTCTCCTCGATCTTATACCTCTCCACATACTTTTGGAAAGGGAAGCTTGGACAGCTGTTTGCAGATACTGGCATCTTGCGGTACAATTGTCCCAGATCATCGTTTGCTCTGGGATAGAAATCCTTGACAAGGTGACAAGGTTCTGCTACGCCTTCGGACATGCTGTGTGCTACATCATTGGATAGTTCCTTCGATATATAGTGCACCGACAGGGACTGTTGGAGTAGTAACAGCCACTCCTTGATAAAGGCTGACATTACTCAGCAATGGTTCCAGAATGTACACAGGTGTCTGTTCAAAAATCTACTATCGTAAACCTTAAATTGAACGGAGATGTTGTCTGGACAAATGTATCAAACAGAAATATTTGCTATCGATATGTATGTCAGGACACTCTTAAGTAGAAAAATAATAACACAGTACTGTTCCTAAAACTGCAATGGGGTTACTGAGAAGATCGTAAGAAAGAACTGGCAGAAGTGGAAACATAATATCAACACAAGGAAAGACCATGAGTTATTTACGAATTGACAATTACCCGGAGCTTCCCTTTTTTTCTGCACAATAAAAGTGTTTTCTTTCCCGTTTATTGTTACTAGCGAGATAGGAGAGGCAAAACATCATCATGCAGGGACGGCGAGTCGTTTTTCCTTCAACGTAATTGTGTTCGTAAATCCTCAACAGAATTTCAATAACGTTATTCAGCTAAGAGAAGACCATCATCCTTTTAACAATATGTATACGTATACACCTTTACGAACTAACACATTATGATACATAGGGAAGAGATACGTTCAAAACCATAACGAAGCCGAGAAGAGAAGAGTGGTAGTGGTACGTACAAAGCTAGCGAGCGAGCGGGGTTTTATTTATCTTTTGTAATTCGAAAAGTATGCTCGTTTATAAACTAAAAACGACTCACCTAACGCACACACACACGCGCGCCCGAGCTAGCGGATCTGACATTACAAATTATCAGCCTACTGAGATAACGACGAACAACAATTAAAATCCCTATGTCCCTTACGAATAAGAGCCACCTACTTCCACCCGGGTAGCGGTCCGACCGTAAAGTACGAGCAGGACGGCGAATCGGTGGAAAAGGGACGGCGAAAAATGATTTCGATATTACTTTAGACGGAGAGCAGATGCGCATTTCGTGCCGTTGTCTGGACGAGGACGGAAGAAACGCTGGCACAGTAAAGTTGGGAAACTCACCGTTATGTTTGGAGTACAGATCGACCATGATAATGTAAAGTGGAGAGAGGAAAATAGCGTCGGTTTCCTTGTCTAGCGCTAGAGGGCGTCGTTCTCGCTTTCTCTTCGACGGCCTTATGGCGACGCGGCGCGGAAATTTCGGAACGAACGGACCTGTGCACTCCGAAAATTGATTATTAACTGTTTTAGGTGTTTGTTGTATATCTAGGTTGTTACCAGTATATCTGCTCGTGTTAGCATATGTAGTTATAATCGAAGAGAAGATAGTTAGCTCGGAACATTATCAGTAGATTATGGTGTGCTTTTGAGGTGATAACAGTTTTTGCCTGAAAACATCAACTAATTTGGTGGAAAAACTCCTATATTTATTCATAAATACTTTGTTGACATATTGGACTGACATTGCTTGGAAGTTTATTCAGTTAACAATAACAAATAAAATATATTAGGTGTTACTTTCAGTAAAAAGAAAGAGACAAGAAAGGAACAAAGGCAGTACTTCTTTTTAAAAATAATACATACCCTTGAGGGACGTCTCTGTTGATAGGTAGGTTAGAGAATTTAGTAAAATCTTTACTGGACGCTAACTGATGTTGAATATTAACGAATTTACTTCTTTCTTTCAGGAAAGTTTCAAACTATTTAGAAACAAAGCCAGGTATACTCTACCAATTCAACTTTCAATAGACCATCATCTAAACCGGACACAGGGTCACAAAATGCGCCAATATCAGCCACTGTAGAATGATTAATCCGATATCCGTGTTATTGCTCCGTTAAGATACATATTAATAATAATAATAATAATAATAATATTCGTTTATTGTGCCAGTATTAGAAATAAAGTAGAAAATTGTACAAAAACATTGGACTCGTATCTTAATATATAATAGTGTTAATTGTATCAGTTAGATAAGGACAAATGCAATACTGGAGCAAAAGGATCTAGGTCAGCAATAATTTTACTGATCTTCCCCTAGACCCGCATACAGAGAACCACACACACGCGTAGGTAACAAGCACTATCTATAGGTAGTAGGTTTGCGCACATAGAATGAGTATATAGAATATAAGTAAGAAAAAAATGAAATAAAATAACTGTTGCAATGCAGAGAATCAAGTCAAAAGCAGATGCAGTCACTGGCCCCCATAGTAGTAAGTTTTTACCTTGATTTTGAACATTCGAATAGGCAGCCGCTTGAACTGGTTGGGTAAAGCGTTATAAATCTTAACAATATTATATGAAAAGGACCTAGTAAACAAAGCCGTCCGATGTATGGAGGGAGAGAGTAAATTTCTAAACCTCAGGTTAAGATTATGAACATCAGTTCTATAAGATATTTTGGAATACAAATACTGCGGTAATCGAGAGAGAATAATCTTATGTGAAAGGACTGCATAATGCAACGATCTGCGATGCGCCATGTTCAGCCACTGATCATATTTTAGAGTATGTGAAATCGGATGAGGTCTTCTTATTCCGTGTATGAACCTAAGACAAGCATTTTGCGCTTTCTGTATTCGTCTTGTATCAATAGAGTCTAAACATGGGCCATACACAGTGTCACAATAATTAAAATGAGAAAGTACCAATGCGTCGCACAGCACTCTCTTCAGCCTAGGGCTCAGATACTCCCTGCTACCGTAGAGTACCTTAAGTTTTGCATAAGCCAGCCCGAGCAACGAAGTAACGTGTTTCTTAAATCTCAGATCACCATCCAGTTCAACACCCAAAGTTTTCACTGACTGCATTAACGGAAGCCGGCAGTTGTTCAATATAAGTTTCAGCCTGTTTGATACGCCTAACCGAGCCGCTGGACGCCCTAGTACCAGTACTGCTGTCTTTTTAGGATTTAAATTTAATCCATGCTTTAGGGAGGTTTCAGAAACAAGTTTCAGATCCTCATTAATTCTTTGCACCGCCAAATCAACATCAGATACTGCAAAGGAATAATAAATTTGCACGTCGTCGGCATACATATGGTGCTTGCAGTACCTTAAATTACTGAGAAGGAACGAGGTGTAGATGGTGTACAACAGAGGCCCCACTACGCTGCCTTGTGCAACACCTCTAGCCAAAGGAATGCTATTAGAGACCGTAGCGCCGTGAACTTTAACTTTTTGTGTTCTGCCAGTCAAATAGTTTCTAAAGAATGCAACAGCTTCATTACCGAAGCAAATGTATTTCAGTATGCTTAGAAGCAATTCATGGTCTACTGTGTCAAAAGCCTTGGAATAGTCGAGGCATACCAATACAGTGACCCTACCCACGTCAATGTTGGAAAGAATATCATCTACAATAGACACCAAAGCAGTCGCACAGCTGAAACCAGGTCGGAATCCAGAGTGCTGGGGCGGCAAAACAGAATGTAATTCTAAGAACTCCTTATTTGGAGATCTACTACCTTCTCAACAATCTTGGATAAAGCCGGAAGGATGCTGATGGGTCTAAGATCTTTATATTCTACTGAATTGGCAGTCTTTGGAATTGGAACTACGATAGCTTCCTTCCAGATATACGGAAATACTCCTTCAACTAAACAGAAATTTACAATATATGTAATATATGGCAACAGAAAAGGACAACAAAGACGTAACATGGAGATATTAATGCCATCCGCACCATAACTGTTAGATTTTATCGACGAGAGCAACAACATAACTTTTTCCTCTGAAACGGGTCGGAAACAAAACGGATCAACAGACATGGAAAATTGTTGTTTGTGTAGAAATCAAGCAGGTCAGGATCTGCAGATGTACCTTTAATAGAGTTAACATAAAACTGATTAATAGCATCAGGGTTACGTAGGGAAGTGGGGATAGTAGGTGTAACTTTCTTAAAAATATTAAGTTTTTTTAAATCATTCCAAACTACACCTAGGTTATTATTTTGGAATTTGAAATCTAAATAAGCTCTTTTTTCGCGCTTGACTGCATTATTAGTAAGGTTACGCAGTTGCCTATAATAATCAAGTGCGGCTCTAGAACCAGTACGTTTGGCGCGACGCAAAGCACTATCCCTTAGGTCCATCATCAGGCGTAAGTTGGGTGTTAACCATGGACAAGATATTTTTTTAATTTGTACAGATATTAAAGAAGCATAAAAGTCAAATAATGTCAACAAATTACTATTAAAGAAACCGACAATTTCATCTATTGTACTAAGATAGTAAATAGGGTCCCAATTCATGTACAGTAGATCAACATAAAGATGATCCACATTAACAGAACTAAAACAGCGGTAAGTTAATGTGACAGGCATCGGCACTGCCGCAAAATCAACATCACAATCTGCATGAACTAGAAAGTGATCAGATACACAACCCAGATCTACTACATCCCATCGTGTAACACCAGTGCTGGTATTATAGGTATCTAAATCAGAAATTAACATGTGCAACATAGAATACCTGAAAATTTTTGAAAAACTAGAAGAAATTGTAATTGGATAATAATTTTTGATATTCAATTGGCTAGCTCCTTATGCAAAGGAATGAATTTTGATTGAAACACACCAGATTCAAATCACAAAGTAAACAAAAAAGTAATTGGAACTAGTAAACAGTCTGATGCCTTCTTCAGAAAATTACGAACTTCAAGTTCATTGCATGGCACTGCATACATGTTGACAAATAATGTTACCTGTAGTACGATAGGATACGGCGTGTTGAGCTTCGGGCAAAAGTATTTCAAGAGGTACGTAGAATAGCAAATCAAAATTTTGCGAGCATTGATATTCGATTATTCAAAGATATCTATAATATTTTTGAAGACGTATTACTTCTGGTTATACCGGAAGTGGATGTGAAAATCGATTTTTTCCCAAAAAAAATTGTTGCACTATTGACTTTAATTACTTGGTTGTTATAAACTATGCTAGTCATGGAAGAGCTGTTTCGTTAAACTAATGTAGAAAGCCCATATTATTTATAGCTGTGAAAATATATTGAAAATATACAGGATGTTTAAATTTTCGAAACAAATTTGGAATCGACAAAATTAGCAAAATTTTTTGAAAGCAGCACCTACCGAGCCGGTAAGAGTTTCTGATGAATATCGAAGAAGGATGAACCACGAGATACACCAAGATCTCCAAGGAAGGGACATAGTAAAGAAGATAAAAATGCAGAGGGTTAAAGTGGCTGGGGCATGCGTAGTGGGCAGGAACAACGACAATATCTGTATGATGCTGAGATGGAAACCAAGAACTAGAAGAGCGCGTTGGAAGCCTAGGTCGAAATGTCTTCGGGACGTTGAAGAAGATCTAACCATGGCAGGTACTACAAAGTGGAAAGAGAATGTGCACAATAGAAAACTCAGAAGAAATATATGTAAAATGTGAAGATATGATCCACCCCAGAGAAATGGATCTAGGAAGCGGTGCAATTCCAGGAGGAATCTTTAGCCATTATATGTTGTGATAATTATCAAAAAATGCATTTATTTTTATCTACTTAAATTTGAAACTTAGATTTACATTTTTAGTTGCATATGAATGCAAGTTTGCTAGTGTCTTACACATGAGAGTAAGATCCATACTTGTTTTAAAAAAGAGTCCACTAAACAACATCAATGCACAAAATAAAATTTGGATACATTGGATACTTTAATTATATTTTTTAAATTCAAAATTTATTAATTGTATTGCGTATCAGTGAACATATTGCTACTCACATGTAGTAATTAAAATACAGTGGTAAACATGGTGACCTCTGTGACTTATTGTACTTCAAAATTTCAACATACAACACCTTCATGGAACTGAAGGACATTTTTAATGGATATTGGAACGAAAAAGGATGTTATTGGATTTTGTTTATAAAGTAAACTTTCGATCTGTATTAGAAAAACAGGAAAACTACAGTAAGTAGTAAAAAAATATTATTTGGCAAAATGAACATAAAAATTTAAAAACATTTAATTAAATAAATTCATAGCAGCAGCTATCAGTTAGGAATTCATTTAGGAAACGGTTAAATTTCAAAGTTTGTAAAAAAGGAATATAATCTTAGACATTAATAAAACTGTAAACTCTTTGGTAATAAATATTGTTTAATTTTTATATAATTCTGGTCAGAAATAACAAAATTAACTCCCACACATTTAATATTTTATGTAACGTTATGCCTGAGAAGTTCAATATATCTCATTACAATATAACTATTACTGTTGCTGTTGCTGTTGCTGTCGCTGTCGCTGTCGCTGTCGCTGTCGCTGTCGCTGTCGCTGTCGCTGTCGCTGTTGCTGTTGCTGTTACTGTTACTATTACTATTGGTAAAATATAACAATTTTTATTTTTCAATAAATATACTTATTACAACGATCAATTAATAATTCTATACCCTCGTAAAATAATCTAAAGTTTTTCCCTCAAAATGTTGTACTTCAGTTGCTTGCAACTCACTAACGTCCTTAAAACGACATCCATCGATTCCTTTTCGGATGGAAGATCATAACACAGAACCATTGTTTCATCTCCTGTGACAATGGACTCCAATAACGGTTTCGGGTCGTCTCCACACATGTTTAAAAGCAAGCGCGCACATTCGTCCTGACGTTCACGTTGGAGGGCATAAAGAAGATGCGGTACCCATCTTGCCCTAATCATATTCATACCCAAATGGTTATGGAGAATTCAGCGAATACTTGTTTCATAAATGTTGGACATCACATGCTTCGTACAATTTCAAATCAATACTAGTGATTAACTCGTTTTCACATATTAATATCTAAATGCGGTTTTCTAAATTTAGAAACCGGTTTTCAAATTTTTCAGTTTAATTTTTTGAAAACCTAGAAGCTCTATCACCTGCTCAACATATCTTAGAGGGGGAAATAAATGCCTATCAATATCTAATTCATTAGTCCATGTATTACAATTCTGTTTCAATAAATCGAAAATTTACTCGAGTTTAAACGTAAAAATTATTCCAGATATCAATTCAGCGCGATGATAATAATAAAGTAGCGAATGCGGTCCGTTTACGAAGTAATTTATAATTAAACACTAAATCAATATCGTTTTAAGAAGCACGTCTATACGTTTTTGTCCTTTTTACGTCCTTTTCCTCTTCTCTTTCTACCAACTCGTCTCGATTTGCATACGCGAATGCATGCGGCGAGAAAAAGCACGAGATATACCGAGCAGTTTATCAGACACTCGCTGAACTGATGTACGACACATGCCTGTATATGTACGCGTAAGGTTGTAAATTATAATGGCTTCTAATAAATTACTGTCGAGGTCTTGAACTTGTGCGATGCACTTGTAAAATAATTACCTCTTATCGCCATTAGTTAACGTATCACGGATTATTTTACTTTTATTCCATTACCGTTTGTTTGTGGCAACCGTTTTCGCAGTTTTCTTATTATGCAGCTGTTATAGTTGAATTTCTTTTGATATGAATAAGTATGATGGATTTAGAACTCGAAATTACACCTGCCCTAACACTAGAAACTAGAAAATGAATTGGCTTACGTAGTGATATGTACTGTAATATTAAAAATAACGCTAGTATATTCGCTATGATTAGATGACCAGCGCTGTTCAATCACGTGCATTCAGGCACGTTCGCACATGATCAGAGTGACGGTCTTTTGATGCCGAGTCCCCTTTTTCGGTCCCCTTATTTAACCCGAAATTTTATTCGGTAAATATATCTCCAGTCAACGATACTCCCGGGTAAACAAAAACATAACTCGTAAAAAAGTATTAGGTATTTTATTTTGAGGACGGATACATTCTTTAATAGGTAAGTTGATTTGCGTCTAGATGTTTTTATTTATAAAGGCCTCTGTTACTAAGCGCAACAAGCTTAGCATCGACTGTGACTACATCTGGCTAAGTGCGGTTATTAAAATGAGGTGTGAATATGTAGCAAGCCATAAATTGTCTTGATCCTATTGCATGCAGATATTTAACGTGTTAAAATTTAGGGCTTTGCTGCAAGGACGACGCAGCATTTTTGTTAAAAAGGTGCGGTTCCAACGGAAATTAACTTCCTACTACCCTTTCTCATTGTTAAAAATGATGAATACCTGGTGTTTACAATTCTCAAAACATACTCCTTTGTTACCCGGAAACGCAAAATTAGCATCTATACAAATTATGTTTAAAAATGGTTATTTAGATTTTATGCAATATTAGCAGCACCATTCTTGCAGCAGGGTCCTCAATTGTATGTTAATTCAAATTGTAATCTCGTATACAATTTAAATGATATTAATTTGCAAATAGTACAGATTAGGTATACTTTCCATGAAATGATAAATTTTAGAGAAGCCAGATTTGGCTTTTATTAGCTTCAGCATAAAGCCTTCTTTTATCAAAGAACCCGCTATACTGTCAGGTGAAGATAAAATAAAACAGAATTGCTTTAATTTTTTTCCAGCAGAAGATAATAATAACAGGTTCTAAAACGACAAAATCCCAGTATTAGCATCTAAACCCTATAATAAAATTATTTTAGAAAAATAAGAACATCTCTCATTTCTCTATTTACACAGGCTGTTTCATTAATAAGTGTCCATATAGTTCTTGGAGAATTCTTGACCCAAAATATGAGATACAAAAATATCAGAAGGTATCATAAAAGTGGGCTAAAATCATTTTTAAATCTTTAAATAAAACACCTTGTATCTCGGTTAGGAGGTATACTTTATCTAAGTGTTTTAGGTTAAATCGTCGTATCTTGGGTCAGGAATTCTCCAGTTACTATATGGACAGTTATTAACGAAACAGCTTGTATAACAAATCAATCGACCCGCCTATTGTGCAATACATTTAGATAATAACTTATTATTTATTGTAAGCAACATCCGTATGCGGCGTTTTACAGTTTTACTTTAATCCGGGAATTATCCCAATTCTCGCAATAATTTACGAATTTGACTTGTCCATATAACTTAAAAATTTCATTAACAAAAATCAAATAAAACACTGGAATTATAGGAGCGTTTTTACATTTCAACAAATATTACTAAATGTTATGTTTTTTTCTACTTATGAATAAGGAAAAGCTTTACTTTTGAAACTCTGAAAGAGTACTTTGTTCTAAGAACAACACAATTATTTTAGCAGCTAATTCGCCTAATTTCGGGGTACAGCTCCCTCGAAAATTTGCACGATTTTAAAATTTTTCTAAATATCTCGAGAACTATAACAGATGTATTTTTATAGGGGGCGGGACTGGGAGGGGGGAGTGGCGTGTTACCTTTTTTTCGAAAATAATTTGCATAACCCTTTTGACTATGTCACATACTTCAAATTATTTTCTAATCTGTCATAGTTCTCGAGATATTTACAAAAATTGAAAAATCGTGCAAATTTTCGGAGGGAGCCGTATCCAGAAATCGGGCGATTCAGCCGTTAAAAAAGATTGTGTTGTTCTTATACTAATCTGTGAAGTTTTAAAAACATATATTTTCTTATAACACAGACGGCATCACTATTGAACCTACTGACAGCGGAAACTCTCCACAAAATTCACTAACAAATAATTGTCACTAAATTTGTCGTTGAAAACTTAAAGAATCCCTAAATTTAGCGACAAAATCACCGATCCCTCAACACTGTTAACTACTAACCAGGGCAAATATGCGGTAACAGCCAGAGGCGTGGCGAGCGCATAAAAGTTTACACATAAAATAGAAGGTAAGAAATAAATTATAAAACGTGCTGAAACAATTACCGTTTTAAAAGTCTTCCGTGAAATCACAAACTGGGTAACATCTGTTAAATATTTGAATCATTAGATATGTTTCCACAGCTGTTTCAGTCAAGTGAGTACGACGTAGCGGAATAAATGTTTTTTAATGCCGAAAACGACCGTTCGACATCTAGCGATGTTATATTTGCATAT
This sequence comes from Dynastes maya, assembly GCA_029619315.2. Lineage (NCBI taxonomy): Eukaryota > Metazoa > Arthropoda > Insecta > Coleoptera > Scarabaeidae > Dynastes > Dynastes maya. The sequence goes on along the minus strand of JAROYE020000002.1, from coordinate 12,859,312 downwards.
TTAAAATAATCTTTGAAACAACTTAATGTATCTTCACACGCACCTTCACAAATTTGTCTTAATATAAGAAAATCGAAGTCTTTCTCTAAAACACTTTCAAATTTTCGTATTACACACCAATTTGTTTCGCCTTATACAGCGTATAACTGTACGTGAACATCATTCACTATTTGAACAGAATCCACTAGCGACATCGAAACATTTTGTAACTTTTCTATTCCCTTACATGTAAGAAGTTACCACCGTGTTCTTTAAGAGATCGGCCCAAAGAACGCATGTTTGCGGCACCATCACTCATAAACATTAAAAGTTGCATAGTTGAAATTTCAAATTTATTCAATGAGTTCAACACCACCTTTAAAATCTCATCGGCGATACAATTTACAACTCTTTTGAAAGCAAGTAAGTAACTAGACATTGAATTTTAGCGCCATTAAAAATTAAGTCCGGCATGTCCACTATAAAGTTTTTAACTGTGTGTGCCATTGGTCGTTTTCGCGACGTACCTAACTGCGACATCTTTAAAGCAAACATAAGCGTACAACTACGAAATAAGTTACGACAGCCTACATATACACAGAACTACTCGCATACAGCATCGATTTAGTACTGACGCTGTGAACGCGTGAAATAAGTAATCGCCGACTCCGCACCACATATCTACTACACTGACTGCTACCGCTGTTTGCCCAGACTATTAACTACTGTTTTACTACGAGTTTACAGTTTAATTGGTGCAATCGTTCTCTTGCATGTATTATATTCTGCTGAATTTGTTTTATATTACTTGATAAATTATGCTAGATGGAGAGAAAATTAAATTTCAAATCATTGCACAGCTTTTTTAAGTGTTTGTAGCTAAAAAAGGCATGTATTCTTTTACCCATGGGAATAAACTGTACATACATCATAGTGAAGTATAGACGTGTTAATATTACTTTAATTCGTTCAATGACTAGTTTGCATAGCATGCTATTTCCAACAAGTAGTTTCTTGCAACTTCGTATACGAACCTAATGTAATTATGAGCTCGTAAAATTTTATTGCCTCTTAGCTGTAGAATTTTGTGCAAACATGAAATACCTACGTATAAATGTACCTGGTTATAAAATAATTGGCTACACATGAAAGTACATAAGCGGCTTATTAAGTTCGTATATCACTTAAAGGTAAATTGACGGCATCTAGCTTCTCAAGTAGTTTTTGTTTGATTAAAATGGGAGATTGTTTTTGCATACTTGCCTCCTAAAAGCTATTTTATCGAGTATTTATGTATTACCTTCAAGGAAGTAGTTTTTAGTGTTACTTACTTGATTTATTGTAACGTCGTTTCCTTGCTTATAATTACTTCCTAGAAATGCAGTTGGTATGTCAATACAGGGTGTCAAAAAAGTTATCACAAACGTAGATAGGGCTTAGCATGGCCCAAAATACGCAGAAGAGTTTTAATGAACATGGGTCCCCAAATGAACGGTTTCGGAGGTACGAAACAATATAATTTATGAACAAACCACAAAGATAAAAATTGAGATACTTAAAGTGCTCCTCCTCCATTACGCAGCAGCCACATCTCCACCGCAAGGGCTTTCGAACTCTTTCGAAAATTGTTGCATTGTTGGAGTTCCTCGTTGTCATTTACAGACGTACCGTACAATAAAGTTTTCAAATATCCCCAAGGAAAGAAATCAAGGGAGCTTAAACCAGGTGATGTTGCAGGCCATGGTACGGGTCTGCCCTTCCCTACTCATCTTTGTTCAAAAGTTCCGTGTAAATGCTCTCTAACAGCAATCGGAAGATGCGCCGGAGCACCACCGTGCTTGAATTAAATTTGTTGCCCTTGGTGCAAAAGAATGTTCTCTAAAAGATTACCCACTGTGTTCTACAGAAAATTTAGGTAAGTATCGCTTGTTAATCGTTTTGGTAAAACAACTGAACCTAGTAGCGTGTCGCCCAAAATACTCATCCAAATGAAAAACGCACCTGACATCTGGATTCCGTGCATGGGGATTTTCGTCGGCCAACACATCAAAAATTCAATTTCGCGAGAGCTCGGCCTCAGTAAAAAGAAGATTGGCAGCAAAATTGGGGTTCTCGGTATCATTGCGTAGATACCAGTGGCAAAAAAACAAATGTGCTTGATGATCGGGTGGGCCTTTAGGGCCTGCACACGACGTACATAGTTAGGGTAAAAAGGGTTCTCTAAGCAAGAGAAGCACTGACTCCTACCTCGGCTGATATTTTCCGAAAAGTCGTCTCCGGATTCTGTTCTACCCCTATTAAAATTGCCTGAGGGGTGGAGATCGACTTTGGTCTCCCGAAATCATAGGACAAATCACGCGATCATTAGTATAGTCTTACAAAAACACGCACTGAAGGGATTTGGCAAAATGAGCATCAACATAAACACGTTGCGCTTTTTTGGCGTTTCCATGACCTCACATGAAATGCCTGTCGACTAATTGAATGTTGAAGTCAACAGGCATTGCGAAAATTCGTCAAATTGTGCACTAACCACTGAATATCAACAACAAACTGTATGTTTGATAGAATCTATGTCAAATACGATAAGAAAATGCCAGTTTTTGCAAACGAAAGAAGAGATATTAACAAATGGTCAGTTATAAAGATCAATAAACATAAAATAGATTAATTATAAAAGATTCCTTTGTATTATGAGTGGTGCACATCGATGGAAAGTTGTTGAAAGCACTGGTATTGAAACAGACAGTGCCTGGTATTTTTTCATAACCCATTAACTTTCATTTGGGGATTCAATACTTTACTTCGTGTGGCAACAGTGAATCTGCGAATGTCAAAGATTTTAGAGGTTAGGTGTATTCTAGAAAGTCAGTGATATACGAGGGATGATCGTAAAATAAGGTTCCCAAAGCCTTACAGCAGCAATAAGACGTGTTAGGCGAAATCCGACAACATTGGCGTGTGCAGCAGCTCTCCCACTCCATATACGTACTACTCTCGTCTCGCTACGTCGCTCAGTGTTGGCTAAGCAGCCGTCCGAAATGGAACTCCCGATCGCCGTTTTTTAAACGCGAAAGGGGTTTCACCTATAGACATTCATCGTCAATTAACCGAAGTTTATAGAGAAAAGTATATAGCTGTCCGCAAATGGTGTAGGGAATTCACTGGAGGTCGAACGGAAATTCACGATGAAGAGCGGAATGGAAGACTATCAGTTTCAGAGGAAATCGTTGAAAAGGTCGAAAGCATATTGCTTGAAGATCGGAGGGTCACCATTCGTCAACTCGCTCTTCGGATTCCTGAGATTTCCAACACTACAATTGAAGAGATTCTTGAAAGGAACTGGCGGCAGAATTTTACGACATGGGGATATAGAATTTGGAGCACCGTCTGCAAAAATGCTTGGATAGAAATGGCGATTATGTCGAAAAATAGTTTAAGTTTTTACCTTTAAAACGATGTGTAATGTTAAGATAATAAAGAATGCTGTCTATTTTTAAAAAATATGGGAACCTTATTTTACGATCATCCCTCGTACATCGTACGTACGATGCGACAAAAGTGAACTTTAGCAACTGGCAAGCAACGAAATGTTATTGGCAGTATAAATAAGGCTCACACATATAGGTTAACTGCGTATTGTCCAGGTTTATTTTTGTACCATTGTACATATCAACAGTTGTCGTTACTGCAATTTTACAATAGCGATATTGCTATTAAAGGTATAATTCATAACTAAACTTGTCATAAAGAAGTTTAGCTATGAATATTTCATTCTGATTGTAGGAACACATATTTTTAACCAATTTAAACAAACCAACCATAATTAATTAATTGCAATAAAGTTCGATAAACTAAAGAAGTAACAACGATTAACAAAAGAAATTAAAATGAGGGAAAATAAAAAGGAGAACAAAGTTACAAATGCAGGATAACAATAAATAACAAGAATAATTTATACCTTTGGAATTGAAATTTGACAGTTTGGCAGTTGTTATGATTACTTTGCTTAGCAACGAGCTCTTTAGATCAGTCTGGCATCACGAGAAACAATTTGGCGCTCTTTCCTAGCCAACTTTGTGTAACAACAAAAACCTACCAAAACCTTTATTGCTGCATATCATCATATTTCTTTAGTCAAAGTATAACAAGCGTGATATCGTTAGATTCGCCTTTTGATTGCCTTTCTAAAAACGTAAAAATATACAGGGGATTCTATTTAAAATAAGAAAGTTGATGTCACTTCCGGTGACACCGGCAATGCAACTGAACTGCTGATAACACCAACAGTTAGCTCACAAAAAATAAAAAACACCAGCTTCCCTCGTTCAAAAGTTAGTATGAGGCGGGGATACTTTAGGACTTCACTGTATAATGCGAGCAACAGAACCTAAATCAATACGCTCAGAAGCTAACAAACACTAATGAATGCCTAACGCAATATAGTAATAACAAATTATATTTATTACAGCTAAAATACAGGTATATATGAATACGGTTAATAATAATTGTCATGCACATTACATCCGCACCAAAAATTGTCCGAATTATTTCCATAATTGGTGGTGAAATTAATTTAATAGTCCGGTCGCTGGATGTTTTCTAATAATTAAAAATCATGTTATCGCGCCGCGACCGCCTGGCAGCACAGTACACGCCATCTATCGATTTTTCGCGGAAGCATGGAGTTCCATTGAATATAAGGTATACCTATTCACCGAATATATAAATACGTATGTACAACATACGTCGGCGAGTACTGGAAGCGATATATTTAAAACGTGAGTGATATTTGCGATAAAATCCTTTCCGAAAATTTTTTAGTAATACAGAAATTAGGAAAATATGCATGGAAGGTAGTTCATCGAAATTACTTACAAATGAACAATGTTACCATAATAAGAGAGAAAGTTTGGCAAAAGCAAATGGTATAAATGATTATATTATTTTGTTTAAAGTTACAGCTTCTTAAAAGAGCTAAGAATGCAAGCCATAACAGCAAACAGTAGATCGACTTAAAGTACTTTATCGTTTTTCAAAGTATCCCCCACAAAGATTGATACATTTTTTCATTCTTTCAAACTAGCTGTTAAATAAAGCAGTTATGCAAATCATCAGTTTGAACAACAAAATTGCCATTTTGAAGGCATCGACTGCTTTTTCCTCTGGCGACTGGAACCGTTGACCACGCAGCTCATTCTTGATTCTAGTGAACGTAAAAAAATCGCTGTAGCCTAGGTCAGGACTGTATGAAGGATGATCTAATAACTCGATGTTTTGTTACTCTAAAAACTCAATCGTATTTCGAGCTCTATAGGAACTCATACTATCGTGGTGGAGGGTGATTTGACATTATGAGATGGTTTTTCTGAGAATGGCAATTACCTCTAGTAAAATCAGTACTACTCGATAAATATCGTAGTTTTTCAAATCGAATAGGGAGAAAGAGTCATCTGTGAGTCCCCTGAAATCTATGTTGAGTCCATTTAAAGAGTGGGGGATGGAGCTAATTTCCAAAAATAATAGGCCTGCGGAGTCAAAATTCGCTCAAAACAATATTGCTAAAAATTACAGAACTTGAAAAAGTTTGGAAACTCTGAAAGGCTGTATGAAACTGAAAGGTCGAGCAGTTCGCGGTTTTCTGGACTTTCGACAAAGTTGCGTTCGGCTTCCGAGGTCGAAAACTTGGATTATTCATTGGGCCAACGTCATAAAGTCAGAACTGCCAGATCTAATGTAAGGTTCGATGTATAAGATTACTGGATTAACACCAAATGGTGTCAGTTATGGGAAAGTCAATAAAAAACTGGAAATACCTAAAAATCCCATATGAAATCAAGTAAAAAGAGAAGATGTCCTTTTTAGTATTCAACCCCCTAAACTCCATGTGCCAGCTATGACCTAGAATTTGTATTTTCCTATGTTTCTAGTAAAAAGAAATACCAATTATTGCATTTCAATCGGCATTAACCGTTCTTCAATTTTCTAAAGAAATCGTAGCAACATAACCCGAAATTGGGACAAAAATTGTGACCATTTTCTTTGACACACTTCGAAAACCGATAACTTTTGTTGACTTCTCCTCATTTTGAAACACCCACACAGCGGATTAACGTTTGGTTTTGAGTTCATAGGAATAAGTTCAGTCACCGATTCGATACTATAAACATTCTTTGAGCATCCGTCGTTGAACCGTCTAAAAGTTGTTCGATACCACTTAACGAGAGCCGCCTTTTGTTCTTCAATTAAAAGATGTGGGGTTCAACGAGGCACTAACTTTCTGAAAGCCAATTCAGCATTCAGAATTTTTAGGATTGAGGTATTTGAAATGCTTAAGGATGTTTCAATCTCGCGATATGTCACATGTTGATCTTCCTTGATCGGTTGGCGCACAGTAGCGACGTTTTTTGAATGACTGCTGTCTTTGGTGGTCCTGTCCTGGAATCGTCGTTGAGACCGATGCGTCCACGTAGGAATTCGCAGTACTAGCGAGAAATTGTCGACTGATGAAGTGCTTCATTACCAAAAACAGAAACCAACTCGACCAGACACGGTTGTTGAGGTAATCCTCTCCGTAGGTTATAAAAAATTATTGCGCAAAAGTTTTCTTGACTTAAGTCCATTTTTCAAGTGACTTATCAATTGTAAAAGTTTGCTGTGGGTAAATCACCTGCCATATCTTCATGAAACTTTGTATTACAATATAGTTCAATGAATATTGAATTTTTTTTTTGCAGTTGACGTTTCATTGTTGGCGGCCTTTACGTGGCTATATGTATGTTGCATATTTTTAACTTTGCTTGAACCTTTGTATTAATTCCATAGTCTCTGACTTTAGACTTCAGTTATTTTTCCTCATTTGTCCTTGTTTCGTTTTTCCAAATTTATTATGTCTTCCACCTGTTGATCGTCTTATTTTGTGCAAGTTTCTTCTCTGTATTATGCCGTTAATGCATTTTTCTTAAGTGTCCCTTTTTGTCAACTTTCACTAGTTACATTATGTCTTCTTCTACCAAAATACCTCCAAAGTTCATTAGTCTGAAATATTCATCTTCTGTGGACCAAGTATATTTCTTACCACTTTTCTTTTACAGATTGTAGAACGCTACTTTGATTCTTCTTCTTTTAAGTCTTCATCTTTTCCCATTACAGTTGCCGTTATTCATACGCTGGGTAGTTTGTTTGTTTTCCTTTATTTAGTCTTTTATCATTGCTACTAGTTATAAACATTTTCTGAAATACTTTCAGTTGTCCACCATCTGCATTTTTTGGTTTTCCTTTGCATTTTTCCTCCACCAGTTTCCATGTATTTAGCTCTCTTTTGTTTATCTTCAGTTTCTGCATTTTTTGTCAGGTTCTTACTATTATTAATTATACCTAATTGTGTATCAATTGTGATGTATTTTAGATCACATTTTAGAAAAATGTGATCTAATCTTCGACAAATCTTGTTTGGTATTTTTTCGTTTGTGTAAAAGCCTTCGGCTAAAGGATGGGTATTAAATCGCCTTCTTGAGTTTTGCAAGAAATTTATGTGGTGTCGGGCTGTCCTCTTCATGGTTTGATATTACGTATTGCCAACCCCTATGTGTTGCTTAAACTGAAACCATCCTCCCTAATAAAGTTGTTGGTGTCCTTCATTATTTCCTCGCAATTCGTTGGTAGTAATGGTTGCTTTTAACAAATATCTTAATGCTGTCACAGTCAATACCGTTCTCTCCTGTTTGGTAAAGTTGTGTGGCGACTTCTGGCTTGCCCATGAATCCTTATTGCGCGTCCCTTTAGTGTTTGAACACCAACCAGATAAAACCCACCAGACCGCAACGGACACGGCTCAACGGAATGAGACGACCTCAAACCAACAACAACTTTTAGAAAACATTTGAAGAAACTGACAGCATGTTCAGTGAAACGTCAAAACGTCAAAACCCGAAAGATAGTACTTCAGTGGAAAATAGCCGCGAAGGCCTGCACTCAAATATTGTTCTCTAAATGCATATTTAATGAAGAAACCTCTCGTAGATCCGTCGAAATTATACGACAAATATTTCCGACCCATCTACGAACAAGAGGAGCCAGGTCCAACAGATTGCATATAGTCGCTTTACTCGCTTTATGCTGCGCAATAATAAAAGTTATGTATATCCGAAGGAACATAAAGTGAGCGCGTTTTAATACCCACATGCCATCGCGCCGAGAGAGCTTCATATTATATTCTCTAAATGGTTATTACGTACGTGAGGGACATCCTAACGCCAATATTCATCGGCAGTAATTTTAAACATGTGTCCGCAATCATACGAATTACCATATAATGTGACGTGTATACTAAAAGTATAACTTATTTATTTTTATTATACGAGACGAAAATCAGTCGACTGACGTTTAAAATTTTAATTGAGTAAAATGGTTTTACGAGTCTATCTTCAATTTCATAAAAAACGCTTATGGATTGTATTCGATTCTTTTAAAAACAAGCGAGATTTTATTAGAAATATTGTATACATTGTATCCATAGTTAATTACAAAAACATCCATATTAATGATGTTCGCCTTGCATGGTTCGTTGATGCAAGCTATCTCCGAGCAATATTTGACCAGAAACTTACCTGGAGGCCACATGTCGAGGCTGTAAGGAAAAAGTTTATTACTGCCAAAAATTAGTTGCGCCCCCTGATGTATCGAACTAGTCCGTTAGGCGTGGAAACTAAATTGCTATTATACAAGCAGATAATTACCTATAGGGCGTTAACATGGAGCACAGCCGTAAACTCCCACTTTCAGCGGTTGGAAATATTACAGACCCAAGTCGTCAAGATGATCGTTAACGTCCCATGGTACATCAGGAATGCTGGGATCAGAGAGGATCTAGGAGTCCTCAGTTTGGTAGAACACATCAGGGGGTTGGCTATGAGGACATGGGGACGACCACAAAATATGGAGAATCCCCTCGTGAGAGCGATCGTGGAACCACAGGATTGGTGAATTTGGAGACTGAGGAAATGATCCTAGAGGAGAACCACATACCAACTTGAACCGCCCACCCCGAGGATCATCGTTATACATTTCTAGACGTGTGGGGAAACTGTCAAAAAGTGATAAGGGATCTCAAAGACAAAAGTGTAGCTCCAGTAGAAGGAGTTGACCATTGGCCATTGGCCATTGGCTATGAGCAGACGTTCAGTAGCAATTGAGGAGTGGAATTGAAAAATTGTGTTGCAGTTGTGTGCAGTAAAACGATTTCTGCGAAGAAACCTGGGTGGAGTATGCGAGCCCCGGAAGTAAAAGGCAATTAATGGAGTGGCACGCGCACTCACCAAACATTTATGGCAATAGTGTCCTGGGGCGTCAATGGAGAATTGCTAGTGAAGTTCGACAATCATCGGAAATATACTGTAAAACGGTGACTCGGACGAGCTATCGTGTTACTTCACGATAACGCTCGACCACACAGATGCTCAACACTAGACGCACTGCAGCAGCTGCGTTGAGATTTCTTGATCGTACGCGAATATAGCCCTGATTTGGCATCGAGTATTTACCATGTCTTGAGGCACATGAAACAGTGGCTTGCGTTGCATCGCTTCGACAATGACAATGCACTTCACGATGCTGTTACAGAGTAGCTTCATGCCCAGGCAGATTTTGTTGAAGAAGGTATTCAAAACTTGTTAAACGTTATGACAAGGGCCTCAATGTGTATAACGATTATATCGAAAAGTAAAGTACAGTTGTAGTTTTCAAACATATGTGCATAATAAAATTTCTGTAACGCCGGTGTTATTGAACACCAAATGGAGGTTTTTTCCGAATTGTCCTGGCAGTTTAAAACCGTAAAAAAAACCTACAAGAAAACATTTTCCTCCATACCCTGAGAAATTTACGTTTAATTTGAAAGCTAAATTAAAAATGTTTATTAAGGCAAGTTTCTTATCCACAGTTTTGAAACATGTGTTCAAAACAGTTACAAATACTTCAGCTTTGTGAGAACTTATGTTTCTTTTTTAATTGTATGCTTTCTCTTTGATCTTAGCACGTAAGAATAAGTTTCTATCAACATCTAGAAAAATGATACGATGTAGTTGTTGTCGTACTCGCTATTGTTGTACGAGTTTCGGTTCGATGAATAAAAGAATACTCTCTTCTTCTTCGTTGGTGTACGATATTTTTTTAGTACTAATGAACGACAATTGAAATGTTTAACTTAAAATGTTTTCGTCGTTATACATGGTTGAAATTCTGGTTGGTTTCAGGCGATGTAAAAATCCCACCACATCGATGATAAGAAATTTCGAAATAAATGAAATAGAAATAAAAATTTCGAGTACATCATTATAGAGAAGATCGAAAGCGGCCTTGAGAACGTGATTTTAGTTTTTTCTCTGCAAAAAGAGCTAGAGGTGAAAAAAGAAAATGATCATTTTTCGTTTTCTTTGAAAATCGCGAACGTCATTTGTTACGGATGGATTTTCTCTGTGGGTTCATAATAAATACAGAATGTAGCAACTTTGCCAAATTTATACCTACCCGCTATCTCCAACAATAAGCGAGAAAATGAATCAGCCTGTATACCTCTTTCTCTAATTTGTTTCTGTAATATTAAGCGATATATGTATATTCATAAAAACTATAAAACAACCTTTATCGGATGTAAGGCATTGTCGAGTTGGGCTGTTAGCTTACATTTTTCTTACATATTTCCCGTCATCTCTTCCTGTCCTGTGTAGTCTTCTATTCCCCTAGTTTTCTTCCGTCTTTACTAGTTTTATATCCTCCATCCATGGTCTTCTAGGTCTTCCTCTTGTTTCCATATTTGCTCTGAGTTCTAGAACTTGTCTTACTGTCCTACAATTTTGCATTCTCTTCACGGGACCGTACCGTCTCATTCACGATTCACGTTCCAGATTACTCCTGATAGTTGTATTACTAATTCTATCTCTTTTCGTTTTGTTCTCAATTCATCTTAAGAACCTGATCTCTGTCGTCGTTATTCTTCCTCGGTTAATTTCCGTTATTGTCCACGTTTCTGCTCCGAATGTTAATATAGGTGTTACTACTTTTTTGAACATTTGAATCTTGGAATTTTCTTCGAATCTTGATTTTGTCTTTTGGAATTTTCTTCTTTCCCAGAAGTGTATCTTTTATGCCATTATAATTTTTTCCTTCTGCTGTCACTCTTTCTGCTATTTCTTCATTCAATCTTCCGTACTTGTTGTAGTTCCCCTTCATCTATTTGTACTACATTTTGTTGTTGTGTCTCTCCTATTACCGTGGTTTTTGTCTTTCCTTTGCTGATTTTCATATTGATTTTTTCCTAAATTCTTTTGTAGATCTGTATGTAATTATTGGGGGTTCTTTCGTCTTCCACTATAATGACCATATCGTCCGTATAACAAAGTTCACTTATCTCTATTCTTCTCATCTTCTAGTACCCAATTTCATATGCTCTGACCTCCTGAATCACACTTATTCAATTACAAAATGTTAGTTTTTTTATTTCGATCCATGATAGAAGATTGATTCGTTAACGCTACATGAATTTCACATCTTACATTTGATACGGATAACTAGCACGTATTTTTCATCAAATACTCTAACGTTGACGATGTTGTGCGTCTAATAATCACGGTACATACATCAAACGTTCTGCACTGAAGCACATAGGTACATATCTCTCAACGTGAAGTAATTATGTGTGAACGCTAAGTTGCTCTGTCTAGATATACATACATACGCGGAACCACGTTAACAGTATCTGTATTTAGGAGGTTCCACGTTTCTACCCAGTCGAACATGTGTTAATATTAAGAGAATTAGTAATCACAGTCTAATAGGGCAGATGCTAAGTCCTGAACACTATTACCAGATTACTTTGATGCTGTAGGGCTTATGTGGTTTGTATTTGTAGCATTTTTAAAACGTACGTGTGTAGTTCATGTATTTCAACGATGAGAAAATAAAATATTGAGAAAGAAGTTGGTAAAAATACAACTCTCTGCTCAAATTTTTGATACCATAGGGATTATGAAACTTTGTCCAGCACCCATAGTTGATTATGTTATCCCACAAGTGTGGGGTACATAAGCGCGATATATGCTATGAGCTAAACAAATTTTCCTGGGTCCGAAGATATAGTATAACTCTCCAGTTCCACATTAAGAATAAAACCAATTTGGCTTTTATTCTACAGAGCATAGTCTACGAAGATTGTTAAAAATTCGTCCAAGGATAGCATAACGTTACAACGGCGTAAGTTATAGGGCCCCAACGCGGACTTTTAAGCGGGTCCTAAAGTTTTTTCAATTTAAACGTAAAGCAATATCTTAAGATTGTGCATAGGCAAAATTTAATTGGCTGCCAGCCCCCCAAGTAAGTAATAAATTGGACGCTCGTCACGGAAGTTGCCAGTATGGGTGTTACACTTCTGCCAAGGATAATCTAATAATATAATAATATATTGCGATGGTGGAATGGTAGGACAAATTCCTACAAGGAAGAGAATCCACTAGAAACCTATACAATCCAGGATATGCTCTTGCTGTAGGATCTAATGAATATGTGAGGCTCCTAGAAAATTTTCTTATATATTTAGCATTATTATGGGAAACGATCATTTTATTAAATCGTCTTGGTTACCACAAGGTTACTGGTCAGTACAGTTTGTCACTACAGTTTGTAACCAGACAGCATGCTATAATGATGTTTTGTCCAATTCCATTAATGGTCTATTAATTTCTTTATGTTTTGTACGTACGTATACCATATTTTGTCTTACAATTGAATAACTGTTAAATAAATACATATTGCTATCATTATTGTTTAATTCTCTATCACCAACAAAATTTTTACACCAAATTATTGGCGTTAAAAGAACGACAGTTGTAGCCATTATCACTATTCGTGTATCAGTAGGATTCATGCCCTAACGTCAATGATTTCTTTTAAATTTATTGAGTAACAAAATTGCTTTACAATCTGCAAACGTGTTTCTACTGAACAGTAGTCGTGTATGCTGTGACCAAAAAGTATGGAAACGCCTAAACATTTCAAGAAATTAATACAGCTTAAAATTAGTGTACTAAATTCCAATACCATATATTATATTTTATTTAAAAATAAATTACTCAATAGTTATTGTAATAATAAACAGTTACGGAAACAATTGAGAAACAGCATGTCTCATGATTGCATGAGAAGGTTGCAAGCGCCATCTAGAGACTAACCTTGAAACTAATAAGAAGAACATGTCATAGAGGATCCTTATTTAAGTGTTATTGCTTTCTTAGGCAATACAAAATATTGCGACAAACCGCTAAATTCACAATATTCTTTATCTAGAAAAATAAAAGAATAAGTATATTTCCGAATGTTTAACTTTATTTTATGTGAACGAACTTTTCGAAAACCGTGTATATTTGTTTCAATTATGGATGTAAATTTTCGCATTGTTTTCGCGCAGTACGTAATTGAAGGGGCAAGTGCATGAAAGAGTTAAGTCACATTTTTTTACAAAATCTAGTATTTTTTGTAATTAATTAGTTTCAAGATCAACTCAAACGTTTGACTGAAATACTTCACTAAAAATCCTTACCACAATACTTCACTCACACTGGATGCACGTTTCGATAGCCAAGCTATCATCATCAGCAGTGAAACTGAACTCTGTGCCACGGAGTTCGAGTACTTGATTAAATATTATCCGACCGTATCTTATTAATCCACAACCTCTTCTCACTAATCAAACAAATTGCATTCGAACATAATCGTTCACTAAAATATAGCAATTAACGCGATTAAAACCTAATTTATTCAGAAACAGTTATTTATAACATAACTCTTTCATCCATTTGCTCCTTCAATTCAGAAGAAGCGCTACGTCACCTACCGCTAGGGTTTATAAGCCGATGCAGAACCTTAGTCTTCTCCTGCCTTGTTCCGCTTGCAACGCTGACGACGTATACCGCTGCCCCAAGCAAGTTTTACCCTCATAACGCTAGTGGCGCATATCGCTGTCTTAGGTGAGGTATCCCGACGCTGGCAATGCTGTCGGCGTATATCACTGTCCTAGGCAAAGATACACCCTCACAACGCTGACGGCGTATATCGCTGTCCTAGGTATCTGAATCTGTCACCTGTAAGCTAGATTACTGAAATTAGTTGCATCACGGAATCTAAATTCAAATCATTGAGACTTGGGACTTTTGTTTGTTCATTTGCAGACAAATTACAGAACTACACTGTCGAAACTTGTGCATAATATTTCTTTTTTTCGTATTGTAAATATATTATTTCCGAGATTAATTGCAACACTGAATCTTGTTTTATTTCATTTGCGAGAGAGACTTTTGTTTATTTCTTTGTAAATAAAATATTCATGTATTTTAAACCTGTACTCACCTTTTTCATTCCAATACCAACTCTGGACATAATTGCTGTCCGGAGATTAGAGGTAGATTGTTAATGAATGTCAAGCTCACGAACAGTACAACACTCCGTTCTAGTTAAGTTCACGAGTAACAAAGACAATAAAACTGGTTTTCAAATTCATTTTGTTTGTTACTGTTTACTTCAAAGACCTTAGGGCCAATGTTTCACGGTTGATAATTTGACATCTTGTTACGTTTTTTCTTTTCCCCTGGTACACAGTGTATGTGCGAACTTTTATTTCTTAGATCGTACAAGTTGACGTCTTATTTTGGAAATTTTACATTTTAGTTTTCCCTTAACATATGTGACAAGCTCTTAAATTTCAGTCACACTGTATAGTTTCGCTTACCTTAATTGGTTAAATCTTTTGTTTATGTTTCCCTTTAAGATGTATCGGTTTAACCTTATTTCGCAGCCCTAGTTAGTTCTCTTTTACATTTTAGTTTATTACAATACTCATGTGTGCTCCAATAAAATCTCCAACAACCGATTTTGTTTACTTATGGCATTTCCTTTTAGTTATTCACCCCCTTGTTATTCTTTCTACTATTTTGGTTATCGGATACTTCATTGGATCTGCTTTTCGCATTAATGGTAATTTTCTTATAGCTATAGCTTACGGTTAAAATTAGTCTTTTATTTTTTCTGAGGGTTTATACTTCTCTTTTTCCTTGTTTTAGTAACCTTTTGTGTCTTTTCTCTTATTATTTTCCTTTTTAATTGGAAATGTTTTCTCATCTAGTTAAGGGATTATGTGTCGATCAGCCAATTGCGGAGGTGACAAATCTAGGTGCGTTCTGTATGTTTTTCGTGCAAGCGGTCCGTTCATATTTCGGCCATGCAGGGTTCTGTTGTTTTTAGTTATTTTACTCTACCGGCTCTTTTGTTATGTTTGATTGTTCTTTATCTGATCATTTATATTCATTTAACTTTATTCACATATTGCTCCATTTTAAAACTTCAGTTTAGTTATAGTATCTTCCGTTATCAACCACGGGACAAGGTTATTTTAAGCAGGAGGCGCCTGAGATTTATCGTTTTTGATGAGTAGTATCAAACCACTCCCTCGCCGACGAGCAAGCCGGCACCCTGAATGAAGGTGTCGATTTATAAAGAATACTAGGGGATAGTTGTTTGCGCAGGACGTGACTATTTATTTTTTGTTTTTGTTTTCTTTTTTCAAGGCCGCAAAACGGTAGCAATTTCCAGCCAGATTAAGTGTTGGCGCTATCTAATAGCGTTATTCGCAACTACCCAAATTTGAGATATGAAATTTAAGTAGAAGTCCTCTTCTTATCAGGAATTTTTATCAATGGTACAAAAACATTTAAGAAGTAAAGCCATTTATTTAGTTGTAAATAAATTACAAATTTGCTAAAATTAATTAAAAATAATTCTGGGCATTTTAAAAACGTTCGAAAATTCATTAGAGCCTATTCACTAAATAGTTTGTTTACAGTCCACTAATTTTAAATCCAATTGTTAAGAATTGGGTTTAAAATTATATAACCTCATATTTCATTCCTTCATTCTCTTCTAAAAATAATGACATACCCAATACCTACTTTTATCTATTCCAATTTAGCGAATTTAAAGTACGTAGGAAGTTAAGAAATTAACCTCATTCAGTCGATAATAAAGGAACAGTTAACGTCGTAAACCGTTATGCCCAACGAAGAACGCTATTAAGAAAAAAAGCCTCGGATAATACTGCATCGTGTAATGATAATTTTCAATTTATACATTTTCAATAAACAGTTCCGTCGGATCTTATTCATACGTTGATTTATTCTGATTAGACCCATGATTTGCAATTTGTTAGCTTTAAAAATCATACCGCAAACTCGTAATCTTCGAACGTATAGAAGGTAATATTCTACATAAATACACTCGCCAGTAATTTTCGTGGAAAATGAGCCTTCAGATTACAATAGATCTACAGGCGATAATAATAACTTTGATCGTTCTCCGTAAAGCTCTCTAATATCGTAATGCGAAGATGATGTATTATTTCGTGTGGACTAGCGCGTTTGTATACGTTCATTTATAGGGATTGAAGTAAATGCATCCAAGTGAATTCCAAATTATGACGCTATTATTTGTGTAATCATATCCAGTATTGATAAATTTATTTTAATTTGGTAGCAATGGAAAGTAACAGAGTATCATTATAGTCGTTCTAATTCTATGGGCTAAATTCATGTATGTAATTACGCTGACTAGAGGAAACGCTTTTGATACAGTTCGTTATTACAACAAAACTGCTGCACCATACGGGGGTAATCTGAAAAGTTTCCAACCTAACAGAGAAGCAAGTGTTTTTTTTTGTAAAAATCAGTTTAATTTCTCAACATAGAGTTCCCTTGTAGGTCTATATACTTTTCCCATAGATGCTCTCAGCTCTTTAATCCGTCCAAACAGTAGTTGGCATCTTGTTCTGCAAAATAGGCGTTTTCAAATGTGGTTGTCATTCGATGAAAATTTCTGTCCACGAGAAAAATTTTGAACCTAGTAAACAGAAGAAGTCGCTGGCGGGACCAGATTAGGTAAATGAGTAGGCCGTCAATTAATTTGAACCCCAATTTGTGAATTTTTGCCATGGAGACCATTGAAGTGTGAGAGTTGTCTTGATAAAACTTTCTTTTTCTTCAAATGTGGTCGTTTTCCGCAATTTCTGCCCTCAGCTTGCCAAGTAATGATGTCCAGCATGCCCCCGTTATTGTTTCCCCTTTATCAAGATAGGCGATTAACACAACTCCGTTACTACCCGAAGGAGCGGTCGCCATTACTTTATCGGCCAAAGGAACAGTACTCGCTTTTCGGAACCCATTGACCCTTCTCAGCCTACTGTTTCGACTGTGACTTGGCTTCAGGAGTGTACCGGTTTATCCAAGTTTCATCTACAGTTATTAATCGACGCCAACTTATTTCGCATAAACTGTTTCAACAGGTCGTTGGAAATGTTTATATGTTTGTTCTTTCGATGTACCTCTGCTGTCTCTCTAATCTTAATTTGGCGGTTGTCTGGCACGATTTGGTAAATTGTTCCGATGTTATCGGTAAGTGGTTACTGTTTTTGGCCTGTCCATTTTTCACAAATATGTTTCCAATGATAGTGACATATAAAGATACATTTGCTGAAAACCTATTACTTAACTACTTACAAAGTAATATTGGCTTTAGATGTCTAAAAGATATCTTTATTGAATGAAAAGTTCTTACGTGTTATCTTTTCCCCAAGTGCACAGTGTATGTGCGAACTCTTATTTCTCAGATCGTACAAGTTGGCATCTTATTTTCGAAATTTTACATCTCAGTTTTCCTTTAACCTATGTGACAAGCTCTTAAATTTCAGTCACACTGTATAGTTTCGCTTACTTAATTGGTTAAATCTTTTCTTTATGTTTCCCTTTAAAAAGTATCGGATTAACCTTCTCTCGCAGCCCTCGTCAGGTTTTTGACATTTTAGTTTATTACGATACTCATATATGCTCCAATAAAATCTCCAACAACAGATTTTATTTATTTATGGCATTTCCTTTTAGTTATTTACCCTCATGTTATTCTTTCTGCTATTTTGGTTATCGGGTACTTCATTGGATCTGCTTTTCGCATTAATGGTAATTTTCTTACGGCTAAAACTTACAGTTAAAATTAGTCTTTTATTTTCCTGAGGGTTTATATTTCCCCTTTTCCTTGTTTTAGTAACCCTTTGCGTCTTTTCTCTTATTAGTTTCCTTTTTAATTGGAAGTGTTTCTGTTTACATCTAGTTAAGGGGTTATGTGTCGATCAGCTAGTTGCGGAGGTGATAAATCTAGGTGCCTTTTGTAAGTTCTTCGTGTAGGAGGTCCAATCATGTTGCGGGCATTTGGAATAGTACCACGCCATTAGCTCTTTCTTAATTTGATTTATTACGATCGTTTAGTGATATTTACTAATTATCCTTTACATTTTGTAAATCGAAGCTTTGGCCATAGTTGTCGGTAATACCTTCCTGGTGTAATTTTGTTGTTATTATTTTTTTTATTGTTGACCATTGTCGGTTCATAGTTATATACATTTCAATTCCTGATATAACCACGTCGTGACCTAGTTTACATAATGTTGATCATTTTAAAATATTATTTTTAAACGAATTTTCTCATACGATAATTTGCGATTTTTTTTTTTTAATAATCCCGCAACGCCTTCTTTTCCCCTAGTGGATTATTTTTTTGTACCAACTTTGTGGGTTCCTGTTTACTCAATCGCCGAACAGGGTTATTTTAAGCAGGTGGCGCATTGAGATTTATCATTTTAGGTGAGTAGTACCGAACCACTCCCTCGCCGACGAGCAGACTGGCACACTGAATGAATGTGTCGCCTTATAAAGAATATTAAGGTATAATTGTTTGCGCAGGAGGTGGCTATTTTGGAGTTCTTGTCTTTTGTTTGTTTTTGATTATTTTTTTCTAGGCGTGGTAACAAATTGAGTTCTACAAGAACCGTTTTACATTGAAAAATTGGTTATACTTCCTCTATTGTTGTCATAAGTCATAAGATTGATTTCCATAACGATGTGAAGAAAGAGTTTCTAATAATTTGCCGTATGGGTGTAGCTCAGTCAGGTCAGAGAGGAATTTAGTTTTGGGAAAAAATAAAGAATTCTACAAACTACCTTTCCTAAATAAAAATGTACCCTCTGGCCTTTATTTTAAAACGCGCAGTAACAACTAAGTTAACCTAAAACCGCGATATTTCAAAATTGAAATTTCAAGTTAAGCATGTGCTTATATATGCACATTTATCTGTACGAGGGTAATCTGAAAAGTTTCAAACCTCAACATGAAGATGGCGTTACGCGTTTCGTTTATGTAAGTCGATATCAGTGTTTCTGTAAAAGTGGAAAATATCGATTATCGAACTAGCATGAATTCTTGCATTAAAAGCAATATGCCTACGCAAATTAAAGCCAAGATAGGTGCTGTTTACGGGGACTCTGCACCATCATTTGCCACAATGACATTTTGAGTAGCTGAATTCAAATGTACCAGCTTAGTTGATAATGAACGTTCGGGAGTAAATTTAGTAAAAGTTGTTAATTGCCGGGTAGGCAGAAACATGTCCGTGTGCTAGTACTTTCTTTTCTCTGCTCGCATTGTGTGTGCCGGGAATGATTCCACCAATGCCATGAGCTATATTAGCATTATTTTTGGTTTTGTTACCAGGCATTTTTTCATGTGTATGTTGTTTAATGTGATTGGGCGTATGCCATTCTTTTGTTAAAAATTTAATGACCGCGCGGTACTCAATTTTCGTTACCTGAGATATTTTCATGTACTAGTCACGTTGTCTGGCTGGCTACTAAAAGCTACTACTCTTCGAGTCGTAATATACCGTGCATTTCTTTTATCACTGAACATATGTATTTACCTTCCATGCGTTGATACGTTTTTTTTTTTATAATTGAACATAGGGGTGTTTAGCATGGCGAGCAGTTGCTGGGATTATTACAGAAAATAAAACGTCAAATACGTCAAATTTGACATTTAGTTTTTTTCTCCTTAGGAATTTCACAATCGGCTTGCAAACTGTATGGAATGTAAAGGTGGGCACTTCGAACACTTGTTGAGACATTAAATTTTACTTATTCCATTTTGTACTTCCATTTACGAATCCCTTTGCGTTAATACATAATCAATTACCGCCTTTTTGTGACCCGTTAATTAGACAGGATTAGATCAAAAATTAAGTGCCAAATTTGACGTATGAATTAAATGTTGATGTATTTGCATTTTATTTTCTCTAATAATCCCAGTAGCTACTCGCCTTGTTAAACGCCCCTATGTTCAATTAAAAAAGAAAAACACATCAACGCATGGAAGGTAAAGGTATATGTTCAGTGATAAAAAAAAATACATGCTATACACCGGAGGTCTCGCATATGTGGTGTTTGAACACGCTCGGACCTGTACATCGTAACTATCAGCTTTTAATTGAAAACAGTTGCAGGTAAAGTAGACACTTCTTACACTTTGCAATGTCAAAATTAACTTGGTTTTATTTATTGCCTAAGAACAAAGAAGAGTAGAATTTACTTATGTTTTATTAAACTTGACTGTGATATCGATCTACTTCAAATTCAACACCTTAAGAGCAAATACGCATTATCTGACGTTTTATTACCAAGCTGTAATTAATTTGGAAAAATATTGAGACCAAATAGAGATATTCTCTGTGTTTAGAGATCGAAGTTACTTTATATTTGAGTACTAAGGACCAGAAGCGCACACTATGGAGACGAGTTCTCGTTTCCCTGGGATTATCATTGTCTGATGATATATTTACTGAATAAAGCCCTCGAGATAGAGAGAAGGGACCAAAATGAGGAGACTAGGCAGGGCGTCGCCGTTATGTGAATGTATGCACCTCAATGCATGTGGCTGAACAATACTAACGATGTGCTATTCACACCGATTAGAATAGAGTTATTTTTAACATTATATTATTTTTTCTAATGATTTCTTGGACCATATTTCTTTCTTTACCTTGCAATCATTTTCTCTATGATTACCAAAATTCGATATAATTAACGTATTTAGAAAAACACCCCTCCTCTACCTAAAGTGTGAAGACGGACTACAATGTCCATTATCCAATAAGAATATACAATTTTCCTTATTCTATTCTAAACTTAATATTTACCTTTAAGTACTATCATGGCGCCTACGAGGCGCCAGGTCTTTTACAAATTGCAATATCTTTCACAAAATTTCATTTACGTCAATTTACCTAATATGTATTCTTCGAATGGTGTTTCTAAAACCTGTGTAACATGATACAGTCCAGATATTGCATGCATTGAAACGTAAACAAAAGGTAAGTTATGACCTTGCACTCGGTGGTGTCTGAAAGGCGCCGTGTCAATAGTTACGTTTGTTTTTTTTTAACTTTCATTATACATAACGGGTGCTTTTGTGAGTGATTTATAGTACAGTATTTAAAAATATCTACGCCCATTGAATATTGAGTTAGTAGTTCGTTGAGCTTTAACGTATACAGTTGACATTATGGGTAGTAAACGTGGATTATGTGATAAAGAAATAGCGAGATTGTTTGGATAGAATTTGATAACGAAAACATCTATCCCGAAAGCAACTTAGGTTTAGATCATGAAAGTGTATCTAATCACGATAGTGATTCAGTCATTGAAGAAGATGATAGCAATACGGAAGGGTTATCTAATGTTACAGATTTTTACATAGGTATGTAAAAATAAACACTATTGTAAAATACCTAGCTCTCATGGTTTATAATTTCAAAAATACAACTTCAAAGTGAAATAAAGTACCCCACCCAACATCACGAACACGAAAAAGTAATACTGTTTTTCATCTTCCTGGTTGCAAAGGTGGTGCGAAGTGTAAAAAGTACACTGTTTGGGTTTTCAAAAAATGCAACGTTGATTTCTTCTGTACCAAAAAAATCTAAGGCAGTTCTTCTGCTCTCCATAATGCACCATGATGCAAACATTGACCAAGATACCGGAGAAGAAAAGAAAAGAAACTCTGTGCTACGTACAATATAGGACGGCGAACAAGGAGATGGCAATTGGTTTTATTTTTCCATCTCATTAATGTCTGCGCCTTAAAAGCTTAAATTTCCTCAAAATATTAGGACAAAAACTTGTAAAACCATATCAATTAGATCGCTTGGAGTACCCTTAATTGCCAAGAAAAATTCGAAAAGTTCTAAACGAGCGTTTAGAAATTGATCCTCAACCTGTGGAAATTCCAACTACGAGTGCAAGAAAGCGGTGTTATCTGTGTCCTAGAAAAAATAAACGCCATTCTAAACAAATATGCTCTAAATAATTTAAAAATATTTGTTCAGAGCATACAAAATAATTGTGTGATGAATGTTATGAATAAATAGTACATAATACTTATTAAAGATTCTTTTATGTTATTTTACCGTTTTGTATTATATCAGATAAAAAAAACAAGAAACATTTAAAATTAAAACATTAATTTTATAGCAGTAATTTTACAATGGTGCATCGCAGGCGCCTTGCTAGTACTTATGTATGTCCAATAGGTGCTAGTACTTAAGGGTTTTAAGAGGACTTCAAAACAGAGAATACTAACCAAAGTTTTAATATCTGCTTATTTTTATCACTTTCTATGTAATGCAGAACCATGTTTGAATGTATATTTTCTCAAACATTAAAAAGAGTAACACTTTGCAAGGTGGGTGGTTTACTACAATATTAAAAGAAAGGATATATCCGCATAGCTTCCTTTCAGCGGCCCGTTCTAATTCCAACACGACTTTACTCGATGAGTGACTGCCTGTCTGTACCAGGTCTGACCTGTTCATCGCCTATTTGTATCGATCGGCCTTCGAACTGGCTCTCAAGTGCAACTTGCCGGTCTCGTATAGTAATGTAGCTGGTAGCGTAGGCAATAATTTTAATGAAATCGACCAATAAGGACCGGCATCTTAACAAATAAATTGACTGCATTATTCAAGCCGACCGGTGAGTGACAACAATTGCCGTATGCTGTCAGTTTTCTAGACGAGCTGCGCGTGATCTATTCAAACCTAATGCGATGCATTCAGTCTTGAAGAATCGACTTGCCATCCGTATGATAAGTATTTACTTTAGTAATGGAGTAACGGAGGCTAAAAGCTACCTGTTATGTTGTTGTTCCGCAAAGCTACATATGGATGATGTAGCGAATGCTGTATTGTTCGATAATCAAGTGCAAGGACTATTGAAATAACATTTGAGTTCGTTGGCTTATCTCCTAATTGGTCTAAAAATCATGCAAAAAGTGGTTAAGGAGATTATGATTAAAGTATCCTCCTTTGATGTGACTTTTTATTATCACTAAGTTTGCAAGTAGAATGTCGAAATGTCATTAATTGTTATTTGTTACTTGCCGCAGGTTTGTGTTTCAATTGACTTACATAGTTGCTTAAGGTTATTTTTCATCAAGTAATAATCAAAATTAAAATAAACCACAAATGAAATTGAAAGGGGTATCGTTTCAATTATACAAAATTGGAACAAACTTGAAAGCCTTCTTGGCATGGTTGCAATTAAGAGATCTTGACGTACTCAGCAGAATTGATTCTCAGCTTTTCCTAATTTGTACAAGCGGTATTTCTGGTCAATAATAGAAGCGGCTGTATCTTTGCTGCCCTTCAAAAAACCCTGATTTATTTGTTGTAATATGAGGCCACTGTTTTCTTTGGTTTCCTTTCCATGTTTTAATTTCGTAATCTCTTATTAAATGTCATTGTCAAAATTCACATTCTAGACTCGCATTTAGATTTTTGTCTTCAAAATATGATATTAAGCAAACTAGAGTCCTGCAACGGTAGCTACTTGTTGGTGAATACTAAGAAGAAAAGCGACATATACACATACGTATACCCTACAATAGAAGGCAATTCATCAATTTTTCAATTATATTATTGTTTTACGTGGTGTGGATTATGATTTAAATAGGGTTTCAATAATACAAAGAATGATTATATGGTTGATTTTTGACTTGGAATTTCTCCAATTAGACCTACTTTCATTGCAAATAGTATTCTCACTATTTGATTCGTGTAATATATACTGTAATATTGAAAATATCGAAGGTAAAATCGCTGTCATTAGGAATGACGTACAGCCATTTGCGCTTTGGCAACAACTGCCACAGCAACGCCTTTATGATTTTTTTCTGGATGCTGCAGCGGCCTGTATAGACCCTGGCGCCCCTCTTCCTATCCCCCGGATCTTATTCGATAAATATGTCTCCAGACAACGATAATTCTGGGGAAACGATAATATAACTTCTCTTCAGTCCACATCCTTTCCCCCAATCCTTCTTTCATTATTTTAAGTGTTGGAGTGTTCAAAATTTATTTCAAGTCCAAGATTAATTCAAGTTGGATCATTCGAAAGAGCGCGGGGTTTCTTGCTTGACGCGCTAGCATAGAGAGAGCGCGTAAAGTTTTAAGATTACTTTCTTTGTCATCAATTCATTTTCCTTAAACGTTATTTGCAAATTTACTCATTTGAACTGCCGAAAAAGTATATAGGTGATACTCTCAAATCTACGACAGAAAAATATTTTTCAATTAGATAACAGTTTTAATTTTATAACATTACAATGCTTAGCTGCATTAGACCACTTAACTGTGGTCGTCTGAGTAATATTCATGATTGTAGGTTTAAACACGCCAATTTAATGTTACTTTTGGATGATCTCTTCTCTACATAGACAATTTGTTTATGATTTACCTGCTAATATGAAATATATGTTAACCTCACCGCAATTTGATAAAATTTTAAAAGATTATTTAATGGAGTTATGTCGGTATTCAATAGAAATTTTTTTTGGGTAATTTCGACTCTTTTTCTTTCCCATGTTTTTACGAAGAGATTTAATATGTAGTGTACGGTATATACACTCTCTACTGCAGGTGTTTTGCTTTTTCTTTTGCTCTAATGTATCTTACGCTATTTTTTGATTGACTGCGTAACGAGCTTTCTTATTCAAATCCACATCGAATTTGAGTTAACCAGAGCAGGAGACAAACAGCAAAAGAAATATTAACCTATAGATGTTCTTTCAAAAGTAACATATCTGTCGATTGACGAATGTTATTAACTTGCTGACCAATGTAATAAAAACTCAAAAACTATTAATCAGGATCTTCTTTTAATATATCAGAAGGTTTTAAAGCATTTGGATTTAAAGTTTTATCGCAATTCTTCTGGTTTCCCCTTTTTTTCTTTGACATCTATCTCCAATACCATTGCAATACATTAACAACAGCGAATATGTCGCAATCCACTCCACCAACAAATTGAAGCCTCACGAAACCAACGTTGTTATTGGCGGTGTTCGGCTGCCTTGGGACACATGGGTCACGGAGGTCAAGAAGAAATTTCAACGAGCCAACCAGCAATTAATGCCGAATCGCGCGCTCGACCTCCGTGTCAAGAGGACTTACATACGGGCACTGGTATGGTCCACCATCGCGGAATATCAGTTAAAAAAACCTGGAGATACTCAAAGCAAAACGCTGCGCCAGCTGGCTAACGCGCCATGGTTTGTTCACAAGGAAGACCTAAGAAAAGATCCAGAAATTCCATCGCTACAAGAGTATTTCTGAACACTCTCCAGCAACGCCTGGAAGAGAGCAGAAGCCAGTACTAACCCCTTCATCAGCTTCAAGATCGATCGCCACCTAAGATCCGGGTGCTTCGAATCCAAGACCGGCTGCAGTGAAAGGCTAGTGCTTTGAGAATTCCTACCTGATGACTGGATGAAACCTGCGGTATCCTTAGGGCGTCACTAGAGAGGTGCCACTTCAGAAAAGCCTGGAGAATTCAAGGACCTTGGCCCAGCCCTAGGAGAAGAATATGGACCTTATATATCATACAGACCACTAAATTCTCGTAAAGTCACTTAATCTATTTTGCAAAATATTCTGTTAATATCTTTATTCAATTAGAAGTCATTAAATTGATGAATAAGTGAACCACACCTATATGGAATCATAGAGTTTGAATGCTTTTATCCATTTACATACATATCTATTGCTACATCGTTACCTACATTTATTCTGCTAATAACTTGTTTACCCTTTTATGTATTCATTGGCTAAACGATTAACAGGATGCATACAATAAAGCACTTCATATCAAAAAGGTGTAGCGAAAGAGACGTCAAAAAGAACACCGAATTAAGCAAAACCGGAAAATAAAAAGAGCAAACTTTTGCTGTTTAGGCTGCCGACAGGCGGGTATTCAAGCTTGGAAAGCTCCCATATACAATACAACACAAAAGTATCATACTCGAGCGAATTCGTTGGTATAACATATATTAGCTCGTGTCGTAAATTGAACTATCATGCGAGCGCACTATAAATTCGTTGCGGGTAGCGAAATGAGCATGCCGAGCCGAGGCGGACCCAGCGAAGAAGAAGAAGGAGAAGAAGAGGAGAGAACAGGCAATAGACAAGCGTCTCTTCTCCGGGTGTATCTGTTCATGTGTTCGTGCTCGCGTTTGTGTATCTACGTAATGCCGAACCACAGAACGGCGGCGCACACCATCCTATCGCACGGTCCCTCCCGAGAGATTAATTACGAGTTAATCTGCATACACGAGAGTTTTGCAAACCAGGACTATTAGCGGAATTAAAAAGATACAGGTTGCCGTCGTACATACATAGATACTTCGCCATTACGTAACGTGAAACTTATATGGAAAATGTTGGAAAGTTTGTGGATGTATGTGTATGTATGTACCTGTCGGCTGTGGCGGATAATTGGCAAACATGTTTTGAAAGTCCTTGATTCGCTTATTGTTAGAGTTGCGAGATTTTGTAGTCAATACATTGAAGTGTTGCCTCTCATTTGTTATATTGCTATTATTGGCCAAACTTATGTTGGATCTTGATCTGTATTATATCTATATGAAAGTACGCGAAATGGTAATATAATTGACAGATATAAAAGGGTCCCACTATCATCGAGACGATCGAATATTCCACATAACCTAAACTTTGCCAGTATCTGAATAAGCAAACAGTATGCCTAATACTGCCCAGAAGGAACCTTTGCGCGATTGTGGGATGCTAATTGGGTATTTCCGGCTAAAGAAGGGATTAACTGAAAACTGCTGTCAACTCGAAGATGTCCTGCGCTGACGCAATAAGAAAAACTACGCTAGACAACCTGGCGGTTTAGATGCCTAAATGCTAAAAGTTCTTAGAATTTGCTAAGAACCAACAAACAATGTATTACCCTTTGGAATGTATTGTTGGGGTCACTTTGACTCCAGGGTTTGTTTTCTCTAAGTCAACATAAAAAATTACATACAAACATTGCTTCTACGTGCTTGCACTACCGCTCATAAGTACTGGACACCCCAAATTTCAGGGTAAATCATTAAATATTTAAATGAAAATATTAAAATATGTATTTGGTATTTAAGAATACGCAAATATACAACTTAAACAATTAAAATAATTTATTTGACCTAAATTTTAGATTCGTCTATGACTTTTAATGATTGCGTCGCATAATCGGGGTATTTTTTCAATTAATTTTAACAATGTTTCCGAAGTTATTCGAGCCCATGTTGCCTGTAGTTTATTCCAGATATCATCTGCTGAAGCTGGAGCAGTTTTTCCTATATCCCGATCGGGTTATTCCCATAATAACTCGTTGGGATTCCGAGCTTTGGGGTGGCGATTCCATGATTATTAGTGTCCCTTCCTCTTCCAACTGTTCTAAATATTGCTTGCATAATTTTGTGTGCGTTTTGCATCATTATCTTGTTAGAATATAAAATTCTGACCTAAAATTCTTACATCAGAGGGTATTGGATTTTCCTCCAAGATGCGTTTGTATTGCTCTTTTCTCGTAATGCCTTTAATTTTTACGAGATCACCTGCGGATGTACCAGCAAAACAACCTCAAATCATTACCGAACCACCGCCGTGTTTGACACGAGAGATGCATTGCTCTAGTGCCCGTTTACCTACAGATCTTCTTACAAACACTCGTCTTCGCGAACCTAAAATCTCGAATTTGAATTCGTCGGTCCACAATACCTTACTCCAATCTTCTACCGTCCAATTTCGATGTTCGCGTGCCCAATATAACCTCTTTTTCTTATTAATTTGGCGAAGCAAGAGCTTTTGCATCGCAATTCGTTCGTGAAGGCCGGCTTTTTGCAAACGGCCTTTAACCGTGAACACGTTAATCGGCTTCGGAAGTACTGTATTGATCTTTGCGGCGATTTCTGATGCTGTTTTTCTTCTAGTTCGCTTGCTGGACACCACGATTGCAATATCTTGAGCTGGTGTTGCCGCCTTTAGTCGACCACTTTGTACTTTATTTGGAAAACTGCCACTTTCACTGTATTTTATTATGTTATAATCAGCAGTAAATGGGTTTAAATGCAATTTTCTAGCAACCTGACGATCATGTGCAACAAATTCGGTGCAAAGGACATTGTGATTGTGGTCGATGGTATTTTTTTGATCTGGTGACTATAAATGGGATGGCAAACTTTAATAGTA
The DNA here is from genome assembly GCA_029619315.2 of Dynastes maya. Lineage (NCBI taxonomy): Eukaryota > Metazoa > Arthropoda > Insecta > Coleoptera > Scarabaeidae > Dynastes > Dynastes maya. The sequence goes on along the minus strand of JAROYE020000002.1, from coordinate 12,830,829 downwards.
TTGATCTGCATTATTTCAGGGGTAACCCGCACTGCTGAAAACCGTTTATTAGGAAAAAAGGGCGAGAATTTGGTCAAAGTTCACATTCGAAGACGGGTGAAGATACATCAGCTAGCATCATCGAGACTTGCTATGAAGCGTTATGCGTTCAAGCTCTGAAAGAGTCCTTGAGCCGCAATGGAAATTTGATTATTAATTAGTTAAAAAAAGATTACCTTTATTTATTTTAATGGAAACCTCCATTCTGCATTTTAATTATTAATAATCAAATTTTCATGATATGTTGTTGTAGAAGTCTTTATTGGCCTAATAACAATAACCAACAATTAATGCTAATATAGCTCATGGGATTGGTGGAATCATTGCCGGCAAAAACAATGTAGCAGAGAAAATAGCGCCAACACATGAACATGTTTCTGCCTACCCGGCGTCATCAGCATGGTTCTGAGCACAATCTTCTGCTGATATAATTGCGTTTCTCACTTTATGCTGCTAATCTCCAAAACAGCACTGAATATGCCTTTCGGCGACACCTATCGCCAAGAGACACAGTCACGCCGTCCCAGAGGGTAGCAAGACAAGCCGGAGTGTAGATATGTACACCACCTATGGGGCAGCTCCTGGGCTGCCAAACGCAAGGGAATGCCGGGAATGATTCCACCAATACCATAAGCTATATTAGTATCAATTGTTGGTTATTGTTTTTAGGCATTCTTTCCGCGTGTATTTCTATACATAATGGTAAGCCTGAGGAATCATTTGCACGTATAGATGTCGCTATGCCTAGGCACAACGCCCCCTTGCGTTTGGCAGCCCAGGACCTGCCCGATAGGTGGTGGATATATCTACACTCCGGTTTGTCTTGCTACCTTCTGGGACGGCGTGACTGTGTCTCTTGGCGATAGGTGTCGCCGAAAGACATATTCAGTACTGTTTTGGAGATTAGCAGCATAAACTGAGAGGCAAACGCAATTATAGTAGCAGAAGATTGTGCTCAGAACCATGCTGATGACGCCGGGTACGCAGAAACATGTTCATGTGTTAGCGCTATTTTCTCTGCTACATTGTTTTTGCCGGAAATGATTCCACCAATACCATGAATTATATTAGCATTAATTTTTGGGTTATTGTCTTTTTGGTTTCTGTGATAATTTTTGACACAGGATTTTTGGTTAATTTTAAATAAGAACTTTGTGACAATGTTGTATTGCTTCGACTGAAATAATCATCTTTACCTAAGATGGCCGCAGTATTACCTTCGTCAGATTTTAAACAAAATCTGTTCTTTTTCAGTCTTGCAACGTGCAAAGTTGATTACATTTCGTTGCCTATTTTACAAGCGACACAAATAAGGTTTTTGGTATTATCACCAAAAGTACTGATCACGTTTTCTATGCCAACTGTAATTTCTTTAACCGTGGGCTTATTCAATTTCGGGTTGTACAAATCTAGTGTTGCCCTACATATTCTTGAAAAGAATCATAACGTTAAGGACGTAAACAACAATATACAATTAAATTGTTATAAAGGTAATGAACATTTACAAAAAACAAACATATTTTAATGAATTCACCCAACCGTAACTTTAAAAGTATAAACATAGGTTAGATTTCGATTATATTGTCAGTTCAGTTTTAGTGCTGGAGATGATGGTTTAGCCGTTGAAATGTGTATCCAGTGTTAGTTTAGTTATAAGTTATAAGAATAGTAAATCGCTGTTTCCTTATGAAATGTTTAATAGGTTCTTTAAAATCAGACATGCTTACTGTTTTTCATCTAGTCTTGTGTTCGAACATGGAAAGTGAAGTAAACGTTTTCATGGTTTCATGGTTATCCTTATTCCCAAGGCAAATGCAGAAGAAGACAAAACAAGATATCTTAAATCGCTTCACATTTATAGGCGTATTGCTAGCTCATGACTACAGAGTATATTTTTTGTTCAAGTTCAACGTTTAGTGGAGCTGCAGTACTTAGATCTTGGTCTCGACTTGTATTTTTGTACTCTGCATGCAAATGATTGAACGGCGAAATGATGCGCATATGAACACGAACTGATTGAAACGTAGACGCTTTGTTTATGACCAACCATGCTTCCACTTGTAATGGAGATAAACTGTTGGTGGAATTTAGATTCGTATTCAACAAATGCAATTTCCTCTTACGTAGTTACACCTTAGATCAGGTACAAGGGAGGATGCGTAACAAAGGTTATGCAAATTTGACTACAAATTAATGAAACAGTAAACAATAAAAACAGTGCAGAGTTTGTTTATACGAAAGCATAAGTTATTCCAGTCCAGTTTTGCATCAACAGTCCAAATCGAAAATGCCGCCACTCTGATTCAACATTCATCATATTAGTGAATCGTTCGTAATATTAACTAAGAATTTTGAGAAAAAGAATAGAAAAACAAACATCTCATGTTCGCTACAGATAGACTGGTTTCCATTAACAGTAATTTTATTTCAACTCTAATAAGACTAATCAGTAACGTGACTAATCAATGACTATTGCTACAAACGTAAAATGAGACATATTGGGTTTACCTTACACTCATATGTCTGTCATCGTGAGTCAAAAATGCATTGAACAAACTTCTTAAAATTGTATTACCAAACATTGAAAGAAAAACCGCGATAGATACCACAGACAATTGATTTTGTCGGTTTATCAGTTAACATTTTCAAACTTTCCAACCAATACAAGCACAACGATTCATCGCAAGATCCAAACAATCGTTGCATTTGATAATCATTCCGATACACACACATACGTGTATGGTATACAATACGCACAGTTTTATGACCGTTTCTTTCAATGAAGACGTTCAAAGTTGAGTAAACTCCGAACGCGGTGCATCCATCCATATGCGTTTAACAATCTCGCCGACTAACGACAATACGGTACATGAACCGCGTACCAAAACCACAAAAACGTGATTCATTCTTGTGATTGGGCGAATAGCGACGCAAAATATATGCTCGCAATCGTGTAAATTAACCGCAGAACATATTTACGTCGGGTCGTCGTTTATCAGATTGATATCTACCGTATAAAGGCATTATAAATTCGCCTTATAATTCAACTCATGCGTGCACTTACAGTTTTGCGTGAAAAAATTATATTTGTTAAACTATGAATTGATCTCGGCGATACGCAAGAGGCAAGAAAGAACATCAAACAAACTGTTAAACGGTACAGGAATTTATATTAATTGTAGGGTATTTGTTCTATCTTGCTTCTTGTATCTCTTGTATCAAAAGGATCGTCTAATTTATATGTAGACTTGTTTAAATACCACGAATAGCGGGAGAAGCATGTACGAGATACAATATATTTACGATTTATTAGAAATTGTAAAAGGTCAAAAGTGAACTAAAATACATATGTATATTACGGAAGATTAATTAACAACATGATTTTCTCATTTCGCGATAGTTTAGTCAAATTTGAAGAACCTCTAGCAATGTAGACAGATATTTTTGATTGTACTGTGGTTGGCTTTAAATACGAGGCGTGTCCGGGAACAAAAGTACACTCGGTTAGAAGATACAAATAAATTTATTAAAAAATAAAAAGCGTATTACAAGATGAAGGTGCGGTCCTTAAACTATTTTTCAACGTAGTCACCAAGCCGATTGAGCCATTTGTCCCATCTGCGGACGAGGTCTAACGTACCCTTGGTATAGAAATCAGGTCCCTATCGGCGCAGCCGCTGTGTTGTGCTTAGGATGACGTCCTCATCCGACCGAAACCGCTGTCCTCCCAAAAAACCTTTCATGTCTCGGAAAAGATGAAAATCTGAAGGAGCCAAGCCCGGACTGTGAGCTGGGTGAGTGATGACATCCCAAGCGAAATGACGAAGCTTAACAGTAGTGATTCTGGCGGTGTGAGGCGTTGTGTTGTCACGAAGAAACTTGACTCCGTGACTAAGTAGACCAGGCCTCTTTCGTCGAATCGCTTCCCGCAATTTATCGAGGGTTTCGAAGTATGCTGCTGCATTTATAGTTTCGCCATAACGCTTAAACTGCCACACAAAAGCAGCGAATGATTGCACGAACTTCCAGTGGGACGCATTTTAATAGAGGAGGCTCCATTATTATCGCAATAATTTCCAAAGTACTGACCGGAACAAAATAAACGACACATTAACATTGAAATCACGCGATATCATGCACATGCGCAGGAGTGTACCTTTGTTTCCGGACACGCCTTATACTTTAGACCATACATGACATGTTTAGCAAACAGTATGCACTTCATATCAGCAGGTTATGATGGTAATCATATGATGCTTTAAAAGAGGGAAATATTAAAAAGAAATCATTTTTCGAAATTAATTTTTTAATTGTACGGATCGAACCAACGAAATTAAATCTACAATATACCATGATCTAAATCCAACGAAATCACCAGCTTATGATCTGGTCACGGGTAGAGTTCTCAAATAACTAAGCGAAGTAGTTTATACATGTATTACATTTCTATTCAATGCCATTCTGCGATTAAGATATTTCCCGCTGCAATGGAAAGTAGCACAAATAATGCTAATTCCAAAACCTAGGAAATCTAGAGAAATAGACCTATCAGTCTATTACCTGTCCTATCAAAAGTATTTGAGAAGGTTGTCACCAATAATAACTTATTTTTTTTCGCAACCAACATTCGACAATAGAGTAGGTACATCGGGTAGTATTAAACATAACTGAAGATCTTGAAAAGAAACACTATTATTCGGCTGCTTTTCTGGATGTGTCACAGGCATTTGACAAGGTCTGGCACACCGGACTGCTACACAAAATTCTAAATTCATACTTCTCCAATAGATACTTTCGTGTAAAACACCAAGGCGCATATTCTTCTTTACACTCGATTACTGCAGGAATTCCACAAGGAAGCGTCCTGGGACCTGCGCTATACCTTCTCTATACGCACGATTTACCGACTTCAGAACGAAAAACAGTCGCAACGTTTGCCGATAACACATCGTTACTAGCTTCTCACAACAACCCTGAGATGGCGTCAAAACACCTACAAACATATCTAAATGAGATGGAACAGTGGCTCAAGAAATGGCGAATCAAAGTAAATGAAAATAAATCAGCACACGTTATATTCACCACTCGTAAAGAAGCATGCCCAGGTGTCAAACTAAATAACCAATTAATATCTCAAGCTGACAACGTGAACACCTTGATCGAAGGCTCACTTGGAGAAAACATGTATGATCCAAGAGAAAACAACTGGGACTGAAACTTCGTAATATGTACTAGCTGCTTGGACATCAGTCGCAGCTTAGGTTAGAAAATAAGTTGTTGCGATAGAAAGCTATTCTGAAGTGTATACAACTGTGGGGTACAGCAAGTAACTCCAATATCGAACGTTCCAAATGAAGTGCAGTGTGGCATCCCAAAGCAGGTTGGATAAACACCGTAATAACCTTGCGGCGAATCTATTGGACAATAGCCAAGAAACACGACGACTCAAGCGTTCCCACAAACTAGACATTCCCCATAGATTCACGTAATGTATTTCTTACCACCTTTCTGTGTTTTTAGATCCAGTAAGTTAAGTTTAAGTTAAGTTAGTAGTCGACACACTTACTTAATGTATAGTAATATCGAATATAATTTTAACCACTGAGCTAAAATTCTACATGTTATTATCAAATAGTCATAAAAATTGCTAATTGTTATTTGTAAATAACAGATTGTAAACTTCGTAGACGTTATATAAAAAAAAACTTGTACGGTCTGTAGGTCCGGGAGTGTTCCTAGACACTCTTTCCACAATTTAAATTAAACTGGATATCAATTAATGAAATTTAGTATTAAAACTTCAACAGAAAAACTTACCTGGAATTCTGACGTTCCAATATAAATTCTGTGTTTATATATATATCGTACTGGAATCCTGCGTACTCTGTAACCACCAAACTTGACTTTTACTTCGTATTTATGGTAGAATTTAAGCGCTGAATGCTTAGAAAATGGGAACCCAGAGAGAATGAGAAATCGATTAGCGTTCCTTAATTTTTGAACCTGTAAGTCTTGGATCGTACTCCAATTGGTAATACAGGTGATACTGTTTGCTAAACAAAAACCATTATTAACAAATTTCTCGTAGGTATTCAAGTGATCTTGTGTAATATCCCATTATACGCCTATCCCTTTCACAATTCTTTTTTTAGAAGCACCCACCTAGAATGTGAATATTCATTAGATGCTTACGGGAAGATGAATAACCCGTATTTATTTAGAACATCAAGTATGCGCTGAAAGTCGTAGCAGCGAAATAGCGTAGACAATTAGTAAGGTGTTACTTCTTTCACGCGCCACAGCAAATATTTAGTTTCGAAGCATCTGTTGAACAGGAGCCTTTGTAAACTAATTTTAACGATCTTAATAACGTTACATGTGCACTCTGGTATAATAAAATAGTCAACGCCTCCGTTGAAATTCATATTTCTTCTCTCTGCTTTGCACGTGTTTCACCACTTACAACGTATAGATCGTGGATATAAAGAGAAGAAATTAGAAAATGTTAAAATCCTATACACTTACAAATGTACATACAATCGGTGAATATGGGAAGATCGAGGAAAGAAGTGAATACTGTTTGTAGAGAAATTACCGTGCAGGAACTAGCGCTAAATTTTCTTTTCCTGTGTTTCGTAATCGCTTGGACTATGCAATCATTCAGTGAGGGTCTAAAATGGTAGTCCGGTATCGAGATGACCACGATAGATCGGTAAAATCTTTGTACATGCACTTCTATTGAATAATTACTTCAAAAAGAAATCGCGCCAAGCAAATATTAGTTTCGAACATCGTGAACAAGAAGACAAACTAATTGATCTTAAAACTTACATGTGCACTCTGGTATAATAAAAAAGTTAACGCCTCCGTTGAAATTCATATTTCTTCTCTCTGCTTTGCACGTGTTTCACCACTTACAACGTATAGATCGTGGATATAAAGAGAAGAAAGTAGAAAATGTTAAAATCCTATACATTTACAAGTGTACATACAATCGGTGAATATGGGAAGATCGAGGAAAGAAGTGAATACTGTTTGTAGAGAAATTACCGTGCAGGAACTAGCGCTAAATTTTCTTTTCCTGTGTCTCAAATGGTAGTCCGGTAGCAAGATGACCACGATAGATCGGTAAAATCTTTGTATGTGCACTTCTATTGAATAATTACTTCAAAAAGAAATCTAATTATAATGTGTTCATGTCAATACATTCGCAAAAACGTGTACAAGGAAGACAACGCAATTGTTTTACACTTAGTACTCAAATTTATTTCTGGACATAATCTCCTCGTAGCTCTATACACTTAGTTCAGCGACGTTCCAACTTTTTTAAGCCATCCAAATATTAGGACTTGTCAAACTTTGCAAAATAGACCTCTGTTTCGGCAATGACCTCTTCATTTGACATGAACCGCTTTCCGCCAAGCCATTTTTTCAAGTTTGATAAATGGAAGAAGTCACAGGAGTCTAAATCTGGTGAATATGGTGGATGAGGTAACAATTCGTACCGTAACTGGATTAGTTTTGCTGTCGCAACTACCGACGAGTAGGGCGTTATCGTGATGGAGAATTTTCTTCTTCGCTAGGTGGGGCCGTTCATTTTAGTTCAACGTCGAATCGATCCAATAAATCAGCATAGTACTGTCCTGTAATTGTCCTTTCCTTCTCCAACTAATCAATTAAGGTTATACCTTGCGAATCCCAAAAAATCGTCGCCGTAACTTTTGCGGCTGATGGAATCGTCTTCGCCTTCCCTGGTGAACGTTCGCCGGAAAAAAACGTTTTTGCCGACTGTCCTTTGGTTTCTGGCTTGTAGTAATGTACCATGTCTCATTTATAATCCCATAACGCTGCAGAAACTCACTCGTATTGTGCTTAAACATGTCCAAACATTGCGAGGTACTTTCTCGGTCTCTAAAGTTTCATAGAAATCTAAATCTTGGGGTTGCTCGTGTTCTCTTGTAAGCTGTTTCTGGCTCAAAAAACGGTTGCGGTTTTATATACAATCCTAATCTAAGAACTGTTAGATTTGACTATGTTTTTCTATATATTTTTAAAGAATTTAGATATTGAAATGTGGATAGATCTAAAATTAATTCTTTCATGGATTTTAATATACCAAATACTCAATCTATGATTTAGTGTATTGTAGTTGTTCTGACAAAAACTATTTTAACGTTAGAGAAGCGATTGTATAGGAATAGTACAGAAAACACATATAACACCACAATCTAACTGCCAAATAAAACAGAAGTACTGGTTCAACGGGCTGTATATGTTAGGGTCAATTGAAGATGAAAAACAATACTGGGTATTGCAATCCCCAATGCAGTTAATAAAAACGGGTGTTTGTATTCCATTGTAGAGCTGGAATTATTTATATCTTTGTATCTTACACGGTATTTATGACACGTAAGTCGTTTCTTAAAGTGACAAGCATATATCATCAACATTATCTTTATAACATGTGTTGCAGGAAGATAAATAATCACTTGCATTCTTTTCTTGTATGAGAAAAATACCAAGATCGAACAAAGCAAGTACCTATACGCTTTGTCGCGGCCAATCATCATCAACCGAATAGAAATCACTGCAGATAAAACTCCATGCGCAGATCAATCTTCCCTATAGATCGGTGACCAATGTTTGTTATCCATTTAAAACCCTCATTTGATTTAAAGTAAAGTAGCAGGAAAACGCAAATAATTTAACAAATCGATTCAATTTGCTGTCCGCTGCTTCAAAAATTAAATTTTTTAAGGAAAAAGATGAACTAAGACTACAAAACCTTTCAGCTACTTTTTTTTTTTAAAGCAGAACACAAAAATTTGAGGTTGGTTCATCATATGGTTTGACTTCTTTGTTAAAGAGAATTCATCTCGTAGACGATTACTTCTGCATGTGTCACGTATAAATATTTTATAAAAGTTTTTTTTATCCTCCTAAGTTGTCTTTAATTGGTTCGGAATGTCAAATTAACTTCCTATTGATACATGTCACATATTACACTACCTGGCTGTAATATGTGGGCGGATCTGTGCACATAAAGGACCTAAGTCTTGTTGAGTATAGCCCTCTTATTAGTTTAACATATTGTGACGGGTGCTCTCTCTCTTCTTTATAGAAAACTTTAAAAATGCGAAGAAACAGTTCTACTTATTATTCTCTTAATGAATTTTACTTTGCACTTGTGTAAAAGATGAAAATAAATCGCTTTTCAATTTGTAAAATATTCTTGTTTACCAAATGCTAACAGGGAACCTATACTAGCGAACTCAGCAATGTAGATAAAAGTAGTTGCGCATCCTGCTCATAGATGTCGCCAAAAGGGAACACTTTGAGAACCGTCAAAATATTTAGCTTATCTAAATAACCAATCACCACGTGGGTGTTTATTTAAAATGTTGATTGCAGTATCTCTTTTTGGACCAACTGAAGTTCATTTCTGTGATAAAGGAGTGAAAACCAGTGCCCAAGTCTAACAAGAGACGGTCCTGGAAAAGATAACAAAATCTCTAAGCCAGAGCTTATTCAAAAATCAGGATTGGGTCTTCCAGCAGAACTCTGTGCCTGCTAAGAAGGTCAAAAGCACTCGGAATTGGTTACAGGCGAATAACGTCGACTTTATCAGGCATGCAGGTTGGTCATATTCTAGTCCAGATCTTAATCCTCTGGATTATAAAATCTGGCAAGCTTTAGAGGAGAAAGTGTGCGCTAAACGCCATAGAAACTTGGATTCGTAAAAGCATCTGTTAAGACGGCAGTGGCGGAGATAGACATGGAAATGATGCGTAATGCGATTGATGACTGGCCTCGTAGGTTAAGCGCCTGTATTACGAAACGAGGGGATCAGTTTAAATATTTTTTTAATATGTAATTGAAAACCATATTGGCCTATTTAATCAATAAAAGAACATATTAAACGAACGGTTGGAAACAATCGGAACGCTAGGGTTGAATGCTACACTGCGAGACTGCCACATGCAGCATTTATTTTTATTTATATGTAAGACACTTAGCAAAAAAAGGATTCTACTTACTATTCTCTTAATGAATCTTACTTTACACTTGTGAAAAAGATGAAAAAAAATCGGTCTTCAATTATCTTCTTTCAATTTGTAAAGTACTCTTCCTTATATATATCAGCTACCTCAACCATATAGATGAAGGTAGTTGCGCATCCTGCTCATAGATGCCGCCAAGGGGGAACACTTTGAGGACTGTTAAAATATTTAGCTTATCTAAATAACCAATCACTACGTGGGTGTTAATTAATAATGTTGATTGCGGACTTAGTGATTTAAAAGTGAATTTACGGCGGTGTCGAGCACGGCGTCCATCAACAATCTATCGGGGATCGCTATTATGTCCAGAGTCCTGTGACGGAAAAAAACAGAGTAAGTAAAAGTAAACAATTTTATTTACGAATTTTAAATCAAAAGTAATTAATACAATTAAGGAATAAATAAACTTCTTCTTCTTTTACTGTAGAGTGTGTGAAATCTGTTCTTCTTTGCATGTTTTCTATGGTGTATCAATCTGGAAGATGATTGCCAGCTCCTCATCCATCCTTTCCTTGATCTTCCTACATCACTAGTTCCTTGCAATCTTTTGTCTTACGCTATTTTATTTAGTTGGTTATCACTGGCTCTGTTAACATGTTCATTTCAAACTCAGTCTATGGCTGAAGATGGGTGGATTGTGTAGCTCGTCGAAAGCCATTGCCGATCCCAAGCCCGGATAAAGGAGGAGGGTTGGTGGGCCAGATTAGCACTCTACCAACCGTTAAAAATCAATTTCGCTCACAGTGCTGCACAAAACCTCGGTATAAATAAACAAGTGACAGAAATCGTCAAGAAAAGTAAAATAAAACAGACTCTGCTGCGGTGACAAATAAAAGGAAAAGATAAGCGGTATAACGATATGTGTCGGGTTACAGTCCTAAAAGTGTTCTAAGCTAAATTATCAAATATTTACAACGAGAGAATCGGTATAAGTGAAAGGGTTTTTTAACGGCGGTTTCGTTCGCGACGGCACCTACTAAAACAGCTGCTATTAGTACGGAAACGATAAGAAATACTCCACAGATGCCTGCATCTGCCTATGAGATAGTTTACGGACCTCGAGAAATATTCAATAGTTGCCTGCTTTTATGCCGACTACCTGCGGAATACTTCTCGGGCTCTGCTAAGGTTTTAGCCAGCTTTACAGCGCCAACTTGCCAAGCAGAGGTGAACTTCTATTGTTCAACTTCTAGCCAGCTTAAAGCGCCGACTTGCCACGCAGAACCTCTCCGAAATGGAAATCTGAGGGGTTTATATAACAAAATTTTTCATGACGTTGCACTTCTTGTTAGAGACGTATCGCGACCTTATACGTGACGCGTACAAGCAAAACAAGTCTTAAAACATTTCGCTACACAAATTCCAGTTTGATTGATAAATGAGACATATACACTATTGTTCAAAAGTAATATACAATATTTTTGAAAATTATTTAACAAAATAACAGTTTAACAAAAATGAAAGATAACATAAAGAATTACTACGAAAGATAATGTATAATTGTTATACTCTTTTCTAGCTTAAAAAGTACGCTGCAAGTATGCAAGTATCCTTTCTGTTGGAATTGGAAGTGTTGTGAATCTGCCACCTAGTGGAATATGTTGCTACCACAGTACATCCACTTCGTTATATTAGAAATCTTGCAACATCTAATGCTTTCTCCATAAAGTAAAGTATAATACACTTGCTGCCTTATTAAAAAAAAACCTAGGTATTGTACCTATTGATGACACTACAACAATAATCCCTATAATCATAAATCCTTTTTAGTGCAATTATAATTTGCTCTGCGAACACCTACCATCGTTGATACTCCTTTAGGGAAATAAGCTTTATATTGTCCTAACCTCTTAACAATCAATCGACTACATAACCAATAAGTTACATCATCCTCTTTGTTTAACCGCTTAACGAATGGAAAACAATCGACTATCGAAAATGTCAATCCGAATTGATAAGTGCATCTCTTAATGCATCTATCGTTCCCGTATATTACATGGAATATTGACGAACAAGAATGGGAGTATAATGAAGGTGGTCATTTTTTTTCTTTGGTGAAGGTGAGGTACTTCATTGATCATCCACGGCATGCGTAGTCGGATAAAGAATGGGCCATTGTTTTTCTGCAATAACTTATCGTTTAAATGCCGATTGGGCGTCGTTGTATCGTCGTTTCAACTCGAGTTTATTCGATGAAAGTATCACTAATTCATAACCGTTTGCTGTTATGGAAAAAAAATATTGATATTGCAATTGTTCTAAATATTGTTGGTGTCTGCATAATCTAAACATTATGTCATATAATTCCGTTTCAAAGACGTTGAAATCAATAGGAAATGCTTCGCCAACACAGTAAAAGTTTGTAAAACTGTATTGTGTGGAATCCGAAAGTTCCTAGAAGTAGTTCCTTTACTTCAGCGTCAGGTAAGTTTCGCGGTAGTGGGAGTACGCCTCTTCATTAAAGTTTCGGGTGTACGGCCATTCACAAAAGATTCTTTAAGACAAATTTTGTTAAAGAATGCTGCTTAAAGTGTTACAGTATGCAGATGTACATATGTACGTATGATACAAAATAGCAATTCCTAAAGTCTTAAGTTTAGGCAATAAAGGAGAGATCGAAGAATGTTTGGAATGATCGAAAACCAATAGATTTTTCTATTACAATTTTATTTAATCACTATTTTCTATTGCTTTTCGGTTGTTCGATAAAAGACATCAAAACACATATATTATTCACAACCTGGGAAATAATTAATTGCGTGACCAATTGACGGGGTGCGCGCGATTGCAAAAAAGTATGATTGTGTACTACTACTCAAGTCCAACAATCAATTTGCTTCTTTTAATGGACAAATTACCTCCTCATAATAATTTTTGAGTTACTTCTTGTTTTCATATTGGAAACAGTGTAAGTTCTATATCATGATTGCTAGATGATGAGCTTGATATTAACAGGGTTCCACAATCATCCTTAACACTAGGACCGCCGAGAATTCCTCATACCTCGAACCGCCGCCCCGGTCAAATTGACCGGTGATTAAAACTCAATTTCGACTGTTTTTATTAATTAACATAATTTGTTTGCATAAAAGTGTATATTTATTTACAAAATATAAAAATAACTTCTAACTTAACTTTGGTATTTCAAATACCGCCACAATTTTTGCAATAAGTTACTTTAAATTTTCCACATATGTTCTTGTTACAGTTCTTACATCTATCGTAAGTCTTATTTTCACATTTCTTTTCTTGACATGTACGTCTCTTGCAAGATTGCTTATCTGTTTTTGATCCAGCCTATAAGTTGTTGTTGCATTTTTGATTCGATGTTCCCTTCTGAAGGTCTTTTTCGTTGTTATTGGATTGTTGCGAGAGTTCTTCTGCCAATTGCAGAATGAAGTCGCGACGTTTTATTTTTTTGCCAGTGATGTCTTTATATACAGCAAACGCATTGATGGCAGCAAGATCCAATATGCTATAAAAAACATGGACTTCTTGAGGCTAGCCGGGAAAATTATGCGCCCCTAATGTATATATACCGGCTAGACTGTGGCTGGTTGTTTGGTCAGGCGGAGTGCCGTTACCATAGCAACCACGGCCGCGATTTTATATCGTCCAAGATATTTCATTCTAACTTATTGTACGTTGTATGTATGTGACATAAGGTGTAATGCATTCTGCAATAAGTTGCAATAGGGGTAACTAATATTTATTTGAAAAAGCGATTGGTGTGTTCCCACCACTTTACTTTAGAAATACGACAAAGTGAATTGGGTTGGGAATAGAATGCATATATTTTCAATAACTCTTAATTAGACAAAACACGATTAAAATTTTTATTTTATACTTAGTCGTGACTGTTACGCCATCTACTGGTCATCTTACAGATTTCAAAATCATTTCCAGTATTTTCTTTTGGCCACATTCATTAAAAAATATTTTACCCTGGAGCTCTGTGATTATTAGTTTCTGAGATATAACCGACCGTCATTCTTATTTGGCCACTCGGTATAGTATTCTTAATTTTCTTGAATTTTCTATTTACATTAAATTTTCTCTTTACAACTGTAAATTTTCCATTCACATGGAAAGAACTCACACTCTGTACAGGTTTCAAATTATCTATTACGTGAATATATTTCCCAAGGCGCAGTAGTTTTGTCAGCGCAGCTTTAGCGACTTTGAAATACGACCGTGTGCAGTTCAACTCTTGCTTATTCAGTGCGTTACATTTTCATGGTAGATACGCTAGAAAGATCCTCGCATTTATTTAAACCGAGTATCCGCGTCTTATAACAATTTCATAACGGAGTGCAGAATTACGTACTTCTACGCGAGCGAATGAAATGCATATCATTTGTAGAAATAGTATATTACCAACGTACATATATTCATACATCCACGGACAGCGGTAATATGGCTAGATATATCAATTCGCATGAAGTAAAACGGAATAATAAAATAACGAAACGACATAATTTATTTTCTAAATCTTGCCGCGACATCTATACACTTTTACGTGTGGAGTGGCATCGAGCTATAAGCATCAATTTGGCGACCGAGTGAAGGAGGTCGAAGCTGCTGTATTGTGTCGTCGTTTTGTTACCGCCGCGCCGGTTCAGCTCTGCCTTGCCGTTGTCGGTTTGCTGCTTCTATTCAATCTCCTAGGGTTGACTACAGCTTCGTATCCAGCAAAAGCTTGTGTACACTTCCGCTCAATAATGTAAGAACATTTATTGAAGCGCAGTTCGCAGATGATTGAATTAAACATCGCATCAACTTGGCAGAGGTATATTGAGATTTACGACGATTTGAGAGAATAATAGCAACATGGTCACGATTTATTTGAATTTTATATATACAGTTGATGCGAAATATTAATATCTCCATTTGAAGATTATGATTTTATTAGGTAATTGAAAACGGTGTTTATTGCCCCAGTGAATAGTGTTTATTGCCTGATTAAACTGCGTTTGTTGCCCCAATGAACGGGGTTTGTTGCCTCAATCAACCGTGTTTATTGCACCAATGATCGCATTGAGTTGTACACCAAAAGACGCAGCTTTCGACGTAGAACAAAACATACTTCGATTGGTCTAAACATTCAGAAGCCATGGGCGTTTGAAGTTTTCGGACCACCAAATTCGGCGTTAGAATGAGGCCAGAAATCGACATCACTCTAGTTTTCCTTGATTTTATCGTTAGGTATGCATTTCTGGTCGACGAGTTTGACGGTCTCTAGAAAATTATTCAATGAATCGATTGCGACCAAGCAGAACCTTCTAACTCATTTGGTTTGGGAGCTACGGGGCCTCAATATTAAAAAAAGGAATTTTCTTTTCTTAGAGCTAGAGAATTAAACTTTCTTTGGTTCTTTGGCTCGCCGAGAGTTTCCTAACGGAGCCAAACTTAACCTCCTAGCTCGTTCAGATACCGAGATACAACAATTTAAACTCAAAGTGATGAAATTTTTGAAGGACATAAAAAAGGAACTTCGCCAATCTAACGGTGCTGATTTATAGTCCTATGGTCGCATATTTACGGAATAAAATTTTAGCTCGCTATCTCTAACCGTTCAGGAGGTACGGGCATTTGAAGTTTGCCATCAGTACTGGATTTGAATTAAAATAAAAATAACTTCGTAAGTGAAAAAATACGGTAACATGTAAAGATAAAAAAAAATAATTGAAGCTAGACTTTCGTATAGTTTTTTGTGCAGACAAATAAAGACCTAATTGAAATTGTTCTGTTATTTTTTGCTCATTTTACTCATCAAACCTGCAATATCTTTAGTATTTCAGTTTTGGTGAATCTTGATAATCCTCTTTTGTTTTTGGAGGTTTTTTACTTGTCTCTTTTGTGCGTTCATAAACTGGTATACTTTGTACATAACACTGCTGCTTGATATTTCAGCTACTAAATATTGCGCAGCTCATATTGTGCTCATTCAAAGCTAGTATGCTTCTCTTGGAGCAATTGATGGATGCAGATCCAATAATCTACCGATTGAATTGAAATTGCTTGTATTGATCCCCGATAACTGAAGAAGGTGCTTCTTGGAAAAGGATAGTACCATGCTAAGCAATATGAACAGACAATATAGACTCAAAGAACTGTTAGCAAATCCTATGAAGCAAAGACAATTTAATCTTGATTTTAGCGGTTTCGTTGATATAATTCTTTTCTTACTTAATTTATATCAACATAGCCACTAAAATCAAGATTACATTTTCAAATTAATTACAAGAACGGCTAAAAAATAACTTACATCATATATGTATGCTAATATATGATCGTCCTCGTTATTTAAATTGAGAATTACAAAAATTCTACAAAATTACAATTATCGCAAACTTTTCGGTGTTACTCAAGCCCGAAAAGATTAGCTTCTTCAACCAAAGGATTTCTGCCGTGTTTGATCGGAAGTTTGCGAATAGTAGTGTAGATTTCCATCGTCTTCGTCGTCAGAGTTGAGACAAGTGTAACAGCGCGTATCTCGGATGTGATGTCGCTACCGGAAACAGCTGCTTGATGGTTGCTTATCAACGGACGCACGTATTATTCGTGTATATGTACGCACATACCGAAGAAAAAGGCATCGACACATCGTCTCCCGTTTATACTGACAGCAAAA
This sequence comes from Dynastes maya, assembly GCA_029619315.2. Classification (NCBI taxonomy): domain Eukaryota; kingdom Metazoa; phylum Arthropoda; class Insecta; order Coleoptera; family Scarabaeidae; genus Dynastes; species Dynastes maya. Next base: position 12,814,095 of record JAROYE020000002.1, on the reverse strand, counting down.
AGCGACAAACTCCGACGACGCGGAATATTTTAATAATGCTTGATATAAAATATGATTTAGTAAATTTGTCGCAATTTCCAGTAACTACTACAACTACCAGAGGGACATCTCCGGTAGATTTCTGTTACTCGCTCGAGGGGTGTGTAAATTTGTAGACATGAAGAGAGTTTGGTGTCCTATGTTGACTGCTTTCTTTTCCCTTTTACCAGGCTTGCTTTTAGTTTTAGTTTTAGATATATAGTTTGGGTATCGTTTAGCCAGTTAAAAGGAGCAGCTTTCGCTGAGTCCCATAGGTGTATTTAATCTTTCAATATTTTTTGAAAATTTATAACTCTACCGATAAGTTGTAGAGAAGATTTTTACGCATATATTCAACACATTTGCGACGTTCGTGCTCTCTCTGGACTATTTCGGTAACTTCAAAATTCACCTAATTGTAAATAAACCGTTCTCCTTAAAATTTTCTCTATCTTATTTTATGCTTATGAACGAGAATTAAACTAAGCGCTTCTTAAATGGTTTGTAAAATATCAAACGCTTATGGGTGAATGTACTTGCGGACTCAGTAAGTTAGTTGACACATCCACCATGTCGCCAGTAGTATTAATGTAATTTTAAGAACTGTCAAAATTACTTGGACTATTTTAAAACACACGTGGGTGTTGTTTAATTACGATGATTACGGTCTTGGTGAGGGTGAAGTGTTTATGCGGCGGTATCGAGCACGATGTCCATTTATCGTCAATCGAGGTTAGCTGCTTATGTTCAGAATTCAGTGTCGGAATGAAAAGAAGTAAATAATATTTACAAAGTCTTATTTACAAATGCTAGCAATTAAACGTTTTGACAAAGTAACTTTAAAAAGGGAACAAACGTAACATACAAATTAAATCAAAATAGAAAATTCTAATTTGAATGACTATTTACAATGTTTATCAGTCAAACGTTTGTTATGGATATTGGCAAAAGTTCGTTTACGGTTTTAGATTCTCTGAGTCAAAAGAGATTAAGTGCTATAAAAGTATAAAAGTAAATAGCTGATGGCTGTTGCTACAGGTGTGATTGGGAAAAATATTCCAGAGTTGCCGGCCGAAGATGACTGTCTCCGGGATACTTCTCGGACTTAGAAAATATTCCTAGGTTGTCGGCGAAAATCCGACTACCCGAGGGATATTTCCCGGACTCTACTCAGCCTGCTGCAGTCTGCGTGTACACCGACTTACCACGTAGAGGTGAAATTGTTGCTTAGCCTATTGTAGTCTGCGTAATCGCCGACTTGCCACGTAAGAGTCGAAATGTGAATCTGGAAGATTTATATACAATTCTTAACCGTGACGTTGCACTTTTTACTTATGACGTACTGTGGCCTTGTACGTCAATCGGCTTGATTAATGAAAAATATATACTGGTATGCAAAAATAATGTCCAGGGCTTTCCAAAGTTAATTTACAAAATAAAAGTTGAACTTACAAAATAGAAGTTGAATAAAATCGCAAGATAATTTAAAGACTTGTTAGAAAAGGTTATAATTTTATACTCATTTCTTTTAGCCTATAAGTATTTAAATTTGTGCAGACGGAGAACGGTTCGTCACACATTAATCCCAACAATAACTCCCTGTTGAATGTGGTCATGAACAGAACTCGAATTTCGACATGCATTTTTAGTGTATTTTGGTCGGAAATGCAAGAACGTTATGTATTTTTACATGCCTACATAAACACCGCGGTTAATTATCCATCCATCTGCAATTTCGTCTAGCTCAGATAGGTAGTATATTAGTCTGATCTTGACTTCGATCCCATTGTTTGCACAAAATCAATTACATACCCACCTTTACGTCTGCTTCAAAGACAATAAGTGGATCGCATCCTACTTTTCAGGTAGGGCAGTTCCCGAATGACCTATTTTGTTCAAATACACTACAGTCTCCGTTAAGACTATCACAATCTTTTGCTCACATGTAATCTTCAGATAGAATTTAGAACCAAAAGAGCTAATTATATGCATGAAACGTAGAAAATAGAATCTAAATATTAAAGCCAAGGAAGTTTTCCTTTCTAAATGAGAGGATTATAACAAGTCATTAATCTCAAGATTAAAAACATGTCATGGAAGATCAACTAGCTTTTGTACTTCATTAATTTAGGATTTACTTTACACACAAAGTATCTGCGAATATTTCATTCCGAAATATACACACACATACGCGTTTGTATAGGTACAATCTACGTAACTAGGTACATTCCTTAACGAGATTATTTCCGCTTTTAATCATTTCGGTATTTGCCAACGCTCGCGGAGTCGCAGATCAAAACCTTTTGAGCGGTAGAGAGGACGTTAGGCACGCGAACAACGACCAACTCCAGTTTTCGAAACCTTTGTCACTCTCCTCGCTTTTCGTTTTTACCTTTGCATCATTTTCCACTCCCGCGGAGTGGCGAACACTTTGTCGTGCACACAAAGGACTTCCACTATACAGAACTAAATGAGTTTATGAACGCACTAAAGTTATATTTGTTAAAATTTCATCTTATCTGACCTAAATGTGAATTGTAAACGAAAAAGAAAGAATTTTCGAGCTGGCGCTGAATGAGATTGAAATATTCTAACTGGAAAATGTAATTTAATACATAGATCTTTATCTATTATTGTAGTATAGAAAGGTCTAAAACGTTGTGTAGTTATTTAAAATCAAAATGCACGTCAGAATTTTGTCATTAGTTCAGAGTGGTTTGCAGCGAGATTGATTGTCTCGTTGTCGTTGTGCAGTGGCTAATGCGATACGTTGTTAGTGCATAAAACGTCGGTTTTGCGCGATGTTTGATTGCATTTGTAAATGTTAATTACGGGTAGTATCGAAACTCGGTATTCCTGGGCAGTAATCGATATTTCATTAGCGATCTCATTCATTATATGGTACATATGTACATATTTTGTGTACCATAATGCAAAATAACTGGACTTCTACTTTAAAGTTACCAACATTACGCAGTTGAAGTATTGAGTAAAGATGAGACTGAACCATTTTGCAAAAAAATCAATAATTATAAAGATGTGTGGATTTAGTGGCGCTAGTCGTCAGGCCAATGCTACATTTGCACTGCGATAATGGACTACAAAGAAATCTATAATATGTAGATGAAGATATTAACCTGCGGAGTAAGCCAAAGGACAATTTAGATTAACCAGGAGAAGATCAAAATACATGAAAATAGGAGAACATGAGTACGAAGAAGTAAATGATGGAAGCAAATAAATCATTCAAATTGATTCATGTGGAGTGGCGTTCAACCAAGTGCGATCCGAGAACCTATGTTTGAGCAATCCTTATTCCTGATCCAGGTTTAGTGACTTGTATAGCCTCGGATCCCCCGGACGCTTGATCAGGAAACGTTGTGCCCAGGCAATGATAATCCCGGGGGAACGACAATACTATTCGTCTTCGCTCCATTTTCTTCACATCCTAAACAATCATTTTTAATAGTAGAAAGTAAATTCTATTTTGTCTTTGCAATATTTTCGCAAATTAAGTATCACTCGGTAAGAAGCCGGTTATCGGTATTCGCTAACGTAAAATAGTTAAGCCTCAGATCGCGAACTCCAGTGACATATCACAAGCTGTAACATGATATTGTTAGAGAAAAGGAATTTTAGTTGTGTGAAAATTTAATTTGTAAAGATATGAAATGTTGCCTATTCAAAACGTGCATCGTAATTGGTCGTGATTTTTGACAAATGCTATCAAGAACAAAGGAATGAAAAGGCACTATGGCAATTTGCCCGTTTAGTTCAAATCCGCACCGGAAGAATTAAAAGAATAAAGCGGAAATTGCAAAAAATCACGTCTTAAGTGTCTAAACGTGAATCAATATAGTGCCAATTCACAAGGAAACAAAGGTAAGTGCATCTCACCGATTTAAATGGAACTTTGAGACTTTATAGACCGAACCAATGTAAGGACAACGGTAACTATCTTAGCAGCCCATCATTGTCGAATGGTTTCTGCCACAAGATGTAAAGCATGCACTTTACACGTAACATGTAAACACTTGCAACTATGTTCAAGTAGAGAACGACCTACCGAACGCATTATCGCTGCGCCATCGCTCATAAACATCAACACTTTATCTTTTGAAATTTGAAATTTTTCCAACGTACTAAGTACAACCTTCGTAATTGCTGCAGCACTACACTCTTGTAGTCTTCGGCTAGCTAGTAACAGTGATAATGTAGGTTTACTAGGGTCTAGTATGCGTGCCATAATATTTACAATTGATTTTTTTTACAGTTTGTTGTCTCGTCAACACATAACCAAAGAAACTGTTTTTTCAATATGCGTTTCATTTTCCTTTCCACGTCATCGCGTACAAATGCAACATGCTTACATGCCGATTTCTCCGTTGGCAACCGCAACTCGGAATTGTATTTGTCCCAAAAGTCCTTAAACGGTTGTTTATCGAGTAAGCCTAGTGGCAAATTACAGTTTATCAACATAAGAATTACATAAGAAAAATGCACTTCTCGGTGGTATGTCCAATTTTCGTTTTCTATGCTATGCGGAATTTACGTGCCTTGTACAGTTCCACTTCTTATTTGACATCAAATGTATTTTACACACTTTACAAACTATCTTACTCCCATTGTAAAACAAATCGTGAAAGTCAGAAATAAACATATTTACCATGTTTTGAAAGGGTCGTTTTTTAGCCTTCGACATGTTCACTAAAAACTACAATTAATAACTACGTCTGTATCAATAACATCAAAACGCACTACACTAAATAGTAACTACAATTAATAACTACATCTATATTAATAAAATCAACACGCCCTATCCGCTAGCCAATGCTAAACTGAACTGAGTGATGATGATTTGTCGTGTCGTATCATAATCGACCAGCCCTCCCCGCCCACCTAAATACAATCACACCGCCGCTGCGATTGCTCTCCAGTTACCGGGTTGTAATAATAAGTAACCGAGGTTCGATCCCCGTGGTAGCTTTACTTTTAGCAAATTAATTTGCTGATATTAAACAGTCTCATCAAGTAATATTAGCACATCCACTTTGCTGGACATAAATTAAATGTAGGTGTTTCCAAAATTTCGCTTTTGTTTCTTGAACTCCCTCGTAACCTGTTTATAAAACAGATAATTGTAATATCTTTGTTTAGTAATATAAAAGCCCCCAATGCATCTTTGACATTAAGAGACCCATCCTAAATCGTTCCCGTTGTTATTTTGTATAATATATTTCGTTTAATGGTCTATTACGTAGCTATTCAAATTTGTCGTCAAATTTTCATCTACATTCCTTCACTAGCTTTTAATGTCTTGTTGTGACATCTTCGACCAAAACATTCTTCAGGCAACTGTAATTTAATTAGACATTTTTAACATGATGAATCAACCCAACAAGAAAAGAAGAAGTAAATAAGACGGTATTATCTCTCCGAAGCATTAATGTATGTACTGTATGTACGTAGATAAGCGTACACCCTGTTACGAATTAAATTTTAATATGTATAGAATTTTGCAAATCATTAATCTTAACGGGATAACACACGGATTATATATCAACGTCGTCGCGTTGAAACTAGCTGGCTACATATTTAATTACTTTAATTACAAGGCTCCAGAAGCTCGGGCTCCATAATGTATGTCCTCAATTTCTCTAGTTTTAATTTTCTGCGAGAATATACCGCAACAGACGTTGTAATTTACACAGGATAGAAAGATAATTTTTATTAGAAAGGACGGATTCTGTTAAACAGAGCTTTTTATTCTAGCGAACAATATTATATTCTACGAGGGACGTTCAGTAATTAACGAGGCAAACTCCATTAGCGGGAGAACTACTGAATATTACTAGTTGAAACTTTCTGTGGGTCAAACTGGCAACCTTGAGAACAAATTAAGTCAGCTGTTTGAAAGAAATAAAAGCAAACGTAACCTCTTTTGTTCATTTTAAAATGTTGGCTCCATTTGAACGTTCAGTTAAAGGACAACGTTCATGATAAATTTTTTTATCCAAAGTTGAGAGTCGAAACTCGAGAAGTTGAACAGTATGCAAAGTATTTAGGGAAATTTTAAAGCACAGACAAATCGAAACGACTTATCTCGATCATTATTAAAATCGATTTGAATGTTAGGACTTATCATCAAGACGTAAATTGCGAAACGTTACGAGTTCCCGACGTTATAAGTCCAAAGACACCTGCATTGTTGAACTAGACTGTTTTAACGGAAGATAATAACTTTCTAGATCGCGTTATAATCTGCGATGAAACGCGGATTCAGCACTATGAACCTGATTCCAAACGGCAAAGTCTTGAATGGAAACATCCGGATTCGCCCGTTAAGAAAAAATTAAAAACTCTCGCGTCTGCCGGTAAAGTGATGTTAACGGTCTTCTGGGACTCTCAAGGCCCAATTTTTTGTGACTATTTAGAAGGTAACGTACTGTGAACAGTGAGTACTATTGTAACTTGCTTCAACATAAAGTGAAACCTGCAATAAGAAGAAAACGCCAGGGTGCTCTCTCAAAAGGTGTGATTCTGCTGCACGATAACGCCCACCCCTAGACTGCCCAGAAAACGCGAGAGATGATCGAAAATTTGGGCTGGGCGATTGCCACATGCTCCTTACAGTCCCGACCTCACACCGTCCGATTTTCATCTGTTGGCCCGGTCAAAGAATTTTTACGCGGCACCAAGTTCGAAGACAACGCAGCGGTACACAAGTGGCTCGGACACCAAGGTCAAGAATTCTTCAGCACTGTAATTAGAAAGCTCACAAAGCGATAGGAGAAGTGCCAAAGAAGATGCCGCCAAATCTAAAATTGATTCTTGATGAAGCAGTAAAAATGATCAATTACGTCAAATCACGCCCTCTTCAGTCCCGATTGTTTTCAATAATGTGTGAAGATTATGGGAGCAGACATAAAACACTACTGCTCCACACTGAGGTTAGATGGTCATCTCGGGGTAAGACCTTAACAAGATTATTCGAACTAAGAGCTGAATTACAGGCTTTTATCACTGACATTTCTTTGAAATTAAAAGATCATTTGAGCGATGTGACCTGGTTGTTCAGACTAGTTTTTTTGGCAGATATATTTGGAAAATTTAATGAATTAAATCTATCTTTACAAGGAAATCAGACAACAATCTTCAATGCTAATACTAAAATAATCGCCTTCAAAAAAAAATTAGATATTTGGATTGTTTGCGTTTGTAAGAGAGAACTAGAAAGCTTTTTAACACTAAATGAGTTCGTTGGTGAGATAGCAGAATTACCAAATGAAATATTTGAAGAATTGGTCCAATATCTCCATGATATACGCGCATCCTTTGAGACGTATTTTCCTGAAGAGCAGAATACAAAACTGAAAATGAATTCATGGGTTCAGAATCCTTTTGTATCGAATTTGCAGAAGCCAGAAAATATATCAAACGAAACCTATGAATCCTTTTTAGAAATGACATCAGATTCAAGCATGGAATCATTGTTCAAAACAATGTCACTTGATAATTTTTGGTGCAGGGTTCGTGATGAACGTCAACAATTTGCCACACAGGCTCTGATCGTTCTTCTCCCGTTCCCAACAACGTACTTGTGTGAAACGGGATTCTCAGCATATGCAGTTACAAAGACAAAATACCGCAATAGACAGGATGCTGAACCTGACATGCGTCTTCAACTCTCATCTATCAAGACTGACATTAAACTTGGTCAAAAATAAAAAAGCAACTTCATACCTCCCATTAAATGGCAACAATTTTATCAATTTAAGGTGTGGAATGAATACCGTGTTATTTTGTATATTGTATTATTGTGTATTGTTTTGTTTATTGTTGTAGAAGTCAGTAGTGTATAATGTACCTATTTTTGTATGATTTTTCGCAAATTAAATGATTATAATTAAAGAATGAACATAAAACCAGTTTTTGCTTATTTTAGGGCTCCATAAAATATTTAATATTAACCGTTGGTCTATGGTATTGGCCAAAACACTTTACATGTGAATGTACTCTAGCCTTTTTACACGTAAAAACTGTAGTATACATTCAGCCTCATTCATAAACGTTATATTTTTTCATGTTCACCGTCTAGAACCATCTATGACTGTGGAAAAACTATCAAATTACATAAAGTCGAAAGATATCCCGGAAGTTACCTGCGAGAAACTAAATAGCAAGTATCTCGAAGTATATTCGTCTTTCAAGGTATCAGTCTCAGAAGAATGCTTACAACAAATTAAAACACCGGACATGTGGCCCCAAAGTGTGTGCATTAATCGTTTTTTAACGCATCTGGGGAGGAAAACCCCTCACAGTTAAACCACATACAAGTGATGCATCAAAGTATTAGATGCTTAAACAATAAAGTTGACCGCTTAGATGTAATTTTACAATCTCGAAAAATTGACGTTGTTTTGATCAGTGAACATTGGCAAAGTGAAGTTCAACTTAAAGAAATCTCATTAACTAATTTTGCATTGAAAGCATGTTTTTGTCGTTCTTATAATAAGCATGGGGGCGTGGCTATTTATTGTAACAAAAGTATTAGAACTAGATCTAGAAAAGACATTGATCGGTGTTCTGTTTGTTACAACATTGTAGTTTGTGCAGTTGAATTAATTTTAGAGGTTAATGTAATAGTCGTTGCGATTTATAGGCCGCCAAATTCAGACTTTGGTTGTTTTATGACTCAGCTTTCATTATTATTAGAAAACATTAATGAAGAAAATAAGTTTATAATATTAGGGGGTGATTCTAACATAGACTTTTCAGTACCCTCCATAATGCTTAACACTTTCCTTGATCTCTGTAATAGCTTCTGCATTACTTGTACAATTGAGACACCAACTCGAATAAGCGACATCTCAGCTACTTGTTTAGATAATTTTATAGTTAATCTACCTAATAATTTATATAATTCTTGTTGCATAGATAACGACTTATCTGATCATTGGTCTCAATCACTCAATCTTTGCATTAAAAATAACAGCAATTGTAACGTCGTATTTAACCGTAGATACTGTATAAATACTTTAAATTTGTTTAAAAGGTACTTACAGGAAGAATCATGGCTTTCTGTATACGAGAGTGCTAGCCCTAGTGAAGCTTTCCTAAATTTTGTAACTGATTTTAGATACTACTTAGATAAATGCTTTCCTCTAGTTAGATGTGAAAGAAACAACGTGAATAGATCTTGGGTTACGTCTAATATTATACAAATAAAAAATAACATGCAATTGTTGAGTGATCTCAGCAAAAAATATCCGACTCTAAAACCTAAATATCTCGAATACGAAAAATTTTATATGGAAATAATAACTGCGACAAAAAAACAAAACAATGACAACTTCATTTTAACATCTAAAAACAAATCTAAAGCAATTTGGTCAGTCATAAATAATAATAGACAGAATTATGTAAGTGATAGGAAGTTGCCAGATAATTTCGCCAGCGTGTCTGAACTATGTAATGCTTTCAATGATCATTTTTTCAATCTTGCTAGTAGTATTGCCTCGGCTAATAGCTGTTCTTCCGTTGATTTTAGTTTTATTAACGGTAATTTAAAACATATTAACCATTCATTTTTTAATCATCCTGTAGTTGAAAGCGATATTCGAGAAGTAATCTTGAAATTACGTTCATCACACAGTGCTGGTGATGATGGAGTGGATTCCTTCATTGTCAAAAGCGCAGCGGAGTATATCGTGTCTCCGTTAACTTACTTAGATAATTTTTCTTTTAGAACTGGAATTTTCACGAAAGGTGATTCTAGTAACTTAAATAACTATCGACCGATAAGTATTATATCTATTTTTTCTAAAATAATTGAAACTATCATGAATAGAAACATTACATCTTATTTGCATAGATTTAACCTACTTTCAAAAAATCAACACGGTTTTATTCCAAATCGATCAACTAATACTGCTTTATTTAATTTAATTAGTAGCATTCACAAATCTCTCGATTCTGGGATACCTTGTGTAGCAATGCTCATCGATCTGTCGAAAGCTTTCGACTGTATTAATCATACTATTCTATTGCATAAGTTAGAGAGGTATGGTATCAACGGAGTATGTCAAAAGTGGTTTAAATCATATTTAATTGATCGCCAGCAGAGAGTCGTCTGTGGTGGTGCTTGTTCGGATAGGTGTAGTCTTGCTGCGGGGGTGCCTCAAGGATCCATCCTCGGACCAACCTTATTTGTGATCTATATGAATGATTTACCAGATTCATTAAGCTTGGATTCATATTTAACCCTTAACGCAGATGATATCAGCATCATTGTTACTTCTAGTAATCTTAATGAGCTTTTTCAGCAAGTAAATTGCATTTTTATCACTGTTCAAAATTGTATGTATAAAAATCAGTTGAAACTAAATTCTGATAAAACAGAAATTATTTTATTTAACAGAAACAGGTATAGTACTTCCTGCTTTTCCTTAAATAATCAACTTGTTAAATTAACACAGTCGACAAGATTACTTGGGGTATTGGTCGATGAATGTATCGGTTGGGCGAACCATATCGATGTTTTATGTGGCGAGTTATCACGAGCTTGTTATGCTTTATATAATTTAAGGAGGAGTTGCAGTTTTGATATTTTGAAAAGTATTTACTATTCTAACTTTTATTCTCGAATGACTTATGCAGTTATTCATTGGGGAATGAGCACTACTGCGACAAGAGTTTTTATTTTAGAGAAGCGAGCCATAAGATTGCTAGCAGGGCTCAGCTGGAGAAGCTCCTGTAAAGAAGCCTTTAAAGAATATGGTATCTTAACCTTTTATGACGCATATATTTATGAAGTGCTATGTTTTGTTTATAAATACCGCGATGAGTTTGCTACTAACTCATCGCATTTACACAACACAAGAAATGTGAATTATCTACTACCACCCAAACACAAAACAACCACTTTTCAGAGATATTTAAATGTCACTGGATGCAGGTTCTATAATAAATTGCCTTCTAATATAAAACAAATTAATAATCTTAAGATTTTTCAAAAACAGGTAAAGCGTTATCTTTTATGCATCAATTGTTATTCGATCAATGACTACATTAATGCAACCTTGTAGTTGCTTATATATTTGTATCTATATTTCTTTATTGTTCCATTTATCTGTGACGTGTTTCGTTAGTATCTGTTGTGCTATTATTCGAAATAAAGGAATATTATTATTATTATTATTATTTATTGTTACTCCTTTAAACTGCCAAAATATTAAAGATAATATTTATGAAAATCAGCCAGTAAGCCGTGCAAAACCAGTTAATGTGACATATAAACCATTTTAATAAAGTGTTCAGCGTTCTCTGTGTGTAAGTGCAAAATTAAGAAATACTACCTTTCTTAACAAGGTTGCAATTTATTTTACCATAGCTACTATACCCATGACATAAAAAAAAAATCATTAAGATATCTCTTTCTATGCTACAGTAATCTAAACGTTAATAAAATGTACTAATTTGATACGATTTAATGCGCCACTAAACGTGATCATTAAAAAGAGAAAGAATCCAACGTAATTTGAGCACGAGCAAGGTACTCAACACCATCATGTTATTGAAATTAAATTATTTAAGCATGTAGACCCACTCGGTGGAAACGTGTATTTCTTTTTACGGGTGATATACACGCTTAGAAAAGGAAGGAGAAATTATATACCGTTAAAGAAGAAGCGAGATGGCTCTAGAGGCAGTTTAATGGTTGGCGCGTGGCCAACTTTTCAAGATTCAACATACTCCCAGGCACATCTGCATGATGTTAGGGTCCCGTGCCGGTGAAATAACCTTTAGCGGACAAGATCTCTAGCGTCGCCTACTATTTCGCAGGTAGCAAGCTGTGGAAGTCGAGCACCGAAGAGAAGAAGGGGCCCCCTCATCAGATGTAAATGCATTTAACAGCTGTTTCTGGTTCTCACACAATTATGTCTCGATGCGTGGTCGGAGCTCCCGTTTTGTATTCGGCGGTATTATACTTCAGCATCTATGAATTAATTTCGAATCAGATATTAATTTCGTTTAGCGAAAGGTGAATGGCCTACGGATTCGTTATATTCGGCTTAAGGACACTCCTAAGACAAAACAATATCACGTCGATTCAATAAATTTCATTGAATATGGAGTTTCCAAAATGGTTCATTAATAACTTCTTCTTTTTCTCAGTGTTAGAAACGTTTAATTGTATTACCTAAACCCTAATATACTTGTGAAAGATACTGAACAATAACTTCGTTTCAAGTAAAGATTTAAAATAGCCTACCATGTAATAAGAACTGAAATTATTAACGAACTGAAGAATTTCGGAAAATATTCGTAACAGAGACTACTTCATATAAACAAAATAGATTAGCAAAATGAATCGCATGTTAAAGGAGTTTCAGAAAATATAAAAGCATACAGTACAACTTCGACAGTTCGGACACATAAAGTTGTTGCCCTGTCCGAATCATCGCGTTTGTCCGGATTGGCGGCGTTTTTTAATTTTTTTTAATCATATATTTAAATGAATAAAATTAACTAGACATTTCAGTTATTTATTTCTATTGGAAAAGATATAAAAATACGAGGTGAAATGAGATGAGTTCACATAACTTGTCTAAATAATATCGTTACTTTTTAAAAACCGAATAGATTGTTGGCACACAGTTTTATGATTTGATTGTGCCTTTGCCCTCAGTCTTTTCAATAATAACTCTTGCAATGGAAAATCATTCTCTTCCGCCTATTGTAGACACTTTTCGAATGATTTTATTGCATCGACATGCTTTATTATTGTTGTAGGGATCGGCGGAGTATGACCTGAATCCGTATCTTCGCTGATATTTAGGACTTCGTTAATGATATCCTCTTCAGTCATTTCCGGAACATTTTCGTGTTTTCCCGAGACCCAGTTCAGAACCGCGTCGTTACTTACATCCTCATTAATACTCTTCACCATGTTATTAATTTCGGCATCTTCTAATAGCTGTGAACTACTAACTGGTTGCTGCTTTTGAATAGTGCTGAGTGGTAGCTCATCTTCTTCGTCCCATTTGGGCAATAATTTATTCCAACTTTTTTGTATGTTTTTTCCTGTAATGTGTTCCCAGGCATTATGTAAATAGCGAACTGCATCCTTCAAATGTTGTGTAATACTCCCATCTTCAAAGGAAACAGGATATTTTAGTAAATTTTCTTGTAGAAAACTTTTATGTTTTGAATTAAATTTTGATCCATAGGTTGCAATATAGCTGTACAGTTTGGTGGCATCAGCAAAATACAGACACTCGGATCGTTCATTTCTTCAGTTACCAGATGTGATGGAGCATTATCTACTAATAATAACGCTTTTTGGAGCTTTCCAAAAACTTTTTAACTTCAGGAACAAAATTATTGTTAAAGCACTTTGAAAATGTAACTTTAGTCATCCAACCCTTCTTAGATTCGTCATATATAACAGGCAATGTTGCATTTTTGAACACTCGAGGGTTTTTTGCTTTTCCGAGAACTAGCAGTGAAAGTTTGTGTGTTCCTGTTGCGTTGCAACATGGCATAAATGTTAGTCTGTCCTTGGATATTTTTCTACCAGGAACAGATTTTTCATCCTGAAGCACTAGTGTTCCTGTGGGTAAAGTTCGCCAAAAAATAGCTGACTCATCGGCCTCCGATAAATTCATCTCATTCACAATTTTCATAAACTTAAGTTTGAAAGGCAAAACAGCAGCGATGTCGCTAAAAAGCCGCTCCCCGACACACTTTCAAAAATCGGATTTCATGACGTTGCCTGAATTTATCTAACCAACCGCGCTAGCAAAAAAGCCAGTTTTTCCTGTAACGTGTTCGTAAAAATATTTAGCCTTCTCTCTTAAAATTTCCGAAGAAATTGGAACATAGGCAGTCCTTTGTTGTAGAAACCACGTATATAATGCCGCTTCTTTTCTCTAAAACAATTAACAACTTGATATAAAATTTATTTCACCTTAAGTAAATGTGACATATGATTGGTTGTTTTTTTTTTAAAATAGAATATAGCTTGAATCCGATTTATTTTGTTTTCATTGTCACTCCGGAAACTTTTCAATCTACCCTCGTAAGTAGTTAAACTTAGCAGCTACTTCAAATTCGAGGAACACCATATGGATCTCATTTATTGTAATAAATATGAGAAGAATGTGAGCAAATTTATTTATAACAATGAAGCGAACAATGAAATTAAAGCAATTTGATTATCTATCCAGTTTACTCTTTGCCGTAACGTTTGTGAAATGCCAGGCAAGCTTCAAGGTAAATTTTTTTTAAAGTCGCTAAAGCTGCCACGACTAAGTGCTACAGCAGTGGTATTACATTCGAGGAAATCGAACCCAGCCGATACGCTGTGGTGTAGCCTTAACATAGGTGTAAGCGAGTCAATACTCTGCTGCCGTTTTTGAACGAAGTTGTTTTCTTCGTTGTGACGGATTTTCATTCTAACTCGGTAGTATTACACACAACATAAATCATTATAACTTATTGTATTGGTTTATCGACGGCACCGCTAAGGTTGCAACACTCACGCAGCTTTAATAGTTTAGCAATAATTAATCTTATATCAAATGATAAGATTTTATCCGTAAAGATAATAATGCAAAGCTTAATTTATCAAGCAAACACATTAACTTTTAACGGCAAATTCCAAAACGAAAACATGTTTTCTAAATCTAATTAATGGAATTTTATGTCAAAATAAATCGCGTTTGTATGTGTCAAAATTCAATTCAACGTATTATTATAATAGATGTTCAAATAAGTAGTCATTTCCAGTGCTATCCCATGGCTTCTTAGTTTATAAGAAGGTAATTAAAAAGAAAAGTATTGCACAGTATAATCTCGTGACACAAAGAAAGCAGATCAAAAATAACTAAGGAGAAACGTTGAAAGGCAAGGATGATCAATTAAAGAAATAAACTACGGGTGCAATGCATGGCTAGAGTCTAGCGCGATCATCTCCTGACGGTGATTGGATTCATACTGATAGAGAATAGAGATAGATTACTTCGCCCGATTCCCCACCTCTTACTTCGCCTGACTCCCCATCTCATACTTTCATAGCGGGCAAACTTTGCAACACTGTCCATATATTTTAGCGGTTCACTTTACTACGGAACATTCTAACGCGGTATATGTAAGTATGGTCTTCAATTTATAAAAGTTATTATATTCTTGAAAAGTACAACAGGTAGGTTGGTAGCAGTTATAAGGCTAGCTATCACAAACGTGTGACAAATTCCAAAAATCGAGTAAAAACATGGGCGATCGATTTAAAAAACATAAGTTAGGTGGCGCCACCTAGCGGTGATGTATTTAATTGAAAAATACCAAGGAATATGTGCCTCCACCCAACATTTATAGTAAACTTCTCATAGCTTTAGAATCTTTATTCGTTCTGAGATATTACGCTCTCTCATTCCTCGCTGAACACACTGTATATGTGTACAAAAAGTAATGATTTTATAAAGTTAATAAAGAATAGCATTAGATTACTTCAATTTATGCTCTTTTACATTATAAATATTGCATCCTATATGAAATTTTCACTTGTCAATAACGGTATAAAAGTATATCAAATTGAATAGGTTAGAATATTTCCCACATTTATCAGTGTTGACAGTTAATAAGAAACAAGGTTTAAATCGCTAAAGTTTACGCTGTCTTATAACTTTAATTGAATAAATTGTGAATAAGCAAACAACCCTGATATCAATATAAATTTTCTGCCTCACGAGCATAATAAATCGAGCCTACGTTTATGTAACGTCTCCGTTTTATACAAACAACTTACTAAAGGGTACACTATACCTGTCCCCGTTCAGTGAGAACTTTATGATAGCTTGCTCCATGGCTGCGAGAGCAAGATGGCGACTGGCGTAGTAAACGAACGAGCAAACGAGACGGAAATATTAGGGCGGAACGTCTGAGGAGGAAATCATTCTCGACAAAGACTAGCAACTCGACTCGCATTCCAGTGGCATTCTTCATAAATCACTAATGCTTAAATTCACTTTTGTGTGTAACGAGAGAGTAGAAGAGAGCGTCAGGAAGCAAAGCAGAAGTCCGTGGTGTACAACGAGAGAAGTAGGCAATGGAAGCTTATCAGAACGAGAAGGGTGAACGTATCTCCACGCGAGAGAGTGAGTAATATTGATTTGTGATCTCAATTTTCGTCCGATTCGGATCGTCTGGCCGTCTCCTGCCTGGCCACGGAGAGCTGGGGCGGTATTTTACTAAAAGTGATTTTACAGTTGCGATGATTAATTATCGTCGGATGAGTCGCCAATGTAAATTCGGGTCGTAATCGAATGTGTTAATAATTGGAAAATGCGATTGAGGATGTTTTTATAGCATGAAATACTTAACGGTACTATTGTAATAGATTTTTCGAAATGACATATTAATTTAGTTGGGGGACAGAAAGTAATTCACGAGAATGGATGCGTGTAATATGAAATACTCAGGAAAATCATTTAAATCTTCAGAAAGTAATAGTATGCATGACTGCAGTGCAGATGACTCCGATTATAGGCTTCTGAAATAATTTGCAACTATACTATTTGAATCGAAAGCTCACTTAAATGTTTAGTTTAGTTTCTGACACATCTTGGTTCTTGATTTAGATTAATAACTAACATTCAGAGAAATTCACATTTATACACATTACTTTTTAATAATAATAATAATAATAATAATAATAATAATAAACATTTATTTCCCAACAGGCATATTGCCCAATAATAGGAGAAATGTAGGTAAGTATATACACTAAAAAAAAACAGAATGCAATACATGAAAAAATAAAGAGTAAATTTTTACAAGTTTTACTTAAATAAGTCACATCGTTTATTAGCCACACTGGACAAAGTATACGTCGGCGCTCGTCTCATTGTGTTAGTCCTTACGAATGAAAGAATGAAGCCAGTATCAGATCTTGAATTCAAACGTGGCACAAGAAAATTCATTCGTTCCAGTATGTATGGACAATCTACGTCATTTCTAAGCAATTTCTGTAGAAATTTCTTATAGATGCTATCCCTTCTTGTATTCAAAGCCAGCATGTCGTGCCTTACCAGTAGTCCATCCTGTGGAGTACCTCTTTCAGGGTAACTTCCATCAATCTTAAATGACAGGAATTTTAAAAATCTCCGATGGATACGATCTAGATTTAGGTCACAAGTATATAAGGGATACCAAATTAGAGCGGCATACTCCAGTTTACTGAGTACAAAAGCAAAGTATAACGACTTTAATAAAGAAGGATTATTGAAGTATTTAGAGACACGCATCACAAAACCCAGAGATTTCATGGCTTCAGAACAGATATTGTTAGTGTGAGCTTTAAATGTGAGAGTGGTATCGGAGTGTACACCTAAATTCTTAAACTCAAGGTCAGGTGACAAATTGGTACCTCTGATTTGGTAGGACAATAAGTACGGTGAACAAGAACGCGAGTAGGTAAGTACACAGCATTTATCAACATTTAACTTGAGCCTATAAAGCTCACACCATTCTACTAACATATCAAGACCATTTTGCAGTTTCCTCGTATTATCAACGGAAGGTATTTCCGAGAAGATTTTAATATTGTCTGCATAAGCAAGGGTGGTCAATTTTCAAAAGCAGGTTGTTAATATAAAACACAAACAGTAACGGTCAAAGATTTGATCCCTGGGGGACGCCAGAGGAGAGAACTCTCTGTTTCAGGTAGGATTCGAGGAGACTTATCGCCGAAGGAACAAAACCGAAGGAGCTCAGCTTCACTAACAACATTTCATGATTGATCATGTCAAAAACCTTGGACAGGTCTATATAAATCACATCAACTCAACCACGTCTATCCAAGGCTTCACTAATAAATTGGGACATGCTCGCCAAATTCGTAACTGTAGATCTCCCGGAGATAAAGCCATGTTGATTTAAAGCAATAAAAAGCGAGTGCTATTATAAATGCTAACATATAATACCTTCCAAATACAAATTGAGGATGAATTTTTGATGAATAAAATTATTTTTAAAAATAGCACGATGAAATGAATGTAGTGACGCGACTAGACGACTCAAAATATATCACTCTACGCTACAAAATTCCACTGACAGTCCAATAATAATAAAACTTATTGACGTTCTTGACAAAACCACGACGAAACATGTTTAATTTAAGAAATTTTACTCGAAATACCTCTGAATTTACGCTGTTACTTATTGTAGGAAGATATACCATTAATTTTGAGGAGTTACGAAACTAAGAAAATGATGAGGAATAACTTCACCCTTCCCCCACGTTTGTCGTTGGCTGGACTTAAAATAATTATTTAGTACCCCCGCTCCAAATATCGGGGGCTTGGGGTGGAATAGAGGCTACAGAAAGAGAGCTAATAGCCGCTAGAGGGAATTTCACATTGAACGAGTGGCCATACTGAATACACTATGCGTGCTGTAATGACAGCTGCGTTCGACGATGTAAAATTTATAACACTTCAGTACTTATTGAAATATGATCAAAGTAATCTGGATTTAGTCGGAACAGTTGGTTTAATTTAAAACCAGGAAATGTAAAATATCAATAAGTGTAAGTGACAGCGTTTCTGCGGTAACGATGTGATATTGGCAGAGATAATACCAACACGCGAGAACAAAGTCACAGCTATTCGCAATATTCCTACTAGTATTATTCCCGCAGTACTTTTGCAGTACTCCCAACCGACGCAAACGACGTTAAGTAAAAAGCAGGCAAATACGAAATCCATATACATTCTACATATGTAAAGTACCTCGGCTACCTACACAAAATAAATGCATGCATATAAAACGAACCAAATTGCATACAAAGCGGCTATGATTCCGTAAACATATTTCAAGCGGAGTAATGGCGTTCGCGTAAATGGTATGCCGATAACGTACCTCCGCAACTCTCTATACAACGTCGTCGTTCGATACATTTGCATCAGAACGAAATGAAACCGGCTAGGCTCTTTAAAACTTTCTACTGATACCTGTACGTTAGCGGTGAGTAGAGAAGACCGTAAAAATTGAGGTCACTCAATAAGTAATGGGATACGTATATACAAGCATGGCATTAGCTATATGCAAAACGAAGAGCTGTTATAGTTTTTCGCAAACATATTTATCGTCTAGAAAAGAAATTAATAGACACATGAATAAATGAATATAATGAATTTGTTTTAGGTGTGGATTGCAGCACAGTAAAAGTAGTCAATCTATGTTTTATATCCAATCAGAAGAAACTTTACCAGAGGTTGAGTAACGTGCTTTGAATCATTGAACAAATAATTAGAATATTGGACAAATCAAACGGGCGATAGGTTCCGGAATCGAAGAACACATAGCTCATTACCGCTATGGTATAAATGAACCGTAAAGTGTAGCACAACGCATAAACAGAACCGTGCATAATATGTAATTGGAAAACAATTTATATGAAAAAAATATGAAAAATGGTTTCTTGCATCAAGAAAATAGATTTTTTTGCAAAAATCAATATCTTTTCAAGAAAATATTTATTTTAAGACTATAAAAATATTTTCATAGGGTTAGAAAATCAAGCAAATCCAAAACAGAAAAGTGTTTCTTCCAAGTAAATCACTTAGTTTTAAGTTAAGAAAATATTCATATTAAAGGTAGAAACGAAAAAATGATCCAGATTTCACAAAGATCGGTTTCGTGTTCAAAGGACACACCATCAAGCCAGCTACAAGGATATTTTATGTAGTTTAATAATTAAGGAGTTAATATTTAAGTCCATTTATCCCCTTTTTATTGGTATTATTTATTATGTATTTTAAAAACAACTATAGTTAAATTAGTACACGTAAATAGTAATAAAAAGAAAAAAATATATTACATTAGCCGGTACCTTTTGAAAATGTTTATGAAACGTTGTATGTTAAAGTTTACATTGTATGGGTAAGTGTGTATCTGTATTCCGGTTACATAGCTAATATCTAGGATGCCATGACAATATCCACTGGCACTAGGTGGCACCAGGAAGTATTTCAGTTGCTGTTTTTGAATATTAGTGGTATAAACTGTGAAATGTAACAGCATTGTAGGCAAGAGCAAAAAGCATTATTGCTTTTCTCTTCTCACATTGTTCTTGCCGGGGGCGATTCATCAATAACATGAGCTATTTATTAGCATTATCTTGGCTATTGTTTCTATGCACTTTTTCATGTGTGCTTCTATATTAAGTCCACTTTTGTTTGAACATTATTCTGTAGATAACCTCTACTTTAGCATTTTTAAATCACAAGCAATGTGAATAATTTACTGCATTATGTACGGATACGTCGTACTATTTTAAACAAAGGGAGTGCAATTCATAATGTGGATATAAATAATATGCATTTCAAGAATTCTAAGTAAATAAATGCTTTATTTTAAGAAAATGGAACTATTGATTTATGAACAATATCTAAACGCTTTCTGGAATTAAGAAAACTATTTACTATCCTTAAGAAAATATTGTTTTGTGTTATAACGGCCATTTACTTATACTAAGAATCGCTTTCTTAGTCTCAAATATCTTAAACAAAGAAATACATTTCATTACAAGCATATACTTCTCTTAAGCGGAGAAAAAGCGCTAAGAAAATATTTCTTTTGATTTAAAACAGTTATTGCATTGTGGATAATTGAAACAGTAATTGTCTTGAATTGAAGCGGAGATTCTTGATACAAGTTAACGTTTCTCTGCGTGTAAGAAGTTTTACTTTAGCTCTTTCCAAATGATACTTTTTACTGTGGTTTGTTGCAGAATGTGTAAAATATGAAGCAAAAGTAAAACTTTGGACAAGGAAGATTCTATGCAGAATCTTCAGAGTGTAAAAAATTGGGAAAGACGCGGAAAAATCAGCCAAAATATAAACTATACAGGTATATCGACTGATATGATAAAAGCAACTGACTAAAACAGGAACAACGAAGTTTAATGCAAAAATTAAGTCCGTCTTATTTAATGCAATAGTAATATTTTTTTTAATATTTATAATAACGTTTACCGCCAATGTCAATAAAATAAAATGAAACGGACTATACCTAACTACGCAAATAAACACAAAATATTAAAAATTGAAAATAAAACAAACCAATTTTAGCTAGTAACACATTTTGTTGTTGGGAAGTATTCTTAGTTAACCCCAGAAGGATCATGTCGAATATTCACATTTTTGCACGGTTGTGCACGTTGTAGGAAATTTCACAAAATCTAGGTGTTTGGGAAATAATTTCACTGAGTCCGAAAATAATTAATCTTCACCGTATACTCTTTGTAAAATATCATAGCTGTATGCAATGTGCAATCTTGTCATTTTCAAACCTATTACTTTAAACAAGCAAAATTATTAGTAACAGATCTCTCTTGAAAGCAACTGCATTATAGTATCAAATACACAAATCAGATAATTTATGCCTCTTAGCATGCACTAATAAACGAAGTGAACCACCAGTATCTTGTTATAATTGAAACCCAACATTGCTGCGATAAAGTACGTCAATCTTTTTTATATATTCCATTTAGTACCCATAAGCTAATCCTCATCTGAAGTTCTTCTATAAAAAAAAGAGTTATGGCGTAGACACACAGGTAGCCGTTTTCTGACTGTCAAGATTTAAGTATAAGTGAGAAGTAATTATTATCTGTCAAACGTTATTTATTATGTGGTCTACTGGTAAGTAATTCAAATTGCAATTGCAATCGTGTTGGATTACGTGACGCACCGATGAACTTCGTTGTCTTCAATTTAACCCTAGAATACTACCCATCAAAAAATATTTTATTTTATTACCCTAGGGTGCAGGTGTACTCCAATAAAAGAAAGTCATAGAAAATTAACTTTTATTTTTTGTATATTAAAAACATAGTTTGTGATAAACTTAGGCTTGAAGTAAACGACGCACTAGAACCCTTTGCTGAAGCACTAGCATCCTTATGAAGGATATTTGAATTAATTCCAACTGAATCTAGAAGGTTCTAAAACATCCTCAATGGCCAGCGTCTTGTTTTCCTTGCAACAGTATAACGATGGGCCAATTGATTGAAAGTATCAACTCCTCCCTTAGTCTTATTATAAAATTTAACGATTTCTGGAAGATTTGTAGAACTTGGTTTATCACCTTCGGGGTGCACGGTAGACAACATAAGAACAACTGTTTTTTTGCTTCGATTTTGGAGAATAATAAGAAAGTAAGGTATTAAAATCGCTGAAAGCATACATAGCCGAATTCCTTTTTCTTTCTTTAACCTGAACAAATGACTGTGGTATTTCAGGTTTATTTTTCTTTAGAGTTCCGACAATGGTTACAGAATGATGGTCGTGAAGCTTTCTAGCAGTATCGGTTGACGAAAAGCAATTATCCATGGTAACATTGCAGTTAGTACCATGAATTGGTTTAGTAAGATTTAGTGAATAATATTCAGCAACAGGAACTCTTTCTGGAGTTGAACCTTTACCTCAGCATTTAAAAGGTAAAAGGTAAAAGGTTTTCGCATCGCAAAATGTAACAATTTTCATACCATATTTATCTGGCTTTGAAGGTACATACATTTTGAATAGACGCCGTTCCCTGAAACTTACTAATTGTTCCCCTACAATACTTGGATGGTGTGTAAAGTTTTAGAAATAATAGCCTCAAACAGATCACGGATTGGTGCAAAACGATCAATTTGTCGTTGTTCTGCCCTGGTGTCCCTATCATCAAGTCGGAAATAATTTATCAAAAAGCTAAATTCCTGTACTCTTGTCGAAAAGTTCCTCTGTAGTAGTAGCATTCATATTCATTACACCAGCATAGCAAAACAGACCACTTAAAGCTCTCATTTCGATTAAATTAGTATCTCTGGTATAGGATGGACCACTTTTGGATTTGCTACATCTTCATCACCATTGGAGCGATCACTTGCATATTTCATTCGTTGAATCAACATTTCCTTATTTGTAAATGTAACTATAGAGTTCAAAATATCTTCCGCGAAAAATAAAGACCATGCTGCAAGTCTACTAGACTCATCGCGAGCAGCTGCTTTATTTCCAGGAAGATGTATAACTAAATTCCGATCAGTAGTTCCGAATTACTTTTTGCCTGGTTTACCAGTCCACTTAAACCCGTTTTTTCCACGCAATTTAAGTGGCACATCTTCAACTTGCAAATACATGTTGTCCTTGTTTTCGTCACTTTCTTTTGGAAATTGTCCTTTATTACATTGTACTGGTATTTCTCGTTCTAAATTTTCACATTCTGCCAAACCGCTGCTTGTTCCAGCGATATCACTTTGACGCATTCAAAATCATTTTTAAGGTCTTCTATTACTATATTTTCTTCTGAAATATCTGATATGGCGTCTGCTTCAAAATCAGACAAATTTTTGATTATCTCCTCAAGTTATTTTTGAGTAAGCGATCTAGATGAGCTACATGCCACGATGAAGCCTAAAAAACCACCTTAATTATATAAAATGTAATACAATAATAAATCTACATATTCCTTCCTGTCTGCTCAGATAAAAATATATACTTGTCACTAATATTACCCAGGGGTGCACTTGTACCCCAAACACAGTTTTTACATAAAACAAAAACACGTGTCAATTCAACAACCGTACCAAATCAACTGACATGTGCATATAAGAGATTAGCGGGAACCACAATTTTGTGCTGCCATCTTTCTAAAAGTAGCAGAAGTTTTAAGAAGGGCTGGGGTACACCTGTACTCCGGGTAGTGTTCCAGGGTTAATAACTTAAACCAATAACATATAATTACTTAAACATTACCTATACTATTACTTCTTATTGTATTCTATTCTACTTCTAATGTATACAAAAAATAAAATTATTGAAGAGAAGGTATTTCAAGGTGCATATATTGCATTTCGTAAAACTACGCTTTTATGGTACCACAATAATTGCACAATATTAACATAATAGTTCGCTTTACACTGAAAAAATGCGAGCCGCAACAAAGAAACAATAATGGGAAGATAATATTGCGTCGCCAAATAAAGGAGTAACGTAGTTCTTCATGGAAATGCATTCCCTACAAAGAAATCGTAGTGAACGTCTCCGGACGTTCAGTGCTGCCACAAACAACTGTTCGTTAAACGAACAACATAGCATAGACAGTAACACATACGTACATGCGCACACACACGCGCACGCCAGTTCATAATCCACTAAGAATGCAGAACGCTCGCGTGACACAATAAAGAAATATGGCAGGTATCGTCCTCAGATTTATTCTCTTCACATCCATGTAAACATTCCGTTAATATACTGCCTTCCGATCGTGTACACAAATTGAATTCAACTTAATGGAATTGCTTTCGAACGTAAAATATGATGATTCGCTCTATACCGCAGTATACGTACGACGTAGAATGGCCGCTCCGTTGTTCAATCCGCGTAATTAATATTGATTTAATTGTCTAACGTTCACGTAATGATTATTATTTATGTTCAGATGAGATGTATTTGAATTAAGTAAAAGCTTCTTTAAGAATCCCAGAGGTTTTATATATGCTGACAATTATATTTATTTGGCATAAATCCCATGACATCTACATACATTTAAAGTATCTAAAGAAATTATGGCTTACTACATGTTCAAATATAGTTATTGAGCAAGAGAGTTCATTTAACCCAATTGCAATCAAGAGAATACTACATTTTTAAAAACTATTGGCTCCCAGGACATCTGTGACAAGAAAATAAACGTCGCCCAAAAATAAATTAGCACATTGTGGGATCTATTCTGCAATATTTCCGTTAAGTTTATAAGGCGTTTAAGAATTAAGTTTTTAGCGATCGTCTAAAAAATATTACGGAAATTGATATTCAGTAAATGCATATTTTAAGAGCCTGTTAAAAATAATCTATTTTAAAGGATTCCTCTAAAATAAAAAAGGACAGCAAGTCTTGTGAAAAAAACGACTACTACAGGCCACCTATTTGTGTAATTCAGGGAAACAATGTTGACTGCCATCCTCATTGATTTATCTTATCCACAACTGCAACTTTTTCCTAAACGCCGCAACCTTCTTCAAAAGTTTCAAAATGTGCATGTTACTGCTTTGCAGATTGAAGGCATTCAGCTTGTTGGATATATCGCACAAATACTCTAGTTTCAGCAAAAACTCGGGTTCCGCAAAGTACCTGGAGTTTTCGTGGCCTTCCGCTTGTAGAAAGGTGTGAATTTGACGTAGCATGAATGCACGGGATGCCACGTGAAGGCCATCGTAAACTGCAGTAGTATGGTAGGGCCGTGTGTTCAGCTCCCATGTCCATGCATAGCTTTTTGCAAAATCTGGCTTTCAGTGGCCTAGTTTTTAAGTAGTTTACTACGTCTATGACATGTTCTAATACGAAATTCAATTGAGAGCTCATCGACTTCGATGCAAGTGCCTAGTTCCTATAGATGATACAATGGATCCACTTATCATGCGATGCTTTGCTGCGAATGAGCGCCTGCAATCCTCCATAGCGACCAGACATTGATCGAGCTCCATCAGTACACATACCGATGCATCTTTCCCAATCCAAACCATTTTCGGTTTTAAACTTGTCAATCATCTCAAATAAGTCTTGAGCCTTTGCACTACCAATGATGCTTTTCCTTCCTAGAAAGGTAAGAAAGAACTGGATAATCTTCCCTTGGTGATATAATTGTGTTATGGGTACAATCTATTGCTCCTAAACATTGAGGAAGATGGTATTTATTCATGGATCCATCCACAACCTTATTTCACAAGTTTTCACTATGAGGGAATACTATCCAGTTTAGCAATAAGTGCAGCAGTGCGATAAGTGCAGCAATAAGTGGTGATAGTTTATGTTAGTAACTTCCTCAAGACAACGACTCATGCTAGGTTGACTTAATGCAAAATTGTACCATGCCCAGTAGTAAGTTAATAACCACTAGTAGCATAAAAATGTATGCTTCAAGAATCTGCAATTCTGTTGGTACTGACGTTACCAAAATAGTAATTCTTACTCCAACTCTAAATGCTTACTGGTTCTGTATTTATTTCGTATTAGTTATGTTAGCGACAAAAAGGGCGCCGGAAGTTTGACCAATATCAAATTGTATAATCGCATCTTCTTTCTTTAAATAAATCCTCTATTGTAACTACACAGACTTTACCTGCATTCCCCCTGAATGCACTCTATTGCAATATGTATATACGACATATTAGGTATTGAAACAGCCGATACGATAAATAAAATCGTGTGTGCGGCAGATAACCTTATCGAACTACAAAGACGACCCATCAACGGCGAGCGTCGTATAACTAGAGAGAACAAAAGCACGTCGTCGGCGACGACTAACGACCAGGACGGAGAAAGAATACGGACGTGCCAGCGAGGACGAGATTTACGCGATACACTTTACACAATGGCAACGGCACGTAGTCATTCTTAAAATCAAATTGTTTATTTAAAGATGAGCGTGAAATACATGTCTCGCGTACGGGTGACATATGGATATATCTTTATTACATTGCTTGAGTTGTACTTGCATCCGTATATGTATATATTTTCGTAGATATGTCTATTACTTCTATTTTTTTACTATTACCACTCACAGTAATATTCCATTAGTACTGCAAGAAATGATCCTCTGACTATTACATTTGCTCTGTTATGGTTATGGATAACGAGAAAGATAGACTTTCCACAGGATTTAGGCCACAATGCGCCCATTGTGCATCCTTTCTCTCCTGGAAAATGAGTTTTATAGGGACTCAATCAATCCACTGTCTTGGTACAAAGTATAGCCCAGGCTACGATCTCGGTTGATCGTCCTGACGAAGACACACCTCACCTAGCATGATCTTTCTTATTTATACTAACGTTGGGCAGTTACAGAGGAAGTGTCAAGCTATTCTGTTCGGCAAGGGAATATTAGTACGCATAATGCACAAGTTCCGTTCGCTTCCTCTGTAAAAAATGTGGGAGTTACTCTCGATAATACATTTCAGTATCGTATATATCGTGGACCACTGGCAGGGCCTATAGCAATTTAAAGATATTAAACCCTTATAAGGATATTTTTAGTATAAAATTAAAGGCAACACGCTTGGATATGATAGATTCCGCCAGAGTTCAGAGAAGAATTCCTACATTAGATATAATGTATGGTCTCAGAGTTTTCTGAAAATGTTTGTAGATACTGATAACTGTTATACTTTTTAAACTAATTGTTACAATAATTAACAATAAATATAACAAAAAATACTTAATATTCAAATTATTGATGATAAGTCATTATTTTCAATGGTCCTCGGTTTTCTTCTGACTTGTCCCACCATCCTCTGGACAACAGCAGGGTCGACTTCTCGAATTTGTTGAAAAATGCGACATCTTAGCTGGTCTTCATTTACAGCTTTAATGTTTTCTAGACCTGGCGAATTTTTATCCTTTTGTATTCTTATTGCTTTCTGCACTTCTTTTAGTCGAATCTTATCTCTTCCTTTTGGAATTTTGGGTCTTATTCTGCTAACTTTTTTATTTTGTTCATAGTCTATTGCCTCCAGTATCTCCTTGAAATATTCGCCCCATCTTTTAACTATTTCCGGTGTTTCCATTAGTACTTTCCCGTCCTTATCTTTTATTAGCTTGCAATTTTTCCTCCAAATTCTGGCCAATCTTTATTTTTTACTAACTTGACCTTTTCTTTAACTGTTTTCCTTATTTCTTTGTATTTCGTGTAAGGACTCTTCGGTTTTTTCCTCTTAAATATGTTTTCAAAGCCTTCTTTTTATTTTTAGTGATTTGTTTTAACTCTTCGTTTCACCAACTTGTTCTTTTTTTGATTTCTTGAGGAAATTTACAAAATAACTTTTTATAGTGTAGAACAACCAAGGCACGTGCCTAATCCTCTTGTAAGAAGTACCCTTCCCATCGATACGTACCGATTCGATGTGTATACACACCGAACAGCTTATAGTAAGGTAGCATATACCAGCTCATGTTTGTAGATTTAGATTTTACCGAAGAACCCGCGTTCCATTAAATCGATTGAGCCGGTGAATGCTCTTTCCGTTCAATCATTTGATTGCGTTCCTTCCCTACCGTCTTCTCTACCTTTTCCTCTATCTGCCGCTGCGTAGTAGGAAGTACTACCTTCGATTCCATACACCTTATTCTAATTCGTTGACTTTGGATTCGTTCCGCAAGGCGAAAGCTTGCGACAACGTCGTCGCACGAACAGAGTGGACCCTTATAGGAAGAAAGCAAGCAGTAAGTGGCAAGGCGGAGCAGGTGGTCGACGAAGAACGGAGAGGAAACGAAAACGAAACATGGAAGAACGGTGTCTTCGCTTTAGCGTCGCTCTAACTGAAATATTGAAGATGGGAAACGAAATAGCGTCCGGACAAAATATTTTTCGAGCATCATCACGATTCCGTGTCTATAGCGCGCGCGCGACACGAGACACAATCGAGTTGCTTCTTAAATAAAAGATAAAACGGAAGAGCGCACGATGTCAGAACCTGTGAAATAAATTCGATCGTCTGATCGAATAACGCGGTGCCGGAATGTATTGGAGCGGAGCCGTTTAAGGTGGCATCATTTACAAGAGTACTACTTAATCGGAAATTCTTTCCGATGGCGATAAGATTGGCCGAGAAAGAAGCTCGGAGAAGACGGAGAACGCAACAAATTGGAAAATTTATAGTATTGAGGCAAATGCAAAGTTATTAAAGCCCATAACAACGTCAAGCTTCTATAGTCCATTGATTTTTATTTCCAATCCAATTAATGAGATAGTTTTCATGTTGAATAGTTTGAGTTAATGCTGCATCCTTCAAAACGAGGTTAATTAATTATTTCTTCATAATCTACTAGTTAGAACAGATGTGAAAAAGCTCATAAAGTAAGCTGACCGGCAAAAAAGAACCGCCCATCTGAATTTTTTCACATAATCGGTTCTGTAATTATTAATTTAAGTCTCTTTTGAAATTGTATTCAGGAACTATTTATTGTCTACGCAAGATATGCAATTCTTTTGAAAAAATGAGGCAAAGTAGAACGAAAGTAAATTTAACTTTAGAAAATAACAAAACCAGTTTGAATACGATTGATTACTTTTAATCATAATCTAACGTTATCAACAGCGTGTATATCCTCCACGAACTTCACTTACATCATGTAACTGTTATGGCATTGAATTAGTGTTTTTAATGTATACTTGCGGAATTGTTTCAAATTCGTTTTGAAACGCAAATCGCAGCTCTTGAAAAGTTTTTGGTGCAAATGCACATCGACTGTGGTTGGTCCCAAAGATGTTCAATAAGATTAAGATCTGGACTAGCAGTTCCTATGTGGAGTATCCTAGACAGCAAACTCACCTTCAAATCGCATGTTGAGAGAATTTCAAACAAGGCAATCAGGGCCTTATGGACCTGTAAACGCACATTTGGGAGAAAATGGGGACTAACAACCAAGATAGTTCATTGGATCTATACGGTGATGGTGTTACCCACGGTAGAGCACTGCACTAGGAAAATCCCGGCCTGCTCGGTTCGCCCGGGCCCGCGGGCGGGCTCGGGTGGGCCTCGTCTCTTTTCATTGCGGGCCCGGCCGGGTCGGGCCTAAACTTATACGGGGCTGACGGGCCGAGAATGTTTTATTAACTACATCGAATGGATATAACGTATGCAGTAAATGCTGTTTAGTTTGTACGCTATCGTTTTGTATTAACAATTTTAATGTATGTAATGTTATGTTACATTTTCTTTTGGTTTCATGCAATATAGTATACAAGAACAAACAAAATAAATGTTTCATTCTACGCATTATAATGTAGTAATTAAAAAATGATTAGAAATAGACGGTGCAGATATAATTACTTAAACAAGCTAAAATAATTTAGACGGGCCAAACGGGCCTAAATTTGCTAACGAGCCGGGCCGGCTGGGCCTTTTACCGTGGTAATGAACGCAACGGGCGGGCCGGGCGGGCTTATTCCATGTTGTAACGGGCCACGGGCGGGCCAGACCGTGCAGTGCTCTAACTCACGGCCGTGCTATATGGATGCGCGAAATGTGCATTGCACATAGGCGGCCAATATAAAGTGCGGCATCGGTGACAAGTAATCAACAAGGAAATGGAGCCGTTAGGCGGCATGAAGTGAGTAAGCAGAAATCAAGACAGTCTCAAAGATATAAATTATTGACTGTTTAGTCTTACGATAAAAACTACTTTTCGGAGTATATTATTTTATATTATTCCATTTCTTCGCCAGTTGATCATTATCATTAGGAATAAACGAACTCGAGCTTAGAGAGTGGAGTTATATCGCGAGGAATATCTGACACGTAGAAGAACTTCGCGTTTGAACTGTATCTGCATTTGAAAATAAACAGACTAACCGATGTTACACCCTAGCCTAGTTCATCGATGTCACAAGAACGATTAAGTAATCTAGCAATTATATCGACAGAGAGCGTATTGTTAGATAGTATAAACACAGAAAATATAATATCAGAATTTGCAGGATTAAAAAGTAGGAAAGTGGATTTCTTGTAACATATAGGACTAATAAATTTAAAAAAAATTGAATGAGTTGTTAATATTATTTTCAGTTGTATGTATAAATGTATACTACATTTCCAGCTTAGCTATTTCCAGAATTAATATTGATACTGTTATAATAAATAACACAAATTCCATTGAACTTGACGTTTACATCACTGCATTAAAAATAATTAAATATAAAAATAAATAATAAAAAAAAAATATGAGAAAAATTGGACTAACCACTTGTTTTATTTCCCTTTAAAAATAATTTATTATTATGCACATGAAAAAATTGCCTAGTAACAATAATCAAAAATTAATGCTAACATAGCTAGCAGTGCAATCACTCCCGGCAAAAACAATATAAGCAGAGAAAATAGCGCTAACACATGGACATGTTCCTGCCTACCCGGCGTCATCAGTGTGGTTTCGAGCGCTATTCTCCGCTGCTTACATTGCGTGTATGCCACTAAGAGCAAGAGATATAATGGCGCCAAGAGGTATAATCATTATATCTTTTGGCGCCAGGTAGCGCCAAGAAATATTTCAGTGCTGTCTTTGGAGATTAGTGGCATAAACTGAGAGGTAAACGTAATCTAAGCAGCGGAAAAAAGCGCTCGAAACCACGCTGTTGATGCCGGGTAGGCAGAAACACGTCCATGTGTTGTTTCTCTACTTACATTGTTTTTGCCGGGAGTGATTCCACCAATACCATGAGCTATATTAACATTAATTTATTATTATTGTTATTGTTATCACAAAACAAGGAGTCAGACAGGGTGGTATGTTGAGTCCGTTTCTCTTCATATGTGTATCAGATGACATAATGAAGGAAAGCTCTAAGGAAATGAAAAAATATAAGGTAGGATGCTTTACCAAGAAAATGGTGGTGTACGTATTTCCAGATGGTATTGTATTAATTGCTGCCAATAGGAATAATTTGCAAAATAATCTTAGTGCATGGAATAAGGTTGCTGCAAGATATGGATTGGAAATAAACACAGAGAGATAATGGTGATCACAAACACGGAAGAAGATATAATTTGCAAACTAAATAATGAAGAGTTGGAACAAGTTGACAAGTACAGATACCTGGGAAACATGATAAGCTAGGATGGAACATTGAATGAAGAATTAAACAACAGATTGAAAACAGCAGCAAGATTATACTATACACTCTCCAATAAATTCTTAAACCACAGGGAAATATCCAAAAAGACAAAAATGACGGTTTACAGAACAATTTATTCTCCAATAATTAATATGCGGATGTGAAAATTGGGTACTAAACAAAAAGCAAGGTAGTCGTATTCAAGCAGCAGAAATGAAATATCTAAGAAGAACACTGAGAGTGAGAAAAATAGAGAAAACAAGAAATACAAATATCAGAAGACAACTAGAAACAGTGCAACTGAGTGAGAAAATAAAACAGCAAAAGTTAAGATGGTTTGGACATCTGTGTAGAATGGAAAAAGACAGACAAGTTAAAAAGGTTTGGGAGGCTAGAACATGAAGGAAAAGGCAGAAGAGGTACATCAAGAGTATCTTGGAATGAAAGCATAAGTCAACAACTACAAGACAAAGGAAAGATTTGAGGGCAATGTAGAGAAATGGCGAAGAATCGAGAATCGCGTAACTTCATAATAAAAGAAGAGGAAACATAGAATTAGTATTCACATCCTCGACACCTTCGGGTATGAGGAGGGAAGGAGGGTATGTTATTAATGGAGTATTAATTTGCAACAAATAATTATCAAAAACTATGTATTCTCTTCAGTAGTTATTGATTACAATTAACAATGGAGTCCCACATTTTCATATAAGCTTATACGCATATCACCCCTTCAAAACATCTCTGTTCCGAGAGGAGCAGATTTTAAGCTGTCTCCACCATAATAGGGTGAGACGCTCCAGTATCGGGAGGGATCGGAATTAACTGTAGGGGCTTTATTTGACGCATTTATGTATTTATTAGGTGTTTGTCATTTTTATTGTTTCCATTCACCCCTTCTTGGCGACTAGGGCGGTGGTAGCGAAACATTTTTTCCTCCTTATTCATTTGGTGTAAGGGGAGTGGTGGATAGGCAGTTCTTCGTTTTAATTTTCGTTCTGTAGTAGCAAAATCGTTGCAGGGAAAGGGAGGGGTTGGTGTCGTCTTTTTTTCCCGCTATCGTTATGGATATAAACAAGGTTTTGATGGGTTTAATTAACTTTCATGGATCGGTTCGATTAACGAACTTTTGACAGTTGGAAAAATATGTCTTCGTGAAAATTGTGTCACTGTTTTGCTGCGTTGGAGGCAAATGCGGAGACATCTGTGAAAAGGTATAGTTGTTATACGACAATTTATTTAGTAATCAAAAAGCTTGTACCGATATTATCAATATTGTAGTACCTATATTAAAATATGTATAATAGGTTACCGTTTAATTGGTGGATTGGTTCTTTATTGCATTCAATAATTTAGCTTTGATCTTATGTTTATGTGCTGTGGACTGCTGTGTTATAAAGATTGTGCTTGCAGAAGATGGCTGACTGCTTCTTCTACAATGAAGAATCAGAACTGCTTATTAAGGAAACAACAAGCTAATAAAATAATTACCTATACTTTAGTAGCTAGGTGATACTAATGCAAGTACAATCTTATAAAAGAAGTGACAGAATGACAGATGTAAAAGTGATCCGAAATGGAAGTTTGTTTTCTTGACTTCTGCGATTTTCCCCATTAATAATAATAATATTTATTTACGTAATTGCCCGGCAAGTATACACCGTTAAGTGACAATAAAAATATTTATGTAAGTATACATGTAACAACAATTTAATTCATGTGTTACCCTTATTGCATGCAATCTGCCGTTAAATTTACTAGACAAGGAAGCTTATGTCTTCTTTTGGAATAAATATTCGGACTGCAAATTACCAAGTCGGGCATCGTTACAATGAATTGCGCCATCTGCTCGTGAACATGTTGAAAAAAGAATTAAATCGGAGTTGAAAGATAAAAAACTATGGTTATGTGTGGACGAAACAACAGATCGTAAATAACATTCTGTGGTTAATGTAATGGTACATACAATGGAAGCACATCAATCGTCACCAATTTTGAGCTTCCAGACGAGTACAACAATGTACTGCCGAAGTAATTTCAAAGTTAGTGTTAAATACACAGGAAACGTTTGAACTTTCAACAAACCAACTGTTGATGTTTATGAGTGATGGTGCCGCAAATACGCTTTCTGTAGGTCGGTCTCTTAAAAAACATTGTGCTAACATGTTACATATTACGCGCGTACAAAGGAAGTGTTTGTCAAATCCCCAAAACGTATTCGCAAATTTCACAGACCGTGCCCCCGTATGCCTGAGCCACCAGAACCTATTCTTACACATCATAAATATTTTGAGAATATTAAGAACGTTGTTTTACAATTCGATCCAAAGGAAGCTGCGGCTATCAAGGAAAGCCAGTCGAAATTTCAAGATAGTCAGGTTAAAACGGATTTAAAAACTATTCAAAACTAGTGGAGGCAATAGAAAAATTACAAAATCCTTCGGTGTCGTTAGTGGAATCTCTGTAAATAGTGCAACATGTTTACGCACACCTATGCGCGGTAGAAGACGCAAAAATGTTTGTGTTCTAGAAAGGTTTGAAGGTGTTTTAGATAAAGATTCTGATTTTGGCACATTAAGACAAATTTGTGAAGGTGCATCAACAGAACCGTTAAGTTGTTCCAAAAATTATTTCAGTTACGCAAATATAACGTCACTAGATGTAGAACGTTCGTTTTCTGCATATAAACACACTTTTTCCTCACGTCGCACTCGGTTTGCCGAAACAACTGTGGAAACATATCTAATGTTGCAGATATTTAACAGACATTATTCACTTTGTGATTTCACGGAAGACTCTTAAGACGGTAAGTGTTTGAGCACGTATTATATTTTACTTCTGACCATTTATTTTATGTAAACTTTTATGCGCCCGCCACTGGCTGTTAGCGAAATTTGAGCAACTCTAATTATAAGTATGTACATATTGTGTTGTAATTTATAAATAGTATATAGGTTCTAGAGCTATAAAAAACGATTTTATGACTTCTGTATCTACTTTTTATTAAAAATATGCATCTTAAGTTTGTTTCCTTTACCGACTTTTTTATTTTAAATAAACAAACTTTTAAGTTGTGTAACTTTTCTCTTTAATTCAAAATACAGCATCGTTGTGCCCAAAAAATGATAAATAAATTATACGCTCAGTAAAGTTCAGTTATTACCAAACATAATAAAAAAAAATATATTAATCTACCCCATACAGTTTAGAAGTTACGAGGTTTTTTTCCAAAAAGTTTCCTTTATTGGCGACAGTGCGCTGTGGCGTTCAACTGCATTCTCTCGCCGAATAGCAAATAATAACGCTTTTCAAAAATTAAATTGATAGAATAAAAACTAACCTCAAAATTTGACGTTTAATATGTAACAGTAGTACTAAGACTTGGGATTGCTACTGTTTCGTAAATATATGTATTTAATTACCTCAACAAAATATTATTTATTTTGATTGTAGTACCTATATAGTTGCTTTAATTATAGTTTATATTTGAATGAAGCAGCGGGTTTCTTTTGGTCAGCAAAATATATCTTTGGAACAATCAAACTAGATCAACAAAAGTATTTGTTTGAAACAACATGATATTTATTTGCTTATATTCAAACGTAGGATTCAAACTGAACTTTGGTTGATTCAACTAAATGGGCTTCTCACTAGGTTTGTTCGTTTGTCTTGCTCGCGTCAGTTCTAGAGTGTGATAGGATTATGATCACGTGACCGTTTTGATTGCTCAGAACTACTCTAAACGGATACAAACGAACAGTACAAATTGGTGTTTATATAGTATACATAACCTAAAAAATTGAGAATGGTGGCAATTGGCAATCACGATAGCATTAAAAAATCATTATTTATTAATTGTTGTATTTCACTTTTAATGATTGCAACGGGTGTCATTTTGTATGAATATGAAGTAAAGTTAGGTTAGGCAAATAATGGAATGACAGCTCCACTGAACTCCACAAACTTACTCCACCTCCTGAGGAGGTGTAAGTTTGTGCAGTTCAGAACTGTCGGAAGCTGCCCAACATATACAAACGAACATGGGATTGCCAATTTTTTTTACAAACGAACGCGCAATTTAGAAATTCGAGCTACTCCGTATTGCACTAATTGACAAACGAACAAACCTACTGTATAAGCGAATAACACATTTGTAGTAATCGCCAAACTTAGATTTAGTTTCAAAATCGAAAAATAGGCAGAATTAAATTATAGTAACAAATAATAACTAAACTATCTCCATTTTATCTTCAATCTAATCAATTTTAATTCAGCTCGTTTATTTTCTATGCTTCCTAAATCAACTCACAAAAACAAATCCACTTGTTCACTATTTTTATCAGAAAACTTTTTGAACTCGTTTCCTATTCTCATTTTATCTACAATCTGTTTATTTATCTACTATTTCAAGCACGATATTTTCCTTCAAGTAAAAATCTTCCTAACGCTGTAGCTCATTGACCTGAAGCTATAGTTTTTCACTCCAGTTTAACTTAGCAGTGTGCAGTACCTTACGCTCTAACTTTAATTAAGTTTGCTTATCATCTCTGTTATCCAACAATCCCGTTTGATAGTATTTTGTTCATATCAGGGCATTTTTCGCCAATGTTTTTACAGTTTGTTTGGATGTTT
The DNA here is from genome assembly GCA_029619315.2 of Dynastes maya. Lineage (NCBI taxonomy): Eukaryota > Metazoa > Arthropoda > Insecta > Coleoptera > Scarabaeidae > Dynastes > Dynastes maya. The sequence goes on along the minus strand of JAROYE020000002.1, from coordinate 12,777,780 downwards.
GCACATAAATTTCTTTAATAAATCCTTTCCAACTTCCTGGTTAGAAATAATTTGTGTTTTGATCTTAAATTGTCTTAGAAATTGTTTGTGATATTTCCGGTAAACATTCCTCATTTTAGAAAAGAAATGTCACTATGTTTTCGTGTGATTTAGGTCTACTCCAGATCATGAATATATACACTACCGTTTATAAGTATTTGGGCACCTCAAATTTCAGGGTAAATCATTAAATATTTAAATGGGAATATTAAAATATGTATTTGGTATTTAAGTATACACAAATATACAACTTTAACAATTAAAATTATTTATTTAACCTAAATTTTAGATTCGTCTATATGACCTCCTTTACTTTTAATGATTGCGTCGTGAACAATGTTAGTAGCTGTAATTTCTTCCGCATGTCATCTGCTGAAGTTGGAGCAGTTTTTTTTACTTCCTGATCAAGTTCTTACCATAATAATGCGATGGAATTTAAGTCCGGACTTTGGGATAGCCATTTCATGATTGCTAGTGTCCCCTCTTGTTCCATCTGTTCTAAATATTGCTTGCATAATTTTGTGTGTTTTTGGGTCATTATCTTGTTGAAATACAAACCAGAGGGTATTGTATTTTCCTCTAAGATGCGTTTGTCTTCGCTCTTTTCTCATTATACCTTGAATTTTTACGAGATCACCTGCAGATGTACCAGCAAAACAACCCCAAATCATTACCGAACCACCGCCGTGTTTGACGGTAGAGACTGTGCATTGCTCTAATGGATTCGTCGGTCCACAATACCTTACTCCAATCTTCTACCGTCCAATTTCTATGTTCACGTGCCCATTATAACCTCTTTTTCTTATTAATTTGGCGAAGCAAGGGATTTTCTATCGCAATTCGTCCGTGAAGACCGGCCTTTTGCAGACGGCGTTTAACCGTGGACACGCTAATGTTTTTCTTCTATTTCGCTTGCTGGACACCACGATTGCAATATCTTGAGCTGATGTTGTCGTTCTAGGTCTACCACTTCGTACTTTATTTAGAAAACTGCCACTTTCACGGTATTTTTTGATGTTATGATGAACAGTAGATGAATTTAAATGTAATTTTCTAGCAATTTGACGATTGCTTATGCCTAAGTTATGTTGTGCTACTATCAGAGCACGCGTTTCAACACTAATTTCTTTCCGTTTCGGTATGTTTTAAAATTTTAAACGAAATTATAAACAAATAAATGTTTGTTAAGAAATGTTGTCGCAACTAACATGGAACGATAACTGAACGTAATTTAAAAATATTGCTTCAAATGGCTTTATTATTGCTACTTGATTCATAGTAAAATTACCAACTGTTACATTTTTCCTGGAATTTCAAGAAATACGCTCGTTGTTGTCGCTACAATCTGCGTTTTTATGGCGGTATTACCTCTCATACAGATAAAAGGATTAAATAGACCGACATTATTAAATGAATTTAAGTGAATTTTACTGATTATTAGCATACCATTCAATTATGCTGGAATGTATTTCCTAAATACATTCTTTGTATACAAAAATCTAAAATCCAAGGGTGCCCAGATCCTTATGAGCGGTAGTGTAAGTACCAAAAACATGTAATTTTGAAACAATTCCCTTTAGATAATTTCTTCAAAGGTATACTGACTGTAGCGTTATGTTTTTCTTTCGCATAATTTATTTGAAATTGACATCGACTAAGTTCCCTACTAAAAACTTCCTCAACTAAATAATTCTCCATTATTAGCTAATTACCCACATCATGCAATAGCGTTACAACTTCTTATCTATACTGGGAATAAGTGAGTGAATAAATATTTCAGACGGAATCGTTTCGTGCAAGGCGATCGAAATCGGGGCTACCAATCATCGTCTTCTTTGTCGAACTGCAGCGACCCCTCGCACTAAAACGTATCCGAACAATTACATGCGGGGGTAAAATAGGGAGATGGAGCTTAGCAATTTCTATCGAGAGCGCCTCCGTCCTATAATAGTATTTACCATTAAGTATTGGGGAAGTGCAGCTCATTCCTAATACTAATATAACACAACACGAGTTCGCTTACTGTGTAGGGTGATAGGGTTCGCGGTTATTATGAATTTCATGTACTCAGCTGCTTACTCTATAATTCAACTGTCGTAAATCGGTATTTTATGAAATAACTAGTTATTTCATGGAATACCGGAATTATGAGCGTTAACGGTAACATATACAGGCTGTTCCGTTCGAACCCCGTTCTAAGGATAACTTTTTTGTTTCTAAAGATACAAAGACCGTTAAATTACAAAACAATTGAATTTTTGCGGTAAATTCAGAATCTCGCATCAGAAAAACAATTGACTGTACCAGTTCACCGGAAATGACTCCAACTTTAGTTTTTTAAATGGAATACCTTGCATATTTTTACATTTTCGGAATCTACAAGTCATTATGCATCTAAATGCATCACTTTAGTAATCAAATACTTTCACTTCTTCACTGTTCACAACAATAGAAAATACAACGGATAGGTAATAAGATTCATAGTACGAGGTTCAAACTCAACACCCTTTATAGTATGTTAAAGAGACTACATACGTATGTACTAGGTATAATTCTAAGTTGATTTATCCTCTTTACCTTGACACCAGTGAGACACAGATCAAGTGCTCAATTCTATGCAATTCATCATTGCTGCTTATAAATTGAGTTAGCATTTCAAGAGAATGTACTCGGAGATCATTCTTAAAACAGGCAAAACAGAGCTACCTTTCGAAATGTTATAACTAGTCTGGGCAAACAGCGGTAACAGTCAGTGTAGTAGATATGTGGTGCGGAGTCGGCGATTATTTATTTCACGCGTTCACAGCGTCAGTACTAAATCGATGCTGTATGCGAGTAGTTCTGTGTATATGTAGGCTGTCGTAACTTATTTCGTAATTGTACGCTTATGTTTGCTTGAAAAATGTCGGAGTTAGGTACGTCGCGAAAACGACCAATGGCAGACACAGTTAAAAACTTTATAGTGGACATGCCGGACTTAGTTTTTGATGGCGCTTAAATTCAATGACTAGTTTGTAAAATCCCTTTAATGTGTTGGTCCAGAAGCCATTGTCAACGTCACATCGAAAGCAAACAGCATTCTTCTGCAAAAAGTGGCATACGAGACCCAGAAAAATTTACATTTGATTTATGTGTTACTCTTATTTTATGTAATCTATCGTTTCGTTTACTAGACAAAGAAGCATTTGTTTCTTTCTGGAAGAAATATGGGGACTGTAAATTACCTAGTCGGACATCGATACGAAATGTAGTGCCATTTGCTCGTGAACATATAGAAAAAAGAATGAAAACGGAATTGAAAGATAAAAAACTGTGGTTGTGTGTAGACGAAACAACAGATCGTCAAAAACATTCTGTGGTTAATGTAATGGTACGTACAGTGGAACCACATCGACCGTCATCCTCCTTCTTACTTGCTTCCAAAAGAGTTATAAATTGTACTGCCGATGAGATTTTAAAGGTGGAGTTGAACTCATCGAACAAATTTGAAGTTTCAACTAAGCGACTTTTAATGTTTATGAGTGATGGTGCCGCAAACATGCGTTCTTTGGGCCGATCTCTTAAAGAACACAGTTCTAACTTCTTACATATAACGTGTAAAATCCATACTCTAATTCTTGCGGCACAAACGATTCCTACATGTTTTCCGCTAGTAAAAGCATTGATTGCTAGTACAAAGGCAGTGTTTCTAAAGTCCCCGAAACGTACCCGACTATTTCACAAACTGGGTCCTGATTTACCTGAACACCACGGGCCGATTGTTACACGTTGGGGAACATGGTTGCAGGCTGCGTTTTACTACAACAAATATTTTGATCAAGTCAAGAAGGTAGTTTTAAAATTCATCCGACAGAAGCTGCAGCAATCAACAAAAGCCAGGAAATATTTCAAGATAGTCAGGTTAAAAGAGATTTACAAACTATTCACAACAATTACTTCGGACTAGCGGAGGGAATAGAAAAATTACAAAATGTTTCGATGTCGCTAGTAGATTCTGTTCAAATTATGAATGATGTTCACGCACAGTTATGCGCTGTAGAAGACGAAACAAATTGGTGTGTATGCAAATATTGTAAAGTGTTTTGGAGAAAAACTTTTCGAGTTTTTCTCTATATTAAGACAAATTTGTGATCGTTGTGAAGATGCTTTAAGGTTGTTTCAAGTTTTTAATTGCAAATATAACGTCGCTAGATGTCGAACGGTCGTTTTCAGCATTAAAAAACATTTATTCCGCACGTCGTACTCACTTGACTGAAACAGCTGTGGAAAGAGTTTGTGATTTCACGAAAGACTTTTAAAACGGTAAGTGTTTCAGCACGTTTTATAATTTATTTCTTACTTTCTATTTTATGTGTAAACTTTTATGCGCTCGCCACGCTCCTGGCTGTTACTGCATATTTGCCCAGGTTAGTTATAACTTCCTTGGTCTATTTCTATATTTCGTAACTAAAATCAGAATTTAAACACCCTACCAATGTTCGTATTAAAAAAATAATAGAATCCAAACGACATCTATTGAAATACATATCATTTTCGCAAAAATTGTTTTTCGTTTATTTTCTCTCGTACCAACACGAATATTACAAGATTTGGCTTTTTCTAGCAAAAATATACACGTCTGAATAAAACGACTCCTCCCCTTCTAGACGTTTGCATTTCGTGTCGGTATGAAAGCAAATTCTAGCACTTTATTGGATCTTTTTGAATTCGAAGCTCTTAAAACTCGCAATAAAGCAAAACGTAGGAAAGAAAAGAAATTGGTCGCTTGCCAGACGAGTGAGAGCCGGGTTAGTCGTCGCTATTTTATCGTCGCGTATAATTTATACATACAATGTTTAGAGGGACTAATATGGTTCATTATTCGTCTTTTCGCGTATTTACAGCGTCCTCTCTCCTTATTTAAATTACTCTTGTTAAGTTTTATGGGCGTGCCGTGATATATGTTTTACATTCGCGTTCGCGTTTATGTAGTGTAAAATGTAGTAAAACGACTCAATTTTCGGTAACCATGCTAATGTACACTCCGCCAGGCTTGAAATTGTCGCAGCTAAATGCATAACAAGGGAAATATTACAGTAATATTTGGTTAGCGTTGGAAATATTTATACAACAGCAAAATGAGTTTAATCCACTTACAAATGTTCTCCAAATGCTTTTGAATGTTTACAGTCTGGTATTGTTTAGAGACAAACACTTCACAAAATAATTAAATATTTTGTTGCACTAACAAAATATATTTATTTATGCTAACTACTTACATTGTTTTCGTGTAAACTTTTTATTTTTATTAAAACTAAATAACTATTTTTCTCAGGTGAACCATACATCATGTTTAAATTAAATAAAATGGTTGGTTAACCATACAATAGCACTTCCTTCAAATCCAACGCAAAAACGTAATAATATACAGAGTGTTCCATTTAAAATAACAAAGTATATACGAAAATATTTTCGGAGGATACTTTATGAAGTCATCACAAAATTTGATCTTGCCACTACTCATACAATAGGTCCAATTTTACAATTCCAGAAAGTTTGGACACCCTGTGTAATGTACAGGGTTTTGCAATTTATTTTGATCACTACTTATTTCCGTTACTATTACAGGTACAACAAAAATCTTCAAATAAAAATTTTGTGTTTTACCTTTACCGAATAAAAGTTTGATAACTAAAGTGTGACAAACGGTTGCACATGTAAAGACGCCTGTACCGGGCGGTGTATGTACGTATGTGATGCGGAGTTCAGTAATGCGGTAGACATTGAGGAGTTGGGTCGTTCTGTTATTTATCGAATTTTCATTGTGCGTTTTCGAAAACATGGAACGTAAGCCTTGTGTACCTGTTGCATCGCATGTAAAGAAATATATTTGGCGTTTCCCTGGTTTGGAATTTACAGGTTCGCGCATTCGTTGCAAATTTTGCGGTATAGGGTTGCTAGGTCCCACGACATTTGAATGTAGAAGTCATTTAAAAGTAAACGTCATGTATTGAATTTAAGAAACAATATTCCGTACTGGCAATTTTTGCATGACTTTATTTTCATGTTGAGCACGTGCAACATCCCACAACACCTAGTAGATAATAAAAACTTTCGTCATTTTTGGGATAAATATGTTCCATCATGGAAGCTACCAACAAAAAACAATTGCGGTACAATTTACTACATGTGCAAAGTACAGTAAAAGACTGTATAAAAGACGAGTTGAGAAATCAAAAAATCTGGCTCACTGTGGACGAAACTACTGATGCTCAGAAACACAGCGTGATTCATATTGTGGCGCGTCCTTTAAAACGTAATGGTCCAGCAGCTTCCTTGTTGTTAGAAAGTAAAAGGATTGAAAGAACTAATGCCGAAACCGTTGTAAACATAATAAAAAGTATATTAAGAGAATTTTGTATCGTAAGAGCCCAAATCACCATGTTAGTTTCTGACGGAGCCGCAACAATGCTGAAAGCTGGTAGGATGTTAAAAGTATGCTTTCCGACTCTTCTTCATATAACATGCCTCATACACACATGTCATCTCGTAGCAGAAACAATTCGAAGCAAGTATCCTAGGGCGAATGATTTAATGTCATCTACCAAAAAAGTGTTTGTGAAATCTCCCAAACATATCCGCGTATTCAAGCAACTGTATCCGCAAATTCCGCTACCGCCTCAGCCTGTATTGACGCAATGGGGAACATGGATCGAGGCAGTATCTTACTATCGCAATTATTATTCCCAAGTGAAAGATGTCATTTTCAAAAAGAAATAGATGACATTTCCATAAACTATTCTGTAGTGACACAAACTATTTCGCAGTTAGAAAATACTCGCAAGACTCGTTAAATAAAATCAACAATTTAGCAGCCGCTCTAGAAAGCTTGACGGATCCTATAGGACTAGATGTCGCGCAAAAATTTCGTGCAGTTTTAAATAAAAATCAGGATTTAGAAAAGATCTATATCTGGAATTCAAGACTGCACAGAAGAGATACAGGAGTATCTGAATTTCGCAAATCTTACTTCATTAGATGCTGAACGATCATTTGCAAAGTATACGAGAACGTTTTCAGACCCTCGTCGAGGCCTGACCGAATCGACAATGCTTATGTAGCAGTACTACGCGGCGTACCATGGCAGTCGCACATTACTGCAGTGATCATCGATACGTCAATAAAAGGTAACAATCTATTATTTTTTTATTAATACTGTGTCTACTTTTGCGCGGTACGCCCCTGACGGTTCCACTAGTTTCTCGAACATTATAACACCACACCTATATAATCGCTGCAGAGTAGAAAAAGACGTTGGAAAGTTTTACTATGGCAATTGTTGCCGGAGCGTGATGACTGAATGATAGCGATTTTCAATGGAATATTGTTTAACATTACAGTATATTTACCGCTTGCCGTTTCATAGAAAGTCTTACAATCCCCCTTTTCAATTCCTCCTTCTTTTGATAATATTCGTCTGATATTTTGACGCTTTCTGTTATTTCACCCTTTTCTTTAGTATTTGCACATTTTTCTATCCATTAATTTATTATCAAAATCCTTAAATCATCTTCAGCTTGTTGCCTTCTATTTACCAGATTCCGTTCTGCAATTTTTGGAGTCCTTTTCATAATTCATTTTCCTTACTTCATTTTCTCAAATCTTGATTGACCCCAAAATTATCGCTTTTCCTTCTTAAATACTTAATCTTTGTTGTTTTTCTGTGCTGGCTAAGCTGCTATAAACCTCCTTCAAGTTTTCAAGATATTAATTATTTCTTTGGTGTTGACGCCATCAATTTTGTAGATTTGTTTTGCTGCATAACGATAAGTAAAACTACGGAAAGGACACCTTCAAATAATGCGTGCACTAAACAGAAAGTAATTGGTTATATACAATACGTCAGGCATCACATAAAGCATACTTAAATTTCTTCAGGACTTGGACAATGTATACGAACATTGTTGTATAATAAAATAAAGGTAGATAACAACCCATCATTACCAAGACCTTATATATATATATATATATATATATATATTGTTATGTGACAAATTTAATTAAAAGATTTGAATTGAGGAGATAATCTGTTTTTGTATTTATTTTAAGTATTTACTTACAATAGAAAAATGAATTTAATCTAATTAAAATTACTTACAGTTGTTGAGGCGTGTTTTTTTTTAAATGTGTGTGTGTGTGTGTAAAATCCTACTAGTTGCTGGTTCCTTTTTTCCTCTTCTTCGTGAAATCCTCTTATTTGTTATTCCTTCTTCCCTCTGCTTCGTAGAGTCCCCTTGTTTGGAAGCCCTCTGATGGTTTTCGTCGGTTAAGTTTCTTCAAATGGTTTTTAAAATTTTGTGACTGATTAAATATCGTTAACAATCGTTGAATATCATTTATAGTTCACTTGAAATGTTTTTTTATATATTTGCACTGGTGACTTTCACGATGTTTTAACTTTCTTGTCTCAAACTTCTAAAAGTCAATCGGAAAGATGTTATTATCTGTCAGAATTGTATTTCGTTGCTGACTTCTCTTTTTTTCTTGTCGTCCCTAACATTGCCAATCTAATGACTTGATATATTAATTTTGATGTTTTGAACTTCCAATTCGGTGTCGTAGGTAACGCAAAGGACTTTAACGGTCATTTCCAAATACAATGTGATTTTTGTGTGTATCTGTGTCAATTTTACAATTAATGTCTTTAATATATAAATAACTTAAAATAAGCTGAGATTTTCACTCTCCTCTGTAACATGTCATTAACTGTCGGAAATAATTCAAGTTCCGCATTAAACTGTATTAAAATCTATTCTCGGCGAATTTTGATATAATATTAATTATAGTAAATTTAACATACGCTATTCACGTTGAAACATCCCACTACAATATATGATATTATATAAGGTAAGAAATAAATTATAAAACGTGTTGAAACACTTACCGTTCCGTGAAATCACAAACTGGCATTTTACACGTCACATGTAAGAAGTTACCACTGCGTTCTTTAAGAGATCGGCCCAAAGAACGCATGTTTGCGGCACCATCACTCATAAACATTAAAAGTTGCTTAGTTGAAACTTCAAATTTGTTCAATGAGTTCAACACCACCTTTAAAATCTCATCGGCAATACAATTTATAACTCTTTTGGAAGCAAGTAAGAAGGAGGATGACGGTCGATGTGGTTCCCTTGTACGTACCATTACATTAATCACAGAATGTTTTTAACGATCTGTTGTTTCGTCCACACACAACCACAGTTTTTTATCTTTAAATTCCGTTTTCATTCTTTTTTCTATATGTTCACGAGCAAATGGCACTGCATTTCGTATCGATGTCCGACTAGGTAATTTACAGTCCGCATATTTATTCCAGAAGGAGACAAATGCTTCGTTGTCTAGTAAACAAAACGATAGATTACATAAAATAAGAGTAACACATAAATCAAATCTAAATTTTTCTTGGTCTCGTATGCCACTTTTTGCAGAAGAATGCTGTTTGCTTTCGATGTGACGTTGACATTGGTTTCTGGACCAATACATTAAAGGGATTTTACAAACTAGACATTGAATTTTAGCGCCATCAAAAATTAAGTCCGGCATGTCCACTGTAAAGTTTTTAACTGTGTCTGCCATTGGTCGTTTTCGCGACGTACCTAACTGCGACATTTTTAAAGCAATAAGCGTACAATTACGAAATAAGTTACAACAGCCTACATATACACAGAACTACTCGCATACAGCATCAATTTAGTACTGACGCTGTGAACGCGTGAAATAAATAATCGTCGACTCCGCACCACATATCTACTACACTGACTGTTACCGCTTTTTGACCAGTCTACTTATTATAGTTAATATTGTAAATTGTAGTTACTGAGAAATAATATCTAAATTATAAATTAAATAACCAACAGCAATTTAATGACGCGATCTTCACGTGCCACTTCCTTCAAATTTTGGGTACAGCTAGCTTCAGAGTACCCTTTATTTCAAAAGGGAAACTAATTAGAAGTAACAAGTTACTACAGCGATTACGACTTGCTTTAAACTCTTGTTGATGTTAAATTATTCCCTTTACATCAGAAGCACTAAAACTAAACTCAATAACAATAACCTGTTTCATCGTAATAAGAATACCTTACTGCGACGCCACTGAAGACCACCTAGCGTAGCGTAGAATGTTGGGCGGTTCTCGTTTTCCGTTTATAGCCCGCGTATTAACTTTCTTGGCGTACGTAAGCAGATATAATACCGCTTACACTCTTAAATAATAGGATGACCGAGCTAATAGTCTCTAAGTGTTCCTCAATAATTACACGCTATCTTAACTTACGGATTAACTCGTCCCGGGTTTCTTTACTTCGTCATACACCAAAAAGAGACGAATGTAAGGCTCTTGGTATGCTTCCGAATGCATTAGAGAAGAACGAGATGTAGGAAAACAATTACGATGCATTTCATTACGTCTTGTGGGTTGCGTAAATCGTTAGCTTCCTAGAGAAAAAATTGTTGAAGTAATACTTGTATGTTGGTTCAATTATCTAGATTTTTATGCAGAATCTTTCGTTAAAAATATCAAACAACAGTTAGCAATCATAGGATAGTAACAAATCCTATTTCGATTATTAAGGGTGTAATGCAATTCAAAACCATCTAACTGTTGACCTATGCAGAAGAACTGTCCTTAACACTATTACCAACAAATGAAATCAAATTGTTCACCATACCATAGGCAATAGTTATCCAATAGTTTCTTATTACAACTATAAGATGCAAATTACCATAATACCATAATATTAAATAAACTCATTTATATTGATTATAAACATAACTTTCAATGCGGTCTGTGGTGTATTGTGTCATTTATCGGTATTCCATTAAACAATCTATCTTGCAAATAGCAACTATTTCCTCATAAGGCGGCCAGCGAAAAGCATCTCGATATATGGAAATTGCAGGTATCTTGATTTCTTCTATTTTTATGATATGGAATTGATTGTTTTGTTCTTGTTTATATTGATGTGTCTTTACGTTTCATGGTTCAAATCATTGCGCCATTTGTTCTGTAATCCTTGAAAATTGTTTTATTTTCCTTGAAATTCTGTAAATATTTCCAATAAACATCTGAAAACGTTTACTGTAGACCACTCTCAGAAGGAAGTATTCACCTTATGAAGATCGTCGGCGACGCTGCCAAAGAAATGGGGAACTCAGTTTTCTATACAGGGTGAGTCGGAAGGAACCGACTAAACTCCAGGAGTGTTTTGCACATGTGAAAATAATGAAAAAAAAATTTATATGTTCTGACTCGATTTTCATTTGTTTTCAAGTTATAGCATAATTACAAACATGTAAACAAAATTTCATCCATTAACATTTTTTAATCATAGCGTTCTTTTAATAAATGTTAAAAATACCGCTATTGACGTCTAAATTGCTTCATGTCTTAATGTACAAAATAAACGGTAAGGCATTGTCACAATACACTGACACTGACACATATCAGAACAACAAGATTATTGAAGTAATTTTGGACTCCAAAAGGGTTGATTCAGATAACCAATACGTCATATGTAGAGCGAGGTAATTGTTTCTGCGATACACAGGCGTTTCACCGGAGTAGCGGGCTGTGTGCAAACATCGATTCTCGCTTTGTCAGCGTTCGCTTGTTTATTTTTCGTTCAGTTTAGGGAGCGAGAGCATGCGTTGTGGTTTGTTACGTGTAATTCGTTGTACATATATAATTATTAATTTAACACTAGGATGCATGGGTATTCGGATAGACAGATTAACATTTCTCGGTTCTTTCAGGTCCGGCTGTTTTTTTACTCTGTTAAAAATATATAAGAACATGAAATATATTTAAATCATTTATTATGTGGATGGTTGGAGAAGTTATCTGTGGTGACGCCATTGTTGGTTCGTTTTCTGAAAATGCTGAATTGTAGGTTATTATCTAAATTTTTTATTGTTAGGTCTAAAAAGTTAATGGTATGATCGGTTTCAGTTTCGACTGTAAATTTAATGGTTTGATGCATACTATTTAAATAAAAGACAAAATCCTCCAGATGCAAACGACTGCCCGACCAGACGACTAAGATATCGTCTACATATCTTGTGTAGAAACTAATATAGTTGACAAAATGATTGTTGGATAATATATAGGTCGACTCAAAATGGTACATAAACAAATCAGCGAGAATCGGAGAAATCGGAGAACCCATGGCGAGACCTTGTGGTAGGTCGTATGCCTTGTTATTAAATCGGAAAAAGCTCTGTTCCAGACAAATGATAAGTAGGTGCAATAAATCACTTGACTTTTCATGTGGGCAACTGATCGAGGAGAGTACATCTTTTAGTAACTGGACAACCTCTTTTCTTGGAACGTTAGTGAAGAGATTCGATACATCCAACATTAGAAGGATGTCCGTAGGGCTAGTATGTAGGTTGTTAAGTTTTACAGTTAACTCTCCAACCATCCACATAATCAGAAATACTCGCCATTTTACTGTTACCTTTACAGACTTGTTAACATCCCTATGTCTGATGAGTCGTTTGCAAAAGGGCTTGCAACTATTAAATACATAGCCGAATTAAATAATTACGACCCGCGGACGATTGACAAACTCCTCGGGAAAATACAACGAAGAAAGACCGAGAGTTCTGTGTATCTAGACAGTTCAAGCTTGGTAACTCAGCAACCAAAACAATACGTTTCCCTTCCATATTCCAACTATTAAATAACAAAGCTCATATAGATAGGATGAGGAAGAAGGGAATGTGTATGCTCACATGTAGCGACTGCTGTTGCAGTTATGTCGGTAGAACCTACCGGGACTTCGGCACAAGAGTAAAAGAACACATACGTTGTCTCCAACCAGACTCGTCTGGCTTCTCCCATTTTGCGAGACATCTAATTGATAGTGGTCACACTTTCAATGTAGACACCGGTTTCAAAATCTTGCACGTTGCTGATAAAGGTTTACTTTTAAACAACTTAGAAGCCCTGGAGATTCTGCGGCAGCAGATATCCTCGGGCGAGCACTCCTTGAACGGTCAATTAATATTCGAATCCACGCCATTTTTCCAGGTATTGCTGGAGACATGATTATAAAATCCTTCAAATTAGTACAGATTTCTTTGTTGCACCTTTGATGTTTTGTTTGTGTGCTTATAATACAAAAAAACCAATGTTATCTTGTCATTTTAAAGTGTTTTGTATACGTGCACTATATGTTAACTTGTACAATTGCAGTAGATTTTTTTTTTAAACTTTGACTTCCTCCCACTGATTAATGAATTGTAAGTATAAAAAATGTTTCCTTAAATCGATATGTTCATTTTATAAGATCACAGTAGGAGGAGACAATTTCACTTTTTTTAAATATAAAAAATTTAATTTTTTTTTTCTTTTATTATATTTTAGAATAAGTTTACAATCGATTAGTTTTTTATAATACACTACATAACGTATTTTAATTGTTTGACATGTCACTATGGTGCAATTTTACAATTATCTTTACAATTTTCTGGTCACTTATGTATATTTGCTTGTTTTCTTTCATGGTGGTCTCCGTAGCTGGCCTGATGATGTGTTTTTGAACACGAAACTGATCGCCTGATAGTTAATAGAATTTGTGAGAAAATTGGACCTGCTTTTTATTTCCCTTCATTAATATTAGTTAATGTGATTCCCGTCTTACATTTAACTTTATGAAAACTAAATATGTGAATAGGTTTATATACTCCATTATTTCACATTATCCTTCTTCCTACAGCAAAATTCAGTTTGTATATTATAATTGTATATTGTAACAGGTAAATCTCAGCAAACAACATAACCCATCTTTTTGGCGCTACTGAGGTTAGCACGCTGTTGTTGTTATTGTTAGAAAAAGTCGCCTTTTTAACAAAAGGAAATTTATTTCCGCACATAGAAAGTCGAGAGTTTGCTGTATTGCTTTTTATTTGACTATTTCCATAATATTTTCTATATTGCTCCGATTTTAGTAAAGTAAATTTTGCGCTGGCTAATCGACAGTATTTCTAATAAGAGCAGTTTCATATTTCGAAATGCGCCAATGGTATTCCCTCAGAAGCCGAAGTAACCCGGACTTAATCGATGGAAATAACGCCAATACAGTATAAATTTAAGAGCGGCAAATTCAAAATTAGTTTATTGTTAGATCAAAAATAAGGATTTTAACGCAGCAGAAATGACAAATGTTGTTACAGAGATGATATAAAAAGTCGATATTCTTTTAAATATCGAAGCTTTTATGAGCAACTTTATATGTAACACATACACATAATAGAAAACAAAGCGCATTCTTCGTAATACAATTCTGAAAGAAATATGTATATGCGTACCCGTACAACGCTTTTATTTTTAAATTGATGTTCCCAACTCGCCCATCCACACATATATTTAGACGAAAGAAAAAAAATGAATGACTGCCGCACCGGAGGAAAGAAAGAGAAAAATGTATTATGTTAGAACGCATAGCACAGCTACATAGAGCTCGAAAGTCTTCATGAATGTTTCTTAATTTAGGTAACAATTGTAGACGCAGCGGGACGCTCCACAGCCGCATAATACACGACAAGTCGACTCAAGTATGTACCGGGATCCGAGCAGCTGGGTTTCGTTCACCTTTGGGCCGCAGCCGCACAGAAGGCGCGTATTTACAAATCCCGAATGATGGTGGTTCCGTGGCGCATCTCCGTCAATTACCTCCACAAATATTTCGAGAATGTAATTGATAAATTACTGGCGTAATATCTGGAGAGGTTAGACGGAGGGACGAGTATGTAATGTTATTGATTATTGATTGATGAGTGATGAGCCTAAGGTTTTCTTAGCTGGCGTTAGTAGATATGCAAGCGAAAAAGTATTGGTTCGTGTAATAGTTCTTAAATTAATTGATTCATAAGAGCAGGTCCTTTGGAAAATTATGGATTACCTTATTACCTATAGTTAATAGTCTTGGTCACTAATACTAAATACGCGGCAACAAAACCAACTATGTTCTTACCAGAAGAAAGCTGAGCATAACCTACTAGCACTAGAACCTTTAGTTGGTATCTCATCTTACATTTTCAAAGTGCACGTTACCTGTTGGCCGGGAACAGTTCTACAACGAATCCACAGACTTCCTTGATACGAAAGTAGCTACACCATCCAGCAGAGATAGAGCCAAAAAACTCATAAAGCCCGGCAAGGACTCTATCAGAGCTCCAACTGCAATCCTTACAAGTCTCGCTTGGAGGAGATAGTCCAAACAACTAAGCGATTTATTTCACTTACAACTATGACAAATAATAAAATATTTTGTAATTGTTAATATCCACTTTTAATTAAGATTTTAGGTAAATTATTACATTTTGCTTGAAGATTATGTCTTTTAAATAAGCTCCGTAATTATCACGACAAAATTCAGCTCCTTTTACTGCATTTAACATAAGTATATCTCAAACCTCGGGTGTTACGTCTGCCATTTCTCGACGAATATTCGCTTTCAGATGTTCCAGCGTTTCTGATCTGTCTTTGTAAACTTTATCCTTTAGGTAGCCCCAAAGAAAAAATCTGGGGCAGTCATGGCCAAACGATATTGTCATCACGTGAAATGAGGCGACCTGGAAACATGGTCTGTAAATGGTTGATAGTTTCTCGACTTGCATGCGATGTGGCGCCATCCTGTTGAAACTACATGTTTCTCAGATTTCGTTGTTCCAATTGGAGTTCCAGAAAGTTGCGTAACATCTCATGGTATCGTTCGCCATTAAAACGCTACTAGGGATGCCGTTACTATCCCTAGTAGCGTTTTGCTTGTTAACGCGCCCACATAAATGAAAACGTGACTGGTCGCTCATGATAATTTTTGTATGAAAACCATTAATTTCGTCATTTAAGTTGATAAACGTGTTGCTCCATGTTAGGCGCTTTTCATATTCTGTAATAAGTAGAGACTGAGTTATTAGCGATCCCTAAGCTGTAGCTGCTGAGCATGGCGGCGATGATGTCTGTCGTCTTTGACGCAGATCGCCCTCTACAGGTACAATGTTTTCTTCGGTTCGATTCGTACGCGATCGACCAATATGGCAATTTTCCAGTACTGAACCAGTACTGGAAAATTCTGATATTAAGGCTCTTCTCTACCCCAGGCCTCGTTCTTAGCGTGTGGTCTATGATTCTTTCCGATGAAAATTGATGTGTAGACAACATTATTTAAAACGCATGCGGTAGCGAGAGTTTGTATATATTTTCGAGGAAACAAATTATGTTATCTATGGCGAGAAAAACCACTAACAGTTGTTAGTGGTGTTAAATGTCATAGAGTAGCATAGATTCGGTCTTCCAGTTGCGTCCCTGCATGGCATGCATTATGCTATTTTAAAAAAATATGAATATTCGATTGAAATTTATTATCAAATTATATTCGAAAGGTATTGTTATCCAAATTGGCCGGGATTAAACAATCGCTATCGCAAATGAAATATAGAAGTGAAAGGACGTTAATCAATTTCTCACTTTTAGTCAAAATATTCATCCAGGTAAGACGTGTTTGGCTGTGCTTCCATTTTCTAAGTGTTCAGCGTTTAAATTCTACCATAAATACGAAGTGAGAGCCAAGTTTATAAACATAGAATTTAGGAGTATATTGTAACGTCACAATTCCAGGTCAGTTTTCTCTTTTCAGGTTTCAATACTCGTAAAATTTCATTAGTTGATATCTAGTTTAATTTAAATAACCGAAAGAGTGTCCAGGAACACTTCCGGACCCACAGACCCTACAATTAATTAATTAATTTCGAGAAATTTGATTTTAAAAATTTTTCTCTCGTTTGAAACATTACAATATCTTTCACTGAAGTTATGTTTTGTACATTACAATTTATCATCATCTCAGTAGCTGCAAAAGATGCCACGAACTCTAATAAATCTTAAGAAAAAATTAAAATTTTCTTCAAAGATTCAGTTAGAATTAGCTGTCCATAACCTGATTTATTATTTTTATCACCGGCAGTTGATTCCTTACTGGTAGTCTACAGTGTATTACATACTTTCTTCAATTTAATTACTTCTTTCTTTCAAAATAACAGATCAGAAAGCTTACATAAAAATTGGTAATATGATATCATCCAAGATAAATATGACACAAAACAACTAAGAATAACCTTCATTCGAATTTTTTACATTAAGATTTCAAAGTTATAAATAAAATACTAGTGGCAATGTATTAGTATAATTTCATTTCACGCTCCTACCATTGAGAAAACAAATCATTAATAGTGTAACATTAATCCTCTCCAGTTAAGAACGTGCCATTACTTCCCGCGGAACTCTAACAACGCAGGTGCTAATCAATCATCAACTACAACTACCAGTGTCATATTGATTCAAGGCATTGCACACGCCGACAGTGTAAAATTACAACATGTAATTGTTGCCGTATCCTGTCGTATTCATTACTTATTTATTATCTTCCCTTTAGCGCGCGAACTCACCTGTTCGACCCTTATACGGGTATACCGGTGTTCTTGTGATTATCTCGTCTTAATTCGTACTTATTCCTTATCCGCCATTCTTCAGTGGTTCATCAAATTGCAATATATCGAATGAATATCTGGGACTGATGGTCACGTAAATAAAAAAACTACCAGGTGTAATATGCTGTAACTTTGTATGTTATGTACTGAGATATTTCAAATTGCAATAAATGTTTGAATTTAGAAAAAATATATTTATTTTCATGAGTTTATACATAAATCTTGATGAATTTATTTACAGTTAATCCCCTTAGGTGTAATGTGTGTATGTGTGTGTGTGTGTGTGTATGTGTTCGTGCATTATGAAACCCCAAATGTAAAGTTTGTACACGGTTTCAAGCTACAATATGTAATTCGCCAAATACATTTTGAGGTAATGAGTTTACGAGATCTTATTTATTAAATAAAAAATAATATTACTTTTTGATAGTTAAAATAACTCAAGTTATTGAATCGTGTACTAAACTAAGATCATATTTAGAACTTCATTCCACAAAAAATAGCAATAAGAGTATCGATGGTTCGAAAAATAGATTCAAATTAATATTTTTTATTTCCTCTATAGCATATACAGGGTGTTTATTAAACATACGGCAAAAATTCAAGGGGTTACTCCATGAACTATTCTAAGAATATTTTGTCCTTTGATGATTTTTGAAAAGCCCCTTTGTTTCGAAGATGCAGGGCGAGAAAATTTTTCGACAAAACCAACATTTTATTACCAAAAATTACGTTTAAAGTTTCTTAATCTACAAGAACTGTTGAAAATGACTACCTCCAGCTAGAATGCAAGAATCCAATCTTCTTCTCATTGACTGCCGAACTCTTTCAAAAACACCAGGGTCGTTTCCTATTGAGTTACACCCAGCAATTATCCGATTTCTTAAATCTTCCACATTTTCCACTGGAGTAGAATAAACTAATGAATTCAGATGGCCTCATAGGAAATAATCCAAGGTGTTTAAGTCCGGGGATCAAGCAGGCCTTAAGTAAGGCCCACCTCGACCAATCCAACGATCTCCGTATGTTGCTGTTAAAAACTCACGAGCAACCACACTAAAATGCGCTGGTGCATCATCATGCATAAACCACATTGCATTTCTTGTGGCCAATGGCACATCCTCCAGAAACAGAGGTAGCGTTTGTTCCAGAAAGTTTTGATACACCTCGCCGGTAAGTCTTCCTAGTAGAAATACCAATTAGCCAGTCACCCACAATTCCCAACCAAACGTTCAACGAGAACTGATGTTGAAAACGATCTTTAAGTACCTCATGTGGATTTTCTTCAGCCCACGCATGGTTATTGTGAAAATTCCTTATTGCATTTCTTGAGAAATTCGCTTCATCGGTAAAAAGAATCAAATCAAAGTAGTTGAGGGATTTGAACCAATGTGTGCAAAGGCCACTGACAGAATGCAATCCGTGGAGGAAAATCAGCAGGAAGAAGTGCCTGAACGCGTTGTATATGGTATGGGTACAACAAATACTCCCTAAGAATTTTCCAAACAGTCCCATTACTTACATTCAAAGTATTTGCGATTTTTCGAGTAGAAGCACCTGGATCTTCCTCTATCATGTCCAGCACATTCTCTTTTAATTCTACCGTTCTTACTATCATTGGCCTTCCTGGTCCTCCACTTCGTTTTAATGTGCCTGTTTCATGAAAACGTTGATGAATACTTTGGAAGGTTTTTCTATCAGGAACATTACGGTCAGGAAATCGTTCAATGTACAGCCGTCTAGCTTCTAATGAATTGCCATCAGCAAGTCCATAAATGATATGCATGCCAGTCATCTCGGCGTTCGTATAGCGATTCATGATAGAGGACTTCACTAACAAAAGTTTAAGTATTAAAAGACAGAAAATACACGTCATTCAGTCTCGACATATTTAACACATACAAAATGATCAATCACCGAAAGTATTCAAAGGAAATCCACGTTTTAATTGATTTACTTTTCTATGTCTGCACTTGCCTATTGTTAGTGGGTAAAACAGCCGTTTTTACAATTTTTTTATACTCGGTAAGTCCAATGTTGTACGCCATATTTTTATTTCGGCTACATTAATAATTTCAAAAATATCAAAATTGGTTTTGTCGAAAATTTTTCTCGCCCTGTATCTTCGAAACAAAGGGGCTTTCAAAAATCATAAAAATATAAAATATTCTTAGAATAGTTCATGGAATAACCCCTTGAATTTTTGCCGTATGTTTAATAAGCATCCTGTATATTACAATAATTTCCGCAATATTTACACGAGAGAACAGTCTCAAACATAATCGTGATCAACCATAAACTGCGCTAGTGTCCGCAACCGTCTCACAAACTCCGGCTTATTGTCGAGCTTCGAAAATAACTCAATCTTCTCGCGACTTATGAAATCGGTCTCCTCATCTTAGGGACCTCATCCCGGTTGGCCAGCATGATCTTGATCAGCATGAACGCTATTACGAACCCGAATTTGCAATGTTCCTTCCATTCCTTGAGGAAAATTACTTTAGGATAATTTTTTTCAGCATCGCTGCCCATCTGTTTGAGCTGACTAGTCAATTCAGCATAGTTAAGCATCTAGTTTTACCAAGGACTCTTCAGAGGCTATCGTGTAGAAGAAATAGGAGATATCGACGGCTGGAGACAAAGGACGTAATAGTTGCCAATCAACCAACGTTGTCACACTTAACAAAAAATGGATCTGCAGACAAGAATAAGTTTAGTATAACATTATTATGAATGTAATAGAAATTACACCATTGGTTTACGAAGATTTCGTACGAGAATGGGTTTGAGAGTAGACCCCTGTAAAATGAAGGCGTGCCGTAATTTGATTAGCAAATTTGAAAGAACATGGTCTGCAATTGAGCTCCCGAGATTAGGAAGACCAAAGATTATTGATGTCCAAGTGGCAAAATTTCTTCAGGAAAATCAAAACATAGCCAATACTAATACGCAATCTGTTAGAAATCAGCAGTATCAATACAATATCAATACAATATCAAAACGATTGCAAATTGTATATACCACGGTTTGGAAAAATTTACGCAAAATCCTAAAGATGTATCCTTATAAACTGTAACGACTGTTTGATTTGAGTGAGACAGATTTGAAAATCAGATAGGATTTTTCTTTGCAAATAATAGCTCAGATTGACAGATGAGGTCCACTTTTTTCTTAATGGTGGAGGCAATACTCAAATCTGTCGAATATGATCAACAGAAAATCCGCTGGCAATCATTCAGGAAGGTCTTCATGACAAGAAAGTCACTTCTTGATGCAGTTTCACAGCTAATTTCATCATTGGTCCGTATTTTTTCGAGGAAACACGAAATGACGTAGGTCGTAAGTGTTACTGGTGAACGATACCTGAAAATGCAAAGTCAAACAGTGTAGAACATAAGAAATCCTATTATTCAAGATAAGAGTAGTTATTAACGTTTAATGGTGAATTTTTGCGGGAAAATGAAAATTTACTAAAAGTTCAGATATCTTAAAATCCATTACACGTTGGACTATGGTAAATGTGGTTCATATGATTCCTAATAACTTCACCTATCGGCTGTTCAAAACTTTACATCGTTCTTCCAAACAGCCTGTATAACCATTAATTCATTTCTCGTTTAAATTGAAAACCATGAATTTGCAATTTATTAGCAATTTAGCTGTCAATGCGCAGATACAGAACGAAAATTACATAACTACGTCATCCACGGCCAACGTCGACTTATTTCTTTCGCATCCTCCAATTTTCTGCTGCTCCTTCGAACCAGTAGGCGATGGAACAAAAAAGAGAAGCGAAAACTTGATAAACTGGCGATAATACCACGTCTATCCGTATCATAGGTGCTATTACAACCGTCCTATCCACGTTCTATAACGTTTTTAAATAAACGCGTAACACATATAGTATTAAACACGCTCTCGATAATGAAATGTTAGTGCTATCAGCGATTGCTGCGCATGGAAGTATCAATCAAGAAATAGAACCCCAATAAATGAAATATAGGAAAATTACACGTGTTATAAGATAAGGTGTACGAACCGTATGCAGTGAAAAAGTCCCAGTACATTTGATGCGAACTACAAAGAAATCAGAGCCGAACGAAAGCAAAAATAAACGAGGTTCATGTCGATCAATACGCTTACGATGTAATTGTCGGTAGTGCCGAAGAACTGGTTTTCTCCACGTGTAAAGCATATTGGTACTTACTGTAGTACTTACTAGACTTATTGAGTACTATACAAAGGCAACTTGAAAAGTTATTGGCCGATTTAGAAGAAGAGGTTTTAAAGCATTACACTGTAGTCGAAATCAAAGTTTTTTGCATGGGAATTTCGATGAAAGGGTTTTGAAGGAAACATTGAAGAGCTCTCATTCTCACAATATTTCTAGTGTAACACGAGATTTAGTTACTTTTTAGAGCTAGACAATGTGAAGAAAGACACTTTTCACAAATTTCACTACAAATTAATATTTCTCATAGTTACAGCTACTTTATATTAAAACTACAGACCAAAATATTAGTTACTAAAGTGTAGCATACAACATTATTGTAAAAACTAATTGCTTGAATTCTATTTTGTGGAAGAAGTTGATAGATTTATTTGTAAATTGTACGTAAGAAGCGGAAATACGTGTTCGCACAATTTTTGCGAGGATTAAAAAAAATATACGTCGAAGTACGCGGAGATATTTACAATACTTTTTGGGGGTGATATGTAGATTATTGTGTATAAGTACCAAGAACCGCTTTTAACCGCTTTGGAATATATGAGGAATTATATAAGTAGTCTTCCGTTTATTTTTTTACAAGTCTAGATCTACTTTATTACTTTAAAGTTTATAACCTTAACTTATTCATGTTAATAATACTGTAATAGAGTTATTTTTTTTTATACCTTATTTATAGATATACGAGGTGTGGCAATTAAATAACGAGAATTTCTTTATTAAAGCTTTATTATAAAAAACTGAACATAATCACACATTCATTCCTTCACACTAACCCCCCTGGAGTGCCACGCACTATTCCATCTCTCTTTCCACTTCTGGAAACACCTCGGAAAGTCGCCCGAAGTTAGACTTTGCAAAACCGTCGTCGTCTCCGTCTGGATATTTTCTATGTAGTCGAACCGTTGTTTTTTCATGGGACTTTCCATTTTTGGGAACAGCCAGAAGTCCAGTGGTGCCAGATCTGGGCTGTATGGGAAGTGAGGCAGCGTTGGAATTATTTTTCTCTCTAAAAACTGTCTAACAAGAAGCGACGAATGGGCGGACGCGTTGTCGTGATGAAGGATCCATACAGATTTCTTCAGTTCAGGCCTTACCCGCACAACCCTGGCACACAGCCGCTTCAAAACTTCAACATAGAAGGCCGAATAAACAGTTTGACCTTGTGGAACGAATTCTTTGTGGACAATGCCATTGATGTCGAAGAAACAAATGAGTATTGTCTTCATTTGTGACCGCGACATTTTTGCTTTTTGAGGACGCTCTCCTCCAATCTTAACCCACTGTTTACTTTGCCGACGAGTCTCAGGGTCATACTGGAAGACCTAGCTTTCATCCCCTGTAAAATTTGATCACAATTCTCTGTTCGGGTTTTTTATCGCACATTTTTTCGACATACAACGCTTCAACACCAACCTTTCAAAGCTACTACTTCACACACAAAGCACTCGACCGAGTTGAAACTTATTGCGCATTTAGTAAAACTGTGGAAGTTTATGCCTACGTCGTTGAATACCCGCCAGTGTTGTCAGTTCGAGCGTTCGAAACAATTTCTCGTTATTTCTTTCATCTTTACTTAGCTATAAGCTTAAGATCTACAATAATTTAGCTCTGC
Source organism: Dynastes maya (assembly GCA_029619315.2). Taxonomy (NCBI): domain Eukaryota; kingdom Metazoa; phylum Arthropoda; class Insecta; order Coleoptera; family Scarabaeidae; genus Dynastes; species Dynastes maya. The sequence continues at coordinate 12,754,366 of JAROYE020000002.1, read as the reverse complement.
TTGGAGTATCGATTGATGTAGATTATCTTTTTTTCACTAATTGGACAAGAACGATGATTGAGTATTTTGTTTACTAAATTGTTACTTGAATATCATTATTTAATCATATCACATACCAAAGGAACGAAGAGTGTTCCACATTATGAATTTCAATCAAACAAAAGCCTTCGCCGTCCAGGTGATTACAAAACTATAACCAATTAGTGGGTAATTAACACAAATGGCCGGACGACTTTATCAGCAATTATCAGCGGTCCAACAGAGCGCATGCCGCTCTTGATTGCCGTTGAAATAGACCAGTACTCGCTTGTAACAACCGCGTTATCTACCCGGTGGACATTTCCTAGAATCCGTTGTATATGATACTGTTGCCCCATGAGAAATTACCTGTGCGTATTTGAAAACGTATGGCTTTAGATTATAGAACAAATGCTGCATGGATATTTAATTGATTTTGCAAATATTTTGTTATTGTGCTGTTGTTTTGGTATATAAAGAATCATATTAAATAAAATTATGCAATCTAACCTGAGATTGTCATTTATGATTTTCCGTTAGTAGCAGCAATTGGTGAAGTGTCCATACGATTGAAAGGAATTATGAAATCTTCCGTATTTCATTTTTCTTAATCTAAGGAAAATTAAAGTAAACAGAGATGTAGAAGTGATGTACGTAATCAAATTTTATGATTAAAGCAACGATACCCATCTTAGGGTACTTTTCTTAGGTGGTAGCAGTGAGGTTTTCCACTAAAGTAAGAAAAATAAATTACTTAATCTAATTGTACCAAATATATTTAAAATAAAGTGGTACAACAACTGAATTTTAGTCAAATTCTCATCTCCTTAAATACGCTTAATAATAATACACTTCAATATGTTTTCTTCCAAATTTAAAACTGTACTTGAATTTCCATTTTTCCTAGTTCGAAGCTAATAATTGAATGTGCATGTCTAATTTGGTTAGAAATATTTCCCTATTTTTTTTTTAATTATCGTACATACGAGGTGTGACAAGAAATAAACGAGTTTGATTTTTTTACATCAATTTTTGCGGTTTTTCCATTCTTCGTAGTAGTGCTGGAAGACTTCAACTGGAATCGCCTACAGCTCCTGGGTTATATTCTTTTGAATGTTATTGATAGTGCCGAGATAACGTCCTTTAAAGTGATTTTCGATCTTGAGGAACAAAACTAAGTCACGTGGACTGAGATCAGGTAAATTGGGGGACTTGGAAACCACAGGAATCCCCTTTTTCGTCAAAAACTGGATAATGGAGACGGCCGTATGACAGGGGCCATTGTCATGGTGGAGCATTTAAGTGTTCACAATGTCCGGTCTGACGCGAAACACCCTTTTTCTAAACCAACGGTAGTCGAAGGTCTAACCTCACAAGTCTTCGCTCGTTCCACATTTTCATCAGTTTTCGATGTTGAAGGCCAACCTGAGCGAGGTTCGTCTTCCACTGCATCTCGGCTCTCCAAAAATGCTTTATGTCACTGAAAAACTTGAGCTCTTGATAAGGAATGTTCCCTACAGGCTCATCTCAACTTCTTGTAAGTCAAACTCGCGGACTCACCAAGCTTAACATAAAATTTTATGGCACACCGTTGCTCCAAATTCCACTCTTCCATCCTTCGTAACGCACCACATAACCACAACTTCATTTATCACGCTCTATAGGGTCCCGTAGCTACTAGCCGAGGTTGCAGCTTCCACTGCGGATCTAGAAGGGACTAGCGTAAATGCCAAGTGAATTGGAAATTCGCAGTATTGACAGATCGCTCGCAGTGATGCTAGTCTCATTAATTCGATTCTAATTTCATTAAATGGAATTAAAACATATTATATATAGATCGTTCTCTATTGTATCTTTGCAGACAATCAGACACAATTTACTTTTTACTACTTGTATATGTTTGCACTACTTTGTTCAGTTTCTGGTGATATATAAAGCACTTTCTTCTGCAAGGTAATGAAAATATATCTATATAGTTTCGAATTTCGGTATCCAGTCAATTTTAATGTTAATTTATTGAAACTGACAATACAGCTTTAAAGTTAAAGATCATGGAAATAAGTTATGCCTTTCTAGCTGTAATGAGAAATATTTGCTTCACTATCCTCAGTTCAAAACAATTCATTGTTATCGTATTAATTCTGTCTGCATTTAATAATATTCAAATCCTTTTTCTTTTTTATTACGTTGTATTATAAAATCCATGACCACATATCTATCGACCCCTCACCTATTTTACATTCATTAATTTTACATGTTGCTGAATTTGAGTACTATCCCATTTTCGAAGAATAATAGTCTTTTAATCATTTTGAATATCTATTCTGAACATTATTACTACTACTACCAGATCAATTAATATTTATGTTGAATCTTAATCCTTTTTCTTGTCGCAGAAATTCTATTTGCATCTAATAACATTAAAGTCGGTTATACGAGGACTTTTAGTTTTCCTCCCATTTTCTAATTTCTTGCTCTAGGTGACTAGAGCAAAGACCAATGAAAGGCATATTCGCTGGTTCTTTGGACGGCTTATTAGCCTTTATATTTTTCTAAATCCTTAGAATTCATCATAGAGGAACGGGCTTAGGTTCTGTACACATTTGTGTGTTACATCAATTTCAGACGTATGGGTTTTAGATACCTTCAGTGCTGCCGGTAACAATTTCTATAGTTGTATCTTGTATCCCTTTCCCAAGATTCTTTTTGGTGTGTATATTTAAAGGTAGCTTTTTGCTTAGAATATGTTTGGCTAGAGACCCATGGACAACATTAGATGTTACTTAGGCGCATTCATGCCTATAATAGTTCCAATTGCTTCTGCTCGAACCGTGTCAGTGCTTTTCTTCTAAATTGAAGTTCGCCGACTACTCACTGAGTATTGCTTTCAATCACCACCTTTAAGACTGATGAAAATTATATTGCATTGGGATCGAGGCCTTCAGACCTTCAAGTATTTTGAGACGCCCTGGATTCGTTGAAGCTGCGTTGCAGAGTCTTCTGAGTTGTTTTTGACATCATTCTGATGGGTGTAAATAGATCTAATTATTGTTGTATACATGACCAAAAGATTATTTTTGAGATTTAAGATTTAAGAATTTATTTTTTTCAAAGAAAAAAGTACAGTTACTACTGCATGTTGTAACAATTAGATTCATTTCAAAGAGCCGAATTAAGCCAAATTAATTATAATTAAGAGGCAATCTTTGACAGCAGTACAAAGATTGTCATTTAGATAAATTACGGATAATAACGCGAAAAATATAAACGCCGTACTAAAAGAACGTAATGTTTCATATTTCGACGGAAGTGGGTAACTTTTTCTCTTCGTAGAGTACTTTCGGTGTCTCCGAAATATTCACTACCTTTTCCCTCTCTTTCTATCCAGAAAAAATGTAATTAATTATCTGCTTTTTCCTTTGTGCATCATCTAGCCTGTTTAGCGTAAAAGATTGTAATTACGAAACTCATTACTTACGGTGGCCGTCGAATCAACAACATTAGACTAGAGAACTGACGGGGATAGAGCGAGAAGAACGGGGTGAAAGAGAGAGAGGAAGATAGGTTGGTATAAATTGGGTCCTTTTTAATATTCATATGCGGTATACTATTAAAAACTGTTGCTGTGAAACGTGATACGTATAGGAAATTTCTGAATAAAGGAAGAAGTGCCCTTTACGGGAACTAGAATATCTCACATACAAAATAAAATAGAAATAGCAGATAATATTTTTTAATATTCTGGTATTATGCTGAGTTTTAAACTAACAAATTAAAAAATTGTTAGCAGCAATACCTAGGATACCAGTGACCAGTTTATTCAAAATACAGAATATATTTGAGTCCCTTTTATCTAAGAACTTATTCCAAAATTATCATCTTTCGGCTTTTCAAATTTCGATTTCTATCAACTGATACACCTAAAGTGATAATAAAATTAAAAACTTTTGATTTAGAATTCAATGAACAATATTAAATCCTCATTGCTTTTAGAGCAAAGTAGTATTATCTCCCGTTGCCACGTGTGCCATGCCCATGTGAAGTCTCTGTTTAGGAAGAGGTTAAAGTTCTTCCGCACAAAACAAACACACTCAAATATGAAAATGTATGGTGTGATAAGTATGCCCTTAGCATGAAAGACATTCGCACATGTGTCCTTTCTGTGCAGATCATATATGCTTCTTATATAAGACGTTTGCAGTTGGAAGATCTTGAGACTGTAGAATGAGTTTCCCTAGAATATGATGCCGTATCGTATTCTAACGTCAATATAGGCATAATACCACTACCTCTACATCAACCACTGTTCTTATTCTGCGATAATTTAGAAGTAAGAACCTCTATATTGGTTTTCCAGATGAAATGGAGATCTACCATCAAACCTAAGAACTTCACTTGTTTGTTGATGTCAATACCCATGTATATGACATCAACCTCATTGCCTCTTTTTAGGGAAAAGGTCATCAGTTTTGTTTGAACCAAACTTCAATGTGGTGAATTTCCTGCTTCAATAGCTCTAAGGCTGTTTTTTTCTAAAATTACAAATTACAAAATTGAAAATATTGCTACACCATTACGTTTAAGATATAGGGGAGACCATTACTGTACAGTATGTACAAAATGGGACCCAAAATCGATCCGTATAAAGAAGAATGTAATTTGCAAGGTCTAACTTCTAATGAAATTGGTAGAAAATAGTTCTACACCCAAATTTTAACACTGAATTCAATTTATCAATTGCACTCCTTTCAAAAAACACTTACGATACATGTAATGAGTTTACCATAAATCTAAAACAAGCAAATTCTGTAAATGAGCGAGAAACTATACAGGCTGAATATGATTGCCATTTATTAGGACTTTTAACAGCCTAAATCGTGATTTTTCGCCTATTTTGTCCTAAAATCATATTTATTTAGTCTAAACGTTTTTTTTTTTTAATTTTAAATAAATATGGTTTTTACACAGCTGCATCTTTCTTAAATGTAAATTTTAGTTTTACAGCTAAAATGCTATAAACTAATACAACGATGGGTTTTCCCGTCTATTGTGTGAGGGGCAAAGTTTGGATTTGCCTGCCGTAAAATTTATATTACTACCCTATTGAAGATATATCCTCAATTATCGGCTTATCGCTCTCGGGTTCATTTACCTGCACCCACGTTTTTATTTTACGGGAATCCCTATCGGCTTGTTTACGCCCTGTAATTCAAACCATATAAGCAAATTTCTTCTCCCTGTTAACGTGATTAATGAATACACGATGCCCATTCATAGTTTATACAATGGACATCTTGATATTGCAGTTTAGATTTTATATTTATTCTCTTAATGTTTCTCTGGAGCGTATATGTGTGTGTTCCTATAGCGAGGTGGACTATTGACGAATCAGTATATAGTAAAAGACGTACTTTGAATTTTCATTTATATCGTAGCTTGCAACGAATATTTTTCGGTAGTTTTCTGTCGGTTTGTGCTTGTTTATCTACTCAGTGTATTGTGTATTTCCATCTACAACAATGCCAAAATCCAAGGAATCACATAGCGATAAAGTTCAAAAATGGCTGAAGGCAATTGGAGGCACTACTGTCTTTCAGCTGAATCCAAGCAACAGTGAAGAGTTGTTTTGTAAAGCGTGCGAAAAAATGGTAAAGGACGTTTTTGTTTTTCTTTCCTAACTTGCTTCAAAAATATTATTGTAGTTAACTTGCAAAAAGAAAAATCATTTAGAGCAACATGCTACTGCTCCTGGACATCAGGCAAATCTTAGGAAACCGTTGAGGAACCAAATGTTAATAGACACCAAATATTCAAGACAAATCGACGTTTTTAATCGAGATTTATGCGACGCTTTTATATTTCCAAATATTCCTCTGGACAGATTAAACTATTCAAAACTGCGAAATTTTCTCACTAAATACTGCAACAAGAATGTGGCAAGCATGAAAACCTTAAGAACAACATATGTAACAATGTTACAATGAGGTAATTAATATAATAAATAATAATTTAAAAATGTATTTTCATACTTGGGTGTCATTAAGATTTTGTTTACACCTATAATATTTTTATTAATTTTTTAAGACTATTAATACTATTCGCGAAGAAGTTGGTAACAACGATATTTGGATATCTATAGACGAGACGACTGACTCTAAAGGTCGTATTATGGCAAATATGATTGTGGGTAAGCTTTGTTCTGAAACACCAGGAAAACCGTATTTACTGGCTACAAAGCAACTTGAAAGAACAAATTGCAATACAATGGCAAGTTTCGTGAACCAAGCTTTAGGTAAGATATATTATGTAAAAAACTTACTTTAATAATATTGTAAATTTAATGCTAGATATTTAAGTTAAAGGCAACTCTCGTATTTTAGGTATTTTGTGGCCAACAGATGGAATTAAGTACGAAAAAGTCAAGCTTTTAGTCACGGATGGCGCTTCTTATATGCTCAAATGTGGTACAAATTTGAAGATTTTTTATAAGAATCTTAATCATTTAACATGTTTTGCACATGGACTCAATTTGGTGTGTGAATGTCTAAGAAATCAATATGCTAATGTTAATGGTTTAATTTCAAATACCAAAAAGCTCCACTGCGTGTGGCAGTGTATAAAGAAAATCTACCAGATCTCCCTTTGCCTCCCGAACCTGTCTTAACACGTTGGGGAACTTGGTTAGAGGCGGTAGTTTTTTATGCTAATAATTTCGAAGCAATAAAATCAGTAAGTACTTTTTTAAAAAATTTTTAAATAAGATTGTTTTTATTTAACGCTTTATGTTTTAGGTTGTAATATCGTTTGACAAAGATTCAGCTAACTGTATTGAGCAAGCGCAAGAATACTTTTCCAATCAAAATGTTAAAAACGATCTTTTATACATCAAGTCGCATTATAAATTTCTCATTGAGAACATCAAAAGATTAGAAACAATCGGCCTTCCTTTTACAAATTCTGTTGCAGCAATTAATAATGCCGAAGCAGCTCTCAAGAATGCCCCAGGAAAAGTTGGCAAAATAATTTTGTCAAAGTTTAACCAAGTGATTTCGAAAAATCCGGGTCTCAAAACGGTTAAAGGGTTTGCTGAGCTGCTCAGTGGCGAAGCAGTTGAAGCTACCGCTCATACCACAGCTGACTGGTCCATATTTAAGTTTTGTCCTACAACCTCGTGTGACGTAGAACGTTCATTTTCTTCGTACAAACTGCTGTTTTCCGACCGAAGAACAAATTTTACTAACGACAACTTGGAAAAACATCTTGTGTGCTACGCAAACGCGAAATTTGAGGACATGTTACACGGCGATTAATTAATTTATTTATTATTTTAAACCAAATGAATCTACATATTTTAGTTATTAGTTAAAATTTGTATGTTTTATGGGTGAAATGTACCTAAAATTACATTAAATATCGTCTTCTTATTCATGTTTTTTTAAAATAAAATGATTTTTGTGTTTACCGTTTTTTTTAAGTATTTGCCTAACATGCCTAAATCACAGTTTTTCGTCCTAAATACATAGTTTTTAAGGCCTAAAAAAGGGCCTTTTTAGCCGTTTTTTTACGTCCTAAAATCCCGTCTCTACTTATAACTAACTTTTGTATTTATCTAACTACACCGGAGTAAGAAAATGGCTTGTTACTGAAAAATTATATGACACCTCTTAGATATACATTTAATCCCAACATTTTATTATGTTTACTCCAATATGTACAACTGTTTTGACTTCCACGCGTTGAATATATTTCAATAATCAACTGATATAAAACATAACCATATGTAGTGCATAAATATGCACACGTGCATATATATAGTTAATAGGATAACCCGGCTTGTCGTTCACAGAACTTTCAAATATATCACTGGAAAGATAGTGGTCGATCATGAATATGTAAATTAAAAATGTAAACACGTTTTACCAATTCGGCTTTTTTTATTTATTCCCAGTACCTTTCCCCCTTTTACAATTGTTCGTTCGCAGCACGTGTTATTGTTGTTTATTCCAAGCGATAGAGGGCTTTCCGGCAGTCATGTATATTTATTAAAAAAGAAATAATTGGAACAGTTTCGTATAAATTTGTAATTCTAAGCAACACATGTCCTAAAAGCGGTAAAGAATTGCCAGATGCAATCTGCTTCACTATTTTGAGACCGCTATTAACATACAGGACACTGATGTGGTCAACAATATTAGGCTACCTGTTAAGCAACTTGGGGATGTCCCAAAATTGAATAAGTATTATGTCGACCTAAAAATGCCAACCTTAAGACAGTATCTCCAGCAATTCTCCAAACTCGCGTGAGAGAGGGCGAAGACCAACAGTAACCTGTTAGTGAGGAACCTCATCGAGTCATAGGATCAATCACCAAAGGTCAGAAACTGCAGAACACATACTTTAGTAAAATGTAAAATAAAATCCGTCAATAAATGCCAAGAAAAAAACACCTAGGAATGTAATAGGATTAATCAATCACCAGCTCCAATTCACCTGCAATTTGTACAATTTAGAGGTGTAAGATCCAAGTTTGAAATAAAGTGAATAATAGACAATATTCATTATTGGCCTCCTGCAGGGCGTCAACTAATAGAAATTTGTACAAAAATAAGAGCTGGTGACTAATAGTACTACCATAAGGTAGTGGTCCAACAGTGCAAAGAATTTTTGAGAGGAACTGAATAGTTTGGATGCTTGTCCAGTTCAGTATATGTTCTTGTTGCTGCATTAATGAAAATATGAAACAGTTGGAAATTATTTTACTTACTAGTAAGCATACTAACGTTAAAATACTTTCTCAAATGTTGAATTTTAGTGTAAGAACTACGCATCATTCATAGTTGTCGATAGTTTTGGAGCTGCTGCTTAATGGGTTCTGTAGTTGCTTATTGGTGACCAGAACTATCAACAAGATAATGCTTTTTTTGACACCAAAAGGTAGCCGGCAGTACGACAATGTTGGTAAGGTGAGCGCCACCCAGACCTTACCCTTGGCGATGCAGGTACCTGGATGGGTGACCGTCCACTTGAATGCGTATGCAACCAGTTGAGCACTGCAGCTCAGTGTGTCCGGCAGAGCGATCACACACACACAAGGCTGTTTATATAGGTCTAGTGAAAAAGCGAAAGCTGGTGTAACTGATCCAGAGGAACCACAATAGATCTGAAAAGGTCGCAGTGGAATAGGTCAAGAACTACCTCGATATTAAATCTAATCTACACCAAAAGGTTGTTGATATATTGGCATCATAACTATGAATTAGAATCCAGAGGCTAGACTATGCGTGGAAGCTCTAACAGGAAAAGTAATTATGGCCATATTTTGTCACTGTTAAGGTATGTTGCTGGTAGAGCTGAAATAAGTTGATACCAAAACATCAATGCTGATTGTTAAGAAGGCATCTTAAATCTCACAAAGATATCGTTCCTGTGTATAATAAAGCTACCTATCACCCCCATGTACGTTAAAGAGTTCAAGATTTGCTTGCCTGTATGCGATAGCAAGTTTGACAACATCCACCTCACAGCCCCAACTTGTCACCTTATGATGCTTATGTGTTTATCCCGTTAAAACAATCGCTGTGGTCTATAGGGTCCACTTATAATGTCCTATAAAATTCTTAAATCACATTAGATACAGTTTCTTGTTCAATTTTTAAGCAACAATTGCGAAAAGCAATTAACCTTAACACTTCGTAATTTGAGGTTTGTATTAAACTACGTATTTTTCAAAAAAATATACCTATCTTCTAATTGCACTTTTATGAATCTCCTTAAGTAGAACAATTTAAACCTGTAAGGAAAACAATAACTAACCATTTGAAAATGAATAAGCAGGTAATAAATAATCTGTAAATTTTACGTCAATTATTGTTAAACAAAAGGATGTATTTTTAATATTTTATCTGAGCTCAGTTGCGTGATCGTATAGAAACGTACAATATTCAAATTGTTCCAGTTAGAAGCGAAAACGGGTAAGTAAATGAAATTAGAAGGCAGTTGTTCACCGAGCGTAACTGTTATAATGACAACGGCACCATCATCGTAAAGAATGAAGCAACAATAACAGCAGTAGCACGGGCAATATCGCCGCTGGTTGATGGTGTTGGTCTCTCGGTGCCATTGACCCATAATTTAAAAATTATCCCGCCATCATTATCGCGTACACATTTGTTCGTTATCTCGTTAACAAGTTAATTTCTTATCATTGGTATGCGGTCTAAAATATGTATCTACGTTGAATTCGTCTGCGGTGGATGAATAGAATAAATTACGTTCTTGAATAGGTAGTACTTGGAAATGACCGATTCCTTTGTTGACAAGCTTTTACTCTAAGACGACATATATCTTTTTTTAACAATAAACGAGAGACGTAGACTTTTCTGTTATAGTTGCTACATTGGTACATTGAGCTCTTTTTCTTATCGAAATAATTGGAGATTTCCTTAAAAAAAGTGCTTTAAACAATTATACTTCCTTGTTTTGAAGTTAAGAAAATAATGTTTAAAGTAAGACGACATGTCTTTGAAGCTACACTTCTTCTATTATCAGGGGTCTCCAGACTTTTGCTATAGCTAAGCCCTTGGCTGGGGCTTTCTAATCTCATATGTACAGCATATTCCTCGCTGCTTGAAAACCCACGGCAACAATAGGTACTCCACAGCTGGTTCCCGATGTTCGTTGATGGTTTTCTATTCCAGCAGAATATTCCTCGGGCGAGTCACCTTTCATCTTGTGGTTTCTCCACCACACGGGCCAGCAAAAGATTAGCGTTTTTCTCCGCTCTCTGCCAAGTCAGCACGCTTCCTAGAGGGAAGTGCCTAACCACAACTGACTGAGAAAGTTCTTCCTCGGAGGTAGGTCTCGATCAACGCCACCACTTCTTTCCCAATCCCGCTCTTCTGATCTTGCTAACCAGGTCGCGGTCAGACAGTATCGAAAGCCGGGAAAATATCTAAGAACACTGCTCCAACTGACTCCTTGCGTTCAAAGGTGTCCTGATTGCCTCCAACAGACGCAGAAACTGGAAGTCTGTCGACAAACCGGCCCGAAATCCGAATTCTCAAGTCTAGCGTCTCTTAGTGTGCTAACATTAATTTTCCAGCAACTTGACAACAGACATGGATGACAAAAGACTAATGGGGCGGTAGTTTCAGGGAAATAAGGGGCCTTTCCCAGGCTTAAGGACCACCACCATGATTGCATATGGAAGGAAAAAGCTCAGAAATAGTACAGCATTGATAAGCGGCAAAAGAAGCTCCAACGTCACTAGACGAAGATGTTCAAGGGCTCTATGGGATTTAGGAAGTTTGATGTGGTTCCCAAGTTCACTCAGACTAGCTCTGTCTTTTATTGTCTTATTACACAATTTAATAAAAAGTATTGACACTTTATACATCGTTAAGTCAAATTTTTTACATTTTTCTAAGGCTAACTAGACCAAATAGTAAAAGCAACTACAACAAAAGTTGGTTGCAGGTTTCCTGGTCTAGTTAGGTGAATGTTCCTTTGGCCTTGAACTACGAAAGTTCAATCCTTAGTTCAGGTGGGTAGTTGTCATTGTGAACAAAAGACTAGGTGCGTCTTGTTTTCCAATACACGAAGTAAAGTGATGGTTAGCATGTAAACCGGATCCTTCTCGAGTTTGAAATACTTCTAGATTCTGTTAAACAACCACTGATCGTTCAACATGGCTGAAATTTTCAAAAATATCTTACAACGCATCTTACAATATTTCCAATTCCTGTTGAGACTTGAAGCTTTTCAGACTGCTCTGGTACTATTGGCTAAACACCGTTGTAATGGATATCTGAAGGAGGCAAGAATTGCTCAACCCAGCGGAACAAACAGGAAATGCAAAAAATTCTAAATATTCTTTTAGTCATTCTTGAAATAGTCGTTTGTTTTTAAACGTGCCAAGAAATTTTCTTGCCTGATTTTTTGTTAAAAATTAGCGGCAACTTATTATTAATACGAGGTGTGGCAATTAAATAACCGGACTGGTGCTACTATCGGCAAACAGCGAGCACACCACGGCAGGTTTGAACATGTCTGTGCTTGTAGATGCTTGCCCCACCTTGAGCTCGATGGGCACGGTTGTACGTCGCTCAGTCTCGCTGTAGCAATCGTCCGTTTAAGTCCTTACGCTAGCGTCGCGTCGGGAAAATGCAGAGTATTCAGATCGAGCTACGTCCACTGGGTCCCCGAAGGTCAGACAGTCAATCAACATTATTACGTCGAGGTTCTAATTACCCTTCGTGAACGAGCGAGAAGACGAAGATCCGATTTATGGAAGAGCAAATCTTGAATGCTCCACCAAGACAATGCGCCAGCCCATTCTGCCTTGTCTGTGAAGGCGTTCTTTGCGAAATCCGGCATCATAGTGTTGGACCACCCACCGTACTCACCCAACCTGGCCCCCTGTGACTTTTTTTTTATTTTCTAAGGTAAAATCGGAGCTTAAGGGGACAAGATTTGACAGTGTGGAAGCGGTGAAAGCGAAAGCGACGGAGGTTCTCAACAAGCTGATAGAAACGGACTTCCAGCACTGCTTTCGACAGTGAAAAATTCGGCAAGGAGAGTACATTGAAGGGAATAAACTCTGTAATGTAATTGGTGATCAATAAAATGTTTTGTAGTACCAGTCCGGTTATTTAATTGCCACACCTTGTATATTAGTTTATGGATGCAGCAATTGAAGGATCTTTTTATTTTTTTTGGCCAGAAACCTATAATTATAGACACATATGTGTATATATCAACATTGTAGAAACAACCTGTGTATTTAATATATCCGAGCCTATGATTACAATTCCTTCTCTCAACGCAACGTAATTAACATTTCCGTGACTATTTCGAATCGTAAAAACCCTCGCCACCTGAAACGATATATTTTCTCATGCCGGTGCCATTCGCTTTCGATTCTGATCTGCCGCATATTAAAAACAAACAAAACCATAACAACAGAGTGAATGAATAGTAAAAAAAAAGAGGAACGTATTACAACAAAAGCGCACAGACGACAGCTGTTGCACTGTGTGTATCAAGCAAGCGGTAACCACACAGGTGAAAAGCCGGAGCCGGGTCTGTGGGGTTTTGTACACCCTTCGGTTATTGTCCTCTAAACGCATGGGGTACCCTCTCAAAACAGTCGAGCGGTTCCGTTGTTACCATCCATTCCACTTATGTATATTATGCGATGCTGTCTCGTTACTTTACGACTAACTGATGGGAATTTTAAAGTTAAAAAAAGGCATTATATATTGAATTAGACGTATTTTTTACTGAATGATTGACGTAGAAGTACTGCCTTTATTAAACTATCCTTGACTGATAGTTCCAAACATATTAAATGTATTGATATACCGCTTTTGTAAGTTTCGTAGTAAAGTGAACCGCTAAGATATATGTACACTGTTGCAACATTAACTCGCTATGAAAGTAAAATGGACGCGGAGTCGTGCGACGGAAATGAATCAGAATCTGTAACATTCCAACCGTTGTCAGAGGACCATCGCACTAGATTCTAGCCATGCATTATACCCCCAGTTTGTTTCTTTAATTGATCATCTTAGCTTTTCTTCTTGGTTATTTTTGATTTGCTTAGTTTGTGTCTTGAAATTATACTGTGCAATAGTTTTTTTTTAATTATGTTACTAAAAAATGGTACCACATTAGAGGCAGCACTGCAAATAACTAATAAATAATTGTCTGGGAATACTAAGGAGTGGAGAGAGTGTTCTCAGCACAAGCGCCAACATTATTCGCTATATCTATGGGACCAGCGCTTATAAATGAATCCTTACCTACCCTACTATAGTATTTGATAATTGAATTAAATTTTACATTATAATAAGTAGTTTTACTTAAAACACAGTAGATAGTGTGAAAAGGGTTACAGAAATGTGCAGAAAATATAAAAGAGATATAAACTAATGCAGTGAATAATAATAACACCTAAGAAAACAAGAAAAAACATTCATTTATATTACAAAACGAATTATACTTGGTTCTAATACCTATGAAATATCCTAAACGTAGACCAGAATTTAATCAGAGGTATATTTCTTATAGGGGATGTATGTCCCTACATTTATTCATGAAACAATCTTGTTTCCAATGTGCACGTATTTCAGAACGTTCTCGCAGAAATTTCATTTAAGAACGTTTCCACGTTTATTATTATTTTCCTGTCATCCTAACCTCAAAACCTAGAAGCAAAAAGCATTCATTAAAAATAAGATTTTCACATTTTCATAATCACTTATACGTTTATCAAAACATTATTCGTGTGCTTCTAATGTTCCTTTTTGGCGGGGGATAGTTGTAATGTTACCAATTACAACATCGAACGTAGTTATTAGCGCCACGTATAATGCAATCAGCTAACTATCTATGCCCCCTCGCTCAACGCCAAAGTCTCTCCGACCTCTTTTTCAGTGTCTCCAGCTGCTTTTATGGCCTCGGGTTTACCGCTCCCTGTCGTGGAAGTGTTAGAAGGTAATTCTATCTCTCTACAACGATGATCGTGGTGAAACGGCTAAATAGCTTGTCTTCTGTCCACTTTCTTCATATAAGAAATGTTCATATTTGATCAAATATTTTCCTACTATAATTTACAGCATAAATTCAGTTGTATTCCTGAAGAAGTTGTCGTGTCTGTTAGGCAAAGTCAATGTTTAAGGGTTGTCTATTATGTCAAAGGTCTAAAATCATAGAGTCAGTCTTTCACTTCACACGTCCTCACATGGTAGATTCTGAAGAAGATCGTCCAAGTATATATTGATTAAAGGAGGACGTAGATTGGATGCTTGGCATACGCTAGAAAAGGCAGTAAAAACAATAATCAAGATATATAGCTCATGGTATTGATGGAATCACTCCCGGCAAAAATAATGTGAGAAGAGAAAACCACTACCGCTTTTCGCTCCTGCCCACATTGCTGTTCATCTCAGTTTATGCCACTAATCTTTAAAAACAGCACTGAAATACTTCCTAGCGCCACCTTGTGCCAAGAGATATAGTCATCCCGTCCTAGAATGTAGCGACAGAAACCGGAATACAAATGTCATATTTACCCATACAATGATATAACGTGTAGCCATTATCATGAACATAGCAAGAACGATTAGTGGATAAGATTGGGTTAAGTTTGTTACGGCTATAGAAAAGCCAATGCCAGTTAATTTTGACAGCAATAATAGGTGATCGATAGTATCAAATGGTTTACCAAAGTCAGTATACAATACATCCACTTGTTGATGCTTATCCAGGGATTCACTAATGTATTGTTATCTCAGCAAGGTTAGTTGTGGCGGATCTATCAGGGATGAACCCATATTGTAGCGAAGATAGATGAGGTTTGACACTGCTATAGATTCTGCCAAACAAGAGATGTTCATAAATCTTAGCAAAGTTTGATTGTATCAACTTGCATTGATATCTATCGGTCTATAGTTTAGGAAATCCGAACGATCACCTTTTTTAACACGGGCGTAATCCTACTTGTTTTCCAAATATCAGGAAGTGTCGGTGAAGTAACTGAGAGGTTAAATAATCTTGCTAGAGTTTCACAAAGCACTACGCAGCAATCACGCACAAGAAATGCGAGGAAACCATCACGACCGGCTGTGTTGTTGAATTTCAGTTTTCTAGCAGCTTGTAAAACATCGCTGGGGGAAAGTGCCCAATTGAAAAAGAATTATTAATTATGTTCCGATTAGATGGATAAACTTGAATAATCAATGCTTGATATGATATGTTTATAGTACGAATGCAAGTTCAGCTAAATTGCCAAACTACTTACTAGTTACTTTTTCAATTAACGATCAACTCAAATTGGTTTAATGTGCAGAATCTTAAAGGCTAGATTCCACAAGGAAGATCAAACGCGCTCAAATTATTACAACACAATGAAATATTAAAATACGTCGGCCTTTTGGAAAGCGTAAGAAAATGAGCTTGTGGAGTCTGCTAGTAGTAGTAGGACGTTGGCTTCCAGATTGTCGTCCGTCTCGTCTATCCACCTTTTGCCGCCTATCGTCCTCTCCTTTTCTACTTCTACTTCGTCATATTCCTCTCTATATCGGCGCAATACGTCCCTCACCTCCCCACTCCTCATTCGCCTAAGTCGTGATTTGTGTCAGTGAACGTGGGGGATGGTTGGGATGGTGAGAAAGCATCCCCTCGCCCAGACGGCGGTTCTCCCTAGCTCGTCAGCTTCTCTCTTTCTAACCCGTATTATCGGCTGTGTAGCGCCGGCACGCTCTTTTCCATCAAATTTATTATCTGCCGTGATGAAAAGAAAACTGGTTTTTGTAAATGTAACATAAAATCTGCAATAAAATACCTATTTATTGTGGTGTAAAAGGTTCTGCGTTTCGGCCGTTATTTCTTTTCTCGAATATTCTTTATTCCGTGGGTATATTAACGCAGTAAATACAATAAGTGCGTAATATCGAAAGGGAAGGAAAGGGAAGAAATAATCAATAACCTACTGAAATAGTGTTTAATGCGATGAAGGTTTATGGTCACTAGGGAAGTTGGCGTTTTGAGTTGGTAATAAGTATAATTTTGCACGCATGAAGCTTCTGAGTATATTATTGAATACTATATTTACAAAAAATATGACTAGAATTGGATATCAAATTCTGTCAATAAATTTATAACATTAAATCAACAATTATGTAAAATTAAGAGAATCCTAAAACTAACATGGTAAATATTCCGAAGAATGTTTCATTGCAAAGAATGTGTTAGTTTTCGTAAAAATATGATTTCCATATCAAGATCAATTAAAAATAAAGCTTGAGGTGCGATTTTAAATGTTAAGCAATGATATAAAATATAAAAAATGGCAAAATAATAGCAACAAGCCCCGAAGTGTCAAATGGGAATATTTTCGCCGATTTCTAATTGACTATTACTATCACGTGGTCGAAAAATTAGGTGTGTTTACACCATTATTTACTAGGAAACTGTAATACCAACACGATTAACCACAAATTGGGACGAGTTGTGACTGTATTTGAGGATGCCATTTTATATGTTTATGGCGCTGTGTGCGGCGAAGGTCATATTGCTTTTAATACTTTTTAGAATTTGCAGTTTTTGTTGAGTAAATAAAATTGTTGATTAAATAAGCTCATAACAATGCAACTGCCTATGCTTAATAAACTTGATAACATACAACAATTTTTATTTTTCAATATAATCACCCCTAACTTCAATGCATTTATTACAACTATCAATTAGTAATTCTATACCCTTGTAAAAATAATCTAAAGTTCCTCCCTCAAAATGTTATATTGCAGCTGCTTGCAACCCACTACTGTCCTTAAAACGACGTCCCTAAGATCTTTCTTTAAATGAGAAAATAAATAATAACCACTTGGAGCCATGGCCGGACTATACGGTGGATATTCCAATTCTTGAAAGCCACTTTCGCGGATGCCAGCTTGCGAAATGGCGGCAGTATGGACGGGTTTTGTCAATTTTCTTCGATGTTTTGCACGAATATTGTTCCTCAATTTATGCAGCAAAGACTCATAATATGTGCTGTTGACAGTTAATACCATTTCTTCAGTAATTGAAATGTTTTGAGACGTTATCAGTTCAATTGCCCGACCGGGGCCCATTATCTTCTAGGAATTCTTGCCCCAAACGGAAACATTTTGCCCAGTTTTCTACAGTGAAATACGAAGATAAATAAACAAATAAATTACCATAACCTCCGTCTAAACGTTGTTTAATGTGATTAGTAAGGTTCGGCAGAAGCGCCGTTAGGGGATTTAGGTCGATGCGAAGCCAGTGGAGAGTTTAGTCATTCGATAGGCATGGAAGCGAACGGTGGTCCGATAATTATCTGCTTATCGGTGTGCGTCTCTTAAAACATGTATCGTCGTAAGCGAGGTTTACCTTTAGCATCGAATGTGATTAAATATATTAGCCGTTTCCCTCGGTTTGAATATACAGGTACTACCATTCAGTGCAAAATTTGCAATGTACGGTTGATAGTTCGCGATACATTTCACTGTGGAAGACATATTAAAAGTAAATGTCATGTACTGAATTTAAGCAACAATATTCCGTACTGGAAATTTCTGTATGATTTTATTTTTATGCTAAGTGTGTGCAACATCCCACAACACCTAGTAGACAATGAACACTTTCGTATTTTTCGAATAAATATGTTTCCTCGTAGAAACTACCAACCACTAGACAATTGCAATACAATTTACCACATTTGCAGGGTACAGTAAAAAAAACTGTATAGTAGACGAGATGAAAAATAAGAAAATTTGCGTAAGTGTGGATGAAACAACTGATGCACAGAAACACAGTGTGATTCATGTTGTAGTGCGTCCTTTAAAACGTAATAATCCAGCAGCTCCCTTATTATTAACCAGTAAAAGGATTGAAAAAAGTGATGCTGAAACCGTTGCGAAGATAATAAAAGATTCGTTAAGAGAATTTTGTATCACAGGAGCTCAAGTCACAATGTTAGTTACTGATGGAGCTGCAACAATGCTGAAAGTTGGTAGGATGTTGAAAATATGCTTTCCGACTCTTCTTCACATAACATGTCTCGCGTATCATCTCGTTGCAGAAACCATTCGAAAGAAGTATCCGATGGTGTATAATTTAATAGCATCTACCAAAAAAAGTGTTTGTGAAATTTGCCAAATATATCCGCGTTTTCAAACAACCTACCACCTCAGCCTGTAATAACTTGATGGGGAACATGACTCCAGGCAGTATTTTATTATCATAAATATTTCGCAAATGTGAAGGATGTGATTTTAAAATTTAAATCAAATGAATCTGCAGCGATTCGAGAGAGTCAGCAACTTTTTTCCAATTCGGACGTCCGATTTACTAAAGGTTCGGTCAATTACTGAAAATAAAGAGTACACAGAAGAGATAAAGGAATATCTGAATTACGCAAATCCTACTTCGCTAAATGTAGAACGATCAATTTCGAAATACACGGAAACGTTTTCAGACCAACGTCGAAGGCTAAGTGAATCGACAATGGCTGGTTACTAAAAACTACTACCCTTCGAGCCGTAATATATATAGTGTAGGCCTCACACATGTGAAACTATGACGCAACGGAGTTTGAACACGCTAGAACCTGTCTAAGCCTGTTAGGCCGAGAATTTATGGCGCCCACCTCGTACTATTAAATAAGATGTAATAAAACAAAAACCACAAATGTTTAATTCTTCTTTGTCGCTACATACTCAAAGATTGAAAAATTTGTCAAAGTTACTTAATCAGGATAGTACCATTGACGTAGATAGTTGATGTACCAAATATGAAGACTGCATCAGTAGAATTGAATAAAGTGCAGTTTTGAAGGTATTTCGACCATGGTGTCATGGGTAGTTTCTGTTTACCAAAACTGTACGTAATGTGGTAAAATGTATAATAATTCCAATACTTAATTATTATAAAAAAAAGGAGCACAATCCCTAGAACACTACGAATACCGATGCAGTGCCGTTGAACTACTGATACACAGATGGGATTGTGGTCTACAAGCTACGTCATACAGTAGAGACCGTTCAGAATGAGAACGTGACATTGCGTTCTTCATTAGCCCAGTATTTACTAAAAATATAGAACAGAAAATTTATAATATGTGAAAATTAAAACCATTAATAACAAATATATTACGACGACAGTGGCATCTACAAAAACGGCAATCTGATGGCAATTTGAGTAAAAACAGGTTTGTGCGCATGCGAAGTAATGTTACGTTTTCATTCTGAACGGACTTTACCTCTATACATTACGCACGTCCTTGCCGTAAAGCTGCTGCATGAAACAAGTGTTACAGATAAATAATTGCGAAGTGTACTAGCATTGCTAGAATCTATATTTCAATTAAAATGCGTGTTCCCTTAGAGCTAGAAACTTAAAAATTAGCAACGAACGATGATCAATATCAATAATTTGAACTTTTCTGAAATAAAGTTGTTTACACGAAAAATTGTCTTAAATTAATGAACGATGATGTATGCGCAAACCAAACCTCTTGAGCGTTCCTCTCCATTCACCGTACGTATTCAGACGCTTCTACATACCAACGCCAATATGCGTTATATGTATGTATGTTCGCGTCGTACATACGTCTAGGAAAGAAATTGAAAGCTACGCTGGCTGATGGCAGATATACGAGATAAATTAATTACGGAATTAATATAACTCACGGCGCGGCGCGCGATAGAGACGGCGGAGCGGAGAAAAGGTGAACGTGACGGAGAAAGACGAAAGAAAAGAAGAAGAAGAGGCGAAAGGATCGTAAAATTATGTGCCCCGACGTCTTCGGATTCATTAATAATAATTAATAGCGTTGACTGAGGCGGTCGCGTGAATTTTAAGTATAGTCGCGCGTTAAGAGAAGCATAAAATCGATATACCGGGATTTAATTAATGGCGCTACGGATGCCTTTTGTTATGCTTTAAGAGCTTTATTCGGCCAATATATAAAATCGCTCCGGCATCGACCCGGTTACTTTTCTATCTTGCTCGCAGGGAAGTGCTTTAGGACCAATGTTATTTATGATTTGCATTACAAGGCATCCGAGTAAGATCAAAGGTGGAAATTCAACTCTAGCTTGGGTACTAATTGTTTCTACAAAGCTTTTTTCTTTATATCTAATTCAAAAAGCTAATTTTCTTCTACGTAATCTATAAATTTTAGAAATATAATAGAATATAAGTAATTGTAATATTCTTTAACTAATAAAACGCAGATATCTTCTATATTACTTTAATGAACTCAAAAACACAACAACAATTTTTCGCAGTCGCAGCTCTACTGCTGCTCGCTACAGCCAAGTACGCGCATGCGTCTAATACAAAGATACTGCCAATTTAAAATAATTCATAAATATAATAGTAATTTTCGGGATCTCTAATGCAATGCTTTTACAACCTGGTGTGATCCACCTATCTTCTTTACAATAGCCCTTGAGGAACAGCCTTCTTGATGGAGCGCTTTTATTTTTTCCAATTTCTTTCGCGGGTAAACACTTTTGAAGTTCCATCGTTGCGCACTATCCTTAATTAGCGATGTTTTAAGGTAGCTTGTTTGTCTGGATACACATTGTGACTTGTCACGCATTACCAGCTTAATACTAGATACTGATAGTATCTAAACGGCGTAGTGCTTTTTATACGTATGCAGTATATACGTCAGCCAGTGCATAACGCTAGGTAATTTCAATGAATTGTTTTTGAATTTACCGCAAGCTTGCAACAAATCTCTTGGTCGTATTCATACGGCGCGGAGTGCATTTTTGTAAAATTTACACGTTGGGGAAACCGAAAGTCAAAGTAGAAACCGTAAAATTAAAGCTAAAATGTAGTTACTACTTTAATAACTGCCCTCAAAGTTTGTTCCAACATTTGGCTGAAGCTGAATTCTATTGCTGATAAACCCAACACCAATAAAATATTAAGGTCTGTATTAATTTACGAGATGAGGCCTGGTCATTTTTATGAAAAGATGAAATTTTACAAAATTAGATGTATCGATTTCAATAAAAAGATCTGGGAGAAATAGAAACAATTCGTTTTCAGAAATGACTTATCTGTTTTTATGGAACTTTGTGTAGTTAGTTAAGGGCTTTCAAAAATTTATTAGCATAAAATTTCAATTATTTGCGTTATTTTCCCGAATTATTTGTTTGGAATTTTGAGAACCCATTCAGCATCCAAGGTATAGAACAGCTTCGCCTGCTTCAAACATCCTTGAAGATGTAGGTTCATCTACAACTAATAAATGCAACAAAAACAATAATCCCTATTAGAATTCTGAGAACAATTGTTACACCCTAATTTGCGAATTCAGTTAAATCCATATTTAAAACACCTCATTGTCCCATTTCGCGCCAATTCCTCTATTTCAATATATTACAGAAACTGAACACCTGCGAAGGATGACTTCATCGCGTCTATAATGCGTAGTATTCGTATATGTTTTAGCTAAATTCATTCCCATAATTTGTCCTAAGGTGTGATCTTTATTATTTAATAAAACCATTAATAGTCATCATTTCAAAATTCTACACCGCTAATGTTTTTTGTTATGAACTCTTCTTGCCTATGATAACAACAAATTTGGGTTGCATTTTTAATCTAATGAGATATTGAGTAATTAACACATGGGCTGAAAAGTCCCGGGCCTGACAAAGAAAACACGTTTTTTTTTGTTCAAAATTAGCTTTATTCATCAACGTAATTTCCATCAAGAACAACGCAATCATTCCAGCGCCGCTCTAACATTTCAATACCACTTTTGTAAAACGATTTATCTTTTGCCTCAAAATATGCCTCAGTTTCAGCGATAACCTCTTCATTCGAGCGAAATTTCTTACCGACGAGCATTTTTTTTAGGTCTGCGAACAGCCAGTAGTCGCTGGGAGCCAAATCTGGCGAATACGGTGGATGTGGGAGCAATTCGACGTTCAATTCATGTAATTTTGCCATTGTTTTGATTGACTTGTGACACGGTGCGTTGTCTTGATGAAACAAAATTTTTTTCTTCGCCATATGCGGACGTTGCTTTGCAATTTCGGCCTTCAGACGCTCCAGTAACGCTATATAATATTCACTGTTGATGGTATTTCCCTTCTCAAGATAGTCGATGAATATTACACCACGCACATCCCAAAATACCGAGGCCATAACCTTTCCAGCCGATTGTTGTGCTTTCGGGCGCTTTGGACGAGGTTCACCAGTTGCTGTCCACTCAGATGACGATCGTTTTAATTCCGGAGTGAAGTGATGGATCCATGTTTCATCCGTTGTCACATATCGACGCAAAAATTCCGGTTTGTTACGTTTAAACATGGCCAAACACTGCTCAGAAGCATCAACACGTTCTTGTTTTTGGTCAACAGTGAGCAAACGCGGCACCCATTTTGAACAGAGCTTTCTCATAGTCAAATGATCATGCAATATAAAGCCAACACGTTCTTTTGATATCTTTACGATGTCAGCTAACTCACGCAACTTCACTTTTCGATCATTCAAAACGATTTTGTGGATTTTTTTGATGTTTTCTGGTGTTACCGCCTCATTTGGACGTCCACTGCGTTCTGCATCATCGGTGTCTCTACGACCACGTTTGAAGTCAGCAAACCAACGTTTTATTGTTGTTTCTGATCGAGCGGAGTCCCCATAACACCTTTCAAGCCATTGCTTCGCTTGAACGGTATTTTTTCCCATCAAGAAGCAGTGTAAAATTAAAACACGAAATTGTTTTTGATCCATTGTTTTGGAAATAACAAAAGTAGCGTCACTCTTAGCACAATAACTCACAAACTAATGAATAGAATATCATGAAATTTTAACAGCTGTCTTTTTAAGGTTAGTACAAACTGCAAAACAGGTGAATGCAATAAAACTAGCGCCATCTATGTGTTAGGCCCGGGACTTTTCAGCCCATGTGTTAACTGTCTAGGAATCAATCATTCCCATTTCTTTCTATTCTTTATGCCCCGTAGCTTCGTTGTTTATCAACGGACCTAAACGAAATTTTGTCAATATATAGTATAAATTCCGCTCTACATAATGGTATTAGTTAAACAAATTTCATCCGTAGGTAATTGTTTTAATTAGCAATTACTTACTTCAATACACGCACAAATAGGTCGCTATACACAGATCTCGCTTACATCATGACATCCCTGCTTTTTTATTGGTTATCGAAATCTCGCAATCCCATTGAATTCTCGTAAAATACATAAATAGAGGCATTTTCCTAACATAAGGAAGTAGTTTGGCAGTAGTTAGGCCATAAGTGGCCCAGTAAATGAAACAATCTTATCCCGGAGTACCAAGACTTTTGTCGTCGGACATAACCCTTGTTTGGTGATCTTCCTTGGTATCCATGGTCTACGTTTCCGGCGATTATATGGTTTTGCGATTTAGTCGCCTTTGAGCAAATCGTCGGGAATAACGCTCTATGCGGATCTGGACGTTGATTTCCTTCATGAACTTCCGATTTTGGAAATTGGCTTCTTCCGTAGAGTTGCGCGATATGGAAATCTATCTGTTCTGTCGAGTTGCGTTCATCCGTTGTCTGCTGCCAAATGCTCATCACACATCACCGCTGTTCCCGGTCTATCAGCGCGGCGTCCTTTGCGAATCGACGCCGTCGAGAAAGTTCTACCACCGTAACTAGCTGACCAACCTCTTCCTTTCGGCGAGTCTACCTGAACCTTGTTTTATGTAGGTTAAGGTAAAATATTTTATGTAACGTTACGAACTATTTTGCTGTCTTAGTTGAGCTGTTTGGCGTATCTAATGATCATTCCTTTTGGTTAGTTATAATTCGTATTCTAAGATTTAAAAACTGCGCTTCACGCAAATGTTGCTGCCTATTTTGAACTTTAGTAAATCACTTTAATAACTTGTGTTGTTTATTTAATAATAATAATAATATTAATCTTCGAATATTTCTTTGGCGCTCTTATTCATTTCTTTGTAAACTTTGTCAATATTTATAGCTATTATTTTGGCTCTGAGATATTAAGTCATTTTGTAACATTTTGTCAATATCTTGAGTAGTGCTCTTTCATTCAATATACAATTTGATCAAATATTTGCTAACCTAATTTGCTAAAAGTTTTGAATATTTGTACAATCCTTTCTTCCTTTCCCTCGAAAACTCTGAATGGTTTCCGATGGAATTATCGACCACCAGCGAGGCAACTAAATTAAACAAAACATTCAGTGGCGTCCTATAAACATCGGAATTCTTACCTATGAGTTCATATACCGGGTCGTCGTCTCTAACATCTACGTTTTGTTAATTTGTAAAACTTACCTGTGTTGACCTTTTTTTGTACAATAAATCTTATTATAAAGTTACGGTTTTGTATTTGTCTCATGCTCGCTAGTCTTAAATAAGTTATAGATCGAAATTCTATTCTTTCTTTTTTTTTAACCGTAACACAATATGGTTAAACCTCCAGGATTTCGACTTTAATTCATTTCTTGCTGATCACTACTACATACTATCTTTCGCTCCATTTGTTTGATTTGTTTTGGTCATATTAAGTATTAAGAATCTAATTGTTCTTTAATATCCAGATTGATTACAGATTATAGAGGACATGCATTTTCATAACAAATTAATACGTCAATTTTATGATCTCAAGACCTGAATTCGGATTCTATAAGGAAAAGAACCATTTTTGTCGACCCTGAAATATGTTTTAAATACCTACAAAAGAATTCAGGTATAATATAAGAAAAAAATTAATTTAAAACTATTTATATAGGTACATATAATGGGTAGGTATTTCATTTTAAAAGTACCTGAAACAGTTCACTAAAACCCTTACCACAACACTTAATTCGTACTGGACGCACGTTTCGATAGCCAAGCTATCATCATCAGCAGCAAGACTGTACAGTCTTGCTGCTGATGATGATAGCTTGGCTATCGAAACGTGCGTCCAGTACGAATTAAGTGTTGTGGTAAGGGTTTTAGTGAACTGTTTCAGTGTTCCAGTGCCACAGTTTTAGAGTATCCGTTTAAAAGTACCTGTGTGAAAAATGCTCTAAAAATTGAAAAGAACCTTTATCTTTTATGTTTCCTTACCTTGGAGATACTGTAGATGAATTAAATTCTTGGTGCCAAAAAGGGGTTCAATTAGTTCTAAAACTAGCATGCAAATTTGTCCGACGTATATTTTCACAGCAAAAAAAACTCCGTTTTAACATCCAACCCGTTATAGTCGCATGCGTTCGCTCATCATCATATTTAAAATTTAAATCGCGTATCTCTCATCAAACCTCTATACGCCTCTTTTTTGGCTCTAATAATCTCTCACGATTTCGTTATTACTCATTTGTTAGAAAAAAAAAACAAGGGATTATGAATTATTTATTTAACGCCAGCACGTTTTTAAAATCGAATTTTTTGAATACTGGTTCGTTATTAATTAACGGTATGTCAAAGTGAAGAGTTTGTCTTTTTGTAACTCCGATAATGAGGGAATTTAGAAGAACATTGAGTATTACACTTTGAAAATATTGAAAATTACATAGATTTATATATTTATAATCTTTTTAATGGAATGTTAAATTCAAGGGAAGTAGTGAAAAATGTTAGTAACTGTTATACTAGTCATTACTAACCTTCGACTGCATACTTTCTACGTGATCCAGTTAACTATTCTTATTTTGTAGTACGGAGTTTTCTAATACCCAAAAGTTCCTGAAGTGTAGCTTTCGTTCACCTTCGTTACCTACAAAGTAGTCCCTTTGGGAGTAGGGCAATACCGGCATACCGGTTTACCGTTAAATTGCGAAAATTCTTGATGCCGTGTGCACTATACACAAAACGACCAAAAGTCAAGAAGCTGAACAGATTTACAAAAATTTAAAGAAGGATTATAGAAAAAAAATTCGAAATATTAAAAAAAAAAATTAACTAATCTTATAGAGTCATCGAGCAACAAAAACAAAACAATTTAGGACATAATAAAGTTGGAAGCTAACCTAGAAACTAAAACTCACTGAACACAAGATCACGGCTTAGGTGCATGATTTCTTCAGTTCGTTTGGCGATGAACTGACGGCCAAATTACTTGACCCCAGACAAAATCCTCTTCTTTTGCTGTAACAAGGTTCAAATCATGTACAGTGCTCCATTTTCCTATATCAGGTAACCCCCTAGGAAATTGATGATATCATCACCCCTCTTAAGAAAAGTACGTCGCTCGACGTTTATGGGCTATCGTCAAACATAAAACTTTTAAAATGTGACACCGCAGGAGCTCTACCTCGCTGTTTTAACGAGTATATGTTAAGAGGTATATTTCCAAACCAAGTGAAATTGACGAAGATAGTGCCCGTTTACAAAAAAGGAGACGAAAGAGATTTAAACAACTATCGGCTTGTCGCACTGGTACCTATATTCTCCAAAATATTCGAATATGCTATTAAACATCGAGTAGTAAATTTTTTTGCAAAAAGCGACATCTACTGTAAGAAAAAACATGGATACCGTATGGGAATATCCACGATTACAGCGGCTACTGAAATAATACAAGCGATAACAACTGATTTGACGAGAAAGATGATGTTATACTAACCTGTTGCGATCTTTCAAAAGCTTTCGATTGCGTTAAGGTACACATCTTGCTGGGCAAATTAAGTTACTATGGAATTAGATGACCTGCAAACAGTTGTGTGGCCAAATACAGAATCGAAGGTACGTTCAGTTCACAATGGTGTCCCTCAAGGATCAGTTTTGGACCCAATACTGTTCTTGATATATGCCAATGACTTACCATGTAATATGCAATGTGATGAAATGTGTTTATACGCAGACAGAGATTGATCCGAAGAAAAAAAATCTGAATTAGCGTTAATAGAAGCAGACGAATGGTTTAAAAGTAACGCCTTTTATTTGAACAAAACAAAAACCCAAACACTGTTACTATCTACGAAAGACTTACGTGAGAAAAAGAGTATTTGCTTCCTTGGTATACATATTTCTAGCAAATTGGACTACAAGATGCATATTGAAGTCACGTCAAAGAAGTTGGCCACAGCGATCTACGCTGTGAGGAGTATGATGGCGGTAGCAACAAACGAGGCGGCAAGAGATGCATATTTTGCTTTTTTTCATAGTAAAGCTACGTATAGTGACTTGATATGGGGACATTCACTAAAGGCGATTAGGATATTTCTAAAATACGAAGAAGCAGTTAGAATCTTAAGCAATGTAGACTACAGAACATCATGTAGATCACTTTTTGGATTATTTACCTTGGCGTGCTGTTACATTTTATCGTATTTGATGTATGTACACAACAACAAGTCCAAGTACGTAGTAGAAATAACTACATAATCCCATACCATCGATTAAAAACTATCTGGCCGTTAAAATATATAGTCAGCTGCCCAACAGATTTAAGTCACTTAACGAAAATAAATTTAAGCAAAATGTCAAGATGTTACTGCTACAACATGAATTGTATTCTATTGACGAGTACTTTAAAACAATATTATAAATTAGTGATGGGAAAAATTGTTATTTTAAAATAACAGTTTCAACCGTTATCGTTATTTTGAAATAACGGTTGCAAAATAACAGGTTTAGCGTTATTTCGTAGTCTACAGTTCTACGCGATAACGCATCGTGATTCCACGTAGCACATGTGCAACTGCTGATCTTGCAGCACGCTAAAATTTAAATTCAGAAGTTTTTTGTAATATAAATATTTGATTGCGTTTTTTTGCAGATAAATTATAAACTGGTTAATAGATTAAAATAAATTAAGTGATAAACTGTTCACTGTTGTACTCAGATTATAATCAGATTCACTGCAATCACTGTTACAGCAGCGTTTAATTTCCACCATTTTGACTGATCCTACTGTTATTTTTCTTATATTTAATCTTAAACGGATACTCTAAAACTGTGGCACTGGAACACTGAAACAGTTCACTAAAACCCATACCACAACACTTAATTCGTACTGGACGCACGTTTCGATAGCCAAGCTATCATCATCAGCAGCAAGACTGAACTGCTCAGTTCAGTCTTGCTGCTGATGATGATAGCTTGGCTATCGAAACGTGCGTCCAGTACGAATTAAGTGTTGTGGTAAGGGTTTTAGTGAACTGTTTCAATATTTAATCTTAGTTAATCTTGGAAATGCGAGAACATCTATGTGCTTAAATGCTATATAATAAATATAACGGTTTTATTTTTAGTTTTTATAAGTAAATTTTTTATATAAGATCGGTCTTTTATTTTACATTTGACATACAATTATTTAGAAAATATGTCGATAATAAACGTCCGACTCGATGTCGACTACCGCCGTAATAACCGTTCGAGAGGATATTTATGTAGGTACATGATCTGATAAGTTATTTTTCTAGGGGAGTAGTAACTATTATCTGTAATAAACAGCGGCTTCGATCGGACAGTCGTAGCGCCACGCAGTTGAATACGCCGCAACGGCGGTCGATGATATGTTCATAACAGTCCGAAAGCAACCGTGCTATACCTGTTATCTTTCCAGCGAGGTAACAGTTGCAACCGCTATTGGATCCATAACGGTTATAAAATAACATAGTTAAATAACGACCCATCCCTATTATAAATGCATGTACTAATATTTTATATAATATGCTTTTTTACGTATGTATATGTACGTCTTTTTTGTTCGGTTTGTCATTTACATCTATTCATTTGTTAATATGTTTTATTTCCTTTTTTAAATATACACGATTTTCTTTATTTATTTACTTACATATTTTACAATTTTATATTTATTTTATTTACGACAATGTTAATGTCTCTAGGGTCAATACTGAAAATAAATTATTATTGTTATTATATACAAAACTGTACGAACTTATTTGGTCACCTGATAAAAAGAAAGAAATTAAATTGGAATTAAAGTAATCGATCTTGTAATGTAGTTCCTGTTGCCACATTACAGATTTACAAAGAAAAAAAAGATCTACTTTGTAACTTGAATGGTTTAAAAAATGAAATATCTTTCTGGGTGGTCCATTACATATACACAACCTTATAGTTTCCATTGTGCGCTGCGTCTATAAAGGTAATAACAAAGTGTAAAATAGTTCTCGGAAAGAGCAATTAAGAACTGAGAAATATTATGGTTACACGTTAACCGTGTATATTCTCCGCTGCTTTAGCTAAATATTTATGGCGAAGATGAAAACCTCGGTGCCTTTATTAAAAAAATTATGGTCTTGGAATCGGTCGGAAATGTAAAATATGAATTTAACCGACAAGTAAGTTCTTTCAAGCAAAAATTTGCGAGCGTGTCGTCACCGAAATAACTCCGTAAACAATTATAAATACGATAGGGCTTGATTTATGTAAATGCGAAGCTGTACACCTTTTAATCTCGTTCCAGGTTTTTATGTTCTTTTCAAGTACGAAGTAGTAGTGAAGTGAAAACGATTATGTATATCGGTTTCCTCTTCTCCTCTTCAAAGATGCCGATATCGTCAAGGGTTTTAATTTCGTTTCGAGTTCTTAAATATTCAAATCGTTTGAAATTTATATTTATTGAAGGTGAATACGAATTCAGAAATTAATTACTGTTTATGTTACAAGTATTTGGAGTGGAAGTATTAAAACTCGAAAGTGAGGAATGTTGAATAAATGCTTTTGATACAAAAGAAATTATCGTTTTTTGTTACACTTTTCGTTAACAGCTTTAGCGAAAACCACTTTTCGCAAATGTTAATGGTTTTACCAAGATATTAAATGCCCATTTGGATAGTTTTTATGAGTCAGAAGTTAGTTAGATTTGCATTTTAATTATGTTATTTTATAAAGCTCCTTTTAATCCGTCTAAAAGGTAGCTCCACAAAATAGGCGTTTATGAATGTTATGGCCTCCTCATTTGATGAAAATCTCTGCCTGTCGAGCGAAACTTAGAGCAGAGGAATCAGAAAAAAGTCGCTGGGGCCCAGATCTGGTGAATAGGATGGGTCGTCTATCAATTCGAACACTAACTCGTAAATTTTTGCCATGGTGACCACTGAAATGTGAGTCGGTGCGTTGTCTTGGTGGAACAAAACAAATACGGTCGTTTTTCCGCAATTTCTGTCTTCAACTTGTCAAATAACGATGCCCCTGTTACTGCTTTTCCTTCTCCAAGATAGGCGATTAACACAACATCATGACTGCCCAGAAAACAGTCGTCATCACTTTTTCGCCCGACGGAACAGTGTTCGCCCTCTTTGGAGCCGATTCACCCTTCTCAGTCCACTGTTTGGACAGTGACTGGCTTCAGAAGTGTACTGGTATATCCAAGTCTTACCTACAGTTATTAATCGTTTAAACTGCGTTGACAGAGCTTTTTTTTTACCAAATCTTGCCTTGTAACAAAACCAAAAATAATGCTAATATAGGTCATAGTATTGGTGGAATTATTCCCAGCAAAGACAATGCGAGCAGAGAAAAGGAAGCATTAACACACGGACATGTATCTGCTTACTCGGCGTCATCAGCGTAGTTACGAGCACTACCTGTTCTGCTGTCTGCATTGTCTCTACCTCTCAGATTATGCCCCCCATGTCCACAACAGCACTAAAAATATCTCGCAGTGCCCTCTAACATCAAGAAACACAGTCACGTCGTCCCAGACCGTGGCGACACTCACCGAAATACAGATACCCGTCACCCATCGAGCCGCTCATGGGCTGCTGAACACAAGGTGTCTTTGTGTCTAAGCGCTCGGCAACTGCACGTACAAATGATCCCTCAGACTCACCATGATGTATAAAAATACACATGAAGATTAGCGCAAAAACACCTTGTATTCAGCAGCCCATGAGCTGCTCGATCATGTGTCGCCACGGCCTAGGACAGCATGACTGTGTTTCTTGACGCTAAAAGGCGCCGGGGGATATTTTCAGCGTTGTTGTGGACAATGGGGGCATGAACTGAGAGGTAGAGACAGTGCAAACAGTGCTCGTAACCACGCTGATGACGCCGAGTAGGCAGAAACATGTCC
Organism: Dynastes maya; assembly: GCA_029619315.2. NCBI lineage: Eukaryota > Metazoa > Arthropoda > Insecta > Coleoptera > Scarabaeidae > Dynastes > Dynastes maya. The sequence goes on along the minus strand of JAROYE020000002.1, from coordinate 12,722,807 downwards.
GTGTGTTAGTGCTTTCTTCTCTCTTCTCGCCCGGAATGATTCCACCAATACCATGAGCTACAGCATTATTTTTGATATAACATCTGTTATATCAAAAATCTTATTTCTCTAACCTTAATTCGAGGGTTCCCTAGCACCACTTCGTGAACCTTTCCATTCATTGTCAATCATCTCTCAACTGAGCGTTCCACATTGCTGAAATTTTCAAAAGTATCTTTCAATGCGTGCGTAATTGTATTAGAATACTTTTGATGAGTGGCGCCATCTTCATACTGAGGCTTGAAACTTTTTAGTCTACCACCGTATGTCCAAATTAACTAATTTTGTTTTGCTATTCATTTGACTGCTACTTCCTTCTTTCAATATTTGGTTTTTGGACACTTATTTGTTTGCAATTGATTTTTTTTTTATTCTCTAATTCGTTCTATGTTCTGTGTGATTATAGCCTTTTACGAGAAATATTTGTGGAATTCAAGTGAATTTTTGGTATGGATGAAGTGGCTATAAATCATCGAACGAGATACATATTGTAATAATTTCCAAATTTTCTTGTAGTTTTGGTTTTTCCTTCTTATATTTTTAAGTTTCGAGATTGTAGATGGAATTTTGCGATTATAACTGATGATTTCTTGATACCTAACAATAAACTAGCATAGCAATGTTGGATATTGGAAACTAGTGAAATTGAAAATCACAATGACGTATTAACATTCGCTTTATATAACATAGTAATTTCAAAGATTTTTAACCGTCACCTAACTTAACCTTTATTCGTTATTAAATTCTTTTCTTGACAATCTTGTCTTTGACCCCAATTATATGTTTTCGCAGTTTTTTTTTTGTGTTTTGATGCCTATTCTTTTGAAAAGTATTTATTAAAGAAAACGTAGGGAAAATTCAACAATATAAAGCCAGAATATCGTTGCTTAACATTTCATAATACTTTAAATCCTAGCAGCTAATGCGATTTGTATCAGAAAATTGATATTAAACCTTCGAATTCGATATTTCGAAATCGGAGTACTTTTCAATTAGCAGACAAGATCGCTTTGCGCCTTCGACCGTATACCTCACACACGACCTCATATCGAGACTGTTAAACAAACTCAACAATCCCAATTCTGTTCGTAATCTTGTAAGCGAGTCGAATTCGTATGTTTCGCGCTGCACCGAATCCAGGTATATCCTCTCAGGTAAACGCTCCGATTAGAGCGGGATGGAAGCACGGCACGGAAAGAGAGGAAAGCTTGTTACCTTCGCTACCCACAGAACGGCATAATACCTGTTATGCACGGACGAGGTGAATAACTACACACAAATCAGCTGATATTTACTTCTAGGCGCTCGGCCAGCAGACTTTTGTTTGAATAAATGGTACGAAGTCGCCTTCTTGTGGGCTACGACGCTCTACGAGGAATATTGATTCGAATTTAAGTGAATTTTTAGAGGTTTTGGCATGGATTAAATGGCTATAAAGCATCGAACGGGATGCAATATGTCGAGAAAATGTATGAGATACAAAAGAAAAAAATCGAATTGAAGCACATAACGGATATTCTTGCTCGGTTTTTTCTATATTATTGTAACGCAGTAATCAAATTTTCATAATTTGTTTTAATTAGCAATTATTGCTTGTTTAAAATAGTTAAATTACTAGAAACAAATTCATTTCTGGAAATAAGTGGTTATACATATACTACCGCTCATAAGTGTTTGGGCACCCCTGGATTTTAGATTTTTGTATGCAAAGAATGTATTTAGGAGATACATTCCAGCATTATTGAATAGTATGCTAATAATTAGTAAGATTCACTTAAATTCATTAAATAATATCGGGCTATTTACTTCTTTTATCTGTATGAGAGGTAATACCGTCATAAAAGCGCATGTAGTAGCGATAACAAAGATGGTAGGGTATTTCTTGAAATTCCAAGAAAAATGTAACAGTTGGTAATTTTATTATGAAGCATTAAGCTGTAATAAAGCCATTTAGGTAGTAGCGACAGCATCTGTTAAGGAATAGTGTTTATAATTTCGTTTAAAATTTTGAAACATGCCGAAAAGGAAAGAAACTAGTATTGAAACGCGTGCTCTGATAGTAGCACAACATAACTTAGAGATAGGTAATCGTCAAATTGTTAGAAAATTACATTTAAATCCATCTGCTGTTGATTATAACATTAAAAAATACAGTGAAAGTGGCAGTTTTCTAAATAAAGTACGAAGTAGTGGACCAAAGGCGACAACATCAGCTCAAGATATTGCAATCGTGGTATCCAGCAAGCGAAATAGAAGAAAAACAGCTCCAGAAATCGCTGCAGAAATCAATACTGTACTTCCGAAGCCGATTAGCGTGTCCATGGTTAAACGCCGTCTGCAAAAAGCCGGCCTTCACGTACGAATTGCGATGCGAGAACCCTTGCTTCGTCAAATTAATAAGAAAAAGAGGTTACAATAGGCACGTGGACATCGCGAATTGGGCGGTAGGAAATTGGAGAAAGGTATTATGGACTGACGAATCCAAATTAGATATTTTCGGTTCGCGAAGACGAGTGTTTGTAAGAAGATCTATGGGCGAACGTGCGCTAGAACAATGCGCAGTCTCTACCGTCAAATACGGCGGTGGTTCGGTAATGGTTTGGGATTGTTTTGCTGGTCCATCTGCAGGTGATCTCGTAAAAATTCAAGGCATAATGAGAAAAGAGCAATACAAACGCATCTTAGAGAAAAATGCAATACCCTCTGGTGTAAGAATTTTGGATCAGAATTTTGTATTCCAGCAAGATAATGACAATGAAAGTACACTGACAATCATGAAATGGCCACCCTAAAGTCCGGACTTAAATCCCATCGCATTATTATGGGAAGAACTCGATCAGGAAGTAAGAAAAACTGCTCCAACTTCAGCAGATGACATGCGGAAGAAACTACAGCTAGTATGGGTTCGAACAACTCCGGAAACATTGTTTACGACGCAATCATTAAAAGTAAAGGAGGTCATATAGACGAATCTAAAATTTAGGTTAAATAAATCATTTTAATTGTTAAAGTTGTATATTTGTGTATACTTAAAAACCAAATACATATTTTAATATTCCCATTTAAATATTTAATGATTTACCATGAAATTTGAGGTGCCCAAATACTTACAAACGATAGTGTATATATTCATGATCTGGAGTAGACCTAAATCACACGAAAACATAGTGACATTTCTTTTCTAAAATGAGGAATGTTTACCGGAAATATCACAAACAATTTAAGATCAAAACACAAATTATTTCTAATCGGGAAGTTGGAAAGGATTTATTAAAGAAATTTATGTGCAAACATCCAAACAAACTGTAAAAGCATTGGCGAAAAATGCCGGGATATACACAAAATACTATCAAACGGGATTGTTGGATAACATAGAGATGATAAGCAAACTTAATTAAAGTTAGAGCGTAAGGTACTGTACACTGCTAAGTTAAACTGTAGTGAAAAACTATAGCTTCAGGTCAATGAGCTTCAGCGTTAGGAAGATTTTTACTTGTAGGAAAATATCGTGCTTGAAATAGTAGATAAATAAACAGATTGTAGATAAAATGAGAATAGGAAACGAATTCAAAAAGATTTCTGATAAAAATAGTAAACAAGTGGATTTGTTTTTGTGAGTTGATTTAGGAAGCATAGAAAATAAACGAGCTGAATTAAAATTGCACGGACTTGAATCCCATCGAGTTATTACGGGAAGAACTCGATCGGGATTAAACTACAGGCAGGATTGGCCGGAAACATTGTTAAAATTAATTACAAGAATGCCCCGATCATGCGACGCAATCATTGACAGTAAAGGAGGTCACAGAGACGAATCTAAAATTTAAGTCAAATAAATAATTTTAATTGTTAAAGTATATTTGTGTATACTTAAACACTAGATACATATTTTATTATTTCCCAAATACTTATGAGCGGTAGTCTAATTGGAGAAAGGGAACCTCACAGAAAGTTTCCGTACTTTTTAGCGCACAACACAAATATGCCATAAAATGGGAGACTTCCTGTTAAATTGCCCGACTTTTGCAAGTATTTTGAAATCAAATTACCACAATGTCTTATGGATACACTTCGTAATAAGAAAGCAAATGGACTTCACGTAAAACAACTTCACAAATGTCATGTCAAAAAAGTTAAAGCTCTTCCAATAGATGAACATAAAACGCATCATAAGTTACCTACCAAATATAAGTTTTTGATAAACGACTGTTTACATACGTCAACCTTTCTTAGTCTACCCCTTTGGCGAGTGCACATGAAGTTATACATATGACATAATCTGCACCTATAAATTTTATCTCTTCACTAAATATCATAATATTGTTCCTTTTTCTGTTCCTCTTCAATCCGCAACAAGTAAAGATGTAATTTTTATTTATTGCAATTTTAATGTTTGCCTATTCTCCTTTTCCAAACTTTACTTAGATTTCAAATTTAATTATTCTAATCCAATTTGTGTTTTATTTTCCATTTAACCTTTATCAAATTCAACACCACAAACATTGACATTTCAATCAATATATATTTTCAACAATATAAGTCTTATTATATTATAATGTTTTATGACTTCTGTAGGTATTGAATATTACTCTTATTATATATATTTTGAACCCTGAAAATATTTCCTTCGATCGAGTGCGAGGGCAGTCTGAAAAGTTTTCAACCTAACACACAAACAAGTGTTTTTGTGTCAAATTCAGTTTTATTTCTCAACATAGTTTCCTTACAAGTCTATGTACTTTTCCCAACGATGCTCCCATCTCTTCAATCCGCCTAAATAGTAGTTGGCATCTTGCTCTGCAAAATAGGTGTTTACGAACGTGATGACCTCATCATTCGATGAAAATCGAAGCTTTCAGCCTAGGAAACAGAAAAGAAATCGCTGGAGGCCAGATCTGGTGAATAAGATGGATGGTTTATCATTTTGAACACCAATTCGTGCATTTTTGCCATGGCGACCACTGAAGTGAGAGAGAGAATTTTGTTCCACCAAGACAACGTACCCTTCGTGGAACAAAGTTTTCTTTTTCTTAAAATGCGACCGTTTTTCTGCAATTTATGCATTCATCTGTCAAGTAATGATGCGTTGGATGCTCCCGTTATTGGTTTTCCTTTTTCAAGATAGTCGATTAACACAACTTCATAACCTGAAAAACAGTCAAACAGTCGCCGTCACTTTCTCGACCGATGGAACAGTCTTCGTCTTTTTCGGAGGTGTTTTACCCTTCGCAGTCCACCGCTTCGCTTTGCCTTGGCTTCAGGAGTGTACTGATGTATCCAGGTTTCATCTACAGTTATTAATCGACGCCAAAACTACGAATGGTTGTGCTTAAACTGCTTCAATATGGTGATCAAGTGGCCAAGCGCGCCGCCCAACAACGCGTTAGCTTTTTCATGCCCAAATGTTCAGTCAATATATGACAAACACGTTCTTTCGAAATGCCCACAGACCCTGCTATCCCTCTAACGTTAACTCGACGATCGTCTAGCACCATTTGGTCAACTTTTCCACTGTTGTCGGTAGTGGTTGTAGTTTTTGGCCGTCCCGAACGTTCATCATCAATCAAGCTAGTACGACCACGTTTAAATTCTCAAAAATTGCCCAAAATGTCACTATGCAAATGATGGTGCAGAGGCCCCATAAAAAGCGTCCATTTCGATCTTTATATGTATAGGCATATTGCCTATCAATTGCAAAGGTTTAATAACGACTCTCATTTTTACAGAAACACTAACGACATAAACGACTGTTAAACAACAACCGAGTGTCCAACATGGCTGAAACCTTCAAAAGCATCTTTCAATACATGTGCAATTATATTATTAGAATATCTTTGACGAGTAACGCCATCTTGATGTTGAGACTTAAAAAACTTTGTAGACTCTCCTAAATCACTACGTTAAATCAACTTTGGATAAATTACCCTCTCTGTATCGCGGCAAATCTATTACCCCGATAGAGTACCGTAAACATAATCTCGGTCAAAGTCCTGACGAGCCTATATAACATTGCTTCCGTAAGCTTGCATGTGTGTATGTATGGGAGAGAACCATCCATTGAACACAGTCACCGACGTAACTCTGCCCGGTAATTAATACTAAATCTTGCTTTTCCGCCTTTCTGGGCTTTCCTATTGTCTCCGTTCTTGTGATGTGCCATCGGCTTCCCGCGCCACCCCGCCGTCCTAACATGACTTGTTCGCAAGAAATTCTCCGACAAATTTCTCGGAAGAACTGGATATTCTCTCTCTTACTCCCCGTTGTTTCGAGTTATTTCATTCATTACGGCGCGACAAAAACTTACGGACAAGTCCGTGGTTGCCCGCCACTACGATTCCGCTTTTAATTTTTCAATTCATCGCCGTCGCGTTAATTTATCTTTTAGGCGAACGTTTTTCATAGAATTTAATATTAATGGCGGTACGAGCTCGCGCGCTAGCAAATTGCCATCCTTCGGGGGTGACGTTTTACTTAAAAAGTCTAGCACTGTTAGTTTGCAGTTTCGAGTTAATTCTGAAGATGTTTAGATTGGAAAAGCAAGCATGGATGAACCTACATATTTTGGATAAAATATATGTAGTTATGCAGGCAGATTGACAATCAAATTTGATTTCATAGCTACCTAACAGGCAAGAGGTGACTGGACCTTTTTGGAAACTTCAACGTTGGCAGAATGCGAAGAAACAGTTCTACTTATTATTCTCTTAATGAATCTTACTTTTTGTGAAAGACGAAAATAAATCGCTTTTCAATTTTTCTCTACCAATTCGCAAAGTATTCTTCTTCAAATGCTAACAGGAATCTATATTAGCGACCTTAGCAATATAGATGAAAGTAGCGACGCATTCAGCTCAAATAACTAATCTCTACATGGGTGCGAATTAGTTATATTGATTGCGGATGTGAGTGATTTAAAAGTGGATTTACGGCGGTGTCGGGCACGGCGTTCATCAATATTCTATTACAACCGACTTGCCACGCAAATGTGAACTTCTATTGCTCAGCTTCTAGCCAGCTTAAAGCGCCGCCTTGCCACGCAAAAGTCCTGCGAAGTGCAAATCTGAGGGGTTTATATACCAAACTTTTGCGTGACGTTGTACTTCTTGCCCATGACGTATAGCTTTAACGATCTTAAAATATATCGTTGCACAAGTACCAGTTTATCTGTCGCTTTTTCCAACCAAGAGGATGTTGACCTACCAAGTAACCTAACTTGGTTCCAACAAGTGCATCTCCACACCTTACAAGCAATATTCGAAGGTTTTTAGAAGCGACTTTCCCTAACAGATGAATCGGAAAATGGGGAACCATCGACTGGTCATCTAGGTCACCTGAAATAACCCCGCTAGACATTTTCTTGTGGAATGAATTAAAATTCAAGGTCTATTTAAGCACGCCGAATAATTTAAATTATTTAAAAGAACGGATACGTGACGAGATTCGTTTAATTTCTCCAGTAACGTTGAAAAAGGTCCAAGAAACAATAATTTCTCGGCTTCGAAAAGGTTATGAAGTAGGGCGACGGTAAGAGCATTTGCTTTAAGGAGTATTCCAGTTTATTTTTCTACAGTCAGTTAAGTTATTTGTTTTCAGCTGTTTTATTTATGTATTTGTTATAATAGCTCAAAAACTATTTACAATAAACCTGTATGTAGAAGATTTACTGACAAGCTTATTTAGTTTTGTATCCAAATCCATAAAAATATATAGGTGTTCCATTTGAATTGTTGCCATTTCTGCTCAATTCTGTCAAACAGTGGCAAATCAAAATTTATTATGAACACAGTGTATATCCAAGCATATTTCCCTTTTAGTGAGATTGTTGTGTTATAAGGAAAATTGTAGCATAAAAGATAATGGAGTTAGGTATCATAGCAAAAATGTTGTACTGGGCATGAAGATCTGTCATCTTGTCTCCAATCGTTTCTTATAATTCGTAGCTTACAAGGAAATGAAAATTAAGGACAAAACGTTGAGAAAGGAAAGCGTTATCGTTATTCTGACCTATTATATTTAAAACTAGAAAATAGATCTAGATTCTATATAGACAAAAGAAAGTGCTGACCTGAATCGACCGTGGGAGTTTATTACCCTTTGAAATTGAAAAGACTTATTTCAGCATTGCAGTTTGGAGAAACAAATTAGAAAGTCAAAGAAGGATTGTGGAGAAAATGCATCCAGTAGTGTTCATTAATCGACTTTAGTGAACTACAGCAGTATCTCTGCCATTGTTACAGATTGACTTTATAATTTAAAGGTATTTGCCGAAATCTCCTCAATGAGTAATAGGCGGTCTATATTAGCCTACAAAATGCAGAAAATTCAAAATTAGATAAGATTAATTCTTTTATGTGATCATCAAGGAAACAAATTCATTACCATTATTCTCAATAATTTCGGAATGTATTATTTTAGTCAAAAATGGTGCTTAGATTAGTTTTCAAACGTCTAATACTTCTTCCATTGTTTCAATTTTAACTTCCAAAACGGAGATAAAATTCTCAAAACAAATAATGAAGCAACATCATATTGATACTGAACCTTTTATTATTACTTTTTTTCTTCTTACAATTAGTGAGTTTCCAACTAGGAACCATTTCAATCAATTTACCCCTGGTAGATTTTACAGAATTATGAACTTTTTTAACACTGTCGTTACAACAATTCTCCAATCGTACTAAAGCATGTTTACCATCACGAAGAATAAAAACATTACATCAAAACTTCGGAATATTTTCCCCAGAAAAAATATTCATGAATCGAACCGAAAGCAACCTGAAATAACGACGTGAGGTGAAACCGACTAGACGGGTACTGATTTGATCCTTCACAAAGGTACTTTTCGAACTTTCAGACCATATTAGACCTGGCTTAGTTGAAACGATTCGGAGCGTGTGCGTGTCTTTGTAGGTAAATCTCTTAGAAGGCAAAGGCTGAGCAGACCTTATACGAGGTGAGTTCGTGCATTTGTGTCCACATCATAGAAGGAAACAAGTGCTGCGTTTGAAATAATTTATTTTTCATAATAGCATTCTGAAAGGTGCTTTTGGAAAAGAACTCTAGGTACTGTCAGTTATTGCATTACAACAGAGATTGCAAATTTGTTTTCGTCATTAGAGCAATGAGTTTCCAGGAAATAATTCTTTAGTTTAGAGTAGATTTGGAGAATAAGAAGACTTTTCAATACTAGCAGCGAAGCGCATGCTATAATTCACGATCTAGATCCTCGTAAATGGGTTATGGAAGCCAATGGAGAAATCGAATTAAAAAATTTCAGAGCATCCCCACATTGGTTATGGAGCTTCAAGAAAGTATACAGGATAGTTTCTAGAAAAACTACCAAATTTGTAACCCGTTCATATGGTAACAGACACGGCAGAGTTAAATCAAATTTCGTCGGCTTTCGTACAAGAAGTAAAACCTTATATTGCGAAGGTAGGCTCCACTAATACATTCAACGCTGGTGAAAGTGGATTCAATTTGGAATTGCGCTCTGGTCGCACGTTAGCTCTACAGGGATCGAAAGCAGTTGAAAGTATTGTGCAATCTATATTCGCTACGACACACAGCTGTACCATACTTCCTACAGTATCCGCGCCTGAACGCTTGTTGTCGCCCCTATTCACGATTTTGAAAGGACAAAGTGGCACATTTGGACCACGAGTAATAGAATCGATGTTCCACGCAGAAAATATTTATGTAACTGCTTCATTATCTGGAAAACTAACAATAGCATTATTCACGGAATGGTTCACAAAGGTATATCTTCCAAATACAGGATCTCAAACAGTTTTATTGCTAGATTCGTGGACTAGTCATTATCCATCTAACTTAAAAGACCATCGGCCGACAAGAATGTGAACATCCTCACAATACCAATGGATTTCGTATTTGGAAAAATGTTGTTAGGAAATTATCTGATATTATACTCTTACACAACTACGATATTAATTTGCATAAGCGTAACAACCAATTATCTTCTTCAAAATATCATAATTTATTTGCTTATGCATGGTACAAAAGTGGTTATAGTGCGGACCGGCCAAATCGTTTCGATAATCCTGTCACTTTTGCTTTCACAGAAGATTTTCAAATTCAATCGCGATGTTCCATATGTGGAGCGTGTACTATAATATGGTGTTCCTGGTGCAACAGTTTGTTGTGCTTTAAGCATTTTTATGAAGAAATGCGTTATCATACAAATTAAGTAATTACAAGCGTATATATTATATATACACATGTATACATGACCATCGACTTCTAGACTTATTTTTATGTAATTTCCATTCTACTTTAGAAACCGCAAGAGATGAGCATCCTTTTGTACCAGAAGATCCATACCATCCTGCTCTGTGTATTAGTTTTGAAATTTTAAGTTCACCGAAGTGTACTAAATTTCCATCACATGGTAATTTGCGTTACAACTTTCGAAAAGCTAATTTTGATAAACTTTACGATCACCTTCTTAATTATGATTGGACTTTGTTAAACCGTTCCGATGTCAATTTCGCGATTGACCAGTTTTATTCCGTGTTGTACAAAATGTTTGATGAGTGTGTACCCAAGTATCCTGTCAATAACTCAGAATTTCCACCTTGGTTCTCTTTGGAAATTCGACGTAATCTGAAATTAAAAGACTTCTATCGAAAAAAATGGAAAATAACGAAAGACTCTACTTTTCTTCATGAATTTAGAAGACTTCGCTCGTTAACAAAAACGCAAATATCACGTGCATATGAAGCTTATATTTCTCAAACGGAAGGTGCTATCAAAGTATAACCAAAACGCCTATGGTCTTTTGTACGAAGTAGGAAGGGAACTACACGCATACCCGGTAGACTGGTGCTCGATGGAGTAGCGCTCGACGATCCTCAACAAATTGTTGACGCTTTTGCAACAGTATTTTCTCAAGTTTATACTTTGTCCAACGTTACCGACCCTCCGCCCAATCTTACACAACTACAATCGTTTAGTTTGGTTCCGACAACAGAAGACGAATTGGTTACAATTATGGCTGCCTTTCCAGATAGGGCCACCGCGGGCGATGATTTGGTGCCGAGCTTCTGTGTTAGGAATTTATGTAATGCCTTTGCGATACCTTTATGCCAGATTATTAATCTTGCCATCAGGACTTCCACTTTTCCGGATAGATGGAAACGTGCACGAATTGTACCTGTCTTCAAGAAGGGAGATTCTACTCAAATTCGAAATTATAGGCCCATCGCTATACTTAATAACTTTGCGAAGATTTTTGAACATATTATATATACTACGATATACAGGAATACTCGCTCACATATCGCAACTTGCCAACACAGCTTTGTGAAGGGACGCTCGACAGTAACAAACCTGGCCTGTTTCACACAATTTATAAGCGAAACTTTAGATGACTGCGGACAAGTTGACGTTATCTTTACCGACTTCTCACATGCATTTGATACTCTCAGTCATGAATTACTTCTATATAAACTGGACTCGTTTGGTTTAGCTCCCAACTTCTCCTTGTTAATTAAATCTTACTTGGTAAAAAGAACTAACTATGTATTTTATAATGGGTTTAATTCGTTTGAATTTGTATCTAGCAGCGGTATCTCACAAGGATCCAATCTTGGTCCATTGATGTTCATTCTATACATAAACGACCTCTTAACATCCTTATCTTGCCATGTCCTCGCTTATGCCGACGATGTTAAACTGTTTGTAATATTAACTGCCAACAAGATATCGAGAGTCTTCAGACGAGCATTAATATACTGACCGAGTGGTCAAAATCCAATACACTGACATTAAATTCTAGTAAATGTAATTTTATGTGCTTCACGAGAAAAACAAATCCATATATCTCCACTTATCAAATCAACGATATTTCCATCGACAAGATTACCAATCTTAAAGATCTAGGTGTCATTTTTGATCCAACTTTATCGTTTAACATACATATTGAACAAATTTGTTCATCTGCCTCTAAAATGATGGGTTTTCTTATGAGAACGTCCAAATACTTCAATGACGCACTAGTGCTAAAATCCCTTTATTTTGCATTTGTACTCTCGAAATTGAAGTATGCCTCTATTGTTTGGTATCCTTTCTATATGTCCCATCAAGCTCCAATTGAACGTGTTCAGCGTCGATTCCTCAAATTCTTGTCGTTCAAAGTTAATGGCGAATATCCGCCTTGGCATACTTCTTACAACACCCTTCTCGAATCGCATCAATTTCGTTCATTGTCATCCCGTCGTGATTACCATAGCGCCCGATTTTTACACAAATTATTAAATGATAGGATCGACTGTATGCAGCTGGTCTCCCACATAGGATTCAACGTACCTCGAATAGCATCTCGTTATGCTCCAACCTTTACTATGCCGACACCGAGGACCAATCTTCGTTTGCGGTCGCCAATCTATCACATGATCAGGAACGCTGAGAAGATATTTAGTGATATTTTCACCGGAGAGTTGGCGCCATGATACACGAAACATAATAGTTTTTTGTATAGTTATGTCATGTTTTTAAATCAATATGTATTCTGTTCACAATGTGTATATTTGTCCTGTAATTGGGTTTACCTGTTGGACAATAAACATTATTATTATTATACATAAGCCATATATTACAATATATGTCATAATATGTATTTTATATGTTAGTCTGACATCTGAAAGGCATGCAATATTATTATATTAATTCATTTTTATCTGTTCATTTCTGTTTTCTAAAACATATCTAACTAAAAACATCAAAATTTATGTTACATTCCTTCACAGTCTCTAAAGACGACATATTAAGTATCGTTTTCCCCTTTTTTTTTATAACTGTTTTACAAAAAGTGAAGTACGTTTTTGAAACTGCTTGAAGGGCTGTATAACATCCACAATATGACATTTGAATAGGTTCATTCGTGAAGGGGTGGGGGAAGGCACCACCAAATTTTAAAATAGAAATACTATGCTACTTTCACATATGTAATACAGCTCAAAGAGGTGATTATTTTGATATATAACTTTAATGTATTTGATCCAACCGTTATCGAATTATTTTCAAAAAACCGAAAATCAAGTAAAATTTCGGGGATGGTTTCACCCTCTTAAAACGAAATTGGGCCGATAAGGGGGTGAGGACTATTTGTCCACAAAGTTTCAATTTTTTCGGAATTTACGGGTTCGGGATGTTCCCTTGTTAGTTACATAAATTATCGGCAGTAATTATGGGGTTGCTATCTCTATACGTTGGTATAAATTGATAAAAGGATATCTACCGTGAACTCCACCTTTTTCATAGCAAAACAACAAAAATATCAAGCATTCATGGTAGAAAATCGTGAGACCGCTTCACAGTCAATGTTTAAAATTCAACAAGACGAGTATTTTCTCTGTGGTTTTCTTGCTTTCCTCGCGCTGATTGTGAATAACAACCGGTAACAACCGAGCAAAGCGGGAACCCGCGCGGCGCGGCGGTGATATCCATTTGCCCCGCTTTATTGATCAAATATGTCGTCCGCCGCCGTTAGTTTGTCAGCTCCTTTTCTTCTTTCGCGCCATCATCCGTTTTGCAAATGTTAACGCGCCCTTTTTGTCACGACCGACGAAGCGGCGGGCGAAAACATACCAATCGGACAGCTACGGCGTCACAGTAGGATGTAGACGTTAAGCAGTCGACGAGCTGCAGAGAGCCGGAGCTATACGGTAGCTCGAGTGGTAGGACGTTTCTGTAGAGTTGTAGATTTAAATTTCAAATTCCGGCTTAATGTAGTTATGCGATTACGCGACATATTGGGATGAAATGTTGGCGGAGCGCTTTACGCGAATTTGAGGTAACATTATGTAAAATAGATGAGTCGAAATAAATTACGTTCATCCACTTATGGTTTAAAACTTTTATCGTTCTCATAATTTTAGTTCAGTCTGTGAACGTTTCCGTCTTCATTCCGAGAGATTGTTCTATGCAGATGTCGATTCCCTGATTGAGATTGGAGACCTCTATCTTGAGAGATTTTAAGCTCTGTTCTTCGTAATTTTCACAGGAAAATTCATTTCTATCAGCTTTAGGTTACAAGTACAATTGTATATACACTACCGCTCGTAAGTTTAAGCCCGTAGCTCAGAAATGTAATAGAGTCAACCCATAAAAAAATAATATTATTTTTTGATGGGTGGAAATCCTTTATGGACACTATGCGCTGTAGTGTGAGACTCCCAGTTCGTAAGTGCAGGCCTAGTCCTACCCACAAAACCCACCTTTGTTTCATCCTCAGATGCATTTCATGGAACCATCTCTAAGATAACTACATCATGAAAGCACCAAGTTACACACCATTATTCCTTTATTCTGCTTCCTTTCTGTTTTTCCCTCTCCTCCTGTTTCTTAGTTTTCATTTTTAATTTAACCATTTACCACCATGTCAAGGCGGTACCTTCCCAGAACCTCTTGGGGCCACGTCGGTAAGACCTATATTCAAAAAAGAAATACGAATGATATAGCAAATTACAGGTCTATATCGATACATTGCATAAATATTTGTAAGCAAATACAATCTTTTATCTTCTTCGCAACATGGATTCCGTGCCGGCAAATCAACTATCACCGCGTTATGATGATATTATCGATTTCCTGTGTGATTTCCATGTGGAATGCTATGTAAAATTCAGTTGTCTTTATTACCGCCTTACAAATGCGAGACATTCTTTGCAGTAATTAATATATTTGGCTTCCGTCGGCAATCATGAAATCTACGATAACGATCACAATAGCGAGGGAGAAGGGCACGTACGGAACCGCGCTGATGACGCCGGGTAAGGAGAAACATGTTCGCGGGTTTACGCTGTCTCTTTTTCCTCGCTTTGTTTTTTGCCGGAAATGATTCCACCAATATCATGAGCTATATTAGCATTAATTTTTTGGTTATTGTTACTAGGTAATCTTTTCATGTGTATTTTAATACATCATGGTAAGCCTATAGGAATCGTTTAAAGGTGTGGACACGCGGCGTCTTAGGCGCCATGCCATCTTGCGTTAGGCAGCCCAGGAGCAGCTTGATAAGTGGTAGCAGTCTGCATCCCGAGTTGTTGTCGCTATTCTCTAGACGGCATGTCTATGTTTCTCGACGCTAGGTGGCGTGAGGAGATATATCGTGATTCTGTTCGTGGAGAATGGCAACATATACTCGAGAGGTGAAAAACAATAGTGAGGGTGAAGGACACGTACGGAACCGCGCTGATGACGCCGAGTAGACAGAAACATGTTCGCGGGTTTACGCTGTCTTTTTTCCCTCGCTTTGTTTTTTGCCGGAAATGATTCCAGCAATACCATGAGCTATATTAGCATTAATTTTTTGGTTACATCAAATATAATTAATATATTTGGCTTCCGTCGGCAATTATGAAATCTATAATTTTCTCTTGGAATTTTCCGACGTAATTAATTACTAAAAAAAAATTAAAAAGTGAACGAATCTTCCACAGTGCGCGTGGTGTAGTGGATATCACGCCTACTCGGCAAGCAGGAATTGTGGGGTTCGATTCCTCGCCGCGGACGGTTTCTTTTAGTAATTACGTCGAAAAATTCCAAGAGAAAATTATAGATTCTTTCCAGTAATTTGTCTAGGTAGAGGTTATCGATTGCATCCAAACCCCTCAGTAAGGCTCACCAGAAGTGCTTCTTTGGTAGTTGGGAGTGATTTTCATAATTATAGAACCAAATGGCCCCATATCAGTTCGATAGGATGCCAACCGGCAAACTCTTATCAGTCTTATAAGTCCACGTGAGCCTTTTCCAGTCGTTAAGGAGGATTTTAATTTTAATTTAATTTTTAATAATCGCCGATCAATGTAACAAAGGAAGCAAATACAAGAAGGTTTTTAGATTGAAAGTATGTATGTATTTCTGACTCCAAGTGTCCATATTACATCGCATTACATTGTCAAAAGAAGTTTCGTAGTTATGTTATTGGACATGCTCACGATACTAACTGACGAATCGACTTGAAAATACAGCTTGACTCGAAATATCTCAATATCAATTTTATTCCAACAAAGACAAACCACACAATGTAGATGGATTGAAACTCCTTTTCCAAATAACTCTTAACTCTGTTATTAGAGTTATGGTTATGTACAGCGATAGAGTGGGTCATGGCATTTAGACGACAATAGGCCCGTCAAATATCCTTTTTATACTGGATAACCAACCCCTTATCTTTTCATAGTTTAAGACGTTGCGCAAAGGAATCCCCTGATGGCCGGGGGTAGCTGCGCCGCACCTAGTATCGTCCTTCAAATTGACGCCAGTGCGTTAGAACCATTCTGAGGAATCGATTCTTTAGCCAGTAATATTTTGTCAGAATATAAGAAAGTCTTTTCTGGACAAT
This sequence comes from Dynastes maya, assembly GCA_029619315.2. NCBI lineage: Eukaryota > Metazoa > Arthropoda > Insecta > Coleoptera > Scarabaeidae > Dynastes > Dynastes maya. Next base: position 12,706,402 of record JAROYE020000002.1, on the reverse strand, counting down.
CTCTAAGCTAGACTAATTTGAATGGCAGACTCCATAGATGTAAGTCTGGCAGATTGACTAAATCTAGTTAATAGTTGCACATCAAACAGCTTGAAGCTGTTCAGCTAGATTATTCTGCCTACCAAGAGTCCGAAGAAAGCACAATGTGAGATCTCTGCCGATAACATGTTGGTACTTTATATCGCTGGCATTGTTCCCAGAGACGAAAGCGTTAATTGACGAACGCGACAGGACAAATTGTCCGATCGTCTGGTATAACATCTTATTAGGTGGATTAGAGCAATATCTATCAAAAAAATATTTTCATGCTATCTATTTTCATAAATAAAAATCTCTGATGGTATATCTTCACACAACTTTGAGATACTCACTTACACAGCTATATTAGTCGAACTGTATCTACAATTTCATAGAAATGAAGTGCGTATACGTAGACTTGCCATTTCCAGGGCAGACGGTAAGCAAAAGTTATCAAACTCTTTTATCCGCCAAAGTTCCATCTTCAGAATTTCATATCGTCTTATCATCAACAAAGTTGAAATTAGAAGACGTTGTAAGCTCTTACGCACACACTTAAGCGTAATTAGCCCGAGAATCCTTTCGCTTTATAATTTAGTTTCGCGTCTTTCACGCCCACCACCCCGTACCGCCGCCGCCCGAGTCTCATCAGAGGCGCATAGAACGTTCCCCACGAGGGACATCTGTAAACAGTAATTTTATATCGATCTCTCCTGAGCAAAAGAGCCAACCTACCGACGGTTGTGTTTGAAATCGCGCAAGGACCGTAAGCATTTCGCCGGATACACGCTAAGACATGTGTAATAGTAGTGAGCAGAAGTTTTGATCCGACGTTCCTTCCTTCGTGTCGCTTCCATACGGCCGACACACATCGTATTGCGGTCCTAACACGATCTCTATTTTAGCGGAACGAGGAAAAGGGTCTTGATAGCGGCGGAGGCAGATGATGAAGCCAAGCTAAATGGTCAGGCTGACCGCAAAAGCATATATAGTAAGGAGGGGACGATTCGTTTTATGCGGTGCCCTTGCAGATTATAAAGGCGACTCCGGCGCGCGATATCATTAGCGAGCGACATCTCTGTCCGTAAGATTATTGTCGCCGGGCGCTCGCCTTCCTTTATGTATACCGTTAATATTCCACGTCTTGTCTCATGTCGCACCGTGTAATTTGCTTTGATTTATAAGCTAACGGCCTTTCGGCGCGCAATTGCCTCTTTGTCTCGGATTGAGCGAGAATAGTGCATTAATTCTTGTGTAAATGTGAATTTTACTGTAAGACAGAAAAGCTAACTTGTAACGTGTCAAATTCTATTTTACCAACATCATTGTATTTCCTTACCAAGGGTTGTTTTATGTTTACAATAGGTGTCGCTACGTTATCTTTTCTAATATGAAACAGTTCACTAAAACCCTTACAATACTTAACTTGTACTGGACGCACGTTTCGATAGCCAAGCTATCATCATCAGCAGTAAAACTGAATTAAAAAACTAAGTGAAAAACTATCCTTATATAGCAAATAAATTATGCAATATGTAAATTTAAAATAAGCATAGTAATCCTTAATTATATCTTAATTATATATACCCTTCTACTTTAAGTGTTTCTTGATGAGCTGTTTCATTGTACAGGACTATAATTAAGTCTAAAATGCAAATCTAAAGATAAATAATCAATAATCCCTAAATTAAGATGTAAATGGTCAGGACGACGTGAGTTATTAAAATCCTTCTGTTTCAATGAAGCGGTTCATTGCACATGGTTATAATTACAGGTGTGATTAACTAAACATAATGTAACAAAGGATAAAGGCTGGAAATTAATGGCCCTACATCTGAATTCATTAAGTGATTTTTGTTTTTGTCAATTTCCATGCCTTCATAACAATTTAATTGAATAATACTCTTTACGTTTTTAATTAAGTTTATATTATCAACATTATATTTCAAGCATATGTAGGGCAAAGCTAGATTTATCAAACCTTCTGAATTTGAGATGAGCCAAATGTTCTTTGTACCTAATTTTGATTGATCTTTTTGTCTGCCCAATATACAGTTGATCTTTACGTGAATTTTTTTTTCTAATATGCTTCAAAATTTATAATTTCTATTAATGACATATTTAACGTTTGGTTAATTTACTTTTGGTAATCTCAATTATAAAGGTTGGTTATTGAACAATTTTCATCACGTTTTTCTTTCTCTTTATTTTTGTTTGGGTTATTTTTATTGTAACTACATTTACCTAAGTTCATTGTAATAGAATACACGATGTTTGTTGATTGGTAATTAACCCCTTTCTTTCTGGTGGTTACCATCAGCCGAAAAGAAGCACTTATCGAAAATCTACTTATGGTTGTTGCCTCTACTTAATGTAGGGTTTAAAGTACTACAGTATTAAGTACTGTGAATGGTTCTGTATTCAGTTTTTTTATATAATCATTATCGACATTATCGTGTGTGATAGTTTTTACGACGTTACGCCAGTTGTTCATTGAATAATCATCGACCATTGGCTCCACCCATCCGAGGTAATCAATTATTCTAATCATATTTCATTAGGTTTATGCTTGTAAATCGTTATTTTCCACATTTTAAGTTTTTTTTTTGTTGGGTTTCCGTTAAAGCTCATTTTGCTGAAATCCAGTTTTGCTGCATATGTAAGTCCGCGTATAAAATGGCGTCCTATTCAACCGGGGGACAGGACTAGCTCCGATTTACCACTGCTCGACCACGACAGTACAAGGTTACTCGAAAACTCCAGTTGAACATAATCCAGATAAGTGGACTTATCGTTTCTTTTTTGTTTTCTATTTACAAATATTTTTTTTCTAAACTTTAAACTTCTTTCTCTTTTAATTTTATTTTATTTAAGTAATTCTCATTAACGTATGGATATACTCTAGGAATCCCTTATTACTAGAGTTTGTTAAAAAGGTGGTAACGGCAGTGGCGCACCGCATAAAAGTAGGTACGTAATATACAATATTAGTGAAAATGTTGTCGTCTTGATGTCCACTGTGGCAATTGGCAACCGTCCTGGTAAGCTGCGTAGAATTGCAACATCAGCAACGCTTCCACTGTCGATTCATTCAGCCGTCGACGGTGTTGTGAATACGTTGTCGTATACTTCGAAAATGATCGTTCGACATCCAGTGAAGTAAGATTTGGAAATGTCAGATATTCCTTTTCCTCATCTGGGCACTCTTGATTTTCAGTTATAGACCGAACCTTTTGTAAATCGGGATTTTTCGTAAAAATTGCACCAAATTTTTGAGCAACATCGCCTTCTATAGCGTTCGTCAAGTTTTCTAGAGCGGCTTGTAAAATGTTTATGCAATTTACTGCGTCTCGTGCAGATAAGTGACTAATTGCTCAATAGCTTGTGCAACCTCAGAATAGTTCACGGAAATTTCATCTACTTGTTGTTGAACGTCCGAATTGGAAAAAAGTTCCTGGCTATCTCGAACTGCTGCAGAATCATTTGAATCAAGTTTCAAGATGACATTTTTCACTTGTGAAAAATATTTCTGATAGTAAGATACTGGAGCCATGTCCTCCATCGCGTTATTACAGGTTGAGGTGGTGGTGGTAATTTCGAACACAATTGTTTGAATACACGGATGTGTTTGGGAGATTTGATGAACACGTTTTTGGTAGATGCTATTAATTTATCCATGTTATGTGAAGAAGATTCGGAAAGCATATTTTCAACATCCTACCAACTCTCAGCATTGTTGCGGCTCCGTCAGTAACGAACATTGTGACTTGGGTTCCTGTGATACAAAATTCTCTCAACGAATCTTTTATTGTCTTGACAACGGTTTCTGCATTAGTTTTCTGAATCCTTTTACTGGATAACAACAATGAAGCTGGCGGACCATCACGTTTTAAAGGACGCGCTACAACATGAATGACGCTGTGTTTCTGAGCGTCAGTTGTTTCATCCGCACATAGGCAAATTTTCTTATTTGTCAACTCGTCTTTTATACATTCCTTTACTGTACCTTGCACACGTGGCAAATTGAATCGTAATTGCATAGATGTTGGCAGCTTCCATGAGGGAACGTACTTAGCCCAAAAAAGACGAAAACGTTCATTAGATACTAGATGTTGTTGGATGTTGCACACACTTAACATAAAAATAAAATCATATAAAAATTGCCAGTATGGAATACTGTTTCTTAAATTCAATACATGACGTTTACTTTTACAATGTTTTCTACATTCAAACCTATCGCGACTTAACAATCCGCTATTGCATGTGCGGACTTCTATATTCTAATCCAGGGAAATGCCTGACATATTTATTCACATTCGAAGGGAACGTTACACCCTTTGAGCGCCCCATCTCCGCGTACTTATTTGGCGTGCAGCGTGCAACGTACTGTCGGTTTGAACTCTCTCGCGGTACTGTCGAGATCGACTACGAATCGAAAATTACCCCTACCCACGTCGCTCCGCTACGCTACTGCCATCCGGTACCACCTTTTCAACAAACTCTACTTATTACTATTGCAATACTAATTAGAAATTTACTAAATTTTTGGTAACATATGTTTTGAATATTGTGAATTTTTCTTTAACGAATATTTTACCACAGTTATTCTAACGAATATTATTTTCTCTTTTTAAATTGTACATTTTATGTGAGTAATTTTAATGAATTGCGTTTCTATGTATGATCAATGTTAAATCGAACGTAGTGGCCACCTACGTCGATCCCTCAGTTAAATTTTGTTCATTAAGAATTTTATGTTAATATTTTCGTCTCTATTGATTACTATTCTCTTTTATTTACATTAAAACACTTTACTACAACTTAGTAATAATATTCTTTTCCCTATCCCTCCTCCACCTCGCGTCACCGTTTTTCGCGGGTAGTTCTCCCTAATTCAAACGGGTCGTGAACTCACCCCTGTTCATGCTAGCGGGCATTTAGTAGAAGAACTACGATCAGGTAGGTGTGCAATTTCTTTGATCCTTCCTTTTTTTCCCACTATTTCTGAAGAGCTACAAACTTTTGAAAAAATCGGTCTCAAAATTTCGGTATTTCGCAAAAACCAGTATCTGAATCAAATTTCGAATTTTTATAAACAAGAGAATATGTAACTGAAGGTGAGACAATTAAATACGAGGCTCGTCCGGAAACTAGTACCCGTTCGCGCCGTGTGGACCAGCAGTTGCGCGACGAGCCGCCGAGTGGTTTTCCCGTGACGCAGTGATTTGTCGGCTGTCAGCATACGAGATTTGGTTGCGTTATCTACAATGATATCACGTCAGTGTGAGTTTGAAATGTTTAAGATACTCGACAATACCGCCAGTTGTGAAGTGCGGTATGTAATAAGATTCCTGAACGCCAGAAATGTGAAGCCATGTGACATTCACCGTCAAATTCAAGAAGTGTATGGCAACGATGCGATAGACGCATCATCGGTTCGGCGATGGTGTCGCAATTTTAATGCAACAGCACGCCAATTGCTCCAGCAGTTTAGCTGGGAAGTCTTCGATTACCCACCCTACAGCCCAGATCGAGCACCGTCGGATTACCACCTTTTTACAAAATTGAAAGATTTTCTAGGCGGAAAACATTTCCGCAACGATGACGCCCTCAAAGCAGCGGTCACTACATTTCTCGCCACACTGGCGGTAGAGGATTACGACGTCGGCATAAAAAATCTCATCCCACGATACGACAAGTGTCTTAATTTACGAGATGATTATGTAGAAAAGTAATGTATAGTACATGCATATGTCTAATAAAAAGTTTGTTCAGATATTTCTATTGGTTGCGATTTAATTGGCAAATGGGTACTAGTTTCCGGATGAACCACGTAAAATTGGTCTGAAAAATATCCTATCTTGAAAACTTACTACAAATAATTGTCTACAGACTGAAAATGTGTTCCCTTGAATGTACTTTTCACTTTTAGGCACAGGTAGAAGTTACATGAAGCGAAATCTATTGAATACGACGGATGGCCGAGCACAGTAATGTGCTTGTCCCCTTAGAACTGTTTCACAGAGAGCTCATTGTGTGCTGACGCTCTGTCTTGGTGCAGAATCCATGAGTTGTTGTTCCACAGATCTTTTCTTCCTCGCCCTTTCTCTCAGCTTGATCAAGAACTCAATGTAGTATTTCTGGCTTACCATTTGGCCCTGAGGTACTCATCATAATGACACCCTTAATATCGAAAAAAAAATTATGAGCATGACCTATTTCGATTTGCTCATTCAAACTTTTTTAATCCTTTGGGATGTGGGGATCTTCCGATGCATGGATTGACACTTTGTGTCAGAATGGTATAACGCGTGCTCCTTCTCTGGACTATCTATATCGGATTTAGGAAACAAAATTTGCAAAATATGAAAAAAACAATTTTGCTAACTATTTTCTCAATAAATTTACTCTGTATGTAATTGTAAATCGAATGAGAATAATTTGCTTATCAATTGCTTTCTATCCTTCTTATAAAATATTCTCATCCTCAATGTTAATACGGATTCTAGGCTAGCGACCTTAGCAATACAGAGATGAGCAGTTGCGCATTTCGCTAACAGATGTCGCCGCAAATGTTTATTTATTTGTATGATATTAATTTTGAGAAAGCGTCTTGAAGTTGGGTATGACTAAATAAACAGTTTCCACGCGGGTGATAATTAGTTTTTACGACGGTTTGGAGCACGGTGTTCATTAATAATCTATCTGAAGTAGCTTTGGTTCATCCAAAATCCAGTGAATTAAGGGAACTTAGACAATATAAAATTACCGTCTGCAAGTTAACAGAATTCAGATGGTAACAACTCTAGTCGGCGAATTAAGACAACAAGACAATATAAAAAGATACCGTCGGTGAGTTAATGCCTTTCAAACATTAACTCACAGGGTTGGTCAGGAGGAAGCTTCTGCAGAATGAAGTTCTGCACGGCTTCATATACAAGGTATTTGTATGACGTACCGTTTCTGGTACATGACGTATGGAGATGAGAACGATTTAAAAATAGAATGTTACACAAGCTCTAGAGCGATTGATCGGTAAGTTATACACCATCGGTCCAAAAAATATGTAACAAAATATAAATTGAACAAAAGTGAAAAATAATTTAAAGAATTGATATAAAATTACTGAAATAATAATTTGAATACTTTTCTTTGTCTTAAGAGTCTTCAAATTCATACGGACGGACTACGGTTCGTCACAATGAACGGTGTGCATTCGTTAATACAGATTTCAAAATTGACGTGCACACAAAAGCGTGCACAAATATGCCATACAACGGCCTCACACACACATATGCATATTTATGCTCCTATCTATTGCATTATCTGCGCGGACGTGATTACTTAACAGCTGTTGTTGTAAAACACGGTATTGAATAGGTTATTTTTTTCTAATTCTTTTCCTTTTACGCAGATATGCTCACCTTTCAAATGTTGAGATATCTATCAAACTAATATCACACGTATTCTTTAAAATTGACTTCGTTAAATGTGTAATTAAACTAATAGGCGATTACTTTTTGATATGTTTCGTTAACGGTTAAAAAATATATCTATCGCCGCCTTTAATGCAATAGTAATTATGGGTTCGTTCCTGATTGACGTGATGCTTTATTAAAATCTCTAATTTGTGTCTAATCACAGCAATTGCGTTAATCTGAGATAACTTCATCAAGTTTTTCTTTTTATATGAAGACTATTTAACCTTTAAATTACTGATTCAAGGTACCGATTTCTTTCATTGCTCCATAGAGAGCCTCTTTCCTTTGACGAGATGAAAAAATATAAATACTATTGAATATTCCTTTTAAACTAAAGAAAAATAGTTAATAACATCTAGTATATCAACGAGGTATTAATCGTGATCGTTGTTTCAATGCTGTTCGTAGTGCATTAGCATTTTGTTAACATTACTTAGAGGTCACACCGGAAAGTGATTTTTGTTAGGTCTACACAGAAACAAAGCTTGTGGAGATAACAGTACTCTCATGAACCAAACTACACCTTGTGATTTTCCATTTTCCAATGCTCTGTTGTAGTTATATTATATTTACTTGTTTAGATTTTTTTGTTATTATTTTAGTGTTGAGTTGTGGCAAAGGGTCTAGGAAATAAACCATATATTATTATTATTAACTTAAGATCAAGCAAAAAACCCAAATATTTAATAAATTCCGGGTTATTAACATTAGAAATGTCTCTCAAAAACCATTGTTGTGGTCTTATCTTCATTGAGGGATAATTGGTTTGCTGCAAACCACCAGTACGCCCAATTACTGGCTGAAGATGCTTTAACTAAGACGTCACTACAATCCTCACACTTCACTAACAAGGTGGTATTATATTATTAAATACTTGCCCATCCTTATTGCCAGGAAACTGTCTCAAGCAGTATGTTTCTGTAAAGAAGTGTTACAGTTTCAAAAATTCGGAACTGTATTAAATATCCTATTTACAAATCAAAATGCAATGCAAATGACTATAAAATTGATACTTGTCTAAAGTAAACTTGTCAATTACCGTCTTTGGAAAGGTATGAGTAGATCATTCTCTTTTTCTCGTAAAAGTCTTGGCCATATTTCAAAATTCCTTTAGAAATAGAAAATTTCTGATAGTAGCTATATAAAATAAATACGTTCGCGTATAGGAACAGCCAAAGCTAAAAACCATAACGAGTTTCGCGGCATCGGAAATCGCTACCCCACGTAGCAACGTACCCTAACCCCTCGAAAAAAAGAAGAGAAGAAGGCAAAGCAACATCAGCCAATTTAGGTCCATACGGGGACACCAATGACCAAACTGAACTGTTATGCCATCTATGCGAACCACCTGAAATCTATTCGTGAGATATGACTCAAACTAGTTTAAAGATAGTTGGTCAAAATTATAACACTTTAATTTATTCAGCAATATATTACGATCAACGCGATCAAAAGCTTCACTAACGCCGCAGAACGTAGCGGAGCAGTAAAGGCCACATTTAAAACAATCCAAAGTATATTGTATGGACTCCAATTTCGCCGATTATGTGGACTTTTCTCGATGAGAACTGAACTGATCGCTACTAAATAGCGATTTCTTTTCAAAAAAAGAAACTATTTTATTTTTTATTACTTTTTCAAAAATCTTAGAAATAACCGGAAGTAAAGAAATCGGACTATAATTAAATGCATCTTCTATATTACCTTCTTTATGCAAAGGAATTATTTTGACATTCCTAAGTTCATTAACAAAAATACCAGATTAGTTTAATACAAAATATTTTAGTTATAAAATAATTGTTGCAATTTGCGTAATCTAATGTGGAAACTGCTTAAATTCCTTATATTAACTTTTCGATAAATACGATACGTACACTTGTACAATTGTTGAAAAATATGCAAGTTTACTGTAGCAAACACTGCAAGTTTTGCTCACTCTTGGTTCCTACAATATTGTTTCACTAATTGCTACATGAATCCAATGCAGTATGGCATTTGCTACAATTATAAAAGTTACTCCAACTTTTTTTCTGTCTAAGTACAGTAAATATTAAAATATCAGCAAAAGAAATGTTTAAACATCTTTCAACGATATTACCGAGTATCGGCAACTGTACAATGTGGACATTTCCGACTGGACTTGACGATTTATTACAAATTAATATTTAATTTGTGATAGGATGATAAAGATAACGCGTTTACAAAAATCTTTAGTATACCTAGCCATCATCAGAAAAATAATTACTTCGAAAGAGATTTTCGTACCAAATACTATGCATTTCATAGAAAATCGCGTTTAATTTATTCGTTTAACGACTAATTATGTTTGAAAAATCCCACATCCACGTGAAGTCGTATTACGAGATCCCTTAAGCGGACGTACGGTGCCGGTACGCCGTCGCGGCATTGTGCAAATTTGCAAAGTATAAGCTATACATACATATATTTATATTAACAAAAGCCGGTGTATGTTGCCGCGCAGCTGTACTACTTCGGCAGATTTATAACGGTATCTCGTGCTCTCTTTCTCTGTACATGCCGCCGGAGCCAGAGCTAATCGATTCCGATGACTGAATATTCCTCTGCACTTCGTACCAACCTACACCACAGAAACAAAGTTACTGCGGATAGATCCTTCGTGAACGTTAGCAATGCCAGCGTTATGGAAGACGATTGGATTGAAGTAAATTAATGAGAAAGGAAAGTAAAGAGGGTGTCGGGCATATCGAATGAATATCTAAATAGATTTTTATGTAATTTATAATCTGAATTACTACTGAGACGGGCGCAAATTTAATAAGCTTGGATATTTCTCTGTAACTAACAATTTGTGCACAGGGTAGCTATAGGTTAATGTTCGTGGTTAATACATGCTTTCTCTCTTACATTGAAACTGTTCCTATTTCTTATAAAAAACATAATACATTCATATATGTACAATGCACATACTGTAAGTATGCCCTCTGTTCTAAAAGTATCGTGACAGATTTGTCAAAAATTTGATTTTCAAATGATTCCGGTAAGCCTTTTTTGAATTGCAAATACTTTTTGAATCAGACTGTTGCTACCCTAAAATGTGATACCATAACGCAACAGTTATGGTGCAAAATATACTGTTTTAATGGAATGTTTGGTCATATAAGCATTTAAAACCCCGATGCCAAAACAAACTGATTTTAACTTTTTTAAAAGCGTATGTATGTGCTACGATCAATGTTGGAATTCGTCAAGGTATCCCAGAATCTTCACCTGTGATGCAGTTGCAATGCTTTGGTTTTTGAGCTTGATATCGTCAGGTCTCTCCACATTACGTTGTTTAGTCCTAAACAAAATACAATTGGTTTTCTCCTTATTTATTGTTAATTTGTTTTACTTGAACCAATTATTCGTGAATATTTTCTCACAGCTGGCTTACGGCGTTGGCGCATATAACTAGATTGGTATAATCCGCGTAGCAGTAGATGTCCGCCTACGTTTTTATATCGTCAAAGACCATATCATTGATAAATACAATGAATAAAAAAAGATCTAAAAGGCTTCCTTGGGGTACGCCGACACTTTTGATGACTAAATCTGATTTATAGGTGATTCCATTGAGAGAAATGTCAACTCTAGTAATCATGAGTATAAACAGTCCCACAGGGGCCCCCAAAGTCCCACAAGGCTCAAGTTTGGGTCCACTCTTATTCAATCTTTTCATAAATGATCTCGTGACAAGTCTTAACAGCGCTGGCTTTCACCGATAATGTTAAATTATACTCAGAACTCTCGTACTACTTAACCGACCTTAACTTAACTGACCGACAGCAAGCAAGCAGTATCAGCACTCAACCGATCAATAACGTCGAATCAACGTAATATGGCTGAAGGACTACAAGAAGCGGACTGGCTGTCCTGGACCGCATGGGTATACGCTTTATGAAAGAATCAGAACTATCACCTATGAAAAATTCTTGAAAAGTTGGAATGAAATTAACTCCTGCTGTACTGCTAAAGTCACCTGGACATATTCGCACAAGCATACAGCACTCATCTCAAACTGTCCAGAACAGACCTTCACATGGCTGTTGGGATTCTGACTGGACATTTGCTGCTAAAGGGGCACCTCCTCAAGCTGAAGATGAAACACTCAAACACTTCCATTGCAAGTACCCGACACTGACGTCAATTTAGTAAGACCGTGCTGGGTGACGAGCGGCTACATCTTGCCGCCATTAGGACGATTCCTTTGGGAAACGTTTTAACTTATACCAGGGTAATGGGTTGGATGCTGATAATATTGTAGTAATATCTAAAAATAGGAGAATTATGGAAGAGACAGTGAAAGAAATAATAAAACAACTGGAGAATAACAAGATCAAAATTGAAAAATACAAATTTGAAGAAGTCAGCCGGTATTAGGTATTTATACCGGCGTAATGATAACAAATAATGGGGAAAGAGAAGCGGAGGTTAGAGAAAAAAATAATGAAAGTAAACAGAGCTATACATGCAAACAAAAAGTTATTAAAAGGTAAAATACTTGGAAAAATCACAAAAACAAAACTATATACAACAATAATTCGACCCATAATAATGTATGCTGCCGAAACAAGAGGAAGATTTAAGGACATTAGAACGAAAAGTATTCAAAGCAATATTAGGACCAATAAAAATGCGGGAAAATGAAATAGGAGAAGAACAAATCATGAACTACTGCAAGAAATTAAAGAAGATATAGTAAGAAAAATAAAACATCAAAGAGTGAAGTGGTTAGGGCATGTGTGGAGATCGGGACCAGCAGCTACAATATATGCAATAATGGAATGAGAACCAGCAAGAAGAAGAAGACGAGGCAGACCAAGATCAGAATGGCTAATCGAAGTAAAAAAAGACCTCAACAGGATCGGAGTTAACAAGTGGAAAGATAAAGTAGGTGACAGAAAAAACTGGAAAAAAATAGTTGAGAGAATTTAAAGGAAACGGGGGACTGATTCACCCGGAAACGGATCTAGAGAGCTACCTATTGAAGCGGTGGGTTGGATGACAGCGTAGAAGGCTCCCAGCCTAGAGAAGATGCATAATGAGCCTATTATGCCCTAACTACTGTGGGATCTATCTCTCATCGCCCATAACCATACAGGAAAATTTAAACAAACTTGTTAATTGATGTAAGTCCAATAAGCTCAATCTCAACGTTAAGAATTGTGTCATATACACGCATCAGCTCCCCAGTCATTGCGGATTACAATGTCCAAAATATTTCCCTAGAACGAAAAACAGAATTTAAAGATCTTGGTGTTCTCTTCGATACTGGTTTATCTTCAAACTGCAAATTATGCCAGTCCGCGGAAACGCGCTCGGGTCCCTTGGATTCCTGATGCGTAAATCACGTTACTAATTGACCAACGGCAAAGACCGTTGTTCAATCATTTAAAATTTTGTATAACGCTTAAGTCCTTAGTAAGCTGGAATACACACCGTTGATATTTTATCCATTTTATGCGTGTGATTGCTTACAACTCGATCGAATTCATCACAAGTTTCTTATCGTATAAACTAGATGGAACTTACCGGAATGTTGCACACCTCAGTTGGACTTGCTAGAGGAACACCCGATGGTATCCTTTTCGGAACGACGTGATAGACTACGCAGTAAATTCTTACCAAATCTGGTCAATAATAAAATAGATTGCCCTTATCTTTTGGAAAGCATCACATTGCACATCCCACGTTTAAATTCCTGGAGTGAGACCACCTTCACATCACCGCAAGCAAAGACAAACATAATGAAGGGTTCAACTATAGCGGTAATTATAGTCATTGTTAATTCTCTTATTACTAAGAGTAAAAGAACAATGTCTTTATTTCTATTTCATTGTATTGTATGTATTCCTTCGTGTCTTTGTATGGGTTTATACCTGTTGGACATAAATAAAGAATATTATTAGTATTATTAAATACTCGCCCAACCTTATTGCCAGGAAACTGTTACAAGCAGTATGTTTCTGTAAAAAACTGTTACAGTTTCAAAAATTCTGAACTGTATTAAACATCCTATTTACAAATCAAAATGCAATGCAAACGACTATAAAATCGATACTTGTCTAAAGTAAACTTGTCAAATACCATCTTTGGAAAGGTATGAGTAGATCATTCTCTTTTTCTCGTAAAAGTCTTGGCCATATTTCAAAATTCCTTTAGAAATAGAAAATTTCTGATAGTAGCTATATAAAATAAATACGTACGCGTATAGGAACAGCCAAAGCTAAAAACCATAACGAGTTTCGCGGCATCGGAAATCGCTATCCCACGTAGCAACGTAGTCTAACCCCTCGAAAAAAAGAAGAGAAGAAGGCAAAGTAACATCAGAAATATGCATGAGGCATCAGCAGCGCCAGCGAATCGGATGCTTTTGATATTGCGAGGGCAATATATGTGAAATGACCTAAAAGTAAAAGTACTTTGAGCCGGCATATTTCCTGATGCGCTACGCGCTCCCCCTTCGAAAGACGCAGGGGAAAACCCCGGCAGCAGGAATTCTTCGAATAATATGCTAATGTTTTTCTGTAAAATTCACCCACAATTAGAATAATGGCGTTGAATACACATAGAGAGCGTCGGTGGCCTTTATTAAATTCAATTGTCGGCGTATTTAAAGCTGAAAATGTGACTTGATAGTACAATTTTTTAACGTTAGTTAGATACTTCAATTTCCTCATGTTCTTAGATCGAATTTATCTCGACTTAGATAACTTCGTAAGGATTAAACAAAATAGAAAGCAGATTTTATTATATAAATAGCTTCTAGTAGATATATTGATTGGTTTCACCGATAATAACTTGTACACAATTACCCTATAACATTTGTAGATAAAACTATCCAGAAAAGAATAGCATACTACATAATAAAAATATAAATAAACGAAATATGTCCAGTAGAAACGCCAACAAAGAAAAGAAATAGATATCAGTACCTAGTACCACATATAAGATATAGGATAATGTTTAACAATAATATGACTATAAAACCAAACGTAACAAGTTAATTCAGATTACCGACTTACTTAATAACAGTAGGACAGAGATTTAATTTACGAAATAATGTTTGAAATACCTTTGAATATACCCTGTTATTTGTTTTAGAAGAATTTTTCATTGATTCTGAAGAGTTGCGAAATTAGGAGGATAAAAATATATATAAATATCAAACGATCGAAAGCGACCAATTTCTAACCGGCGCGACATCTTGTTGGAAGATAAGCTCATTTTCATTAATTTATAAATTCCCAATTTGATCTTGATGGTTTTCCAAACTTTGTATTATTAAGGAATTAATTGTATTTTTGTAATAGTTCGAAGTATAATTCGCCGGTAAGATTTTGATCAATGAAAACAGGACCGATTACCTCATTTCCAAGTATACCAAACCAAACGATAATTTTTTCAGATTTTTGCGCGTGAAATTCTTTGAATAAATGAGGATTTACATTGTCCCAGTATCTACAGTTACAGGGTTTACAAAACCACTTAAATAGAATGTTGATTCATCACTGAAACGAATATCGAATAATGTTATCTCAATATTATTAATTTTTTCTGTCATTATTTCACAAAACTCCGTTCTCCTATCAAAATCATCCTCATTAAACTGCTGAACAATTTGCATTTTATAAGGATGGAATTTGTGTAATTTCAGAATTTTGTGCACGGAACCTATGTCGAGTTGCGTTTCAGAAACAATTTTCCTAATGGATGCACGAGGATTTATGCCGAAATCGCTTGAAACTTCTATTTATCTGCCTTCATTAACCACTTTATCTCCGATGCGTTTCTTGTTAAGTACAGAACCAGTTTCTAGAAATTTTTTAACGAAGTTTAATACGTATCTGTGACTTACGAGTACGTTTTCATCAGGATGTTTTTGATTAAATTCACCCTGTTCACCAGATCTGGCCGCCAGCGACTTTTTTTGCTCAGTTTCGCTCAGAGGACAGAGATCTTCATCGAATAAGGAGGCCATCACATCCGTAAACGGCTATTTTGAAGAACTAGATGCCAACTACTATTTAGACGGAGTAAAGGGATAGGAGCATCGCTGGAAGACATGTATAGACTTACAAGGAGACTATGTTGAGAAATAAAACTGAATTTGATAAAAAAAACTTGTTTCTATGTTAGGTTGGAAATTTTTCAGACTACCCTGGTACGAGGTGCGTACATATATATAGACGATATTTACATTGGTACTTTATGTTGATAAAATGATGTCATTAGACACTTTGAAAGGTACTCAGGAAAATTGTTTTCTTTTATTAAATTGTTATTGAAATTTGGATTTAATTTATTTGTAGCATTCTCATTCGTGTACATTTTAATACTAAGATCTCTTCAAGCGTCAACAACCGTTAATAATTTGTTCCCATATTAAAGCGACTTGCTTTTACGACTTCTAAAATAGGAAATGGGAAGATTGCGCGTAGGCGTGCATCCCATAAAAGTAGCTCCTTCAAATTATAATTATTTCCGCCTCGGAATAAAACGAAATAATCTAATCTAATGACGTCGATTCCCTCATTGCAACTGATTTCGTTAATTATGTCTTCGAAGCTCGGATGGTAAAGGGGAAAGAAATACATGAATAATGGCGACGGCGTCGATATGTTTGCGAGCGAGACCGGTGGCTCCCTCTATTAGCGTTCCGTGTGTACCGGTGGCGTGCTGAAGCTCCCGCATGTCCGTCCGCCGCGCCACCCACGACCACCGTTATTACCTTACACAAAACGCAAGACACATGACACTCACGACAAACGCATTCTTTACGCTTGTTTTATCTCCGTCGCGGAGAACTTTTAAGGATTTAGCAGCCCTTTTCGCTTTCAATTTAAATTACGGGACGTATGCGCGTCTTGCGTGAAATATAAATTGAGAGGTCTGTCGAACGTGTAAAAACGTTTTGCAGGATATTCAAGCGCTGTTTGGACGGATTGAGGGGATTTATTTATGCGGTTGTTGCTCACGTTGCGTATCTGGTTTTGCTTTCACTTAATGATATTAATTTAGGGTGATAATTTTTTTCTGAAACGATTAAAATACCGAAATTGAAAATGTATTCCAGATTCCGATTAAATTCTTAAGTTAGTTAAACAAGTTATGCCAAATATAGAAATTGAAAGAATTTTAAAAAGTTATATGATTTCATAGTATTGATTAATTAGCGAAAGATATTACTATAAAATCGTATCGTGGTGGGGGTTGGTTCGTCGTTGAGGGTTGGTTTTTCGGAGCATGGCAGTCACTTCTGGTGAACAAACGGTTCTATACCAATCGGCGTTAACCGTTCTTCGATCTTCTGAAAGAATTGTAGCAACATAAGACCATGAGACGAAAGTTACAACCACTCTCTTCGGGAACGGATAACTTTTGTTAGTTTCTCCTCACCTTGAGATATCCATACAGCGGATTGACGTTTGGTTTCGGGTTGCTAGGAATAAATCCATGATTCGTCACCACTCACGATATTATAGTTCGAGTCAAAGTTTTTCGAGACCAATTAACGTGAGCCTTCTTTTGTTTTTCAATTAAAGGAAGTGGGATCTGACAGGAAACTTTATCAAAGCCAATTCATCATGCAGAATTTTTTGGATGGAGGTCTTTGAAATACTTGAGGATGTCTCAATCTCACGATATGCCACATGTCGATCTTCCTTGATTGTTCTTTTGAATGATTGCCGTCTTTGGTGGTCCTATCCTTGAATCGTTGTTGAGATTGGTGCGTCCACGTTGGAATTCACAGTCCAACAATAAATTGTCGAGTGATGTAGTGCTTTATCACCAAAAACAGAAGCCAACTTAAAGAGGCATTTAAACATAAAAGTGTCCAGTAAATAACAGGGGCAGTAACAAAAATACAGCGCAACAGTCTTTACAACAGCAAAAATGTGACAAAACTTTAACGTAAAAGCATGTAAACACACACAATACAAAGTTATCCTGTCAAATAAAATTTTTATTCAAGCAGTTGTTAGGCAGTTGAAAACAAAAAAAAATAGGATACATAATAAAACAGTAGGCCTAGAAGTGAATGTCTGTGGCTGCTACTACGACAAAGTAAGATACTGATGCGATGTATTCGGTCAAATTTCGAGAATTAATGGCGTACTATTCGGTGGAAATTTTTTATTGCACTTGAATGAGTGTATTTTGTCTTTGTTAAAAAAAAAATCTGTGAGCTTTTAAAAATCTCAAAAGACTATAATTTTTTTCAACTGAAATTTATCGCTGCAATCAAAAATGCATCTCTGTGAAAAAGGTGAAGCTATTCTTAAGAACTCTCAGCGTAAAAAACAAAACAAACGGTCCCGTTTTTAATATATTCTCACCAAAATGACTACTTGTTTCTTTTTTATGCAGGCAAATTGAAATATTGACAACGTTTAACCGATACCCTATAAAAATTCCACGGATGATGTATTTTACCGCAAGTCTTGCAGGTATTTTATTTCGCCTAAATGAGCGTATTCATCTTTTTGTAGACCACACCAGGTGAACTTACCGTTAAGAGCATGCGACGTGCGCTCAGATCCGCCCCTGCACATGCGGATATTTTACATAGTATGCAGATTACGCTTCGAACATACGAAGCGTGCATTGACGCTTAAAGGGTTTAAAGAAACCGTACACATGTTTCGTTTTATCGGGCGAAAAGCGATTTGCCATGTGGCGTACGAAAGGACGCAAGTGCTGCTGCTGCTGCTACTGTTGTTGGTGTTGTTGTTGCCCGGTGTTGATTATTCTGCGGTGACGCAACGGGCACCATGATTTAAAGACACCATTAATGTTAAAATATTGGCACTGGTAGAGTGCACACCACGGCAACGCTAGCAGCTATAACCTTATACAGATTCGGTCATAAGTTTAGAACTAGAGCGACGTATAATTGAACATCATAAAAAGAATCTTTCAATTCTAGCATTAAAAGAAATGTACTGCTACGCTATTATAGTAGAACACTTTTTACATTTGAAATTAAGTCCAATGCAGTTAAAGATTCAAATGAAAAATGATGAAGTTGTAGAAACGATCAAGTAATCTGTTTACCTTTAGTAAAACATTAGATGAAAATAGGAACAGATTTGGAATTAGTGAAAGAAGATCCTTAAAACCAACATAAATTTAATGACAACCAAGGATTGTATAAAATTTGGATTTTATATCTAACAAATAACTAGTGGGAACTAGTGGCAAGGAAATTCCGTTGACTATCAGCCTGGTAAAGCTTCTGCTCTTAAAAATAAAGAATTAATGACCATGAAACTTTTACTTTTTTATAGTCGGGCCATGGCACAGATGCCTTTACTGACTGCGATCTTAGCAGATCTTTTGTAACAAAATACCCTTATATGTGTTAGGATAGTTGGAATTTACTTAGAATGTGCTCTGCTGTCTCCAGATCTTCTTGGCATAGACCACAGATTTGATCTTCAGCTTTTCCTAGTTTAAATAAGTGATATTTTACGGCTTGATTGGTCAAAAATCCTGTCAGTAGTCTAAGGTCCCCTTTGCTGAACGATAGCGCTATTTCCCTGTATTTGGCGAGCCCGGTATAAGTGCTTTCGCCTCTTTTTGTCCTGGAACACTTTCCCTGTACGTCCCATGTGTTAATTTCTTGTCTTAAGTGGCTCTTTTGGAGACCACAAAGGGGGTTAGGATCAATGAAAGTCATGTTCGCTGCGGCTTTGGCCAGTTTATCTGCCTTTTCATTTCCTTTGATACCTTAGGATTCACCGCAAAGTAATATGGTTCTTGCGTCCCAATTATCTTAGATTGTGTACACATTCATGTATTAGACCAGATTCGTATGTGTAGGCCTTAACACCCTTCAGAACTGTCTGACTGTCGTTGAATATATTTATAGTTGCGCTTCGTATCCCTTTCTCGAGGTTCTTTATAGCGCATAGGTTTAAAGCAGAAATCTCCGCTTGAAATATATGTGGTAACTTTTGTTTAGATACCAGTCTATTGTTTTGACACACCAGAACAGAAGAGGGAGAAGTGCAAGTAAAATTTAAATATGAAAATCAAAACAAACACTTGGCATCAACCAACGACTTAAAAATTTGGCTTCTGAACTGAGTTTGTCAAGAAAAAGAATTTAGGAAGCCATAATACTTTA
This sequence comes from Dynastes maya, assembly GCA_029619315.2. Taxonomy (NCBI): domain Eukaryota; kingdom Metazoa; phylum Arthropoda; class Insecta; order Coleoptera; family Scarabaeidae; genus Dynastes; species Dynastes maya. The sequence continues at coordinate 12,686,749 of JAROYE020000002.1, read as the reverse complement.
ATAACCTTAACACCTTTTCGATTAAAACACGTACTTTTGTGTTTTTCTAATTTGTACTTTTGTGTTTTTCTAATTTATATATATTTTATATAACATTCATGGTTGACCGTTATACCAATTCTGAAAAATGATTCAGTAGCACCAACCAACGCACTATGGGGCCATGCGGTTGAAATCCGACCAAAAATGTTTTTTACAAAATTTCACAATTCATGCCGAAAATAAGCTCACATTATTCAGAAAAGGTCAAAGTCTAACGTACAGATGTTTGTTTCAAACGTTATTAACAAACTGCAATTGAAAATCGCTGAATTTGTGTAAGTTAATTCATCGTAGAATTAAAATGTGAAATTGGTACTGCTGCATTAAGTGTCATACATGGATTGAAAGAGCTCGTCTTGCTATACATTTTAGCGTTAGAAAATTACAGATTAGTAGATTTGTATTTGTGTAATGACCTATCGAATTAGTAGGTGTCGAATTAAAAACTTATTAAACTTCGGGGAAGGCGACTATTATCAGGGTCTATCCGGGCAAAACTAATGATACATATAGATAGTCTCGGATGTCTTGCATGATATCCTAAAAGAAAATCTAGCGGTTTTGCTGTGTTTATTGTACGGCTAACGAAAAACGGTCAGCATGCGCTTAGTCTACAGTGACATTACAATTTCTACCTTGGGAACTATTACACCAGTATCTTTTATTTTGTTACCTAATTTGTTGCTGTGAATTTCAAATCAGTGTTGGGATAAATTGTAATTTGTTAAAAAATTCATAAATGGTTGATTTTCAAATTGTCTTGATAATATAACTTTTGCAACTTTTAATTATTTAATTTTGAACGAACTTAAATTTATTAGTTTTTGTAAAATTTATTCTTGTACTTTTACTTATATCTTTAAATTTAATAAGTGGCTGTGTCTAGAAAATGCTTTTTTACAGTTATTTGTTTAATATTTAAAATAGTTATGGAAAAATAGCTGAACTTCTTTCAAACTAGAATATCTATAAATTTTAGAAGGCTGTTTTACCACGCCGGACATATTATTGATAAGAATTTCACAAACATATTTACCGAATGTTGAAAAGGAAACAGAAAACGATCAATAACAGAGCATTGAAAAACAAGACTATATCAAAATAATATTTATAAAAAAAATATTTTCTTGTGATTTAGTGTAATATTCAATTTAGTATATATAATAAATTCCAGTTCAGACATATGCAGTTAATCCTAAGACATTCCACGTTCCAAAATACCTTCTACTTAAAGAGCATTTGACCAAAATGAGTAACTTTAAAATCGCTAAACGTACTTTGTGCGCTACTTTCATACAACACGGGAAGCATATTTCAACCGCTGAGACTTATATTCGGCAAAATTCCAACCTTTCCGAACCTCAATTGAAATGTGTAATCGTGAATATTCCAAAATACGTACTTCCTGAATTCAAAATCCGTTGGAAAAAGGCGGCACGCAAAGTTGACGTATTTTTAAAAAATAACAAGAATTGGTTAGACAATGAGCTGCTTGTGCAATTTGAAGTAGGAGAAGAACCTTCGACGTCATCGGGAATGGTACGTGGAAGACCGTGCAAGACTTTTGAAAATTCAGCTGAAACGACCCAAAGGCGTAAAGAAATCTGGATTGGATCGTATTCACAGCTCATATGTAAAGGATAAAACGCTCTTTCAAATTATCTTATACGTCGTCGATTACTTTCTTGAAAAATATGCTTGCGGGCTTAGCAGGTTAACTGACGTATCCACTCATAGATGTCGCCTTACGGTATCAATGTCGAAACACCTGACAGGTGCTTGAAGATTTTGAAGTTCGGAAAAACACGTCGGTTTTAAAGATCTTAGTGAAGAATTCAGGCGTCTGCAAACGTTACTTTATTTGTGCATCGACCAGGATAGCTTTTACGGAGGCCAAGGTACGTTCTAATGATTGAAATAAGTAGATAATATGTACAATTTCTTTATTATTCGTTTCTGAACGACACATTCAATATAAAATTGACTTATGTTAACTACATATTTAAAACGAAATAAATTCCAAGAATAACATAACATTCAATGTGAATTACAAACTGTTTCCAGTCACGTGGAAATATTTACATTATCAATACAATGTTGACGGGTATTAGCGCGTTGTAAGATGGTGGAAATTTTACGAGACTTTAACTTGTTTGAACAGCTAAGTGTCTATATTGGTATAGAAATATCAAAGTTCTATCAATTTAAATAATCTAAGTTACCACGGTGTGTCATAATTCACGGTCTTAGAAAATAAAACAGTCTCGTGGCGGTAACAGCTGATGGTTGCATTTACAGGGGTGCTGGAGACAAAATGTTCCGGAATTGTCTACTGACGCCGACTACTTCCGGGGTACCTTCAGCCCCGGTTATCGGCACAAGACCAGCTGCCCGAGGAATATTTTCCCAGATTCGACTTAGGCGTGATCAGCCTAAAACGTCGACCAACACCTCGCAGAGTCGGAACTGTTGTAGCTTATGATCACTAGCCGGCGACCTAGCATACCTCAGTTCCTTGGAGTCATGATAAGAGCGACTGACTTGAAAGGCGAATTCGGTGTCTTTATATACCGTTTGAGAACATTAAGTCACACGTTCTTATTCTATGCCGTTGGCCTTGTACGTAACGCGTACAAGCTACTATATATCATCTCACAATTCCAATAGACCCTAATGAAAAATATACACAGGTTTTCCAAAGGTAGTATTCAGAGTTTTCTCAAAAATGAATTTACAAGATAAAAATTAAAATTACTAATTAGAAATTAATTTAATCACACTAGGATTGAATAAAATAGTGAAATAATGTAAAGACTCTACAGAAAAGTTGGTCATATTAATTTTAACGTTCTTTTTCTTAACCTAAATGCTTTTAAATTAATGTTGTCGCTTCGTCACAACTTGACTTGACATTTGAGAAAAAAGGAAGTTTTGTTCCACCAAGACAACGCACAGTGGTCGCCATGACAAAAATTCACGAAGTGGGGTTGGAATTGATAAACCATCTACCCTCTTCACCAGATCTGGCAGAAACTTTCAACGAATGAGGAAACCATCACAACATAAACGTCTATTTTGCAGAATAAGATGCCAACTACTGGTTGGATGTGTTAAAGTGATAGGAGCATCGCTATATTAAGAAATAAAACTGAACTTGACGAAGGAAAGTACTTTCTTCTGCGTTAAACTGGAAACTTTTCAGGCTACCCTCGTAAAATATGCATTTTGATTCTTACGCCTACGATTTGGATAGGGTTCTTTAAAAGCAAAATGATAAAGTTATTTAATAAAATTTGCAATCACAGTGCTTCCAAATCTTTCAAGAAAAATCAATTCCCTGTCCGAAATACCCTCCGTAGCTTGTACTAAATGAATTTATTGGTTAATCCGCTCAAACTTGCGAACAGCGGTGTATAGGCATCCTTGCCGATCTACGAACAGCAGCCGGCCAGTGGAGGTCTTACATTATTACAGGTTTGCTGGTAAATGTTTCTGTAAAACACGCTGCAATGAGATATATAGATTGCGAAAACGAATTCGTTCCGTCCTGCCGTTTCGCCCCGAACGATCCGCTGTAAGCGTTTTAATGAGCCGGCATAAATCGAAGTAATCTGACGAAGATCTTGTGCTTACAAATTTTTTATTGAATGCGTAATTTATGCAAATATTTATTTTAATTATTCTGATGGCAGAGAGCGGTTCGTACCGGGGAATAATGAATCGTAAATTACCGCTTAATGGAATTTAGGACTATTAAACCGCATAAAAAAGCAGAATCTAAACAAAATCCTGTTGGTGGCTAGTTAATTATCGATAAAGCAAATGATCGACTATGTTAACTCGTAATGAGAAGCTGTAAACGTATTTTGATATGTAACTGACAGTACGTAATGACTTACAAGTATAAATTAGTCTTTTGTTAGCGCAGAAGCCGTCAAAAGGAAATTTACGATTACATGAGTAACAAACTTAACCACGCGTTACTGTTATCCCAGTTATGTTACGTATGTACATACATATATACGTCTATGTTTTCATGTTTCCAAGCTGTTGCAAGTAGTTTTAAAGTGGCCTAATTTAAAATACAGTAAATGCAATTCACCATCTTCACCTACATATACAGTGTATCTATTTAAGTTGGCTACACATGGAAATTTTTTTTTCATTATTAATTTTAGGGTGACTCTTTATTAAAAGTTCTGCTTTCTCAGAAAATAACATTAATGTTATACAAAAAGGGTAGTCGAAAATGGGTACGTCGCGTTTCATCGGTACGTTTCGAATTTTGAAATCTTGACTTCAGATTCTTGAAGATCATAATAAAGTAATATTGTAAAGTGGTTCCCGCTATTCGATATGTCGAATAGTTTTCGAGATATTCGACATCGAATTTAAGTCGGGAGGAAGATTCGGAGTTTGTATAGGTAAAAATTCTCAAATCATATTTTTAACAATAGATAGATATGATTGTACGAGGGTAGATTGACAAGTTTCCGGAATCTCTGCTAGAGGGTTGCTTCCTTCCAAATACTTTGGCAACTCTTTCATATCAATTGACTGCAAATGTCAAATCGATCTGTCAAATAGTCTTGGCAAGCATTGAAGGTAAAAATTCTAAAATCATATTTTTATATGCCAGTTTCACCTCATCAAGCAGTTGACAATAGTACGCAGCATCTCACGGATCGCAAGAATATTCGTCTCACTAGTGCTTGTCCGCGGTCGGCGTGCATGGGTCTCATTCTGCACTGACTCTCGGCCACATCTCGTACAAGCAAGGTAAACTCATTTTTTGATAAAAGACTTTTGTAACCGAAACAAGCACCAAGATATCACAAAAATGGGAGCAAGTCGGCTATATATATAAGTATGGTTTATCATGTTTAATTAACAGAATACAGCTTTTGTTAATACGTTTGAAGAGGATAATAATTTGATTATTATAAAAATATCCTTACTGCTTCAACTTAATCTTTATTATTCCTAAATATCTTAATTTCTGCATGGAACGAAGGTCTTCAATTATCAAACTTTACTTTTCATCGCATTTCGATTATTCAAAATGGAAAACTATTTTATCACAGAAAATAAACCACTAATCGCGCTCGTAATACATCCTTGGGCCTTTATCCGTCGGTTTCCACCCACAGCATAACCCGCCACTGACTTCGGTGAGTCCCCGACATCGCCGGCCGATCGCCCCATTGCGACCGATCGGCCGAGTTCGTGCGTTTCCGTCACGCTTACACGTTATTTTCCCTTCAAAATATTGATAGAACCGCCGTCGACCGCCTATTTAAATAATAGATGGTTTCGTTTAACATTGTGAGTTCTCGTTTAATCAGTTCTTTCCTTCGGCGCGGCGAACGGGATGAACAGCGCGAACGAATGGCGAAGAGATTAGGTAAAAGTTAGTGAAGTCTCTCGGCTAGGAACGCAGAGAACAAAGGACGGAGAGAAAAAAAAAGGAAAGGAAAAAAGGCAACGGACGAACGAGTTACACGAATAAATTACTGGCGGAATAAAAAAAGGAAATGTGTTGTAGGCGAATTGTGAAACATTTTAATAGGATTTATAGTTATATAATTAAATAATTATTTGGATATTTAGTAATAAAGGAGGATGGAAATGTTATTGTTGTCTGACGTGTTGGAATATACACGTTTGATGTAATAATTAAGGTTCGACAAACGAGTGTAACGTCAGAGGCGTATCACACAAAAGTAGGTACGTGAGATACAGTATTATTAAAAAATATTATATTCGTACCTTTTATTGGCGTCTTAATGTCTTGGAGTAGTAGTATTTTGTCGCAGTGGACATCAAGATGTCAATAAAAGGTAAGAATATATTACTTTTAATAATACTGTATCTCACGTACCTACTTTTGCGCGATACGCCTCTGACGTTGCACTCGTTTGTCGAACCTTAGTAACAATTGACGCCTAGTAGACTCATATGATTGAAATTGACATAAATTATCGTTCAGCTTTGCTTATCTTGACGGGTCATATCGGCGTAATGCCAATTTTACTGGTCTTTTGTAGCTTTCTTAAATCTTCTATTGTCCTCGGATTTCTTTGATCGGAAAAAATTATTTTCTCTGTTTGTTACAACTGCCACGGCAATAGAGATAATAAAGTTTAACTTATTTGGAGATTACAATGGAGGATGTTCTACAATACCAATCGCCACTTTAAATTCTGATATCTATTTGCATAATGAACTTGACCATGCCACTTGACCATATTGCTCGTTCTTAAAATCCGGATTACGTTTGTGGGAAACTGGGTTTGATGTTCGATAAGTTTTGTATTGTCTTGGGGAGCTCATACTTCGGGCATTGAAGTATTAAATGGTTGATCCGCGAAACGTTTGTCCAATGTAATCTTTATCACTACATGCAATTTTTTAAATTCCCCACCTTTCCTTCCTATCCGAATTATCTTTCAGACTGCCACGAAGGTTTTTGAGTGTATTTCGCGAACTGAAACACATGTTCACATCTTGTCCCCTAAAAAACTCTACTAATACCTTTCGATATTCTGTGGAAAGGAAGTTTCACAAATTTCTTATCGCGGTTTTCTGCTGAGATTAAAGTCGTTATATAATGCCTATGTTGGACTTTCTTGAAGATGCGATCCACATCTATAGAAGACTAACCATTGTAAACAGCTACATTTTTTATGAATTTAAGTTCCTTACTGTACCTACTTTTACTCAAGAGGAATTTTACCAATCTATTAATTAAGAAACTAATCGTGGCCATTTTGTATTGTCCACAGTGGTTAGAATCTGTCATAATGTTAGCGTTTGTTAACTAAATTGTTTTCTCAGGGAAAATTGTTAACAAAATTTGAATTTTTTTTTTGCAATTTAATTAAAGTTCTAAACGTTTGTGGGATCGGGCGTATTCTTTGATACTCTTTTGGCAATTATTTAAGAATTTTCAGGTAAATCAATGGATATTAACGAATATTAAAAATGAAAAGGTACACAAACCTTGATTTTTAAGAAGATGTCATATAAGCACTATGTTTCTTATGACGTTTGCAGGAAATCTGCCCTTCTAATCACGAACTTTCTCTTCTATATTGAATTTATTTCCTAATTACTATATCGAAGGCTTTAAATTGAGACCGCAGCCAAAACACTAGTTAACTCGACTAAAGCTTAATCAGAATTAATGGATTTATTAGCGTCCCTCTTCTACTTTATTTAATCGCGATAGCGATTGTTACTTTCCACAGCAAATTTTGATGATTTCTACCCAAATATAAATTTTATGACGAATTTCGATGAATTAAGTTATTTATAGAAATGGCATGAGAGAATGAATGTGCTGACGCTACCAGATGACTGAAATTAAACGACTCTGTGATAGAGAAACCCAAAAATACGAAATTTTACTTACGATTTACTTAATAACATTACGGTAGATATTTAATTTACGAAATAATGTTAGAAATGCATTTGAATGTACCCTGTTGTCTGTTTTGGGAGAATTTAGGAGAAGAGTGGATTTGTTCTTGTTCCACTAAGATCGTCGTTATCTGGACTTATATATTTTATATAATGTCCTCACTCCAAGGCTTGACGGCCTGGGGGGAAAACTGTGACTTTCGAAATTAGCTTTTCCTCCGCTAGAGGGAATTTCATTATTATCGGGTGGCTATCCTGAATACCCTAACCGTCTAAGACTGATAGCTGATTTCCGATGTAAATATTGAATATAACAATACAAACCAATAAATACCAATGGGCAACACATAATAACAATAAACCAAGAGTATTGATAGAATTTTAGTAGAATTTGTCAGTAAAGTAGTTTCGACTATTTCTAGATACGATGAAAGTCTTCGAATGTGTGAACCATTTTATCACCTTTCGAAAAATTATCGAGGTATGGAATTAGAGGAATTTCCCTGGAATTATTTCAGTCGCACTTAAGTAATCGAGTTCAGAATGTTGAAATATATGATACAATATCAGACGGGTGTTACAGGGATTCTTCAAGGCTCGGTCTTCGGACCCATATTATTATTCATTGTTTTTACAAATGACTTGAAAAACCTCTTGCAACATAACTCTATTCATGTAATAACTTATGCAGATGATATAAACCCGAAGTTAAGGGTTTTTAGAATATCGAAAAGAGAAATAAGGATTGTTGTTGGGATTGGTTATCGTGATTCGTATAGGGATCGCTTTATTGATCTTGTGTGTATATAAAACTTACTGTTTTGTTTACAAAAATCAAAATTTAATTAACAGCAAAAATTATAGTGATGGTCATCATAACAGGCTTAAAAACTAATTAAAACCAGACATTCATAGCGCTGGACCTCATCAAAAAGATTTAATGTATTATCCATGAAATATTTCAGTTGATTACCTAATTCTTTTAAAAATAATATTAATGTTGCTACGACTTTTTAAACTCTAATAACTAGACGTATAATGTTTACTTCTTTATTTCTTTGGTTAAGTCCTTGTTATTCCCGGTGGTACCTATTTTAATCGACATTTTGTCAATATACATTTTTATAAATCTACCATACAAACAATAAACATATAAATATGCATTATAAGGTATATTATAACAATTGGTTTTAGCTGTTTACATCTATCAACGTACCGCCACTGCTGCGTATACACAAGCTGTCGGCGGCATCGTAGAGTTCTCGACCTGTGCACCGAAAAAATTGTGAAGGTCGTTCGTTGCCTCAAAGTACGGAGAGTTAACTGTTTTATTAGTCGAGATTATCTGATTTCGGTGCCTTGCAAATCCCCTCGTTTATTCGGGAGCGCCATACGCCACCGTTCGGCAGGGCGAATGAATTGTTTTACGACGAGCTTGCTAACGCCGAATTTCTGTCGAAAACAATTACGTAATTGCAGGTTGACGGATCCGTTTTCTTCGCTGTCCTGTTTTCTCTCTCTCAATTTACTAGCGCATAAATTATAGCATAGATCGATGAAATGTTGCTCGGAGTAATTAGAAAATATACGCTTGGTTGGAAACTAAATAAGTTCTTGGAAATACAAATAAATTGTTGATGTAAATAGTGAATTTACTTCAATTGGGAATCGTAATATTTCATCTGAAATTTACATTAAAACAATAAATTTAACGCTATGAAATAAACATGGATATATAATTTTTATAAACGTATTCTAGTGTTACAAACAAGGAGGAAAATTGATTTATCGAAATTAATTAATTGATTGTACGGTCTGTAGATCTGGGAGTGTCCCCTAGACACTCTTTCAGCAGCTTAAATACGTACTACTATGTTTTAAAAGAATTAAATTTGGAAGAAGAAAACTAACCTCGAATTGCGACGTTTCAATATAAACACTATATTTTACATACACGAAGCCCGCGTATTTCGAAATTGCCAAACTTGACTCTCACTTCACAATTAACGTTGAATTTAATCACTACACACTTGTAAAAGAACAATTAGACAAATACGTGTAGATACAATGGCAATTTGACCTAAACTGAGAAAATTATAAACGTCGCTTGACTCCTTTATTCACGATAGCGATTGTTTCATCATGGCCAATTAGGATATATCTTTCGACTTTCAATTTGATATTGAATTTCAATTAACTTCCCTATTCCAAAATAGATTAAATTTTTAGGATAAAAGTTCTCCATTTTGAAATGGAGGTTCGAAAATCAGCTGGGGCAGCTCAACGTGAACGTAAAGGTCAATGTGAAAGCCAAGGCTGCCAAGAACAGCTGGTGAAGCAATTATTGCTATGTTAGAAGCAACGCATTTTAAACCTCTCGTCGAGGGTGTTAAACTGGTTTCAAGACAAACGACATCTCACGATTTTCGTCGAAGTAGATATACATCACATACATACTAAAGAAATAATTCTAAGTACTTCTTCTTAATACAGCACCTGTGTTCACTTTGTCTTCTAAACCCTTTAAAACTCAAATTTCTGAAATGTACAATGTATTTCATGTTATAATATATTAGTTGAAACAATGATTTTCCACTAGTAATTATATGAAGCGGTGATGTAAGGTTTACATTTTATAGGAATTTTATAATCATGTAGCTTTTGGTTCACCGAAATATGAAAACAATTTTGAAAAACCTTCGTAACCTTGACCTTGATTGCAACCTTAACCTACAATTCGACCTTGATCTTGACTTCAACTTTAACCTAGACTTTGGCCCTGACCTGCCTCAGTCAATTCGAAAACATCCACATTGACCCTAACCTATGCAGATGCAATGTCAAGGTTAATGTTGAGATTTGAGAATCGACTAAGCCCCACTGCTAGTATACGTCTATAAAATTATCTTTGGTCCCTCCTTGTATATTCTTATCTTGAATTTTGTTCTTCCTCTTAATTTCCAAATATATTTGGTCACTTCGTCATATGCCATGATGTAGATGACGCTATTAATAATAATCACATTTATTTCTGTAATGTTCCATACAATGCACATACATAGTACACAACACGAAGAAACAGGTCAACTGCGCTGTAGTAAGTATTCTTTAGTATGTTTTTTAAACAAATGAAATGAATTAATGGATCTGATGCTTATAGGCAGTCTATTGTATAGAAGGCAACCTCTGTATTCGAGACTTTTCTGAAAGATTGCTGTTGACTGCTTAGACGCAAAAAGATAATGTTCTTGTCTCGTATTAAAATTGTGAGAAACATTATTTTTACTGAACGAATTATAATATCTATACACAAAGCATAAGACTTCAAATATATATTTCCATAAAATGTTAGGAAGTTATTTTCACTGAAAACACTTTTACAAGATTCCAACGGTTCTAAATTGAACATTATACGAAGAACTCGTTTTTCCATGAGAAAAACACGGTATGCGTATGGAGAACAACCCCAATGAATTACACCATAACGTACAGCAGATATAAAATTAGCATGATAAAAGGTTTTCATGGTGCCCAGATTACATGATTTGCGCAGGAACCTCAATGCAAAACAAACCCTGCCCAATTTACCACATAAATAATTAACATGATCTTCCCATTTAAGATTACTGTCGATTTCCAAACCCAATACTGCAGCGCTATTACTAAGCGATAACTTGTTGGAAAAGAATGACAAATCCAAAGCAACGGATCTAAGATTAGCAAATAACACACACTTTGTCTTTGCTTGATTAATGACAAGTCTGTTATCTGAAAACCAATTGCATAACTTGTAGATTAATTGAGTGCACTGAAAGAGTTTTTCTAAAGTATCGTCCTGTACAACCACGCTAACATCATCTGCATAATTGACAAGGTGACAATCGATGTGATCAACTCCATGTACTATGTCATTTACAAATACCAGAAAGAGAGTTGGTCCAAGTATTGAGCCTTGAGGTACTCCAATATGTGTGACAGCTACATTAGAAAATACATTGTCGCAGCGAACTCTCTGTTGCCCATTGCTCAAGTAACTCATGAATCATTGCTTGACTGTTCCACGAATACCCATCTTATCCAATTTATACAAAAGAGTGTTATGATCAACACAGTCGAAAGCCCTGGACGAATCAACGAACAACCCCAAAATGAATTTTCAATTGTCCAACGCCCCATAGACGTGTGTTAGGAAACTAAAAAGAGCAGTATCTGTACTTTTACCTGATATAAAACCGTGCTGTGTATCTTGTAATATATTTTGATTTATTAAGTAGTGCATTAACCTTTTGTTCATCAATCGTTCAAATATTTTTTTAGAAAAAATAGGTAAAAATACTAATTGGTTTGTAGTTGTCAAGAAAGTTAATATCACCTTTCTTATGTAAAGGATGTATTGATGATACCTTTAATTTAGAGGGAAAGATTCCATGCTCAAATGACAAGTTAATTGCGTACGACAAAGGACTAACAATATATTCCACACCAGAATGACCTGGCAATAATTGAATGACAACAGTATTTTCGGTTCTAAAAACAACAATCTATCAAATACTACTCAGACAGGATCAATAGAGGAATGTGAGTCACTACTCAGTGACAGAGTTTACGAAAATAGCTGAGAAGCACAGGGGTGCTTCTGCAAAATATTTAAAAAAATTCAAGAAATAAACATGAATCGTGTCCACAAATGAATATGAAATATCTATCCACTACCTATTTTGTGAATTCGTCTTTATGTTAGCTTAAAACTTGTAAGAATAACTTTGTTATGTTAATCATTAAATATGTCCTATATCCCATAATTTCAAGAGAAGGATACATATGCCAGTCAATAACTTTATCCAACATGCTATAAAAATGTAAGATAACGCTATTCGTATTTTGCTTCTAATTGCTTCTTTGTATCTATTGATAAATTAATAAGCGCATCTAGTATAGCGTATAAATAGCCACATTAGAATTTAAAAATACTTCTAGCAATAAGCGAACAGCACTAATTGCCTTTAAAGTAGATATTACATGAAACGGTAATTAACAGAAATACACTCCGCAGTTCGCGATGAATATTTCCACTTGCACACTCGTGCATACACAAGACATATTGTGGCCTACACACTAGTGAAAGAATATAATCGCATATACAACGTGCCTGAATAAAAGATGTGCAATTGTAACATGCAACTGCTTCGCGAACCACGAACGACCGACAATATTTACCGGTACTTCGGGTTAAAGGATGCGGTTTTTTTTTAATTAATTAAATGTATTTTCACAAACAGTTAATTACTGTTTTGTTGCTTTTACTGTTAAACGCGAGTAATACAATGGGATAGCTCAAGTATCATGGCACATCGTAGTCGTTTGTTTGTATACAGTGCGAGACTAAAGAACACCAGAAACGCATAGGATTAGATCATGACATTGATTTATCGATTCCAAGGAAAATATAATTACCGCATAATTACTAATTATTATAAGTTTATGGTAAATGGTAGAGACGTTTAACAAAGAATAAATCTATTATTATGTAGTTCTAGTCATTTACACTTCTGTGCATGTACATTTATTTTCGCAATCATAATCACACCTTGTTGTATCTGTCTGATTGGAACATTTTATAATAATGTATATACATGTTGTTTATTAAACATACGGCAAAAATTCAAGGGGTTATTCCATGAATTATTCTAAGAATATTTTGTCCTTTGATGATTTTTGAAAAGCCCCTTTGTTTCGAATATACAGGGCGAGAAAAATTTTCGACAAAACCAACATCTTATTACCAAAAATTACATTTAAAGTTTCTTTCTTAGATGTGTGGTAATGTTTTTCATGTTACGTACGATGTTCATGTCAGATAACAAAAGATTCCACTATTTCTTGTTCGTCAAGGATTTGCAATATAATCTAAATTGTAACGTCCGTATGTTCGCGCCTGATTTTAAGTTGTTCTCTACAGTGGTACAAAATTAATAGCATTGATCTGAATGTTTCCAAATGCTTCCAACGTAATATTAAACATTTTACTCATTTATCCACTTTAAGAATTCTTTTCAATAACCTTGGGAGGTCTAAACTGGAATACCGTGTATTAATATGGAACCCTTGCTACGATACATATGAGATAGACGCCATAAATCCTCGGCCTAATATAGAAAAAATAACTTGGTAAAATATAATGATTTTTATTTTTAAATATAATCTCCCCTAATTTCAATACATTTATTACAACGATCAATTAATAATTCTATATCCTTGTAAAAATAATCTAAAGTTTTTCCTTCAAAATGTTGCATTACAGCTTTCTGGGACGAGATTCATCGGGTCAAAGCCGTTCCATTGGTTCCTTTTTGGATAGAGGATCATAACACAGAACCATTGTTTCATCTCCTGCGATAATGGACTCCAAAATCGATTTCGGGTCGTCTCCATACATGTTTAAAAACTTCTAGTAACTTCTTTGGTTTTACCCTCAAAATGTTATATTATAGCTGCTTGCAACTCATTACCGTCCTTAAAACGATGTCCCCTAAGGTCTTTCTTTAAATGAGAAAATAAATAAGAACCATTGTTTCATCTTCTATGACAATGGACTCCAAAATCGGTTTCGGGGCGCCTCCACACATGTTTTAAAACGAGCAGTTCACGTTGGAGATCAGAAAGAAGATGTGGTACCTATCTTGCACTAATCTTATTCATACCTAAATGGTTATGGAACATTCGGCGAATACTTGTTTCAGAAATGCTAGACATCACTGCTAATTCCTTCACTTTCAAATGGCGATCTGCTAATAATATTTCTTCAGTAATTGAAATATTTTGAGGCGTTATCAGTTCAATTGCCCGACTGGGGCGTTCACCATCATCAAGGGATTCTTGCTTAAAACTTTTTTACAGTGAAATATGGAGGAAATAAATCACCACGAACGCCGTCTAAAAGTTCTTTAATGTGGTTAAACGTATGCTCTTCTTATGTTAAAAATTTTATGACCGTGCGGTACTCAATTTTCGTTAGCTGAGACATTTTCATGCACTGGTCACGTTGTCCGGCTGGCTACCAAAAACTACTACTCCTCGAGCCGTAATATATGTGCTTCGCACATGTGCAACTATGGTATACACATTGAAAGTTTTAGAATTTCGTGGGTTGCATGAATTTCAAGTTTATCTATATCGAGGTTTTGATCATGATATATTTTTAAGGACCTTTAATATGACTTCCTTCGCTATCAGACGTGAAAATATTGCTCCTTCCTTTATATATAAAATCGCTTAATATTACACATTGTGGCTATGTACTGCATAACCTGAGTTTCAATGCAACCAAGCTATTTGATTAGATATTTTTGCATTAATGTTGTTACAGACATAGTTTTTTTTTTCGTACTTACAAGGGAACATCCCGAACCCGTAAATTCCAAAAAAATTGAAACTTTGTTAGTAGTCTTCATCCCAAGATGTTCGAAGCCATTTTCCTTATCGGCCCAATTTCGTTTTAAGAGGGTGAAACCACCCCTGAAATCTTACTTGATTTTCGGACCAAATACATCAAAGTTATATATCAAAATAATTGTCTCTTTGAGTTCTATTACATATTAACTATTACTCAAATTAAAGATTATTGTACTTATTATAAGTATAAGTCATACTTTATCATTGTTATCATATGTATGTACAGCTGTCGTCGCACCAATTTACAAATTCTTTTATCGAATTTTACAGAATTAATAAACTCATCACATTGATTGTGACTCAGTAATAGAGATATCCGAAATACGTGCACACATCGAAGATAATACATTATTCACACAATATCTACGGATTACCTTTAACATATCTTTGTTTTGCACAGGCATTGACAATTACATAAAGCGACGTATCGTGAGGCAAGTTTTATCCTTTTCTAATAATTATTTTACGAAAAGTGAAGTATGGCATTTGAATAGGTTCATTCGTGAAGGGGTGGGGGAAGGCACCACCAAATTTTTAAATAGAAATACTATATGCTATTTTCACATGTGTAATAGAACTCAAAGAGACGATTATTTTGATATATAACTTTGATGTATTTGGTCCAACCGTTATCGAATTATTTCCAAAAAACTGAAAATCAAGTAAAATTTCAGGGGTGGTTTCACTATCTTGAAACGAAATTGGGCCGATAAGGGAAATGGCTTTGAACATCTTGGGGCGAGGACTACTTGTCCACAAAGTTTCAATATTTTTAGAATTTACGGGTTCGGGATGCTCCCTTGTTAATCCTAGTCTTTGTACTATTGTATTAAAATTGGATGACCTTAATCCAGCCTTTTATTTGCCCTGTTATTCAAGAGCTCCCAGATAGAAGTTGACCACGTTATATGTCTACTCTTTACCAGTACCTAATTTGAATTTGAATTTTTGCCAGTACATTGTCACAAAGCGTTTATATTTGCCACTAAAAGTACCTCAAACTGTAGTGACTATAACAAAAGCATCTATCAATTTCTTGAAACTGAAGTGCTACTGAATTGTGTATCACAACTATGCTGAGTTTCCGATCGCAACCTAATTAATATGTTTCAATCAAAATATTGTACAGAAATAATGATATTAACAATCCATTATTCAGTCATACTAGAAAGTAATCTAAATGCATCTTGGTCAATAACAAAAACAACTCTAAACTGCAATACAGTTCTTTACGGCTGTAGTCGAGTGAATGGGTCTATCCACCCTTCTACATCGATTAACAAGGTCTATTGTGACCTTAGTTCTAAGCCAAACAAAAACACTTAATTAATATATTTACATTTGCTATACGATACGTAAACGACCTCCTTTGTTATGCAAGAAAATTATGTAGAATTACGCTGGAATTCATTGCGTATTCACAATTACATTAAACTTTACATATGCATGTTTCCACGGAGCGATTGTTCAAACTTTACGTTAACTGGTGCGAACGTTATGAGTTTAAAGCATGCGAAATTTGCATAGCATGTAATAAATACTAATGACGTATATATTTCTCCGGCATGCTTACCTGCCTACCTTGTCCATTCGATAAATCAATTTTTTGCCCCTTTTTTCTGTTTCGCTGTTAAATATTCTAGTTGAACTTCCCTTTCTTCGAAACTCGTTTGTACATGTCGTAGCCGTTGTAACGTATTTCCGTTTCTCGTGAAATGTCTAATGACTTTCCATTCTAATGAGATTTTTTTCTTTAAATCGGTTATCAGCATTCTCTGAGTTACTCCAAACAAAATGTTATCATCCATTGTATACCATAGGAATGACCCAAATCTAATTTTGATGTTCAGCATTCTCAAAGATGCAGTCAAAATCTTCTCTACTCTGTCTTTTATACAGAAGTACAGTAGAAAGCCATCTTTACACAAGGTTAACCCATTTTAAGGAGGAAATTTGAAAAATGCAATTATGTTGCAAATTTGGTCAAAGTTACACATTGTTAAAATCAATTTGGTAAGAGATGCTGGAGATATTTTACACCTGAGGGTGTAAACAATCGAAAAACAGAAAAACTATACAGTTTTGTAGAACGTTACTCAAACTCACAGTGGGAAATTTACCTAGGACAGTGTGGACCTACATAAAACACTTTTAGTGTTAATTTCTAAACGGAATCCTTTTATGTGTGTGGTGTGACAAACCGTTGTCCATCTGTACGTATTTCAAGACAAAGAAAATATTAGAATTGTTATTTGAGTAATTTTCTAGTAATTCTTTAAATTATTTTTCACTTTTATTCAATTTTTATTTTGTCACATATTTTTCAACATCGTTGTAAATTTCTTTTGAACGAAAGTATACAATTTACTAATCAAATGCTCTAGAACTTGTGTAATAATCTAAATATTCTATTTTTATTTCCGTACGTCATGTACAAGAAACGATACGTCACCCAAATTTTAGGTATATAAAGTCGTGCAGAATTTCATTCGTAAGGAATTCTCTCCTGTCCGACCTCTTCACCAACGGTACTCATGTTAATAATGAACCAACTACCACCAACCATCATGTACGGGTGCGCGTTTCTCCAATCACGGCTCATCGACGTACCTCTGTGGAAGATGATAGTTGTATTTAAAATTGTCGTATATATACGACAATTGTTATTTAATTACCTTTGGCGGGATAGTCGCTAGTCGAACTGCTACCCTCACAGAATATATGTACCAATACTGGTTGCTTACTTCTGTAGAGGTCGATATAGAAATTAATTTCGACATTTTCAGTGATTAGAGCATTTTTAATTAGATACTTTCATCCATACTTGGTACTCATATTGTCTGAAGTCATTTAACCCGGCTACGGTAATGTATATTGTCTGAGTTCCCTTAATTCTCTAACGGAAATTGCTACTGTCTGAATTCTCTTAACTGACTGACGGTAATTTTATATTGTCCGAGTTCCCTTAGTTCACCGACGGAAACTACTACTGTCTGAATTTCCTTAACTCGCTGGCGGTAATTTTATTGGTTGAATCTACGGACATGAGAACTCATTTCCAAAACACCGTTTACTTTCCTTTGTAAACAAATTTTAGTCTTCCCTGACGAGTGTGTTTAATTCCATTTATCGTTCCTTTTACGTGTTTCCTCAAACTTAAGAATTTTCGTTTTCGTAATGGTGATATTTGACTTCCACTTATACTAGGTAGTGGTTCTACAGCCTCGAAAACGTTTAGATAAATACCAAAAGCAGGTAGAACACCAATTAAGTAGTACTTAGAAACACTGTTTTACAACGTTTACAACGTTTCACAAGAAGGGAAGTAAACAGTAAGCACTAAACGCAAATATGTTAATCAACTGACGAAAAAAATGGCTGTCCATGACAGACTCAATTTTTACTTTGTGATTGCATAACATGGAAAATAGCCAATCACGAGCCGATTAGCACCAGATTTTAAAAACGTTCTTCCTAAATAAAAAACAACGTATAACATATGTCTCCTTTTTTTTGTTAAAATCTAACTAACGCAAACATATCACATTATTTCCTCAACACGTTAGATATATGTACATACATGCATGTATATATAGATATACACATACGTATACATTGCCTGACGCCTATATGTTTCCTTTTTCCGAATGCATAGCATAATAATGAACGGGGAACTGGTTTAGTTTGTGGAATATTTCGCTCATATCCATGCCAGGTGAACGCTCTAGAAATGATTTCTCAGACCGAGATGGTTTCTTGTTAAAGCGTTTCATATTGTATTATCTTATTCTTTGTTATATACCATGCATGAACTTTAGCACTTTACGTTGAAGTTATACATCGTGTTACACGCAGTACAAGGAACGAGAATTTGCTAAAGTTAATTGGTGTAGCGGTGGACGAGATGAGGGAATGGAATCTTTAATAAAAAAAAAAGAAAAGGTCTTGGTATATTATGAAAAGTATGTATTTAAAATAACTAAGTTATATAATCAAAAATTAAATAAAATCATTGAATAATGCCAAATCAAATATCATTTAAAAACAAATAAAACCTTTTTCGAAAGCAAAATAAGAGAACGTCCAAAAAGATTTTCACTGGGAAATATATCAAATAATACCTGTGATTGTTGTTGTTGTTGTGAGTTGCTTCTTCTTTTATGATCTTTTTCAATTTTGAAACAATTTAATTAACAACCATTTCATCCTAAAATAATCCATTTCAATGAATCTTGGAAAATTTGTCGAAAACGTAAAAAACACTTTGTTTGGGTGGATATTTCTTATTAAACAAAATTGTTAAATTGTTAAAGTTTGTGGATTCCAAATGATTTGTTGTGTAGATTATCGTTAGAGAAAAACAAAAAATTGTTCATATGTAAGAGTGGGGATGGCGCGACTTTGTGTTGAGCATGAGTGAAAACCTATATAATTTCATATACCAATCATTTTTAGCTCCCATAGCTTTGACGTAATTTAAGAAAAGATAAAAACTTTAACATTTTGAGCAGTCGATTGCAACCTTTCAAAGGCAAAGTCAGCTGAAACAGAAAGTGATCTACTAATTCGGCAAGTTTCGTTAAAGTCAGTTATTTTGGATTGGAAAGGTTCTCTTAGACGAAGGACGTCCAATAATTAACGAGACAAACTACAATAGCGGGAAAAGTACCGAATATTAGATTAACTTATCTGAGTATCAGGTTGGCAACCTTTATGGTTTGTATGAAACCTGCTCGTTCTAACCTTTTCTTAGGAAATATACACAGATCAGCACTGCAGGTCGATTTTTTACTGAATGCTTCTAGTTGATTACTTCTAATTTCTTCAAATCCCGCTCCACCACCGCTGTCCATTTTGTTCGTAGTCTTCCCCTTTGTTCTGCACCTTACATTTAAAATCTCCTTCATTTGCCTTATTTTCGATAGTTCGGTACGTGTTCTAACAATCTCGCCTTTTGTTCTTATTACACTTGTTATTTATGATTGTTCATATAGTCACCTTAGTTCATTATAGGATCTTCTCCTGCAGAGTTCTCCCTCATCTTCCCCGCTGTAGCCATCTCCTTCATTTCTCAAATTTCTAGGGCTTCTTTTTCTTTACAATTAATTTGCCATAATTCGTTTCCATAGATAGATAGATTTTAACTTTTCTTGAAATATTTCTTGATCTAATCATATAAGTTAGCGCTACCAAATGCTTTGTACCTTTAGTGATCTCCAAGGGATCAATTCTTTCTTTGCCATTATTGGTTATGGAGACACTAGGATAATTTTGCTAAATAATAGTGTTCCGTCTTCTGCAACCAACTCGAACATTCTACCGCGTACTTCTCGTTGTTCTTCTTCCAATATCACGTTTTTGGTTTCTTTTCGTTTATTTTCAGTCCATGATCTCTTGCTTTAATGCACTTAGGAAACATTGTATCTAACTAGGATCCAATTACATGCTAGTAATGAGCTGGAACTCTTACGTGCGTCTCCAGGTAGTGCAACTACTCGGTTCTCCCTATACTTTTTATACTACGACACACGATTCTGCTACATTTAAGATTATTTTTTCTTTAAACACATAATCTCTTGCTTTAATGCTCTTAGGAAATATTTTAGTCCAAATACATATTGGTAACGAGATGGAACTCTTACGCAAAATATTCAATGGAACATCATCCAGCAAGTCAGTAAGCAGGTGCAGGAAATCAATAGCGTAAATAAACACAAATTTTAATTAGAGTGCAGTATAAAGCTTTAATAGGTTTATTGAAGGCATGTCAGGCTAAATTTCTTCACTAGTAAAAATTATAGTCATGATTAATGCTTCATTTAAGGTTGTTTACAAAGTAACGCATTTTAATTAAATGGAAATAACCAATATCTTTCTTTAATAGTAATTAGACTTCCCCAACGTGTACTTTCATCAACTAAATTGGTAAGCAAACCATCCTTAAAAGAAGCAAATGCAGAAATAGGTAATTTGTTTCATGTTAAAAGCTTGAAATGAGTGCGAGATAATGATTAATATGTTTTATTTCTAACTTTATAATTACTTTGAATTGTCTAGAAATATTGTCAGGAATATATTCTAACTGTTTCTGGCATATAAATTATTTAATAATACAAGAAAACAACATAAATTACATTCCAACGTACAAATATTAATGGTTATTATAGCTGCGTTTCCACTAAACGAAACTATATATAAACTCAAAGCAATACTTTAAATCTCATGCGCTCCTTAACAATAACTTAAACAACCCGCCAACTTGATTCCAACAGATTTTAATTTTACGTTCAAGAGATGTATGTTCGAACAAGAACGCGGGAAATAATAATAACAGCGACACCGGTTCTTTACGTATATGTTCACACAGATATAGGTAATAAAACAGAACGAATGCACTCCGAGAAGCAACCCGCGAAGTGCCAGAATGAGATAAAAGAGCAAGAGGTGCATATACACAGTATAAGACGGAGAATGGGTCGAAATTTACGACCGAAACAAAATTTCGCGTTATTATTTTCCACACATTTGTAAGTAATAATTTACGCGAGATACGATCTAGCTTAAATAATTTGAATAATGCATTACTTCAACAACTTCGTAAAGTGAGAAGGATTTCTGGCTGGATGTTATATACAAAGTTTGTGCAAAAGACTCTTTGATTATCGTACTTCTTTTGAAAGAAGAGGCATTTAAAATAAGCCCTGGTTTGATGATTTCTTCTTACCTTCATCGAAGATTGCAGTATGTTTACTATAGTGGATTTTCATCTGAGCAATATTCTGCAACGTCAGGGGTTCCACATGGGTCAAATTTGGGCCCCTTGCTCTTCAATTTATTCATCAACTTTGTCATACGCAATTCGCAATTATTTCAAGTTAGTACTGCTAAATTACTGTTCAATACTTATGTAAGAAGCAAGCTGGAATATGCTAGTGTGGTTTGGTGTCCTTTTTATGCATCACACATAGCGCTGATTGAAAAAGTTCAGCGCAAATTTCTAAAATATCTTTCTTATAAAACCGTGGGGATTTATCATTACATCTGCGACGCCAATTCAACTGCTTATAATTTTTGTACAACCTTCTGAATAACAATATTGATTGTACTTACCTGTTATCTGAACTAAATTTATTGGTATCTCGATTTTCCGCTCGTCAAATCGCAACTTTTTACATACCAACTGTTACAATTAATTTAGTTCTCCATTCTCCCCTCACAGTCATGACACGGAATTTTAATAGCATCTCCCAATATTGTGACATAAATTACAATACCCTTGCCGAATTGCTCACCATAGCCAGATCACAGTTATACGATTTTTATTATTATTATTATTGCTATACTGTTATAGCTTATTTTGTAATTTAAACATTTGTTTTGACTATTACTTAAGTTTAAGTGTCATCCTGTAATAGGATTGTAACAATCTGTTGAATAAAATATTCTATTATTATTATTATTATTATTAAAAATAATAATAAATAAACTACTTGTCGTAAGCTTTCCTTGTTTTAAATGAAACATTCTTGCACTTGTCGGTGACAGGAACACTATATTATTGGCTATTTAATATAGTTAGGCCTTCCGCCGCTGGATGTCGTTGCGAGTATTATGAATTTTCCCTTCTGTCAGAATAAACTTAGGTGTTGTGAAATAAATAATCACCACGTGCGTGCTAATTAAAGCAAAAAGTGATTGTGGACCTAGTGGCTAAGGAAAGGAAAGTGACGTGATTTTAATTAACCCCATCAGCTTTTAATGCCGACCAGCGTGTTCTTTCTGCCCAGCTTGAGTCGCTGCAATAAAGACAAAAACTATGCATTTTTTCACGGCTTATATACGCGTGTTTTGAGTGACGTAGCGCTTTCTGTTCATGACGCATTGCGGCCTTGTTCATGATGCGTACATGCAAAACAATTTTAAAATATAAAATACATAATGCATATACTAAAATAACAAGTCGGACGTCCATCGGCCTTAGATGAAAACATAATTAGATGTTATTTTAATGGTGCAAGAAAAGCCACATTCAACCCTTATGGAGGTGGCTTCACATGTTGATACGTCAAAAAATACAGATTCCAGACTTTTTCATAAGCACAAATTTCACCCGTACAAAGTGCACTTGGTACAAGAATTGTCCAATGATGACTTTGATCGACGAATGCAATTTTGTGAGACAATGATGGAACTCTCCGATGCAAATCCTTGTCTAATTAGAAATGTCGTCTTTTCTGATGAAAATATTCAGGCGTTAAAGGAAAGGATTCGTCAAGAAATCGGCTCATTCACCCCAGAAATGGTAGACAATGTTCAACAAACCTTTGTCAATAGATTAGGGCATTGTCTCGCCGTTAACAGACAGCAATTTGAACGTTTAATTTAATAATTTTCCAGTGTTATTTAATTTAATAATTTTCCATTGGTATTTTTTATAGATTCACTTAAATTTTGTTGTTTTGTAAATTTATGTTACAGTATAAAAGAATCTATCGGTCGAGGTATTGCAAGGGGTACTTTGCCATTTGAATTTGTAAAGTTACTAAGGTCACTATCCCTTAGGGGTGAAGGGATGGGAACTTGAAAACTACATGCCCGAATGGCAATTTAAAAATAAAAATCGACGTGTCCAAGCATTTTTCTGAAATATTTTTGTCAACGATTTTATAGAATTTATCCGTTACTTTTGGGAAGCTCTGTATAACAAACACGTTCGACGTTTCGACATGTCCATAGCCTCTGCTATCTCTCTAACATTAATTCGACGGTCGTGTAGCATCACTTGGTGAACTCTTCCGATGTTATTAGTAGTGGTTGCAGTTTTGGGCCTCGCCCCGCCCTGAACATTCATCGTCAACCAAACTGGTATGACCACGTTCAAATTGAGCTGCCCAAAATTTCAGTGGTGCAAATAATGGGGCGGTGATCGTATTGCCTTTCAAATACAAGAATCTAATTACGCCTTGTTACTCGATTTTTTTTCATTTTTGCAGAAACACTAACATAGATCAACAATAGAGCCATCAACCATAATGCGTCCAACATGGCTGAAATATAATATTTTTGACGAGTAACGCCATCTTCATGTTGAGGCTTGAAACTTTTCAGACTTATACCACCCTACGGGTTGGAAACTGCGATTCACCTTATGTTTACATTTCATCATTAATCACGTTACAAAGCTTCATGGGCTTGATTCTGTAGAAAAAGCCAACAACTTTTGTTTTAGATGACCTTCTCTTGGTCAAAAATAGGCCAAACGAAAGTAAAAGACCGAAACCTCTCAGATTAAGATGTTATCCCCTCCTCTAAGGACCAATGTTATTGCTGCTTAAATGGTAATTCCATTAAACGATGTAGATGAAGTAAGTTCTCGTTATTTTTTATATATTAATTAAAGAATAAAAGATAAAACCTCTCAACCAAGACGTACCTTGTGTGGTTACAGAGAGGCAAGTAAGCAACTGCATAATTAACGTTTGCAGTAGCGACCGTAGCAAAGAAAGAAAACTTCAATTACATGATGACAACGGCAAACGCGAAGAAGAAACACTTCATTTCTTAAAAGTATATATACCTTACTGTAGATGCACAACGTGTTCATGTATAGAGACGTTTAACAGTAGCCGGATTTTCGAACCTTAGAACGGCAGCGACGACGTTTCAAAGCGGGAGGCGGACAAAGGAATTATTAAATTACTTTTCGCATGGTGTTCTCCGTTAATTTATTGCGGTTTCGCGCGAACAGCATTTCGTTGCACCAGATGAAGTGACTCGCGCATTAGGTACACAAAATATGCTCACGGATAACATGGCAAGTTTTAATGACCGTTGCCCGGTTTTAATATGTACATATGTTCGGTGGACTGTCATGTAATAATTAACTGAGTATACTGTTAATGCCGCCTACAAAATACTGTACTAACGCAGGTAGCCGTAACAATAAAACGCAACATAGCAAGACGCCTACTACGAATAAGATTGTAACATGTAACGCTGGCCACGAGCGGTACCGCGCATCGGCGTAGAATCAGTTCGGACCGAGAGGAACAGTAGTATTACTTCGTCTGCGGAGCAGTACGGACATTTTCGCTGCCGGTCATTTGCGCAATTGTTTATCTGTCCTAGAAAAATTATGATTTCGTCAGCAAAACGACCGCGGTCGGACAAACTTCGAAAATTTATTGCAGAAATTCCAGACTCAATATATGAAGGTGCTAAAATTAAATGTGTAACCTGTAAAATCCCGTTAATGTGTTGGTCCAGACAACATTGTCTACGACACGTAAATAGTGAAAAGCATGTCTCAACAAGAAATTGCGCACGAGACAATGAAAAATTTATATTTAATTTATGCGTTACGTTTATCGCATGTAATATACCGTTTAATTTACTAGACAAGGAACCATTTATCTGCTTTTGGAATAACTATTCGGAGTGCAAATTACCAAGCCGAACATCGCTACGAAGAATTGTGCCATCTGCGCGCGAACATATTGAACAAAAAATAAAATCGGAGTTGAAAGATCAAAAATTGTGGTTATGTGTCGACGAAACAACAGATCGGAAGAAACATTCTGTTCTTAATGTAATGGCACGCAAATTGGAACCTCATCAATCGGCACCTTCAATTCTATTAGTCTCCAAACGAATACAACAGTGTACTGCCGAAGTAATTTCAAAGTTAGTGTTAAATACATTGGACAAGTTTGAACTTTCAACAAACCAACTCTCGATGTTAGTGAGTGATGGTGCTGCAAACATGCTTTCTGTAGGCCGGTCTCTTAAAAAGCATTCTGCTAATTTGTTACACATTACGTGTAAAATTCATGCTCTCAATCTTCTGGCGGATAGTATCAGAAAATGTTATCCTGAGGTAGATGCTTTAATAGCGCATACCAAAGCAGTATTTGTCAAATCACCGAAACGTATTTGCGAATTTCACAGACTGTCCCCCCGTATACCAGAGCCACTAGAACCTATTCTAACTCGTTGGGGAACGTGGTTGCAGGCCGCGTTTTATTATCATAAATATTTTGACAATACTAAGAACGTGGTTTTACAATTCGATACAAAGGAAGCTGCCGCTATCCAGAAGAGCCAGTCGAAATTTCAAGATAGTCAGGTTAAAATGGATTTAAAAATCATTCACGACAATTACTTCGGGCTAGCAGATGCAAGAGAAAAATTACAAAATCCTGCGGTGCCGTTAGAAGAATCTCTACAAATAGTGCAACACGTTCACGCACAGCTATGCGCGATTGAAGACGCAAAAAATGTTTCTGTTCTAGAAAAATTTGAAAGTGTTTTTGAGAAAAATTCAGATTTTGGCACATTAAGACACATTTGTGAAGGTGCGTCAACAGAATCGTTAAGTTATTTGAAAAATTATTTTACTTACGCAAATATTACGTCACTAGATGTAGAACGTTCGTTCTCTGCATATAAACGCATTTTTTCCTCGTGCCGTACTAGTTTTGCCGAAACAACAGTTGAAACATATCTAATGTTGCAGATATTTAACAGACATTATTCACTTTGTGATTTCACGGAGGACTCTTAAAATGGTAAGTGTTTGAGCACGTGTTATTTAATTTTTATTTAAAAGATGAGCGAAATTATTTGCGGCAGCAAACATCTCTATTAGCAGAATAACTCTAGTGGAACGCGAGGCCTGGTCGACTCTACGCTACTGCGCGGTACCGCTCGTGGCCAGCTTTAGTAACATGTGCATTAGACTGTCTCCCTGTATTCTCTGTATTATAATCCACTCATTAAAATCTTAGAATCAGAAATTTGCACAATTTACTAATTCCCACGCTCTGTCAAAGACACTTATATATACACTACCAGCCATAATTATTTGCCCACCCAAAGAAATACGTATAAATCAAGGAAGTAATAACTGAAAAACAAATAGTAATTTGCATTTAATAAAAAACTTTTAAAGCAAAGCAATTGATAGTGCTTACTCAATTATAAAATTTATTTGGCACAGCTTTCTCTCTATCAATTTCGTCAAAGTAACGAGTTCTATTTTAAGCCAGGCTTCTTGTAGTTGTTTCCACAACGATTCCTTGGAAGTTGCAGGATTTATTTTCACCTGCCTATCGAGTTCCTCCCCAAAAGCTCCATGGGTTTAGCATCTGGGCTTTGAGGAGGCCGTTTCTTTATTTTGATATTGCTTTTACGTTCCACCGAATCAAAATATTTGCGGTACAGTTTAGAGGTGTGTTTCGGTTCATTATCATGTAGAAATATAAAATAGTCACCGATTATTCTCATTCCAGGTGGTACAGCATTTGCTTCCAAAATTTTCCGGTAGCGCTCTTTTCTTCAAATTCCATCTATTTTAACCAAATCTCCTACAGATGCGACGCCAAAACAGCCCCAAATCATTACCGATCCGCCCCCATGCTAGACTATAGGTACTACACATGATTTTGCTACTCGTCCTCATTTCGACCTTCGTACGAACATTCTTCTCTTGGAACCGAAGAGTTCAAATTTGGACTCATTGGTCTAGAAAACATTTTTCCACTCACCAACTGCCCAGTGTTGATGCTCTCTAGCCCACTGCAGCCGTTTTATTTTATTTTGCTTGCGGAAGAGTGGTTTACTATTGGCCTAAATAAACCACTCTCTCTTAACCTCCTGTTCATGGTGGTTAAACTAACTCGCTTTTCACGTTCAATATTTATTTCAGCCCTTATTGCAGGTGTAGTTTTTCATCTACTCCGTTTACTCGTTATAATTATTCGACAATCTTTCCCTGGTGTTGTCGCTTTCCATCGTTCTGTTCGTTTTCTGTTTAATAATGTGCCAGATCCTTAATATTTTTTAACGTTATAGTCAACAGTTCGGCGACTTAATTTCCATTTCCTTGCGATATCTCTGTTACTTCGGCGAAGATTATATAAAGCAACAATCATTATGCGGATTTCTATAGACAGCTCTCTTGTTTTCAGCATTTTAATACTAATTTTAGATGATTTTATTAACGATATTCACTCTTTGAAAGAACAATAACTACTAAATCTAAATTCTGGTAAATAGGGAATTGTCATCTTTACCTACAGCACTTTAATATTTATTAGTGAAGGATAATTGTATTACATTCCGGGTCTACTACTAACTAAGTATCAGAGGAATCTTTTGCGGAATTATCTAATGTGATATCTTTCTTTTACTTGTTGGTAAATAGTTATATCCTCTAAATAGCAATAAATAAATCATTTTCTAAAACTCAAGAAAAATGTGGGTGGGCAAATAATTTTGGCCGGTAGTGTATACAGATGTACGATTTTCACAAAACAACATAAATCATTGATATAAAACAAGAAGCTGTAGTAAACGGGAGATTGGGCCATTACGTTACACCCTTCGAAAAGTCGCTCAACTGTGTGTGCAACCGCCACAGAAAATAATGTCGTAGCTTCGTTAAAGGGAGATCTCCGGAAGACTCCCGAGGTTGTACCCTGCAGGGAGGCTACTGGCAAAAGCGTCCTAACGTTCTTGTAAGACGAATGCGTTGACCAAGAAATGTGGCTGTTACGGTGAGCAGGTGGGAGCAGACATTGGTTTTATACTTTCAAGGATTTTATTGTGGTGTTTTAATGTGTGAGTTTGTCTTATATGTTTTGTTGTTTCTTTTATATTTGTATTATTTATTGACCTATCCAATATTTATTAGATCTAAAGGACTGTAATATTACATTGTACATTACACCATAATATCGCCCACCAAAATTTCAATAAAGTACGTGGGGCACACTGTATGTTTCTGAATACAGGATAAGAACAAAAAATATAAAAACCAACAATATTTATTCTTTTTCAAAGTACTCTCCTTTACATTTAACGCACTTCCTCTCAAACCATTCTATAAAACAGGTAGCCGAGGTTTCCTTGGACACTGCACTAACATGCTCTTCAAATGCATTAACAGTTTCCTGTGGTGTTAAAAAATGGATTCCACGTAATTTCCTTTTAACAGTTGGAAAGAGGAAGAAATCACACGGAGCTAAATCCAGGCTATAAGGTGGATGTGACATTAATTTTATCCCAGCAGAGCGAAGAAACTCTGTTGTTAACTTGGCAGAGCGTGCAGGAGCGTTGTCATGGTGTAACACAATTTATTTTTTCTGAACTTTTGACAACAATGTTGGCAAGCAAATGGTGGTATACCATTCTGCATTAACTGTTTTCCTATTCTCTAGAAGAACAGTGCAAATGTAACCAGTACGGCTGAAGAAAGAGGCAATCATTTGTTTAGCACAACTTCGTGATTGTTTTATTTTTGTGGGTCGCATTTCATTTTGTAACATCCATTGGGTAGATTGCTGCTTTGTTAATGGATCATAGCAGTAGATCCATGTTTCATCACCTGTAACGATATTATAAACGGCCTTAAACGTACCTTCATGATAACGTTCAAGGTTTTCTAGGCACCAATCGACCCTTGCCTTTTTTTGATCAGATTTTTTTGTTAAACAATGTGGTATTCAA
This sequence comes from Dynastes maya, assembly GCA_029619315.2. Classification (NCBI taxonomy): domain Eukaryota; kingdom Metazoa; phylum Arthropoda; class Insecta; order Coleoptera; family Scarabaeidae; genus Dynastes; species Dynastes maya. The sequence continues at coordinate 12,657,325 of JAROYE020000002.1, read as the reverse complement.
CGACAACACACTTTTTCACATTCAAATGTGTGTGAAGAATTGTCTGAATTGCAGTCATTCCAATGCCAAGAGTTGCCCGAATTTCACTGTAGGTCACCTTTACGATTTTCATCCTCAAGAGATGATCTTCCCCGTTGGAATTCTTTGGAGCAGTTAAACACTGTCGTCCGACTTGGGGCTTCTGCACGAAATGCATTTTGCAAACGAGCAAATGATTCGTTAAAGGTTACACATGAACGAAAATCATACAAAATTGCATGAAAATGTTCTCGGGTCACTTCCATTTCACAATGACCGTTTAACTTTTCAAAAAATTCTGTAAGCTTTTTGAAAAAAGATGCCGAATTCAAATAAACTGCGACTTATTCACAAACACTTGCTACATTAAACTAACCTCAATTTTTTTGACAATTACTGTCATTGTTGCCATATTCACAAATATACAGTGCGCTCCTCATATTTTTGTTACTTTCCCAGTTAGGTTTAATAGATAGTTGCCCTGAATGACACTGTATGTTCTCGTAGAATCAAGAGCGCTAGTCCCTAACCATATGCGTCAATATGTACGGACATATCGGTACAAATATGTTTGGAAACCTATATCTATTACATATGTATGTGTATATAGGTATGCCTAGGTGTATTTGCCATGGTATATATGTATGTACATTCATACATACATAATAACGAACGCGCGGCAGAACAAACAAATACCGAGAGCTTTACATTCGACAACATGCATATGTCTGAAATGGATTAATTAAAGTTATTTCACCGGAGGACGTAATGAAATTAATACGCATACATTTACGTTGAATAAAATATGTGCGGAATCGTTAAGTCGTTTAAGTTATTGGCTTTTACGTTTGCCGTTCTATTTGTTATTTTTCACTTTTTTTGTTCCGAAAACAAAGAGCGGCATGCTTTCGTTAAAAGGTTATGATACTGCGTGTATATTAATATTGTTTCATTTTTATAGCTTTGAAGTGACAAGCAGTTGACAATTCAATTAATGCCACAAAGAATTTATGAATTAAAAACGGAATCGATTTTCATACTTATTCTATGTGATGTGTATAAAATTGCTTGACTGTTTATTTTGAAATTATGGTACAGCATAAGAAAAAAATATGGAATTCGCACTGAAAGGCTGTTTTTGTAAAAATTTTTATGGACTCTTGTGTCAAATTCTTTTGATCTGTCACTGTGATAAACGCTTCATTTGAAGACCTGTCAAGTATAATAGAAAACGTTAACATTTATTTTTTCAAAGAGAAAAAGTTAACAGTCAAGTAATGATGCATGGTATGCCTCCGCTATTGTTTTTCCTTTTTCAAAATAGTCGATTAGCACAACCCCATGATTATCCCAAAAAAACAGTCGCCATCCCTTTCCAGGTATATCGAAGCCAATTAATTCTTCTACTATTTCCTCCACTGTTTCGACTATGCTTTAGCTTCAGGAGTATACATCTATTGTTATTAATCGACGCCAAAACTCCAACTTATTTCGTTTAAACTGCTCTAACAGGGCTTTGGAAATATTCATTCGAATGCGTTTTTGGTCCTGCGAGCAAGCGCGGTACCCCACGTGCGGTTGCTTTTTTCGTGGCCAATCTTCTTTCGAGACGCCCAGAGCCTCTGCTAGTCTGGTTAGATTAGTACTCGAGGTGGTTCTTGACCTATCCCACAGTGACCTTTTCAGATCTTTTCTGGTTCCTCAATCGTTAGTTCAATTACGTGCGCTTTGCCTTTTTCACCATATCTAGCCTGACAGCCGTATTCCTGTCAGTGCTGTGCAGCCATACAGTACATGGACGGCAATCTCTTCTTCCTCTTGTCGGAATCTACATACTGTTTCCTCTGTCAGGCCTAGGTTGCTCATGTGTTTCTTAAGCATACAGTGTCCTGCTAGCAGGCCTACTATTGTTTAGACGGACTTTCTGTCCTTGCTTGGTGGGTCCGCTGTGTCCAGTCCTGAGATTTCTTATCATTCCATTGTTTAGTAGTTGCTTTAGCTACTGTATATGCTATGCCCACAGAGTGCATTGAGTTTTTGTCAGCAGTTGACGAGCCCACTCAGTGTAATTCATTGCCTTGACATTCCCTCGATGGCCTTCGTGTCCTGGTACCCAGACCAGGGTCACCTTAATTAGGATACCCAACCTATTAAGCGCATTCATGCAGTCCCACACTAGTTTCGACTCTAACCTTAATTCGACAATCGTCTTGTGCTATTTGGTGAACTTTTCCGATGTTATCGGTAGTGGTTACTGTTTTTAGTCGCCGTGAACGTTCATCATCAACCAAGGTGGTAAGTCCACGTTTGAATTCAGCTGCTCGAAATTTCGCTGTGTCAAATTATGGTGCAGAATCCCCGTAAACAGCGCCCATCGCGCTTTTAATTTCAACGCATGCGCAATTATATAACCAGAATATTTTTGACCAGTAACTCCTCTTCAAATCGAGGCTTAAATCTTTAGAACTACCCTTGTATGTGCTCTTAATGACGTTGAGGAATTTTTGATCTTTCAACTCTAATATTACAACATACACAGCTCACTTGCTCTTTAGGTTTGTCATTAATGTACATTAATTATATCACTAACCCACTATCTATTATATTACCACGCAAAGGTTATATAATATTGGAGGTGTTAAAAACAAAATATCCTTGAAATGAATAATTTGCTATTACCACATCGCTTATAGTTACATGCATTAGAAAATAATAAAAGGCTAATAACTGTAAAATATCCAGAAAAAATATAAAATATAATACATTCTTGTCAACAAGTTTATTCACGTAATCAAATTCCGCTCATTCCACGACATTTAAATCGGCTATTACAACGCAGAACATAATTTCTTAATTTACAATCGGGAATTGTATTGCGATGGAATGGTCCGGACAATCTAATAGCCGTATCGGATCCCATTGTAGTGGATACCCGAGGTTCGAGACCCCAGATCATCTACCGAACAGACGTTGGCATCCGTTCAATGCATCCGCAAAGCAATTTAATTTGTCAGTACGGAAGCATAAAACGGTAGAGTTTATGTATCGGGCGCAGACACGCCGATCCTCCTAAGAGTAGCGAGTCGGCGAGAGCAACGCAACAAAAACGTCCCCGTCATCTTAAATAGGGGAATTCTCCTATTGATTTCGAATGTGGCGGGTACTTTTTTAAAAAATCTGACGTTTTTACGACGCAGAGAAGCGCTCGCATTGTATTGTACATTGAGCATTTTACGACGCCGATATGCAAAATACAAATTAGAGAGTCCGGTTCGTCCCGCTTCTCGCCGAGAAAGAAGGGGGTCGTAAAGTGCAATGGATGCGTCACGGTAGCTTATGCTTTAATTTAATTGGGGCGCCCTCTAGGGGCACCTTGGAAATAACCTCTTGTGAATGACACAGCTTTATATACATAAAGTAGTCGCTTATTATAAAACGTTCGCAATTCTAATTTAATAAGAGTATCAAAATCTTAGTTGCTGAAATAGAATTTTAAGTGATTTTGAGGATATCTACTTTTACTCAAAAAATAACCCAAACTCTTAAAATGTTATCTACTGTGTTCAAATTCAAATTTTTGAAATACCTTATACTCCATAAATCTTTAGGTATATCTTAGAAAAATAGGGTAAACGGACCGCAAATAAACGTCAATGGGGAGATCATCCGCATGCGGGACCGACGCCGATTACGAGTGTGATCTTTCCTCTTGGCCGTTTAAGTGGTACGGTCGACCCCGAAGCATCGGGAGCCCTGCAATGAATTTTTTTCGAAAGACTGCATGACGCACGGCGTGGAGCTTTGACGTGAGAGAAATCGCGAATTCGAAATGCGTCAACCTATCGCGACCGCCGAAACTCGACGCCAGCTAGAATAGTATTCACTACGCTCCCTCAAGGAAGTGAGGGTGTGACGTGTGACTTAAGTAAAGTGAGAATTAAAAGATGTATTTGATTCCCTACCAAACTCTTCGAAAAGATACGTGGAATATGTCATAGTTTATATAGTTCACCTCTCTTGTATCATATAAACATTTTTCAATCAAATATGCTTTCAATTTAGACTTGAACGTCTTTAATTTCTGATTTTTGTAGTGCTGGGGGAGATTGTAAGATTTTTTAAATTTGCATAATTGCACTTTTGTGTACTGCTGAGAAATTTATTTACTGACTCGTGAGACTTTCTTTTAAACACTCGCGGCTGCCGTCTCTATGGTTGGTTTCATAAGATTTTATTAAATCACTGTAGTGCTTTTTAGAAATACATGCACGATTATATATTGTAAGGTAAGTATGCCAAACTTATGCCAAATTACTCACTCCTTCTCTTTTTTGTAGATGGAATATTCTTCTTATGAAAGACTTTTGCAGAGTAAAGATACGTTTAACATTTACAGAATTCTTCCAAAAGATGGTATTGTAGGCCAACCGTGAACCAACGTACGCACGATATACTGCCAAGGCTTCCTCAATTTCGACCTTCTGAAGAAATCACCCTCGGACCATATACAACCACTGCAATTGTTTTGCTAACTATATTGAAGTGTTCTTTTCAGTTTAGTGGGCTGTGCAATTGTAGGCCTAAAAACTTAACGTGTGTAACAGATGCGACTTGTTCATTATCATATTCCAATGTATTATTTTCGCGTCTCTAAGACTAAATTTTGTTCTATTAATTTTTTGTTTGTTTAGTTTAAGTTTATTAATACAAAACCAATCTTCCATTGAGTGTAGAATTATCTCTTCCTCGATCTTTGTGTTCTTCATTATGACTATGGAGGTGCTATCGGAATCATATTGGCACAATTCTGTATTACGTTTGGTGAATCATTCGTGTATAAGAGAAAAATGAATGGTCCTAGAATAGAACCCTATAGTATTCCTCTATCTGATTTTAACCACCTTGACTGAATGATCACTGTCGGCTGCCCTCACAGTTTACAATCGATCTATTAAATATAATCCCAAAAGGTATATGTATTCTACCTCTGAATTCCAAGATCATTTACCAGAGTAGGTTATTGTCTTCTGTTCTCTTTATTCGACATCTAGGTAGCCTCTCTCACACTACTAGTGGTCGATAGTTGGCACAAGTTCCTTGTTTGTTTTCGTTTTGGTTTTATTTACGATTCCAGAGTTGTATCAGTACCCCTAGGACCTAATTTTCTTTATCAGGGTCTTGTAGGCAGTCCTTGACTCGTTTAACCCTAATCCTTATGGAAGGCGAGCGGTTTTGCGGCTCGACAGTCTCTCGCACCAGCAGATGGCTGAAGTCGCTCTCGCGCTCGTAAGTTCCTTATCCCAGCTCTCTTAGATGGTTCCTGAGTGACAGTATTTATAGGTTGTCTTGCAGCTGCTTGTTCTAAACAAACTAAGGAGCCGTTGCAATGATCCGTAGTATTCGGCTTTGTTGTGCCTCCAACGTCTTAAGATATTCGTCCACAGCCGTGCACCAACGATCCATATGTGATAATAGGCCTGATGGTGGAGGTGGAAGTAGGATTACGTTTCTTAGATCCATGACGCTGTCTTTCGATCAAGGGATAAAATGCATTCCACGTAATTGCAACCTTCCTTACAATCTTGAGGACCATAAGCCACAGTTTCCTCAGCAGAAATGAATGGTAAACACTGTCAAAGGTTTTCGACAGGTCTAAGAAGACACCCACTGTATGTTCTTTTCGAAAAAGTGCTTAATTTATTTTGCATAGTGCCCATATACATTGCTTTTTTGGAGTTCTGGAAATACACGGTTTCATAACAGAGATTGATGTATCAAATCTATTTGAAATAACTGCTTTGAAACTACAATTAAAAGCAAATACCAAAATACGAAAAGCAATAAAATGGAAAATATTTTAGAAGAACGATTCGTAAAGGACACACGTTGACAACAGTAATCCATCAGACAACACACAACTTTTAATTAATCCCGAAAAGTAACGAAAATCTGACAATGTTCGGAACTCCTAGCAGTAACTGAGTTAATCAAAATTTTCCTCTGGCAATAAAATCCTGAATTTCTTGCGAATTTTAAAATGATAGAAACAATAAATTGCTTGTCCAAAATATTTCTGAATTTGTGTTGGCAGAACATTTGCATTTAATTTAGTAAAAATGAGTGTACATACATAAAAAAATTACAAAATCAATTACAATAAAACATATCAATGAGTAGGAAAGGATAGTAGCAACATAATTGAAATAATTTACATAGCGAATTGTAGCACAAAATAAATGAAATAGAGGAGAAAGGAACAACAACAATAAAAAAAAGAGCGTGAGACTCTTATTCTCAGGGTCTTGGGTTCGAGCCCCACGTTGAGCGCCAGTGTAGCGCAACAGAAAGAAAAACAATTAAAGGAATTGCAGACCTACCTGATCATACTTCTCTTACTAAATACCCGCTAGCATGAACAGGGGTGAGTTCACGACTAACAAAAAAAATATATGCGCCACTCGTTTGAATTAGGGAGAACTACCCGCGAAAAACGGAAACGCGAGGTGGTGGGGTGAGGTGGGAAAAGAGTAGGTATTTCTAGAACTTCTTTAATGAAAATAATATGAAATAAAAAAAAAAGAAATTAATAATAATTAAGGTTCGACAAACGAGTGCAACGTCAGAGGCGTATCACGCAAAAGCACACCTTTTATTATATTATATAAAAAAAGACAATAATATTTATTAAAGCAACTTGCGGTAAAATAAAAAAAAAACAAGCGTGAATTGGAAAATATAAAAAAAGGAAAAATAAACCGTAAATTACCAAAAATTTGGTAAATTTTTGAATAAGAATGTAGTGATAATAAAAGCTTCCTAAAGTATATCCATACGTTAATGAAATTGCTTAAAATAAAGTTAAAGGAAAAAAAATAAACAAGTTAGGGTTTAGACAAAATTTAAAGAATAACAAATGGATGTGAACCGAAACAAACAAAAAAAAACGGTAACTCCACTTATCTGGGCTATGCTCAACTGGAGTTTTCGAGTAATCATATGCTGTCGTAGTCGAGTGGCAGTAAATCGGAGCTAGTCCTGTCCCCGGGTTGTGTAAGACGCAACCTTATATATGGACATACATACGCAGCAAGACTTTAGCCTTCAGTGGATTTCGGCAAAATGTGCTTAAACGAACACCCTACAAGAAAACTCTAAATGTGCTGATCGAAAATTACTAAGACTGGCCGTCTAAAAAAAAATTAAATATATCCGAAAATGTCGGTGATGGTTATTTAAAAAAAAGCGAATTAGAACCACTCACAGTAAACAGTAGTTAATTATGGTAACTGTGAAAATCTTTTAAATCCTACTTTGCGTAGAGCCTAAGTGCTACAGCAGATTTTCGCAAGCGTACCTTCTTAGTTGATAGCCGACACCAGAAACGAACATCATGCATTCTATTGCAATAAACTTAGGTAAATTTAGTTACAAGAAAAGAACCAAAACAAAAAAATAAAGAGAAAAAAAGACGTGATGAAAATTGTCCAATAACCAACATTTATAACTGAAATTACCAAAAGTAAATTAACCAAACATTAAATATGTCATTAACAGAAATTATAAATGTTAAAACATATTAAAAAAGATAACGTAGCGACATCTATTGTAAACATAAAACAACCCTTGACAGTAAGAAATACAATTATGTTGGTAAAATAGAATTTGACACGTTACAAAATGTCATTAGTAGAAATTTTACATTGTGAAGTATATTAGGAAAGATAACGTAGCGACATCTATTGTAAATATAAAACAACCCTTGACAGTGAGAAATTCAATTATGTTTAGAAAGTAGAATTTGACACGTTACAAAATGTCATTAGTAGAAATTTTACATTGTGAAGTATATTAGGAAAGATAACGTAGCGACATCTATTGTAAATATAAAACAACCCTTGACAGTGAGAAATTCAATTATGTTTAGAAAGTAGAATTTGACACGTTACAAAATGTCTTTAGTAGAAATTTTACATTGTGAAGTATATTAGGAAAGATAACGTAGCGACATCTATTGCAAATATAAAACAACCCTTGACAGTGAGAAATTCAATTATGTTTAGAAAGTAGAATTTGACACGTTACAAAATGTCATTAGTAGAAATCTTACATTGTGAAGTATATTAGGAAAGATAACGTAGCGACATCTATTGTAAATATAAAACAACCCTTGACAGTGAGAAATTCAATTATGTTTAGAAAGTAGAATTTGACACGTTTCAAGATCGTATTTCAGATCAGATAGTATACATTATTAATCAATTACCAACACTTTTTAAAGCCTAGTTAAATTACAAATGTCCATCAGCGTACGCCGACACCGCGTAATAAAATCACACAACGTATTAAAAGAGCATTAAAGCTAATATTGAATTCAACTGAATTAATAATGGCGGATATAAATAAGTTGTTAAGGAACGCTTTTATTACCGGGAGACGATCTTGTTTCTTCATTTGAATCGATTAAATCTGAAGATGACGTTCCGTAAAATGATAATTAAGAAAACGTTTCATTTGTCGGTTTATAGTTAATATAGAAACAGCGGGAGCATCTCAACAACGAACGACAGGTAGGTAAGGGACGTCATAGTCGCCTACGCCTAAAGAGAACCACGCCAGAACCCCCGAGCACGTAGTATTTGTCGTAACTCTTCGCACCCGCAGTAAGCCGTTGTAGCACCGTCTTTCTTCCACTCGCAGAAGATAGTAGTAGTATTACGTAAGGAAGGATTGAATTCAATCGATTTGTGATAAAACTGATGAAGATAAAAGTGTGCGCAATTGCATATGTGATGGGATTTTGGAGCTTTATGTTAGTTAACCTTCAACGAATCCACAATTCTTAAAACAATTTCAATGAATAGAACAAAAACAAAGCCTATTAGTGTCGGTTGAGGATAGAAAATAAGCTGTGAAGCACTTGACAGTTGTCATAAAATAGTTATTAATACGATATTCAGTTAGTCTCATATTTTAATCCAGGCTTGTTTCCTTTAGCAAATTTACAATCTTCCCTATACAGGAAAATATTTGGAAACAAGTTTCACTGACGTAATAGTACTAAAAGGGGAGGGAACAGGCGTTCTGTACTAAACTACGATACCATACACCGGAAGTATAAGTAACTGTAAGTGCAATCGAGAACAACAGCTCTCGGAAGTATTTCTCAACATTTACTTGTATTAGGTTAGGGTAAGTTACGGAGCAGTTTTGTTGGTAAGGCACCTCTCAAAGTATTCCTGTGACCTCTTATACTTCTTACACTCGTTCAGGGAAAATGATCCGCCGGAATCTGTTTACGAAGTAACTTTTCAATAATAACATTTCCGGTTCTATGTTGAAGGAGGGGTTATTTAAGTATGGCTCTGACAATTATGTAACTTAATAGAATGTAGCATTAAGAAAAGTTATGATATGACGTGTCTTTTTATTGTTTATATTACTGTGAATTGTTGCTATCTATCCGCTAGATGCTTTCAAACTTTTGAATTCAAAAATATAGGAGGTAGGCGCCATAAATTCTCGGCCTGACACGCTTATGCAGGTTCGAACGTGTTCAAACTCCGTTGCGTTATAGTTGCACATGTGCGAGGCCTACACTACGAAGGGGCACCCAAAAGAAACCGAACTCATTTTTTTAAATATATATTTAATTTTTTAACAAAAATCTTTCAATCCCCTTCAAAGTACTATCCATTGCAGCTAATACACTTGTCCAATCTTTTATTCCATCGTTCAAAACATTTTTTAAATTTGTCATCTGTGATGCCCGACAGCGCCTCCGTCGTTTTTTTTTCTTCACCTCGGCAACGTCGGCAAAACTCTTTCCTTTCATGTCTCTTTTCATTCGAGGAAATTTAAACAAAGTCGCAGGAGACCAGGTCGGGTGAATAGGGGGGATGGGGCACAGGGATCATGACATTTTTAGTCAAAAATTGTCGCACAGAGAGGGCTGTGTGAGCAGGAACGTTATCATGGTGGAAAAACCAGTCGCCCAATCTTTTCAAAACTTCCAGGTAGAAAGCCTGGTTAACTGTCTGACCCTGTGGTACAAATTCTGAACGGACGACTCCTTTCACATCGAAAAAACAAATCAGCATTGTTTTGGCGTTTGATTTCACTTGACGAGCTTTTTTGGAGCGAGGTGAACTTGAAGTTTTCCACTAGTTTGATTGTTATTTCGTTTCGCCAAAGATAGCAAAGACATTGCCATCTTTCAGCAAATGGGTACCCAGAATACTGGCAAGGTTACTGATAACATATCACTTATACAAGCTAAGAAAAACTGAAAATCAGCACCGTCGTCTAAGACGTACTAAGAAGATCTAGAGACAGCAGAACACACTCTATGCAAATGTGTTGCCAGAAGGCAAAAATGACATCAACATTTCAGCAGACCATTCCTAACACTACAATTGAAAAAAGAAGATTAGTGTTAAGATTCTTAATTAATTATTTGGAGAAGGGAAGGACAATCATGGGACAGTACTATGCCGACTTATTGGACCGTCTCGCCGCTGAACTAAAGAGATAAAGGCCTCACCTAGCGAAGAAAAAATTCTTTATCATCACGATAACGCCCCGGCCTATTCATCGGCAATTGCGACGGCAAAACTAGTGCAGTTGCGTACGAATTTAAAAAATGCGTAAGAAACTGCTTGACGGAAAGCGGTTCACGTCAAATGAAGAAGTCATTACTGAAACAGAGGCCTATTTTGCAGAGTGCGATAAAACCTATTTTAGATGGCTTAAAAAAGTTTGACTAAGTGTATAGAGCTACAAGGAGATTATGTCGAGAAATAAATTTACTAAATGTAAAACAATTGCATTGTCTTCCTTAGAACAGGTATTCATACCATCCTAGTAGGTAACTACATGTTTGTATATACATAGTTTCCATTTTATAACAAAGTACAATATATAAGCAAACGTTTTAATTGTATAGTAATTTAGAAGCTTCATTAATGTGCAAAAAAAGATACCCTAACAAATTGAAAATAAAGCATGCCCGCTTGGTACCACACTTGCTAAACTCCATGAAATGATTTTCTTTTTGGAATTCATTCGAAAATATAACCGCTTTTAAATATAAATGTAATTAATCTTCATGGAGCCAGCTGACATATTTATTACCCTCCACGTAATTTATAGTTCAACGATTCAGATGGCTCTGCGCGGAATATGTTACTTAATTTAGACGTAAAAATTACTATTTTGCTAGTATATTTTATATACGGCTTTGCTATTTTGGAGCATGACTCATTTTAAAAAGAACAAGATTATTTCTCTATGGGCAGAGGTATGTGTCTGAACAATAATAATGGGACATCTTTAAATCTGACAATGACATCTCCATTAAAATGATTTGTATTACACAACAAAGAACAAGGGTGTGACGCTAGAATCAGTGTCGGAGACTCGAAGGCTTTTTGTTAGATTCCCGGCGGGCACGCTTTGTACAAAAAATTAAGCGCGATTGAAATCTTCGCCTTAATTGTATATATTGTTGTCAAAAGGATTTTGTATAGGAGTTAGTTGATTTACATAAACGTTAATGGAGCTGGAACTTTACGAATTTATTTAGGAAATAGAAATTAATGGAATTATTTACAGCATTCTAGTGGTTAATGTATTACTTCGGTTATCTTAACACTTACAGCATTTTTTCTAAATTTATATCGATACATCATTGATTGTTTAACCAAAAAAGGTTTGAAATATGTAGTTCGACTTTTGTTTTCCGCCATTGTTTGCTGAGATCCGCCTTATTGTATAACTGTGCAAGATTTGTAAGTTAGTATTAATAAACTCTAAGACTGGACTAAATTTAAGGATGAATTAAGGGTCCATTGACAGCTTCAAATTATTAGTGGATCTAAATTGTAGTATTTTAAATTGATATGATAAATATTTTTTTTGATTATCGACCAATTTATTAAAAACTGAAAAATAAAATATTTCAAAAGGAAAGCAGGATATGCCTGCTATGTATACTTTAGAATGCCACAACATCAATTGAACATCCAAGTTACACTTTTGTTAGGAAAATAATCTACCGAACAATTGAATTTTTAAGTAGGTACTTTGTTTTTGCAGATACGGCATAATTTTCAACAGGTAGAACTCGAGTACAGAAATTTTACAGAAAGCAGTATTATTTGCTGTATTCTTTTTACCAAAAACCGTCTTACAAACAAGTAGGATTGAAGTAAAACAAACTTATATAAGATGGAGTGAAATGTAAGTCAATTTAAAGAAACTTCACAAATCATAACCCTAATTACAAACATAGCCCATACATTGTGACGATCCATCGACCGTCCGCATAAATTTAAAGACTTTTAAGCTAGAAAGGAGTATAAACATTGTATAATCATCCTTTGTAGTAATTCCTTAAATTATATTTCAACTTTATTAAACTTTCATTTTGTTAGATAATTTTCGATAACATTATATACTAATTTTGAGCAATAGTGTATATATCTCATTAATCAATCAAACTGGAACTTGTGTAACGATATCTTTTAAAACCATTTTGCTTGTACACGTCAGGTACAAGGTCGTGTTACGTCATGAGCAAGAAGTGCAACGTCATGCAATATTTTGGAATATAAACCCCTTAGATTTTCATTTTGGAGAGCGTTTGCGTGGCAAGTCAGTGCTTTAAGCTGGCTAGAAGCTGAGCAAAAGAACTTCACCTCTGCGTGGCAAGTCGGAGCATTAAAGCTGGCTAGAAGCCGAGCAGAGTTCGAGAAATATTCCGCAGGTAGTCGGCGTATAAGTAATATTGTTCAGAGACCTCGATGTATCCCATAGGCAGTCGGAGTATTATGCAAGTAACTATGGAATGTTTCTTGCTTCAACAAGCTACTTTTTTGACATTGAAAAAATCTTTGGTTATCAACTTATCAAGTATACTTGATACTGCTAAGTGCAGGATTTATGGCTTCTGCAAGAATGTCTACACCAGGATTTTCCCGGTTTTTAACTTCATGGGCGTATTTAAATAAAACCGCGGTGACGCATCATTTCTTTCAACTTACTATATTTTTTGGAGATTTACTGCTCACTTTCCCCCAATCTCCACTGGACTACTGACACGACCAAAAGATCTATTTAGAGGTAGATGGCAAGTGTATAGGTTGATTGGATAAGAGCGCCAAAAATCTAATCTTGTATGCAACTATTTGGGCCTTTATCAATTTGAAACGTTGCGGCTTTCGCTTACATGCTGCTGTATTTTAGCAACCGCACGCCTGATGTTCTCTTTTAGCTCTGGAATCATAGCAAGTTTCTTGACATAAATTCCTTCAACTAGCCCCAGAGAAAAAAACCCTCGGTGATCAATGGATGACACTCCTCTGAGAGAAGATAGGATCAGGGAATTTAGTTTGGTTTACAATCAAAGTTTTATGTGCTGTATGACATGTTGCTCCATTCTGTAGAAACCGCATATCAGTCAAGTCCAGTGCTAGTAAAATGTTGTGGTAGGATGATAATGAAATGTTTCAAAAACGTACGCTTGAATAATATCGAATATTTTTAGAAACGGGCCTAGAAAAGTTGAAAATGTTGTGAGGCACTACCCGGAATTTTATTTTTGAATATATGTGGCATTACCATTGTAATTTTTTATTAATTCTGATGATTTTATTGCATTCTACGTGTAATTTTGGTCAAGATTCCTACGTCATGTCTCGTGAAAATAAACATGCCACTGTCGTTAGGTTGTTGTTGCACAAGGCCAGGATGAAGGCGGCCGACATTGTTCGTATGACCGGTTTTGGGCAAAGCACTGTCTACGACGCCGTAAAATGGTTCAAGGAGACTGGAGGAATTGCGAACCGTCCTCGAAATGGCCGTCCAATCTCTGCAACAATTCTGGAAAAGGTCAACAAGGTCCGCTGCTGATTTCGTCGCAATCAGGAGGTGTGGATGCGCAAAATGTCAAACGAGCTCGATGTCGATGAAAAACCATTCGCAACTTCCGTAGCTACAAAATCACCCACGGCCACTTCCTCAACGACGCAATGAAGGTAGAAATCTCGCCGAATGCTTCGCTTGATCGGTGGTGGTTTGCAGAAACTCGTTTTACAGAAAGTACTCTTCACAAGACGAAAAGATTTTCACCATCGAGCCGCATCACAATCGCCAGAATCGTCAGCAACTGCTCCGGAAGGAACAACGCTGCCAACTAGCAGCAGCGGGTTCTTCGGAACGTGCTTGAACCGTCGGCGACACAGCATTCCGACGCTGACGGATTCACGCTTTAGCAAGACTAGGCATCGCCGTCTGTGAAGAAGTTGTTTCCGGGATTTCAGCAAGGAGGTTTGGCTGCCAAACTCGCCCGACTTGAACCCAATGGACTTTTTGGTATGGTCCATCTTGGAGCAAACAATCTCGGAAACAAGGCAGGCCACCGCACTCAAAGCGGCTCTGATGCGCGCCTGGGACGAGATTACAGTGGAAGATTGCGCGATCATCATTGGCAATTTTCGAAAGCGGCTCCGAAAATGTATTGAAGACAAAGGAAGCCATTTTGAACTTTGTTATAAATATTTTTATTTTAATTCATAGTTATTGAATCAATAAAAGTTATTATTCGTTTGGTTATATGGATTTATATGTTTATGCAATATTTTTATACTTTTGAAATACTTTTAAAAATACCTGTATACTGAAAGTTGTTAAGGAACTGGAAATTTGAAAAGATTTTCCCCTTAAAGAATTAACCTAGCTCTACATAATAAAATTGACAATGGAAATAGGACAATTTACCATCGATGTGTATAATTTTCATTTCCATGCTGTGCATTTTACGTTTATACGAACGTATAGAATATTTATTAGGGAATAAATAATCCAGACATGACAACAATATGAAACTGTAGAGAGATTGATCGGTAAACTGTCCAATCAAAATTTCGTGGTTAGTGTATCATATACAATTCAGTATCGCGTTTCATCGAGCCGTCCGTACATAGGCTCGTTATTGTCTAATAGATAAATAACGACGGAGCATTAGGTTTTACGCTATAGTCGATTAAATATGTATGGCGTGATTACTACATAGTAGGTATCCGTTACGTAATAATACGTATACGATATAGTGAATTTTAAAAAAGTTATGATTTGGATGTTAGGATGTTTGATCTTTTAGTAATAATCGTTTATGTGAGTGTAAGATTAAGTGCTTTATCTGAGACTTTTAAACTAGGAATATCTAGTAACGTATTAAGTCCAAATTAAAAGCAATAGGACATCTGTAAATTAGAAAACAATATATAATATATTTAAATGGTTTAATATGTTATTAGATTTATGTTATATAAATCATGTATAAGAGTTAGCAAAAAATTATACTTAGAGTAAATATAATTTTCTTAATAAAAAATATTGTACGTTTGTTTTCCCCGTGTAATTTTCGGGGATAATTTTCACCCTTTTTTTAGGATGCAATGCTCAAGGAAATTTTCTGAACAAAAAACTAATTTTTAATAGTATGCATATAGCAATCTTTCATGATTCATGACTCATTCGTGAGTTCACCAAACTCGACCATATAACTTTTAAAACGCATCTGGTGAAGAACTTACTGTACTCGAATCAACTTCGTTGCTAAGTAGACTTGTTTGATGGTGAATAATCAATATAATCATATTAAATTTCATTAGTCCGCACGAGTTTGGCTGCTATATTCTCCCCAAACATTCTGACGATACAATACGCATCGAACGACGATACGATCTAGCACGTTCGAGACCATCTGGCCCCCGCCTGTACGCATTGAGGCAACAGAACGACCCACGCTCAATTTAAGTTCTCCCGTATATAACCGGGCGTCTGGATGTATACGCGTTTGTTTTTTACGGCGGTGCCGCTACGCGATATTTAACGCGCGGATACTTAATAAACGTCTTCATATGTTGATGTTGTCGCCGTGACGGTGCGGTAAAACGAGACCGACTGTTTAATTGCCGTGTAAAAGAGAGCCAAGGAACGGTTAATACGAGTGACATCGACATCATCGAAACAGAGACGGAGATTTCTCTCGTATAAGAGTACCGGACCTATAATATAATATATCCGAAGCCAACCGTACGTGTTTATTATTGTTCGGGTGGCATAAAATTCGATAGCTATATTTAAGACGCGCACGCGGGGTGTGAGCTATTAAAGTTACTCATAAAGGTATCCACTCCGTGGATGAGCGCTGTACAGAGATATTGGTAGAGAAGTTTTTTCATTTATTTGTCGTAAATAGAAAATATAAACGTATATTGCTTAATAGATCCCCAAAGCCCCATCCTCCCCTGTCAATTTGATATTCAGATTTTCAGCAGTTTTATTGTTAACAAGAATTGTGAAACGAAGTATGAAAAGAACTGTAAGATCTGTTAGGCTGCGTTCACACAGGGTAGTGCGAAATTAGTGTAAGAATTTGATAACTTTGGCCAATGATTTGCTCGTCATAACCTGATGCGTTCTCCTGGTTTGAAAAACAACGCCGCTAGTCGTCTGCTTTGGTGTATCTTCCTTGTGAAGAAGGAGGACTAATTGCTTATGTTTAGATGTAAATAATGCTTATATATTTGTTCACTTACTCGGTTGCTCCCCAAATTAAACACAGTACGTAGGAATAAAAAATAAATTTATTCTCCTTTGTAACATGAACAGATAAAAACCTGCTACTTCTCATATACAAAAAAATGCAAATACATAAGTATTGTGTAATATATTAATTACATAATTCAATTCCTTTCCGTGTACGTATTTAAATGTATCGCAACGTTTGTAAATGTAAGGGCAACCACCAAACCTTGCTAGCTAAAAGTGTTCAGCTTGTTGAGAACCTCCGTCGCTTTCGCTTTCACCACTTCCACACTCAAATTTTTTCCCCTTAAGCTCCGATTTTACCTTACGAAATAAAAAAAAAGTTACAGGGGGCCAGGTCGGGCGAGTACGGTGGGTGGTCCAACACGGCGATACTGGATTTCGCAAAGAACACCTTCACAGACAAGGCGGAATGGGCTGGCGCATTGTCTTGGTGGAGCATCCAGGATTTGCTCTTCCACAAATCGGGTCTTCGTCTTCTCACTCGTTCACGAAGGGTAGTAAGAACCTCGTGTTTCACAAGAAACTTGAGGTTAACTCGTTGCTCGATCTAAACACTCTGCATTTTTCCGACGCGACGCTAGCGTAATGACTTGAACGGACGATTGCTACAGCGAGACTGAGCGACGTACAACCGTGCCCATCGAGCTCAGGGTAGGGAAAGCATCTTCAAGCACAGACATGTTCAAACCTGTCGTGGAGTGCTCGCTGTTTGCCGATGGTAGCACCAGTCCGGTTATTTAATCGCCACACCTCATATAAGATCATAGAGTCAGTCTCTAGATTGCGTGCTCGCATGGCACATTATTCACTGCAATATGGTATTTCTAAAGAAAGAAAAATTAAATGAAATATTGTATATTTGAAATATGTGTCGTAATTGACCATGATTTGACAAATGCTACCGCGAACAAAGGAGTGAAGGCAAAACACGACAATCGTTCCATTCAGTTCAAATCGCCGAGGGAGTAAACACGTATTTGGCTAAGTACTCCAAGTAAATCCAAGTGTTTCATTATGCAAATTACACTTCAATTAGAAGGTTAAATCAACTTTCGATTATACAAAAATTTACAACTTCAGCTGGGCGGATTACCATAGGGAGTTCGCGTAATTTCAAAGTTTGAAGCTAGCTTTTATTTTTTCGATTTAATTCCCATAAAACGTTATTATTTGCTGTTCATTCTTATTTAAACTACCGAAAAGGTGTCTGGGGTACACTCCCGGACCTACTGACCGTGAAAAATTAATTTATTCGTTTAGAAAACTTCTTGTTGTTATAACATTACACTGGATATATCCATTTAATTGTTTTACCGTCCACAAACTAAATAGAAAAATGTATTTTAAAGTAAAAAACCGAGATCACCAAATTCATTTTCACTTCCAGTTTCGCAGGCTAAATCTGCGTTTTATGAACGTCCTGCAGTTGATGTTACATGAATGCGTAATAATCCGATAAATGTAGATGTCAATTAAAACAATAATCCGTTTCATTACTTTTTATATACTTTTTTCCATTTCAATCGGTATAAAATTATACCGTGTCTCTTTTCCCATCGCGCAAACATGCGAACGAACGTGTACATCTCATAAATGTATATGCATTTCTGTTCAATAACAGTCATTTGGTCTAGCGGTAGCGTCTAAGCTTCAACTCGTGCCAGTTATCCTCCCTCTTCATTTATTCAATGCTTGAACAGTATTTCTGTCCTTTTTTACGTGGTGCTCGTATCGATTTTTAGCCTCTTCTCTTTCTACCACTTTGATAACGAGCTGGTTTTATCTCGCTTTAATGTGGTTCTCACCGTTTTCCTATATACCGCTGCTTATACAGTCTCTCATTTCTTTCTCCCCCTCAACCACTGGCTTTTCGTTTAAAACACAAGTTATCTCCCATTCTCTCTCGTTTTCATATTGTTCGCCATCTCTGTCGCGCTTTTTATCTGACTGACAATTTGGTGTTCCTAGATTTATTTTTTTGTTGGCGGTTTATTTTACCATCGGATACATTCTGCCTTGTTGAACGACATGAATTTCCGATGTTGATAACTGTTATTGAAATGTGATATTAGTGTGACGTTGTTTTTTTGTTTCTTTTGCATTCTTTTTGGCGTCGTTTACCAACACCCGTCAATGGTTTACGGCTTCATAATTCAAACGAATTCGGAATCAGAATAGGACTTCTGCATACACACTTGTTTTTAGTGTTAAAAATACATGGAAGGGATGTTAAGAATACATTTATACACAGATTTTGATTACAACCATTTGATAGAATACGAATCCATTATTATGTTAAATATTTAGATCGGAAATATCAGCTGTCAATCTAAAACGTATAGGTGTTCAGTATAGTCACCCGATAGATATGAAATTTCCTCTGGCGGATAAAAGCTAATTTTCGTAGCCACAATTTCTCCCCAGGCCGACTGGCCTTGGAGTGTGAGTATTAAATAATTTATATAACTCCAACCAATGACGATCTTGGATCGATACTACTCCTCCTTTTATTCTCCTCTAAAACAAACAACAGGGTAAATTCAAAGGTATTTCTAACATTATTTTGGCGAATGCTGAGGATGAACATCTTAAGATGCTCTACGGGCGCAGGCGTAATAATATCTCATGGCTGGCCGATGCCCCCTGTAATTGGCGAAAGCTGTTGGGGAATGTGAACGTAGGAATTATTATTATTATTTCGTATATTAAATATGTTTCGTTAAAGTATCTTCGTGTGTAGCAGTAAAATTTCATATTTTAGGGTTTGTCTATCATAGAGTCGTCTAATTTGAGTCATCTAGTAGCGTCACTACATTAAGGTAGGAGAAAAGGTTGGAGGTTAGCACAGGCAGATTCCTGTGAATGACATAAGGAACAAAGGGTTTAGATGACATCTTTGTAAAAATCAAGGTTAGCTTGCATTTTCAATTTTAACATTCGTTAATTTCCAATTGTTGATATCAAAATTCATTAAAAATTGCCGAAAGGATGCTCCCGAATCCCACAAAAGGTTTAAAAATTTAAGCAATTTACAAAATTCCAATTTTTTAACAAAATCCCTGAGAAAAAACATTTCGGTGTAGGGTATTCTCTGGAAAGTATAAAATAACAAAGAATTAGACAGGGAGTCATTGCCTTTGGAGTTTGGAGCTAGTAATGAGATTTTAGAATATCGAAGAATTCAGAAAACAAGAATTTGCGTAAAATACTTCTTTATGTTGTCAATTTACAAGCTAGGGTTAACTGATAGGATAAACATGCGTGTTGATAATTGTTAATAATAAAACTAATGCCTATACATACAACATAGAGAAGAAGTTCTTATTTTTGTTAGAAAAGTCTCACAAAATAATTCCAAACTAAGAAAAAAAGATAATGACTCGTAATATTTCCCACCTCGCCAAGAAAGCGTTGAACAGTTGATCAAACACATCGTTCAAATGCATCAGTCAATTTACATTTTGAAAAAGTATGAAGATGTGTAGATCACTGATTGTAACTGAATTGACTTCTTTGGTTTATATGTTTTGTAATGTTATAAAATTTGAAATTATTATCTACTTAAGAGATAATTTTCAGTCATAGATTCGAGAGTATCATCTAGATACTCTTTCAGTATTTTAGTAGAGTAAATTGCAAATAATAACGTTTTCAACAGGTAAACCGATAAAAAAATAACTTCAACATTTGACGTTTACGCGCCCACTCTATTCTAACGCGTCACGTAAGTAGACTCCGTGTTCCTTAACCGCTTGAATTAGGCTAGAACTTAAAACCACATTTTTACACTGCAACATTTGAAATAACTTTGAAAAGGAACCAATTAGCGAAATACGTCTTCTCTCAAAGGCAACTCCAGCTAAAAAGGCTGATTATCCTTTGATAACGATAGCTCTTGTTCAATATTAATCACCGCCAACTACAGTACACGTTTCATATTTACAATACTATATATTCTTACAATCAACTAAATTTGTCTTCTTTAAGAATACCATATGACAGCCTGTAATATGCTACTAGAGTTCGCGATGTAGAATCCAAGCTATATAAGCAGCAGCAAAAACCGAGAAAGGCTTAAGAAGACTTAACTTTGATAATTGTTGCCAGAGCCTAATCGGCTGAACGTCACTGCTCTTGGCGCTAATGACAACGATTTTACTTGTGGCATTTTCAATAAAACAGTTGATATCTGCTTAGTGAAGTAATAAAGGTATAGTGAATTTTCAGATTTGAAATTTATTCGCATTGTCTAAGTAGCCTGAAGTTAGAAGGCAGGAATACCAAGCTCTTTACCGACAGCAAGCAAGATAATTTTAGCACGGAATTTCTGAAGCAATATAACTAAAGCGGACAGTCCAGCTAGGGGTTGCACTATGCTGGGTGAAACCTATTTTCTTAAGCAACATCTTCACGTATGTGATAATAGCTTGATTGACGGCCTTAAATAGGACTTGTGGGCCAAATGTTACGACATTTCTCATCCCCTGGTTGTCCATGCATCCATTCAACGTACTTTTTATAGCTAAGTCCGGATTTGCTCCCTGTGAGTTTGAGTGGAATGCAGGCAAAGGATTGGGCGCACGGCGTTTGAGTTCAACAATAAATTAACTTAGTTTTCCGTTTTTAAAAACAATTGCCAAGAAGTTAACAGTTTGCCATTAAGACAGCAAAGTAGTGGTTTGTGTGGTGTATTGAAACCTCAAGAAAATTCACTTACTTTCTGACATTCTTAATGTGAAAGGTAGGTAACTATGTCCAAAAGGAGACAAAATTATTCTACACTATTTGTTATGGCTGCTATTAATGCAAGAAAAAATAGTAATTTTAGGTTTGAAAATACCAAACGAAAATCAGAAGTTAAAATTACTAAAATAATTCGTATTTTTTTTTATTTTTATTCAATTCAGTTTTACTGCTGATGAGGATAGCTTGGCTATCGAAACGTGCGTCCAGTACGAGCTAAGTATTGTGGTAAGGGTTTTAGTGAACTGTTTCATGTTTTTTTATTGTTTCTTCTGTACATTTCCAATCGGCGTCTACCTTATATCGCACTAATAGAAGTTTACTGTATACAAATGTGTTGAATCAGTGAGAGCTTTCTTTGGCAATCCATGCCATTACTTAAAATTGGAGAATATAGTCTTGGAAAAAATAATGAACTCTGGGGCGAATACTAAGATATTTATCAAGTGGATGGATATTTTCTGTCATTAGTGCAGCTAACTAATGACACAAAATACTCACACTTTGATCTTTACAATACCAGCGACACGCATTATAAGTCCTGACTGAATTTTCTTCTCAATCGTGAAAATCCATTAAAAACCTTAGAACAAATTTAAACGACCTCTACCTACAGAATGTTAATATACTTTAATCATGTTAATCACGTGATGTCCCTTGTAACATCACGAACTAAGATTGTGAGGAAACATCGAAGTCCGTCCAATTTAAAGACTATTTAATCTAGAAAAAAACGTAAAATTATGTAATCATCTTTTGTAATCGGCCATTAAATCGAATAAGAACTTTATAAGCTCTTAATTTGTTAATTAATTTTTCAAAATCAGAACCGATTATTTTGAGCAAGAGTGTATCTTGCGTATATTGTTACTTTATGTTGAACTCTAGTGTATACCTTATGTAAATTCAATCATTGCCGAATTTGTGCAACGATGTATCTTAAAACTGTTTCACTTTTTCGCGCCACGTACAAGGTCACGAACAAAAAGCGCTACGTCACTCCAAACACGGGTACTTATATAAGCCGTGGGAAATTTGATAGCTGTGTGTTTATTGCAGCGGCTCAACAGAATTCACTTGAAATGGAAAACAACGTTGGAGATGATGAAATGCACTAAATAGGCTTCATTTCATGCAAAAGTCCTCCATTACTCTCCGAGCTACTTCTTCATAATCCCAATTAATCGTCTTCTAATTACTAAAACATCAAGTCTTCCGGCGCGAGCGCCGAAAAATAATAATAAACTTCGCCACAATAATTCCGCTCATCGACAAAGAGATAACGGTTTTAATAAATCCGTTCCCGTTTGATCTTTCTCAATTTGTTCCAAGTTTTACGAGCGAAAACAGAATTTCATTATGTTTTATCGAACGGTCGCCCGCTTGTCCTTCCTGCCCCTTTTTCCCGAGAAGGTTCTCTCCTAGCTTAGTACCGTAGCGCGCCGCACGATGGCGCGCGACGCTGGAAGCACTGCCGCCGCTCCGATGCGATTTGCAGAAAACCGAACATAAAAACCGTCATCATATAATAATCCGGTAAACTTCCATGAAAGCGAATCGACGACAAACCCCTGACGATGATTGCCGCGTCACCGCGCGAACCGTTGTTGAAAGAGAGGTTGGAACGTATAAAAAGTGACAGGACCCGTTCGGCTAATGCATGTTTTAACTGGGGGACCCCGAATCCGCTATGAGATATGACCTACCAGTTGCCCCTTATCCGTGATTAATTGATTGCCTAATTGAAAGTGCAAATTGGACGGAACAGTTCATAATGAGAAGCGGTAAAGAAATAATAGAATGTGATGTCACATACATTTCTATAATCAATATTATTAATATGCAAAGTTATAAGCGAAAAGTCTTGAAGTCAAAACAAGTCTTAGTTCCTAATTTAGTCACTATTAACACTAACATTTTCATTCAAGGCAATCCAATCCTGTATTGAACATTTACATAAGGGGCCAGCCTAATACAATGTTTGTATCACGACTGTCAGCCTCAATTCAAGACAATTATCGACAATTATACTTGATGCAAGAAAATCTTGTGGAAAATTTCAAGAAAGCAATTCTTAGTATAAGCAAATTGCTGTTATAACACAAAACGATATTTTATTAAGGATAGTAAATAGTTTTCTTAATTCCAGAGAGCGTTAGGTATTGTCTATGGTATAAATCAATAGTTTCATTTTTTTGAAACAAAGTATTTATTTATCTAGAATTTTTGAATTGCATATTATTTATATCCACATTATTAATTGTACTTACCTTATTTAAAACAGTACGACATATCCGTACATAATGCAGTAAATTATTCTCATTGATTGTGATTTTAAAAAGGCTAAGGTAGAGGTTATCTACAGAATAATGTTCAAACAAAAATTAACTTAATGTAGAAGTACACATGAAAAGCGTATCTAGAACCAATAGCCAAGATAATGCTAATAAATAGCTCATGGTATTGATGGAATCGCTCTCGGCAAAAACAATGTGAGAAGAGAACAGCACTAACACTTTTTTCTCATGCCCACATTGCTGTTCATCTCTCAGTTTATGCCACTAATCCTCAAAAACAGCACTGAAATATCTCCTGGCACCACCTACTGCCGAGAGATATAGTCATGCCGTCCTAGAGAGTAGCAACAGAAATTGGAATACAAATGCCATCCTTACCCATACAGTGTCACTACTAGAGAGCGGAATTTATGCAATTTGTATATCCCATATTTTTTATATGACAAGCAAGTGCTTCAGTATATATGCGAATAACAACTTTTCGAATTGATTGACGTAGATTAATTATTGCATATTTCGCATATTTTAGTAATTTTTTCATATTTCAGCGATTATTGCATATTCGTGCACTTTTTAGCAAATTTAGAACAAAAATAATTTTTTCTTTGAACTGTATTAGTGTTTTCCTGTAATACAACAAAACTTTTACTAACGAACATTTTATCGGACACGTGTGTATTAGATGCGGAGTCGGCTCTTCTGTCGCTGGACCTCCCCACCGACAAACAGCCTACTTCCCAAAGAAGCCGCCATCCTTCAGGTGGTGGGCTGTCGCAAATTCACTAGATAAAATTATCATATAATTTTCAACAACCCCCATACCGGCAACTGTTTGATTCATAGGAAGTCTAAGTATTTACCAAAATGTATCTTAACCAAAAATCAAGGCTAATATAGTTCATGGTATTGGTGGAATCATTCCCGGCAAAAACAAAGTAGCAGAGAAAATAGCGCTAACACATGAACATGTTTCTGCCTGCCCGGCGTCATCACCATGGTTCTGAGCACTATCTTCGGCTGCTACAATTGTGTTTGCCTCTCGGTTTAATCTCCAGGCAATAAGTTCTCGAAAGTACCTGGTTATTGCATCGTTGCGGAAATACCCAGGCAATAACGTACCCTCGAAATACAATAGTAGTGTCCGTTCGTGCTTGCATGTCGAAATAACACAAAGAGTGTCCGTGACTAATTCATTGTTACCTCTAATCTGAGTTTCTCTATCGGAAGAATACTATTCCTTAAACATTACGCTTACGTTAAAATCCCTACAATCGTTAAGATATGTATATGGAATATACCGGGTGTTCTGTTTAAAAAACCGAACTGGCATTCCGTGCTCCGGAAACTGAATACTCCGGAGACTTGAGTATAATTTTTGCGTTATGCAGCATTTACGTTCGAATACTTTTTATTTGAACATTTTTTCTCCAAATTACTCGAGAAGAAACTGTATTCTACCCACGTACCAGGTGGACACACTGTATGCGGGGGCACCTTGTTCAACCTGCTAGATTAGCAATGCTAATTAAGAGCTATAAAATCGTTTTCATATCGCCGAACGGCAGTATATATAATAACCCTACTTCAATTAGAATGCGGTTAAAGGGTAATGCAACAACTACATCCAGAAATCGCCCCTTATCGTATCGATCGATCACATATTTATACACACTGAACCGAACTAAACACTTGTAAACATAATTAACATTTAAAACACTCGAAATCCGCAAAACCGCCGCGCTTAAATCGGCTTTGCTTATATCCAATCGGCCAGCTGTATAGCGCGTCGGACGCCACCCTCGAAGCTCTCGATTGAGCAGGTCCGCCATCAGCGTCGAGCTCGAACGTAACCTGTTAGTAGGCAAATGCCGCTGAACCAAGCGACCTGATCGAGCAGCCGCTGAAGCTACGCTCACACAAAGGCCTCACGATCTCCAACGGACTGTCCGACTGAAGTAGATATTGCTACACAAGCAGAGAGCTTCAGTATGTTAGCACCAAGTTAGCGGAGATGGAATTACTAATGGGTATTCACATACATGTTTAATACGATAGGTGGGAATCGAGGGTGACCCGGCATCTATATACGTGTAAAATATACGTTTGTGTATGTGTATATTGGGGTGATACTAGAGGGAATATCGCCGAAAATTTAATAACGCTAATTATTAGAAAATCGTCGTTTATTTCGATATGAAACGCCCTCTACCGGGAACAGCGTTTATACCTTAGCCGAAGCTCTCCTACATACATCCGCACATAGATATAAACGTGTGACGACTTTAATATTACGTAATTTCCAAGGGTTTTTATTGTACATAAAAAGCTCTCTCTTATTACCACACGCGCCGTGATGAATCTGACCTAGATTTGCAGTCAAGTTACAAGGACCGCGATAAATCTAATGTCATTAATTTCAATACAGCTTCTGAGTGTACAAAGTAATAAGGTTGGATGTTAGTAACTAGGTTAATTTCATCTTTGCATTAGTTACTTTCTAATAAAAGTTTTCAATAATGCGGTTTAAGACAAATCTTTTCAATAATTTTATGTCAAAATTATGTTTTTTTGAGATCACACTGTTATTTAGTTATTACTACTGTTACGGTTAAAAAAAAAAGAGAAGAGAAAATTAATTAATTGCTCAGTTTTGCTATTTAAACGTAGTGTTAGAAGGAGAGGAGTCAAGGAGTGTAATAATACAACGGCGTTTAAAATTTATTTTTGTTGCTGAAGTCGTGAAGGTTATTTGTATTTCTTCGCCGAGACGACGACCCGGTATTTGAACTCTTGGGTAAGAATACCGCCATTGAATGTTTTGTTTAACTCAATCGCCTCGCTGGTGGTCGATATTTCCGTCGGAAACCATTCAGAGATTTCGAGGGAAAGGAAGAAAGGAGTATACAAAAGAAATTCAAAACAGGTAGCAAATATTGAGCAACTGTTGAGGAATTTTAAATATGAATTTAAGAAATTTGTAAATTAAGGTGTAACACTATTTCTTTACGATTTCTATTTAAAAATATTAATTATTCTTAAAATAAAATTAAATAATTTATATAACTAATATTATGCTAGGGTTTACCGTTTAGCGTTACCACGAAGTGTCATCGCTGCGTATCTGCAACCGTGAAATGTACAGTTTCACCAACGAACCTAACGACTCGTTAAGTAGCCGTATTTAATTTGGGAAATTAGTGTTAAGATTAAATAAATAAAAAAATTATTCTCTGTGTTTACTTGATGAAGTTATATTAAATTTGAAACTTAGCGACCGAAAGAGCAAGGGGGAGATTAGTTATGTTCTCATTTCCTCGATTATCATTGGTTGGAGATTTATTTACTGAATCGAACCTCTGGAACGGAGAGGGAGAAGACTAGAAGAAGGGGACTCAGCTATATAAGCTGTTGCAACATCTCTTAGACGTCGGTAGAGCGTTGCCGTTATGTCAGCATACTTCAATGCATGTGGTTGAACAACGCTAAATACGTGCTAATCATATCAATTATATTAGCGTATACATATATATACATATATATATATATATATATATATATATATATATATATATATATATATATAATAGCTAGTCTGGGCAAACAGCGGTAACAGTCAGTGTAGTAGATATGTGGTGCGGAGGCGGCGATTATTTATTTCATGCGTTCACAGCGTCAGTACTAAATCGATGCTGCATGCGAGCAGTTCTGTGTATATGTAGGCTGTCGTAACTTATTTCGTAATTGTACGCTTATGTTTGCTTTAAAAATGTCGCAGTTAGGTACGTCGCAAAAACGACCAATGGTAGACACAGTTAAAAACTTTATAGTGGACATACCGGACTTAATTTTGAAGCATGTCAAACTCAAAGGGTGACATGGACCAAAAGACAAGGTTCAAGTTTATGTGGGTCGTAAGAGAAAGAAAAACTTCAAAATTAATTTTCATAGACACGTATTATTATTATTAGAAAAAATAAATTAAATTAAAACAATTTATTGTGTATGTAAATGGTTTTATTCATGTTTCCATACATTCCATACATTGGTTTCATTATTTTTTGTTTCTGTTAAATTTTTTCAAGGTATGAAACAATTTTATTCGGCAATGTAATCGAACAAAATGTTCATACAGAAATTGTTTGCATGGATGCGTCTAAAGAATGGTTTTTAGCTAGTATTGATAATTAAATATCACTTTTTAATTGTATAAAAATGTAATAAAAAACAGTATTAATTGTCTTAAATTCCACGATTGTTCAACATGGAGTCAGCTTTAAGGAACAATCCTGTAATTAAAGCCAATACCATTTTTTATTTACAATCACAATAAATTCCATCTTGGGTTGCATAAATCAATGTTCCCCCGTTTCCGATTAGCGTATAGCTGCACATGCTAAGCTTGGGTGCGTTATTTACATAACATTGAGTTGAGTATCTATTTGTGAATTATCTATGTTTTATTATTCTGAAGTACAGCCAAGGAGTTTCAACTGAATATATCCAAGAAGGACAAAATTAAATATAGCATACTGTTTTGCACAATCTAAAATCTAAGCAGCAAATCTGTCACTTGGCACAATTTGCATTAAGAAAAGCGAAAGATAGTATACTGAGCAAAAAGCTTCTCGTAACTACAACATCCTATAAGTCACATTTTTTTTAATGAACCCCTGGACAAATCACATGAGCCTATTTAACCTTACAAAAATCCAAGAGTCCCCTGGTTTAAAATTTATTTCAACATCCTCTACATTAACATTCTCAAATTTTATTATAGATCCGTTTATTATACTGTCACGGAAATGCCTCGCTATGCTTATCTAGATTGTATAAATATATTGGTACTTATATTGCGAAAGGGTTTTGGGTTACAAGTGCTGTTATGCATATATCTGAATGACTGATATATAATAACTAAGGTTCGACAAACAAACAGGAAAAAACTTGCTGACTCTCTCGAATCGTTGCAGATTCATTTGATTTAAATTTTAAAATCCTTCACATTTGCAAAATATTTATGATAAGAAAATACTGCCTGGAGCCATGTTCCCCGTCGAGTTATTACAGGCTGAGGTGGTAGTGGAAGTTTCGGACACAATTGTTTGAAAACGCGGATGTTTGGGAGATTTCACAAACACTTTTTTGGTAGATTCTATTAAATTATTCACCATCAGATACTTTTTTCGAATGATTTCTGCAACGAGATGATATGCGTATATGAGACATGTTATGTGAAGAAGAGCCGGAAAGCATATTTTCAACATCCTACCAACTTTCAGCATTGTTGCAGCTCCATCAGTAATTAACATTGTGACTTGGGCTCCTTCTCTTAATGAACCCTATATCATCTTCACAACGGTTCCAGCATCACTTTTTTCAATCCTTTTACTGGTTAATAACAAGGAAGCTGCTGGATCATTACATTTTAAAGGACGCGCTACAATGTGAATCACGCTGTGTTTCTGTGCATCAGGTGTTTCATCCACAGTTACGCAAATTTTCTTATTTTTCAACTCGTCTACTATACAGTTTTTTGCTGTACACTGCAAATGTGGTAAATTGTATCACAATTGTCTATTGGTTGGTAATTTCCACGAGGGAACATATTTATTCAAAATAAGACGAAAGTGTTCATTGTCTACTAGGTGTTGTGAGATTTTGCACACACTTAGCATAAAAATCAAATCATACAGAAATTCCCAGTACGGAATATTGTTGCTTAAATTCAGTACGTGTCGTTTACTTTTAATATGTCTTCTATGTATCGCGACCTATTAACCGTATATTGCAAATTTTGCACTGAATGATAGTACCTGTATATTCCAACCCACGGAAACGGGTAATATATTTATTCACATGCGATGCTAAAGATAAACCTCGCTTACGACGATCCATGTTTTAACAGACACACACCGATAAACCGATATTTATCGAACAACCGTTCACTTCCACGCCTACCGCATGACTAAACTCTCCATTGGCTTCGCATCGACCTAAATCCCCTCTCGGCGCTTCTGCCATAGCACGCGTTTGTCGAACCTTAAATTAATAACGTCGAGAAACTTGTTTTAATTGTCCAAAGGTTTTGTCAATCAGTCTGAAGAAATTTCGGTGGGCGTTGTTAATCGCTGGATAAGGGGATGCAGGTTCAATATAAGTAAATTTGGTTTTTGCAATTTGGATAGGAAGGCATGTAGCTCTTTGTAGGGTAAATGGTTCTAAACTGGATAAAGAGTAGACGAATAAACTAAACTGTTTTTGACACTTTCACAAAAATTACAGTGTTCGTTATATTTTACAGAGTAGCAAGGGTAATGTGATTTAAATCAACTGGAAATTTTAAATTTTGAGTAACTTGCGTTGTAATAATACCACATCAGAATGTTAATACGGTAAGTACGAGTATAACTAATTAGAGTGAATCAGCTAACAATCGTACTCGAATATAAACAATTTTTTCAGGAGTTTTAAAATGCCTAACTTAATTATCTCTCCTTTATTTATCAACTAAATAAATTTAGAGAGATAAATTACAAAAAATGGCGTATAGCGTAGCTAACTTTTCGTTAAAATATTCTCTTTTAACGGCTCTAAATAACTCTTTATAAAGTAACTATATATTCTCAAACTCTATAGAAATTTCCTTTTCCGCACGCTGGGGTAAATGTATTGGATACTCAGAGGTGGTTTCAATCCAATTTAAGACTGTATACTTCCGGCAAGGCAATAAATTTCCTATCATTTGCGGAAGTATTTCGTATTTGTCTGCTAAGTTTTGGAAAACTTTGTTAATTAAATGGAGTAAGGAAATAAGTTCAAAGGCTTTTCTTGGAGACCAGGAAGTTAAT
The DNA here is from genome assembly GCA_029619315.2 of Dynastes maya. NCBI lineage: Eukaryota > Metazoa > Arthropoda > Insecta > Coleoptera > Scarabaeidae > Dynastes > Dynastes maya. The sequence continues at coordinate 12,626,805 of JAROYE020000002.1, read as the reverse complement.
TATTGGTTACATCTTACACTTTAATTTCTTATGTAAATAACATCTGATACCATTTTACCAATTAATCATTTTAATATTATATTTATATAAACATGTTCTGTAGTTGTTGGAGATTATTTACCAACAAAAGGTGTTTATATAGGTAAAATGTCTCCGAATTATTAAATTTAATTAAATTGTTTTAACAAAAAATCATTATACAAGTACTACGTTAGCCATACTTATTTGGTGATATTTTTGGTGTGCGGTCGCTAATTAGCACTAAACTCTACACCTTCTTTTCTTACCTAAGGCTAGGCCCTTAACCTTTAGGCTTCCTTGTTCTCTTTGAAACTTTCTTAAATTGAGTTTGAGTTAATTGATCTTCCAGCTAGATTCCGTGGGCTTTTGATTGTTCTTAATTACAATGGTTCTTTATCATCCTCATGAATTCTCGCTGATCAAATACCTGACGGAGGCTGATCGTGGAAAAAGAAAATTCCCGACCTTCGGATTTGTAGAAGCCTCGTTAAATTTAAAAGCCATGAAGCAATGCGTTCAATAGCAACCTGCAATCTTCTAGAGAGTACCTCTTCGTTGCGGTGTCATCTGCGTAAATTGTTCTCTCTACAGCCAGCACTCAATTTGCATTAAACCGGCGTTGAGATTATACCAGTTTAGCGACACCAGCTAGCTGGCGCAGGTAGTACTAGCACTTTTCTTGTAACAAGCTAATGGGCTGATGTTAAATAGTGTCAACCCTGCTGAAAGAGTATAGTATAGTAGAACAAACCCCATAAAGATAATCCTCAATACGAAATGAGGAACAAATACCAAAACGTCTCAATCTTTACGGTATACACCAAACAAATCCTATTCATTTCCGATGGTAACCTATTCAAAATATCTCTGGAAGTAATTAATGTATTTTTTTGGAATTTTGGTGGGCGATATTTTGCCATAATGATCTATTTCCTATAAATATTTTCAACTTCGTTGGCACTCTTGTTTAAAACTTAAAACGGATATAAACTTTCTTATTTCATATAGTATATCCTGCATATTATAAATCCCTTAGACAGGCCTTTCAAAGACAAGTTCAACGATATATGAGGGCATTCCAAAAAATAGTACCCGTTTAGTCAAACAGATGGCGCTATTGATCCAATTAAAAGCAAAGTGGCGCAGATGTTAACAGTAACATCGTAGCTTTGCGAGAAAAAAGAGTTGAAGTTCTTCCGGTGCGTGGTGTGAGTTTTATAACTGTTTACAATGGCGCATAAGATCCCGCGAAGTGCGATTCGTGATCCGTTTTTTGAATGCAGAAAACGTCCATCCAAGCGAAATTCATCGGCGGATTGCTGAAGTGTATGGTACGGGAACAATGGATGAATCATCCGTAAGGCGCTGGGTTCGAAATCTCAAAGGGGGATGAGATAATGTGCACGATGAAAAGCCGACAATCTGAAGAAACGTGTCGATGATTTCATCTGTGCAGATCGACGCGTAAAATTGAAAGAAATAAGTAAGCAATTTCCTGAAATTTCACAATCATTGCTCCATGAAATCGTAACAGACCATCTGAATTACAGAAAAATTTGCACATTTGGGTGCCCAAAATGCTTACCGACGAGCACAAGACCAACTGCATGGGTGCAGCGTTGACGTTTTTGACTCGTTATGAGCAACAGGGCGATGCATTCCTTGATCAAATTGTTGCTGGGGATGAAACCTGGGTGTGCCAATTCACACCTGAGACAAAACGCAAATCCATGTAGTGGCACCATCCTCGATCTCCAACAAGGCTATGAAATACCTCAGAAGCTGCGTAGGGCTATCCAAAACAAGAGCCGGGGAATGCTGACAAGTGGCATTATTCTTCTGCATGACAATGCTCGTCCCCACACGGGTCGAAAGACCACTGACCTTCTTCGGAAGTTCAAGTGGGAGGTTTCTGATCACCCTACGTATAGCCCCGACTTGGCTCCAAATGACTATCATTTGTTCAGTACACTCAAGGATTTCTTGTCAGGAGAATGCTTCCAAAGTGATGATGACTTAAAAGCAGGTGTACAGCATTGGCTGGCTACTTTGACGGTAGAGCTTTACGCAGAAGGCATAAACAAACAGGTTTCAAGATACAACAAATGTCTCAACAACGGCGGCGACTACAATGAAAAATGAGTAAATGTATTACTTTTATTTAAATAAAATCATTATTTACTTTCCTTCATTTTCCTTTTAATTATATGTAAACGGGTACTATTTTCTGGAATGCCCTCGTACAATATCACACGTGATCAATGTATTTCTTTTGTTGGCAAGCTTTATTTCTTTGGGATCAATGGGACTAGTAAAGCTTATTATTATCTGTTCATAATGATTAAGTTATCTTCTTTCCGGATTTTTATAAGATGCGACATATCATACAATCTCCAATTACAAAAATATTCCATCCTCATTATTTGCAATCTAATAATACTGTGTAATATTTCATTTCAATCACATCGTCGAGTATTTCTAAATTAATCACATCAAACCTTCGGCTTCATAACGACTTTATGAGATCTACAACGCTTTAAAGTAAGCAAAAAATGCGAACCAATCCCTTTCAACCGATAATATAGCATAGCATAGCGTATGGTTAGGCTACATACTCTAGCGTAGATCAAATTAGACCAGGCGAGCTACACAGTACTCTATACGATTATTCTGCGCATTGATTAATGACGGAATCTGTTTAACATATAGATTAAATCGCTGAGCCGTATTAGATGTGTAGTATGTGTATGCATGAGCACGCTAATGAAGGTGCAAAAGCATAAGCTCAATTTAATCTACTAACCGAGAAGTAAATAGTGCTAAAAGAACTAGAATTACCTACGGCTACGACCATGAAAGGTAATTATTTGTTCGCATTCAATTAAAGTGTTTGATTAAAGTATATACGGCTTCATCTCACAAATGAATTTTGGAAACAGATCAACCTTATTTGGGTTTCCCTATTTTATTCAATAGCTGGCCACTCACACACATTCTTTGATTTCAAAAATCTTGGCGCGTTGGAATGTGACGGTTAGCGTGCACGAAAGAACGGCACGGTAAAAAAACTGTGTTTACCCACACACGATGACAAAGTTTCCAGATGATTTACCACATGATTGCTCCTGGTACTCCAATTCCAAGGGAAAAGTCGTATGTGTGTGGGCAAAAACTGTAATTTAGCGTGTCATTTGGAACTGCGTGTCGTCATGTACAAACTTTCAATGTGATTTATGGTATGCTCAAAGTATTTTACTAAATTTTGTGTTGAGACTTGGCCAATATGGAAAAGAAAAGAATTTGTGTTGTTGCACGTGCTGTTATGGCCATGGGAAGTGCTATGGACCAAAACCGAAAGCGAAAACGATGTTTGTGGCAGAAAAGTTAGTTAGCTGCAAAAGAATTGCCACATGTCACTTTTACGTGAATTGAGAGAAAAGAATCTGGACGACTTGACAAGTTGACAAAGAAGGTGTAACAGATGATGACAAACTAATTAATAGAGGAGATCGGACCTGCGGTGGAGGGTCATAAATGGTAGTATCTTCGGTTAATTTGTTTATCATAGCTTTATCCAATATTTTTGATATTAAAGGTTCAGAATACATCTTTTGGGTTTCATTCAACTTCATATGTTTTGAAGTAACAAATTGTCCAAAAACTATATTGTCTGATTCTTCTGCCGCGTAACACTTTTTTAAAGCTTCGGGGCAATTCTTCATAAATATTTGCTGCTGTATTTTTTTTTTTGCAGGTGGTTTGAAATTCTGTAAAACAATATCGGATACTTAACAGACGGTGCAAATTATCATATTGACATCTGAAACTAGAGTCTGACAAGCGGAGAGAATGCGTTACAACTTTTGAGTTACCTGTATTGCAAAAAAAAAAAAATTTTAGCGCGGGAAATTTCAAATTTATATGGTGAAAATGTTTAAAATACATGTTAAAAACTTGTCTTTCTTCCTTTATCAACTTTAAACTCAACTACTTGCAAATTTGTATGTGTATATGTATAGGGTCTATAAAATATTTGCGAAAAGCGAAAAGATAACACGAAAATGGAATTGAACGGAATAAGTACGTATAAAATATTGAAACTCGCACTGCTAAAACGTTGGCTTGTCCTGATAATCGATTTTTTACTTTATGTAACAGCACACTACACACGGCGACGGTATAGTATAGATATAAAATTTCACGAGCTTTCTGAACGCGACGGTACGGCAGCGTCCGATATTTTCTCTCAGACCCAACAACAACGAAATATTGTAACATATATTATACGAATAATAAGGTTAATTAATAGTCTTTATTAGCTTGGCAAAATTTAATATTACGGCGATTGTAGCTCACATTTGCTTCCTCTTTCTTTTTTCAGGGTGCAATTTTAGTAAACTTGTTAGATCGTTTGTTTTGCGATGGAAAGATTTGTATCGTTTAGTTTAGCGGGTATCTAATGTCGTGTCATTAACGTTATTAATTTTCTGTTTCATAAATATTAACCCAAGTTACCTAAAATTAATCGATTATATAGTAATTTAGAACTTGAATGAGAAATATTCAAAGCTATTCTAAGAAGAAAATATGAAAATATTCAGATTTGGATGTAATTTATTTAAATCGAAAAACTAAAAACAAGCTAGTTTTTGTTTTTAAGTGTTAAAAGTATTCCTTCAGTATATTGAAATATAAATGTTTCCATGGACCTTTTTTTTTTGGAAAATCCATGGTGATAATTATTGATCGAATTGCACTTTATAAAAAAGTTTATTAAACGCTTAAGTATGAAGTATTCAAAAATAATATTAAATGAAAATTTATTTGATACATTTATGACTAGAGCGGGCCAAATTGCGCCATCCAACAGAATCGGAATCAGGCGCAACGGCCGCTTATTGTAAATAGCGTATATGTGAGTCACAGCAGATATGTGATATTTCGAAATTAATACACAAGAGTAAAAAAATGAAAGCTGACGCAATAATAATGTTTAGTATTTAGAGCGGATATATATATATATATACATATATATATATGTACACGCTGAGGTGTTTTTATTTTCATTATGATTTTTTATTTGATTGAAAACGGTATGCGTTGTAAATGGGATGTAATAAGGAAATAACTGAGAAACTGAACGCTTTTTTTATTCTGTTGTACTTAATAATGTAACTGTAAATAAAGATATAATAAATAAATTCTATCCTTCTTAATAATGCGGATAGGCTTGTTTAAAAAGTTGCACCATCAGATAAGTTTCCACATTTGCCTCGGTGAAGGATGTTCGCCGAGACGAAAAAATGTTCTTATATTTCGAAAACGACCGTTCCACGTCTACCGAAGTAAGACAGGCGTAATTAAAATAATCTTTAGACTTAGTCAAGGAATCTGCAGATGCCCCATCGCACATTTGTCTTAATCTCTAGTCCGGATTCTTTTTTAAAACACTATCGAACTTAGCTAAAACTCGTCCACCTGTTGCATCGTTTATACTGTGTAACAATGTACTAACTTCGTCCACGACTTGCACTGATTCTACCAACGACAATCCAGAATTTTGCAAATTTTCTATCGCGTCTACTAACCCTTTGTAATTGTTGCTAATATTCTTTAGATGTGTTTCAACAGAAATATCGAGAAATCCCTTCTGGCTCATCCTAATAGCTCTAGCTTCGGCAGGGACGAATTGCAAAATAACGGATTTGACTTCTTGAAAATGTTCATTATAATAAAAAGCGGCTTTTAACCACGTTCCCCAACGCGTAAGAATGGGCTGTGGTGGTTCTCGAATACCAGGGCATAACCTGTGGAATGCCCTAGTCCTCTTAGGACTTTTTTTTTTGTGTTTGCTATTAATGCATCCACCTCCGGGTAACACTCTCGAATAGTTTGTGCCACAAGATGTAAAGCATGGACTTTACACGTAACATGTAAAAGTCCTTCACACTTTTCTTTAAGGGAACGGCCTACACTACACATTGTTGCTGCACCATCGCTCATGAACAGCAACAGTTGACTGGTTGACACTTGAAATTTTTGTAACGTTTCGAGAACTACGGCCGTAATTGCTTTACTAGTACACTGTTTTATTCTTCTGCTGGCTAATAGAATTGCAAAATTTGGTTTAATAGGATCTAATACGCGCACTATTATATTCAAAATAGAATTTTTTTTGCAATCTGTCGTCTCATCAAGACATAGCCACAGCTGTTTATCTTTTAATTCGGCTTTAATTCGATTTTCAATGTCCTCACGTATTCGTGGAATATCTCTCCGTAACGCTGTCCGAGATGGTAGTATCCACTCGGTATTGTATGTACCCCAGAATTTTCGAAATGCTTTTTTATCAATATACGAAGTGGTAGACCACATACCATAAATGTTAAAAGCAATTCTAATTGAAATTGACGTTGTTGTGACACACCATTTCTTTTATTTCTGTGGTGTGCGCTATTTATATGTCTTTCACAATCACGTTTGCTCCAGCACAGTAGTTTCTTTTTACAAACTTTACAGAAAATTGTACTCCCATTGTAGTGTAAATCCACAAATTCACTAAGAAATTTATTAACTTTCGTAGGTAATGGCCGTTTATTTTTTAATAGTTACGTTAGACATAATCACTAAAGCGAGCACACCGACGCTTGTTTCTAGTATGCCACGAAGTGGTGCAAACGTAACATCTGCAGACTCGTCATTTGTTGATGAATAGAGCGCGTCATCCGTAAATGAATAAGCGCGCTGTTAGTTCGTAGCCGTCGATGAATGAACTTTTTTTTTGTAGTGGCCCATGTGAACAACGCCCTATTTATCAACGAACACCCAAACTGCAGTGTATATTTGCGCGTCTTCATGACGTAATAGACAGTGGTTTTGGTCCTCGTCCTAATAATTACATATTTAAATTACCTATGTTTACATACATATATGCGCCCGGCAGCCTGATTGCGAACCTGGCGCGTGGCGCTCTTGACCCGCTCTATTTATGACTAGAGAGCGGACTTTATGCAATTTGCATATCCCATACTTTTTATATGACAAGCAAATACTTCAGTATATATCCGAATAACAACTTTTCGAATTGATTGACGTAGATTAATTATTGCATATTTCGCATATTTTAGTAATTTTTTAATGTTTCAGCGATTATTGCATATTTTTGCACACTAGAGCATATTCGTGCATTTTTTAGCAGATTCAGAACAAAAATAATTTTGTCTTTGAACTTTATTAGTGTTTTCCTGTAATACAACAAAACTTTTACCAACGAACATTTTATCAGACACGTGTGTATAAGATGCGAAGTCGGCTCTTCTGTCGCTGGACCTCCCCACCGACAAAAAGCCTACTTCGCAAAGAAGCCGCCATCCTTCAGGTGGTGGGCTGTCGTAAATTCACTAGATAAAATTATCATATAATTTTCAACAACCTCCATACCAGCAACTGTCTGATTCATAGGAAGTCTAAGTATTTACCAAAATGTTTCTTATTCATTGTATAACCAGACGTTGAAGTAGATTGGTGAAGTACGCACAAATCCCAGTGATGAAGAAGTTTTCGTAATATAAAATTTCATTCTCTAAGATAGAAAATTTTCTCAAAGCATTTAGAAAACATGTAATGTTTTTTTTATTTAGTGTTAAATATGTTTTTAGCAATTTAAGAATATGATGTTTTGTATTATTGGGGATATTTTTTTTTTGTTATTAAATTTTTGTTTAAAAAAGATTGGGAATAATTTGAAAACAGTACGTTTTGAAAATCTTCTTGGATTATTCTTGAGCAACATTTAACCAAGAAGTTTGGTATCAAAGCATGGTTGTGCTAAAACGCAAATTAGCAAAATTGTGATTTCGGAATTTTTGCATGTGATGCCAAATGTCGTTTCCGATGAAATTTGCTCATAACAATTATAAGTAATATAATTTATTCTTAAACAAAAGTAAAATTTTAAAAAAAATGTTACTTAATTCCTTACCACTTCATTATCCACAGTTTCTGTCCTTGTCAGTTTGATTAGTTGGTCTTTAATCACCCGGTTTATATGTATTTACATTGCTTTGTACTTAACTACCGTAGTGCTAGCCCCACAATGTTTGGATTTGTTAATGAAGAGCTGCTGGGTATTCGTTTTCTTCCCGATGTTGTTCCCACAGACCATGTGTCATCCTAGACGATGCCCAGCCTATTGGATTCATGCGGGTCAACTAGTTTAGAAATTTACCTGTGTAATGCGGTGTTTACTTGTTTGCTGAATATTAAATAGGGTCGGTAGTACTTTCGGCTTGCAGTTTCTCAGTAAATACTTATCATTACGGTTAAGAAAATTTCAGCATTGACAGCTTACGATTTTATAGGTAACGCTCTTCCGGCCTACTCCTTTCCGTCTGAACCGTCTTACCAGATGACTTGGTTTTAATAGGTCCTCCATTTTTCATGTATACCATTATTATAATTTAATCAAACTTATTTGGGATTCCTCCTGCTTGTTATCGAAACCTCGCAATTCCTAATTTCAATGTCAAGAAATTTTGAAAAACTCTTTACTTTTGCCCTTATTTAATTGAAAGTATTTTATTAAAGCCTTCAGAATTTCCTTTGCATTGCCCCAGTTGAAAAGAATCTAATCAATATATCTTATTGTTAACATTAAAAAATATTTAGCAATGGTGTTTCATATTCCGTAAATAGAAATATAATTGTTAAATTTAAAAAGATTTTATATTACTTTAAACTCTGTGGTACAAATTGCATAAAATATTTTATTTGAACTCGTGAACTTACAAATGTGTCAAACGAACAATTAGCTGTAACTCCCGTGTTTGTTATATAACTACCAAAATAGAGCCAATAACTTCCTTGATGCAGGAGTTTTTTAAATAAAATGCTCGTCATCCGATAGTCACATAATTTTTATCAAAAATTCGAGAGTGCGTGGTATAGAACTTGGTTATTAGCACATAAAATATGCAGTTCCAAAGCTGTACATTTGCAAATTTAATTACTTTGTGTTATATATCATGATTTTAAAATATCGTCGTCTGAAAACGACATACAGTCTTTTTTTTAAAATGATCAGTTTTTAACTTCTTGTTTTTAGCACATTGTTAAAAAGAGTTACCAGGTATCCAAAAGCATATTTTGCTAATAAAACGCAATATTTCAAAAATTGTAGATATTTGATTTTTTCATTATATCACAATCTGCGATTTTCCCTGCTGCACACTTTTCCTTCATTAATAAAATCTAATGTTTCGCATAATTCGGCTCATTTCATTACACACATGTCTTCGCCACTAGTTCTTTCGTGGTTGTTTGATACGATTTTATTGATTCCCCAAGAAGAATTTACGGTACAAACTCGCGTAGTGGATGCCACGCCAGAAAGTTTTTTTCAATCTCCATCGTTTGCGAGCCGTCCTGGTGGCTCTTCGTACCTACAATGAACACAAGTCTCCAGTTTCGTGGTGCTTTCGTTACCTTTCAGCATCCGAAAAAGGGCCATCCTTCGGACCTAAATCCCACCTATGCAATGGCTTTTCATGAGTCACTCAGATTCACTTTCCGTGCTAAATCCAGTGCTTTTCACTTGCTTTAGCTGAATAGTGCCAATAGATGATTTTACTTTCGAAAATTGTCTTGTCTAGTTTTCCAACACCCCGACTGCTGCACATTTCGGCTTGAGATCTTGGCGTTTAAACGTAGGTTGCGACTTTAGTTGATGTTCGGTCTAATCTGCTCGGAATTCCACTCTTGAACTCCAGTTTCCGTCTTTGCACACACTTTCATGATAGTATTTGTTTTCATATGCCGTTCCTCGTTTTTTCCATTCTTCTCTTCTGGGTATACCGTTTTAAAGAAATTCTAATTGAACTGTTTTGGACCTTCCCAACTGTGTTGGTATTTACCGTACGCTTAGTTCCTTATATGTTTCCCTGACTACTATCGCAAAATGGCGATTTGAAGTTTGGGAAAGTAGAACCACCTATATTTAATATTGCTATACTTTCATTACAGTCTCATCAGAATATCTTTATTGAAGTTGGGTCTAAGGGTTAAGGATGACACTTTAGAATCATGTAGGCGTGGTTTTAATTGTCCCATAGTTGCAAGAATCTATTCAATGATCATGCGTTATATAAAGGGCACATTCTGAAATATGATTTCCAAGGGAGGTGACCCAGGCAGACAAGGAAGAGATAGATATGAGCAAAAGATTTTATGCTGTCCTCCGTTCTAACCTCCTGTGTTTACTTAACATTGCCAATAACAACCTTAATTGCCATTTTCAAGGCTTTCTTTGATTACTTACTAACGATGTCGTCAATTATTCCGAACTTCTGCTGTCCTCGGAAACATCCGTGTCAAATTTGTTATTTATTAACGTAACCACAACGATATAGAGCAAATAACTTACCTGACAGCGAGTTATTATTAAATAAACAATGGCTGTAACATCCGTTAAGTACCTGTTTGTATATTAATACAGCATTCGAGTAGGTTGGCGTGGTACTGCATACCTGCTCGAACGTACGCTATCCCTAGCACATGAATCTCATCCATGCAGATTCCAAAGCCGCGTACACACTTACTATACATTTAGGATTGCTTTGTGTTCATTGATGCATCACTGATTATAAATGTCCGCCGTCTGAAAACGACATACTTTTATTGTCTTTTTTTTATTGAAATAATCCAGATTTTACACAATTCTTGATTTCCCGTTAGCACAATTTGTTTTAAAATAAGATTGTTACTACAGGGTATCCCATTAAGAGCACAAGATTTAATTTTCTAATAAAACGCAGCATATATTCAAAAAGTGTAGATATTTTTATTTCAGTATAAAATACACACACTGCGATCAAGTGCGGAAAACAGTATCTGACAAATGTCTCCCACGATTCTGCTTGCACACTTTTCCTCTTTTGACGAAATTCTAGATGACTCTTTCGCATAATTGCGGCTCAATTTCGAGAATAACACATCTAGTCCCCGCCTTGAGCTCAGGAATTCTTCGTGGTGTGTTGACATAGACAAGAGATTTCACGAATCCCCAAAGAAAGAAGTCACGGTGACAAATCGCACGATCGTAAGATGACACGGCCAGAAAGATTTTTTTGCAACAAATCCATCGTTTCACGCGCCGTCCTGGTGAGACCACGTTCCTTCGATATCCATAGTGTACAATAGAGACCACAAAGTCTCAGTTTTCGTGTTTTGGTAGCGTACACCATTCACTGTTACCGAATTTTCAGCATGACTTTCGAAAAAGTACGGCCCAATCACTTCGCCGACCCTAAATCCACACCATACATGCAATGGCTTTTCATGAATCACTCGAGGATTCTTCGCGGCCCAAATCCAAGAGCATAGTGAGTTCACGTGCCCATTTAGCTGAAAGTGCGCCTCAGTTGATTTTCTTCGAAAAATTGCCGTCCACTTGTTAGTTTTCCAACAAATCCTCGACGCTGCACATGGTCTGCTGGCTTGAGTTCTTGGATCAGTTAAATCTTGTAAGTATGCAGATCTTTAGTGAGGATTCGGAGCGTGATGCTTCTCGGAATATCCAATTCTTGGCAAATCGATGTTCCTGGACTTGCAGCAACACTTTCATGCACTACCGCACTACTTTGCTGTTCATAATCGAACCAGTTTCCTCGAATTTCTTAATCATTCTTTGAACTGTTGACTGATTTAGTGTACTTCGTCGAAAAAGAATTTCACAAAGTTTGTGAACTGTTTCCGCACAATACTTCCCATACTTGTAATGCGTATTCACAACAGTAACGCGTTGTTCCTTCGTATAGTATTCCATGACTACTAATCGCAACAATGGGAGATGATGGATGTCAAAGTTTCAGTACCGCTAACCTAACAGAACGAAAACACCCCTTAGTTATTTAGAATATTGCATCACTAATTTTAATTTTTATCAGATCTCATCAAGAGTCATCTTTATTGAAGGTCTGAAAGGTTTGAAAAAGGGTACCAATAAGGCATATTACCGAAACACTTAATAGAAATATTTATGGACATTATTTGGTATTTAAGTTATGTCCATACGTTGCAACATATGTCTATTCAAACTGGTTGCATGCGATATATAAAAAAGCGGCAGCATTCTGCAAATGTGTATGAGCCTTTACGAACGTAGGGAACCCAGCAGACAGAGAGAGAGAGAGAGAGAGCAATCCAAAATGAATATCGGCTGGGCTGCTCCGTTCGTATAACAGCCATACTGCCAGTGTGTAAGTCATTATTCATCACCTAATTACCATGAATGTCTTTACATGCATAGTTCATGATTGTACCTAGTTGTCTGGATAGATTTTGCCTATAGCGGAGTTGCAACGTACTACATCGCGAAACAACCGCGTCACTGATATATTGGCATTAATAAAATACATACGTTCGCTAATGTGTCCTGAAATCTGCAAGCCATCGGCCACAGATTAGTTTCTAACATTGTTTTGAACGTGATTGGAGAATGACGAGGTTTGAGAAGATCCTTTATTCATACACTCGTTAATATACACTTCAAGCGTGCTATGTATTTATATACATATATGTATACATACTTCTTAAAGGTAATGCCAAACTTTCTAGGTTTATATAGTTGGTGCATTTAAAAGAAATTTAATATATTTAAGTGTTCTATGTTTCAACAGCAACTTGTTTTAGTATATTAAATAAATCGTTTCTTCAAATTATATACATTTTAGATGGAATGGACTTTCTCCTACTTTCGGGACGTACTGTGCGCTCATCTCGAACCTCAATTTTCCCTAGAAAACCCAACACATTTATAAGTCACAAAAATACAATCAGTCACTACTGTACATACTCGAGATCGGTGCCGATTTTAGGAAATACGAATTACATCTTATTTGATAATTTTTATCCCATTGCTGGACCCAAACGACCATTAATTATTTTCAAATTACTTACTTAATCCTTATACCTATCTACCCTATGGAGTGTAAGGCGGGAGGAGTTGAGCTTCCTTGGCTTTTCTCCTCCATATCTCTCTCCGTTTCGCCCTGTCCTGTACTTGTCCTGGCCCGTACTTTTTTATAATTCTTGTAAATACCTTTGCTACTGCATTAGTAAATGTTATCCCTCTGTAGTTTTGGCAAGTTTTACTATCTCCTTTCTTGTAAATAGGGGTTATAATCTCTACTTGCCACTCTTCTGGGGATCTTCCTTTTAGAGCTTCATTCATTATCCATCTGAGTTCTCCATAGCGGGTTCTGGCAGAGTTTTTATCATGTCAGCCGTTATTTCGTCATGCCCAGGAGCTTTTCCTCTTTTCAGTTTATCTATTGCCTCTCTTACCTCTTTCAAACTTATTTCCTCTTCTTGTGTTGTATCTTCTGATTCGTCCTCCGTACTGTCCAAGTCTAGATCATCTTCTATGACATTCTTCCCATCCAGTAACTCCATAAAGTGCTATCTTCATCTTCTCATGATCTTATCTTCTTCCTCAATTACATTTTCGGTCTTATCTTTGATGTTTGCTAGAGTTGGTGTCTTCCTCTGCCTCATAGTTTTCAAAGTACCAAAGAAAAGTTTCTGGTTATGATCGTACGCATTATTCATTTTTCGCCAAAGTCTTTCCACGTTTTTTCTTTCTTTTCTTTAATTATTCTCTTGACTAGTGTACGTTGGCTTTTATATAAATCATAGTCTTTAGCATTTCTTATGTGAAGATATTTCTTCCATATGAGTTTCTTATCTTTAACTGCCGTTCATACTCTTTCTGTCCACCAGCTTGTCTTTTTCATATTTTTGTTGATTCTCGTGCTGCCGCAGTTTCTCTCAGCCGCTTTTAGTATTGCGTGTTTAAAATCTTTCCATGTATCTTCCATATTCCTTTCCCGTCGTTCGCTATTCAGGAATTCTTCGATATCCTTTTGGAATATTTCCTTGATTTCAATGTTTCTCGGTTTATAGCATTTAATTTTCCGCATTTCTATTCTCCTTTTTTCCTCCGTTTTTCTAACATCCCCTGTTCAAATTTCATAGCTAGCAGGAAGTAGTCACTTCCTATTTCAGGTCCTCATTTCACTGTTATATCTTGTACATTTTTCCATACTTCTTTATTTATTAGAAAATAGTCTATAATTGACTTTTCATTTTTACTAAGTATTTGCCTTGTTATTTTATGTTTTTCCTTTTTGTTGAAGTGCGTATTTCCAATTTTTGTTCGTTCTCCAGACAAAACACTATTATTCTTTCAGCGTTATTATTTCTTGTTTGTTCTCTATTATTTCCAAGACACCATCCAATTCCGTCATTATTATTTATTATTATTTCTGTATAACACTTTCAAATTTTCGTATTACGCACCAATTTGTTTCGCCTTCTACAGCGCATAACTCTGCGTGAACATCATTCACAATTTGAACAGAATCCACTAGCGACATCGAAACATTTTGTAATTTTTCTATTCCCTCCGCTAGTCCGAAGTAATTGTTGTGAATAGTTTGTAAATCTCTTTTAACCTGACTATCTTGAAATATTTTTTGGCTTTTCTTGATTGCTGCAGCTTCTATCGGATTAAATTTTAAGACTACCTTCTTTACTTGATCAAAATATTTGTTGTAGTAAAACGTGTAACAATCGGCTGTGGTGGTTCATGTAAATCAGGACACAGTTTGTGAAATAGTCGGGTACGTTTCGGGGGCTTTAGAAACACTGCCTTTGTACTAGTAATCAATGCATTTACTAGTGGAAAACATGTAGGAATCGTTTGCGCCGCAAGATTTGGAGTATGGATTTTAGACGTTTCATGTAAGAAGTTACCACTGTGTTCTTTAAGAGATCGGCCCAAAGAACGCATGTTTGCCGCACCATCACTCATAAACATTAAAAGTTGCTTAGTTGAAACCTCAAATTTGTTCAATGAGTTTAACATTACCTTTAAAATTTCATCGACAGTAGAATTTATAACTCTTTTGGAAGCAAGTAAGAAGGAGGATGACGGCCGATGTGGTTCCATTGTACGTACCATTACAGTATCCACAGAATGTTTTTGACGATCTGTTGTTTCGCCCACACACAACCACAGTTTTTTATCTTTCAATTCCGTTTTAATTCTTTTTTCTATATGTTCACGGGCAAGTGGCTCTACATTTCGTATCGATGTTCGACTAGGTAATTTACAGTCCGCATATTTATTCCAGAAGGAGACAAATGCTTCTTTGTCTAGTAAACGAAACGATGGATTACATAAAATAAGAGTAACACATAATCAAATGTAAATTTTTCTTGGTCTCGTATGCCACTTTTTGCAGAAGAATGCTGTTTGCTTTCGATCTGACGTTGACAATGGCTTCTGGACCAACACATTAAAGGAATTTTACAAACTAGACATTGAATTTTAACGCCATCAAAAATTAAGTCCGGCATGTCCACTATAAAGTTTCTGTGTCTGCCATTGGTCGTTTTCGCGACGTACTTAACTGTGACATTTTTAAAACAAACATAAGCGTACAATTACGAAATAAGTTACGACAGCCTACATATACACAGAACTGCTCGCATGCAGCATCGATTTAGTACTGACGCTGTGAACGCGTGAAATAAATAATTGGCGACTCCGCACCACATATCTACTACACTGACTGTTACCGCTGTTTGCCCAGTCTAGTTCTAACGTTGTTAAAGAACCAATGCACAATAGAACACTTTCAAAAGTGTTTGTGTGAATGAAGATACTTTCCATGTATTCAGCTACTGCACAATGTTGGTTCCATTCAATAGGTACATATCTAAAACAGAGAGACAACATATGTTACGATCGCGTCGAATAGTATACCAGGCAAATATCCAGCCCGTCTGCTGTCTGTGTACATTAACACATTTAGAACGGTTATTCGGAGTATTCCAATCATTCAGATTAGATATTAGCGGAGTATTCGAAGCTAAATCTGTAGAATAATACACCTGCGTACATCTGCTGTAATGTAAATGAATGTACGCGCTAGTTGGTGTTCATCTATCTACTTAGTTATGTAACATGTGCATTCTGTAATAAAGTCAACTGGATTAACAGTGGTTTAAATTAGTATCGAATAATGTGTAGGTAGACAAACAGCAAAGTTAAAGATATGTTTATGTTAGTTTAAAACCCAGTTTGTCATATAATGTATTTTTTTCATATTCATAGCGATCTCATGACTGAGGATAGTGCTACAGTAGGTGTTAATGTTGTAAATTGCATCACTGAGGATGAGGTCTTGGTGACTTTCAAGAAATCAAAGAATAGCTTATTAATGGACTTTGATGGAGTCCCAGGCTTACTTCTTCGGGATTGTGTCTCGATATTTGTTGCCCCAATACGTCATCTTTACAACTTGATGCTGTCTGAATGTAAATTCCCAGAAATATGGAAAATTTCGAAAGTATGTCCCGTGTTTAAAAGTGAGGATGTTACCGATGTTGGAAATTACCGTCCTATCTCTATTTTGTACAATTTTTCGAAGGCGGTTGGGGCCATACTATGTAGTAGTAGTAGTGCTTCATTCGTTAACACCTCACGGCATGAATACACATATGGGTACATATAAGTCGTACAACACATATAAACACACACAATACACATAGATAAAAACATAAGTCGTATAAATAAGTTATACAAAAACACAGTACAGCTTGTACAGTGTCACAAACTATAAAACAATAAAAACAATCACTTCGGCGATGTAATTGTGGAACATAAAAATTTCAAAAAACTACCCACCAGAACGATTGAAAAACTCGCCCATAGAATAATAAACATTATTGATTAAAAAGTTCTTAGCAGTCATTTTAAACTCATTTCTACTCATTATTTTCTTAAGTTCAGAAGGAACTGCATTATATATTCTAATAGGCACGGAAGCGAATGAATGTTGATGTAATGTAGTTCTCGAAAGAGGTAATCTCAAATCGCCAGCTTGTCTTGTTCGATAATTATTATCGTTATTACTATGTAACGAATCTATGTTTGCGCGAACGTACAGAAGATATTAATATATGTATTGATTAATCACAGACATAATTCTGAAATCCTTAAACAAGGGTCTACAAGATTCCCTGCTTCTTACATTGGCCATTGTACGTAAATCTTTCTTTTGAATCCCTGAGTATGTCATCTATCTTCCCCCCCAAAACAGAATGCCGTATATCCAATTGGCATTAAAATAAGAAAAATAAATAACACGTATATATTCATATGTTTTACATTATTGCCTGTCTCCAATTTGATAACATCCCAAACGGTCGCAGATGCGATAACTCGTTTAAGAAGAGTTTAGGAAAATGCCTATCTATGCTTGATCGAAGAAACTTGTAAAAGTACACGAATTTATTACCGCTATAATTATAGATGTTATCCCAAGAAGCAAATTTCATTCCATCAGTAAATTGTTTACAATTTTTACTATTATAAACGCTACGAAATGTAGTTTTTGTTAGCTGAAGACATGTTAGTCCTACAAATGTTGTGATTTAATTGCCTACCACTTAGCACTGACTTAATTTAATTTATGTCAAGAAATTCTGTTTGTGAAACACATTTATTTGGCTGGGGCGTAAATTTAAGCAAAGAGGTCGTTTCGGCAAAGCGCAATAATAGTGTCAATGTAACAAAATCATAAAGGTTGAACAAAAATAATAGCATTAAAACTAAAAAAAGGTTTAATTTAACCAAAAAGTTGATCAAACATGATCGTTGATGTGTAGGGATCAAATGTGCGTTTGAAATTGATGTATGTAAATTGCAAGAATACGTTTTCGCGGAAATCACTGCGTAAATATCGATTAAAATGAAAACCCTTCAGTATTGTATGTAGATGTTCCGTTAATCAGTTTTTATTGGTTACAGTGGGGAAGTATCGTGTCTTGCATTACATTATTTATTTCGTACAAGTAATAGTGTACAGAAATTGTTTTTTTTTTTGGTTTTATATTTGTCTTGTAAAAAACATGGGGGATGAAATGTACAAAAATTATTAGTGGAATGGGAATTCGAGCCGTTAATACCGACTTCAGCAGACAAGTAGCTAGAACCTTTTTATAAGTAGGTGACAGATCGCGCTTAGCGGCCACCGGAACACGCCTAGCGGGCCTCAGATCACGCGCCAGGCGACAGATCGCGCTTAGCGGCCACCAGAACACGCCTAACGGGCCTCAGATCACGCGCAAGACGACAGATCGCGATTAGCGGCCGCCGGAGCACGCCTAGCGGGTGTCAGATTACGCGCCAGGCGACAGATCGCACTTAGCGGCAGCCGGAGCACGCCTAGCGGGCCTCAGATCACGCGTCAAACGACAGATCACGCTTAGCAGCCGCCGGGGCGCGCCTAGCGGGCCTCGGATCACGCGCCAAGCGACAGATTGCGCTTAGCGGCTAACGGAGCACGCCTAGCGGGCCTCAGATCACGCGCCAGGCGACAGATCGCGCTTAGCTGCCGCCCGAGCACGCCTAGCGGGCCCCAAATCACGCGCCAGGTGACAGATCGCGCTTAGCGACCACCCGAGCACGCCTAACGGGCTTCAGATCACGCGCTAGGCGACAGATCACGCTTAACGGCCGCCGGAGCACGCCTAGCGGATCTCAGATCACGCGCAAGGCGACAGATCGCGCTTAGCGGCCGCCGGAGCACGCATGTCAGTACTGAATGTATTAGTTAAGATAGAATATGGCGCTTTTTATTTCTTTCCCCCACACTTAAATTTGTGTTTCTTTACTTTTTTGAAGTAAAAACTGCAGTAACTGAAGTACATTCTACATGTGGACGTGAAATACCAAATATTTTGTTGCAAAATACTTGAATTTAAAAGTTCTATTTATTATAAAATTGAATTCTTTTGAACCAATTTGTTCAAAAGAGCTCAATTTTGTAGCAAAATGGGATTTATATTTATATTCGTTAAGATTTTCTAACAAATGAAGATACTCAAAGCAACAAAGGGATTTGTTAAATTGATTAAAAATTTTTTTTGAGTTAGTACTTTTATATTGTACACGCAACAAGTTCTCGTGTTGACGCAAGTATAAAAGAATATCGAGACAATGAATTTATTTTGTACAGTGACAACATTTCTTTGTTAATACAAATAACAACAAGCGTTGAAATAACACTACAATTTTGTTGATCTAATGAAATTATGGGAATATAATGAACAAGGAATAAGTTTAATTCAATCAAATGAATATGTTACACTAACCACTCAAATTACTTAAACTGAGAAGAAGCGCACCTCTGTCACTTTTGATTTAACAAATATATTTTAAAGCAACGTTAAATGTCGATTGAACAAAAAGTATCGGTGGACTGTATTTAACACAAATCTTTTGATTGGTTGTCCATATTTTTGTTGGATCAATGCATTTTTTCCCTCAATGTACTGCGCTTAAATATGTCCAAACATTGCTTTGAAGTTATCACGCGAATTCGTTTTTGATCAATCGTCAGTCGACACGACACTCATACTGAATTTTTCGTGAAGGATATTTTGCACCCCTTCAATTGAGATGTTTACCATCTTCGTGGTTGAAAGTGCCGGGATAATGACCAAAGTTTTAGAAAAAAATATAACTTTTAAATTTCGCTTTTATTTTTAAAACTTCATCATGGTCGTGAATAAGTTAAAATGGATAGCCACACATGGGAACATATGGATTCGAAAATGTCCACGCCAGGAGCTTTAACTAATGATTACCATATTGGCAATCTCTCTAATCTCCTAAATTTACACTCAGCGTTCTGCTAACACGATATCATGAACTTCATTAATCACCGTAGTCACCTCAATGGGACGATGTGGCCGCTCCTCATCGAAGACGGATGTTCGGCCACGCTTAAATTCATTGAACCAGAATCTGATAGTAGTCTTCGAAGATTCGTAGTCCCTTTGATTTCTGCACACGTTTTCCCAGTCAAGTAAAAAAGTCGAATCACTGATCGGTATTGTTCTTTTTCCATATTTCCACCGATACATAAACTTGCTCACGTTCAACAACTCTCAAAATAACATTTCCTAATGAATCTTTCCGAAATTTTGACAGACGTCGACTAAAGAATAGTACTCACAGTCGGTATTTTGACACAAAACGCTATCTACTGCCAAATACGGGTACCTCTCATACCATTCTCGTACATATTATGAGAAAGGTATACCAATTAAGTGTTTTAATTTTAATTTGTAGAACATTTCTGATGCAAACACACCAAAAAAAGCGTTTTGCACAACTTTCACCTGCTTTCCCATACCTATACCATCTAACAATTTACCGTTCACGGAGTTATTTTTAAGCTTCGCTTTCACGGATACGTTTAAGTTATTCAGCGACACTCATCGATTGCACAGTTTCCCGTTTAAATATTTAGGCGTTCTTCTCCGCCAAGAAGCGTAACACCTTCTCTTAAAGGCACAAAGTGAAACAACGGGAAACGAACGCGAGTCGGATGTTCTAAGGACGCGCGTTGTCGAAACGGCGAACAGATCTATTTATAATACAAATAGATTCAATTTAATAGTTGATTGATTTCGACGATAGTAGTAAATAGTGCTTCTCACAATTAACGCGAACGTTACGTGTTGAACGTTAAATTCGTTTTACTACCGTTTCCATGGTAACCGCTGAATAACGAGTCGAAGTACCTATAGATTTTATTTATGATGTTGTCCCGTTTGAAAATCAAAATAAAGTCAGGAAGTGATTTTAATTACGGTAAAATGACGGTGAATGATGTTCTACTTACGGCAGTATTACGGAAATGTTAAACGACATTCTTGAATTACATTTATCTGTAGCTTATATGACGAACAAGATAATATTATTGAAAATAAAAAAAGAAGATGAATATATTGAAATATTTTAACTCAGGGAAATTGTTCAAAAGATCGGAATTTTTATAAATTAATTAAATTAAACTTTTTCGGCAATTTTAAATGAATTTTGATATCGGTAAAGGGAAATTAACGAGAGCTAAAACTGGAAAATGCAAACACCTTCATTTTACGAAGATGTTATATAAACTCTATGTCCCTATGGCACTCACAAGAAACCTGTCTATTCTAACCTCCAACCTTCTCGTGTTCGGATATACAGATTAACATTTCTCGGGTCTCTCAGGCCCAGTTGTTTTTTTTGCTCTGTTAAAAATATATAAGAACATGAAATATGTTTAAATCATTTATTTGCGCGTGTAAAAATCTTAAATAATTAAATAAAACTAAAGATTACAGCTTTTATAAATGTAAATACATATTCAATAGTAGCAATTTTTACAAATTATATTTATTGCGATACTTTTCACAAACTAGGTTGTTTTTTCTGTCTAAACTAGAAGGACACATCATGCATTTCTTCCTTTTATTTGTAACGGCATCAGTCGCAGTTTTTTCAATGTTAATAAATTTGTTTATACACTTTATTAAATTTCTTGGTATTTTCGGATTTTTTTACCTCCTTATCATATGCGGTATTACCAATTGCTCAGCTAATTCCTTCAAAAATAGTCGTCTAGCGTGTATTACATTCCTATGATAATCAGGTTTCAACGTGGAAAATATAATAAATGCATTTAGTGCTGCAATATCGATCATATTAGAAAAAAGCGGCATAGGCCAACGGTTCCATCCATTACGTCTACTCCCGCTTTGGTCTTGTTATAATAAAGTATTAATTCCGGTTTCTGCTTAACATTTTCACTTACAGACATGTCATTGTGCATGGTGCTGAGGAAAATGACTGACTTATTTTTCTTAGGAATGTAGCCAACCATAGTCATTTTGTCATAAAAGCCAAATGTAGAAGAGTAGACCGGTTTGTTCTTTGCATCTCTTATTTCATTTGGTATTTCTCTCTGATTTTTTCTTAATGTTCCAACCACTGTTAGGTTCTTTTCTAATAAACATTTAGCTCATGGAATGTTTGTAAAGAAGTTATCCACTGTAACATTTAGTTCAGAGAAACGGATGCTGCGTACTAAAGTTTGCACTACTTCAGAAGCAAGATTTGTATGGATAGGTTGATTGGGTCGTCGTCCGGTAACCATTCCATCAATTGCGGAACCTGATTCTGACTCACACATCCAGAAAATCTTGATACCGTATTTTGACGGTTTATTTGGCATATACTAAATAAATGAACATCTCCCTCTATACGAGAGCAACTGCTCGTCAATGGTAACACTTTCGTTTGGCACCAGAGATGACCTGCATTATTGTAAAGTTCCATATATACGATATCGGAGCTAATTTATCGGTCTTCAAACCGATTAATTCCCATAGTAGCTTGATAAATAGGATTACATTTATCAGAAAAAAACAGTTCTCTTATCTGTACGTCCCAGTTTCTTTCCACACCAGCTTGTATCAGCAAACCTAAGAAAGCATTCAGCTCCATCACATCAATATCTACCCATCCTTTGTCCTTTACTGTAGTTACTCTTCGACCTTCAAGGTTTGTGCACTTGACGACTTCTTGTAAGATCGTTCTTGTAATAAAACATTTGAAAGCATTTTCACGTGTATCACAGGACACTGCTTTAGCTTTTACACCTGGTGCTGAACGCAGTACGTTACGTTTTGCAGTTTTCGTAGAGCTTGGCGGAACTTTATTCCACTGGATGTCGGATGGAGAAGCGAAACAGTTGGGATTATCACTATCGGCCTCCGCCGTAGCTACATCTTCTTCAGACTCAGAACTTGAAGAGTTTGAATTGGCTTCTAATGAATCTTGACCAGGTTCTTCAATTTCAGACGTTTCACTCTCTTTCGATAAAACTTTATCACATTCCTCTGCCCACCGCATTAGGGTTTTCCCGTAATTGGGATGTCCATACCTCACCGTTGCATGTTGCCCGGTCGATTTTCTTGAACTTGAAGCCGCCGTAACGAACATTCACAAACAAACACCTCAAGCAAATTTTAGCAACTGAAGTATTTTTTATATGATATGCATTTCTACGTGTTGAAACTTGCATACGCCGTTGAAACTTGCAAACTCCATTGAGCGCAGAAGCAGGCTTGTTCCTACAAGTTACAACATATTGCAGCCGATTGTTAACACATTGTATTCCAAATAATATTGCAATATGCAGTACATTGACGCCAGAAGCAACAAATCATTTAAACAAAGACAGTTTTGGATGTAAATATAAACGACTATTAATCAAAAATAAACCGGGCCTACGAGGTCCGAGAAATGTAAATACGCGGTAGAATTCAAATATCTAAAACAAATTTTCTTATCAATTATATAGATCAAACGTCAATTAGAAATAGCAACAGGAAGATCCAGTTGAAGCATAGGCAAGGCCCAGAAGATAAAAAATTTAAAACGAAGAAGTTATGAAGCTTAGAATGCCACGCTGGGCTTCGGAGGCCCGTGTTATGCATCCTAGGGTTAATTGTGATGGCAATTGTTTTTATCCACAGCAAATTTTGATGATTTCTTTTCAAACGTAATATTGTGATGAATTTCGATGAATAAAGCTATTTTTTAGAAATAGCATTATCAAATGACTGTAAGGGCGCTACTACATAACTCAAAATAGACGACTCTGTGTTGGAAAACCTCATCGACAACCCTAAAAGACTAAAACTTCCTGATATACATAAATGAGGATACCTTAACGAAATATAATTAGTATACGAAAAAATGCTAGAAATACTTCCGAATTTATGTTGTTGTTTGTTTTAGGAGAGTTTTACATTAAATTTGAGGCCTTACGAAATGAGGAGAATGAAAAGAAGAGGAATTAATTCATCATTACCCTCCGTTTATCGTTGGCTAGACTTAAATTAAGTTTGTAGTGCCCCCACTCCAAGGCCAGTTGGCCTTTGGGGAATTTGTGGCTACTGAACAGAACTAATAGCCACCAGAGGGAATTTTAAATATATATAACAGAACAATATATTAGAATTTTATTTTAAGTATGTTCAAAGTAATTCCCTTCAATAATAATACATTTTACCATTCTCGAACCATTCTCCTTCCACTTCTTAAAGGCCGCCAACCACTCTTCTTTCATCTTAGGGGATACTTACAAAATACTAACGAATGGCCTCATTAATTTGTTCCTCAGACGAAGATCTCGTACCCCACAAATGTTTAAAAAAAAACAGATATTTCCAGATCAGGTGAATACGGCGGATGTTTCATTACTTTTATATTTTTTCAGACAAATATTGGATCATGAGAGCTTCGGTATGGGACGATGAGTTATCATGATGTAACATAATACCCTTCTTAGGAACTCTACTGAACACCTCAGGCAAACATTTTTCAATGTACCATTTAGCTTTACGCATCCATACACGTCTCCCTTGACGAGTAGGTACCTACGTCGAAAAACGGAGTGTACGTTTCACCTGTCATAATTTTAGAAAAAAAATGGCGTGCGTCATTCTTCAAAAGAGCTAGTTTCAAGGAAAATTCTCATACGCTCTGCATTTTGAGAGTCAGAAAGCTAATGCGGCACAAAATGACAACTTTTTTAAGTGAAGGTGATCGTATATGATTGTCTTAACAGCTGAGGATCCAATTCAATTCAATTATTTTCTTTGCAGCAGCAATATTTCCTTGCTGTACGGCCGTACGAGGATGTTCTGCGCTTGAAATCATAATTTTGAAGTGCTTTCTAGTAAATGTCATTTTTTCACTTACGTTAGCACTTACAAAAATTAAAAGCTTCAGTTCTAACTAACGCAAATGCAAATAGAACAACTAAACCTCAGCTGACAGATAGAGAGTTACCCTAAACAATAGTTGCGTTTTGTTTTTCATGGTCCACTAGATTTCTTTATTCTCAATAAATCAGTTTAACCCTCGTATTTACCATATAATCCAGCTAAAATACAAATATAAATTTTGTATTTGGAATCCATCAATCTCAGTTTTACCAACTTTCTAAATAATATACGATCCCTTTAATGTATAGTGCCTCTGTTACTTGATTTTTAAAATTTACATTGTTTCCTAGAAACCTAGAGCTTATAGCCTAAAACATCATTGACACAACCTAATATATTTTAAAATCAAGTAGGTGAAGTCAGAATACAGCTTCAGGATACAAATCATTTAAACACATTTGGGAATCGGATGTAATGCTGACACTCCAGCTTGATTTATATCACCTCTAAAGTATTCTACTATGTCGCTGTTAATTTCAGTTTCTGTTTGGTATAATTTATCACTATTACTACCGTATCAACTGTTTATGTTTGTGCTATTCAAATTTAAACAATTTGCTTTATTTCATTACCTCTTAGCTTTTGCAGTTCTCACTTGTATAATTTTTACCTTTTTGTAACGTATTAAACTTCCATTTTCCACTTTGAAAGGAAACAAATCTACTTCTGCCAGAATTTTAATTGCCTCGCATGCAGTATTTATATTTTTGTTAAGCTACTAACATTGCTGATGCTACTATATCAACTGGTCTACATTCTACAGCCTATTGTCCACACAGTACTATGGAAACTTTATTTATTGCAATAGTAGACTATTATTAAACCGTTAACTTTCTTAATTAACTTGCCCTTTACTACAGAGCTTTTCCCTGATAAATTAAAGATATGTTATGTAGAGTTATACCAATCTTTAAATTCGCTTTCAAAGATTTCTAAATATGCTTTTTTGGTCCGTTTATTAAATGTTATTACTAGTTTCAAAATTCTTGATGCTAATCAACACGGTTTTTGTCAGAACAAGTCAGCATCAACAGCTAAGCTTGCCTTTTTGGTGTGGTAGTTCAGAAACTTGAAGCGGGAGACTGCCCTGCTGCGGTTTATTGTGATTTGTGCAGGGCGCAATGGTTGTGTTAACAATCATATTATTCGTCCAAAAAACAAATTGTTTCATTGTAATATCTTAGTAGTAATGTACGTGTAGATATTAATTCAGAATCGGAATACCTCAGGGCTCCATATTGGATTTTGTGCTCTTTTTATTATAAAAGGAGAAATGTAACAATGGTCCAGATCTCACAAAAATTCTATTGAGGAATTAGGCGACCAGTTTCGTGTTGAAAAGACACACCATCGGGCCAGAATTAGATGTAAACAGTTAAACATTGTGTTTTTGACAAGTAATTCTATCTTGATGCCTTGTCTATAATTTGAAAATGTTGCTAAAATTTCCCTGTAAAGTTATAGCTGGTGTACTCATTCTTCATTGTTGTCTAGTCGATTGCTAATGGATTTTTGAGGTCGTTACATAGTTTGCCCAAATTATTTATAGTGCTATTTAAGGTGTTATCAAGTTCGGTTGCAGGTATTTCGCGATGACACTTTGCGTTGTCATTAGACGGTAAACCCTAGCATAGTATTATAATTTGGAAAGAAATATGTAATTTGAAATCATTATATAAATTAAATTATATAATTTCATTTGAAGAAATATAAATGTTTTAAAATAAAAAACCAAATTTCAATTGTAGCATTTCTGTATTCGTCACTATAGCCTGAAAGGTCGTACATATAAATCGTCAAGAAGCGCGTCTAACATTAGTCCAGAAAAACGGCACCATTTATTTTTAAATTCTCCCAGAATCGTAAAAAGATATGGTAAAAAATCTTAAATACACAATTTCTGCTGTTCATATTCACACGACTTTGTACAAATAAAATATAAATTGAAGTAAGATCGCTGCGAATTTGGTACACCCTACGCATGTAACACCTTCATATATACATATGTATACAATTCATAGAATACTACAGTAACATTTTTACACCCTACAAACATATACATTGCCAAGAAAGCTGCTTATATCCACACGTATGTCTGTATGGATGTATAAATTTCGGGGTAAAGCTTACAATGGCCCGGCCTGTCTCGAATATCTGCCTTTGTGGTGTGTTCCTTCGTCATTTCTGCTCTGCTGGTTATCAATAGGGAATTTGTTTGCGTAAAAAGAATGTTATTGCTTTCGCCGTTTCGCGTTGACGGAAAAAATATGGAAATAAAAAAGTGAAAAATATATGAACGACAAGTTAAGTACATATATACATAGATCATCAAGCTGCGTGGTATGAATAACATAACTATCGCGTATTTATAGTAGGGTTGTCTTTTTAGTTTTGCATATAGCCATAGTAACAAACAGTATCATCTTGAGTGCCTTATTGTTTTTCAAAATGTTCTCCACAAAGACTTTCATTCTTTCAAACCAACTGTTAAAGCAAATATGCCAATAACCTGTTGGAACAGTCAAAATTGCCATTTTAAAGGTATCGACCGCTTTTTCCGGCGACAGGTACCGTTGACCACGCATTCCATTCTTAATTCTTGATGGACTATAGGGAGGATGTTCCAATAATTGAATGATTTGCTGCTCTAAGAACTCAATCGTGTTTTTAACAATGTCGTCGTTATGAGTTGGTTTTTCGAAGCACGGCAATCACTTTTGGTAAACAAACGGTTGTATACCAATCGGCATTAACCGCTCTTCAATCTTCTAAAGGAATTGTAAAACAATTAAGTCAAAAGTTGCGATCATTTTGTTCGACACACTTAGGGAAATAATAACTTTTGTTGGCTTCTCCTCATCTCGGGACACCCACACAACGGATTGACGTTCGATGTCCGAATCTCGCGATGTCGGTCTTCTTTCATCAGTTGGCGCACACCAGAAACTGGTGCGTCCACGTTGGAATTCGTAGTACCAGCGAGAAATTGTCGACTGATGTGGTGCTTCATTAGCAAAAACAGAAAGCAACTTGGCGAGACATTGTTGTCGAGATAATCCTCTCCGAAAATTGCAAAAAATTATTATGAAATTTTCTCGGCTCAAATCCATTTTTTGAGTCCATAAATACTGAAACTAATTTTTGACAAACAACGTTTCTAGCGCTATTACGCGGTTATATACAAAGCTAAAAAGGCAATCCTCGTATAGAGCTTATAAATTTTGTGATTTTCACGAGGAAGTTGAATAGGCAATACCTATACGTATCACAAATGTGCTACAGATTCCAAAAATCGAATAAGGAGAAGGACATTCGAGAAGATGTGCCCTAAACGAACATTTATAGTAAAGTTTTCAACAGTTTTAAAATCGTTATTCGTTCATGAGATACCGCGCTGTCCTATTCCTCGCAAAAAGTAAAGACCATAAGAGCAAAAAATTAATATTGAAAAAAGCTTGTAGTAACATACTGACACTGGAGTCTCAGAAACCTAATAATAAATTGTTTTCTAATGCCCATGAGCTCCTTCCAGTTTGAGGTTGGGCGAATGCAGCGTACATTCACTTTGTGATAATCTACGTTACTTTCAACAATCTATCTCGTATACATAGGTAAGTAAGAAAATTAATTTATGTGTTCTGGGATTTACTAGACCCTAGCGTAATATTTGTGTAAATTTGACAATCACAGGAACTCTAAGAGAAAACAAGAGGAAGATTCCGCCATCGTTCTCAGTCGCTGTTTTCGTTAAATGATAGTAAAATTACTATTTCTTTTCATTGCCATCCGTCTGTCCTTCCACCTTTCTCGTATCTGTAGAGGACAGCAGCAGGAGCAATAGGTACCAAAGGTGGTGTATCAAATAAATACATGAAATAACGAGAACGTCTGGGTAGCCGTGACTTGTATGGCATTCTTCTTGCTGTAAAGATCTGCTATTTGCTGCTTCCGCCCGACCAGACGCTCAGGCTCCGGTAAGGTTTAGTGGTGGCCCTCGTACTACACATTTGAACGTTGCGATACATATAAATGCGTACACGAAACATGTACAGAATTAAGGAAACCAAACTATCTAATTAATATATGTATTTGCATTGTTTTTAATATAAGAATTAGTTTTTATCTCTTTATGTTACCAAGGGAACTGTTTATTTAATAAATTCCTTTTTACACCTACGTACTATGTTTAATTTAGAAAGCAACTAAGTAAGCGAGCAAATATACAAAAATTACGTACATCTAAACATAAGGCAGTTGGTCCTCCGTCTTCACAAGGAAGATAGACCGAAACAGACGACTAGCGGGATTGTTTTTCAAACCAAAAGAATGTAACAATTAGTATATCTACAAAGAGGAATCAACACAGAAAATATGGAAAAAAATTATTGTTATTCATTGGGGTCTGTGAAACCCCAGCGCGACCTTTATGTGTTTACCAGAGACGAAAGTCAGTTAGGATCGAGGCGTGACTGGGAGTTTAAACAGGAATACGTCAGCGTTTAGGGGGGTATAGAGGCAGTCTCGCGTATGCATTCTATCCTTATCTAAAACAACGATAGGATGATATACGTGATGATGTACGAGCAATGTGCGATGCTGCCTCTTTACCCCCACTAATGCTGACGTATTCCTTTTCCGCACTCAGTCACCTCTGGAACCTAACTGACGTTTGTCTGTGGTGATTACAAAATAAAGCGACCAGAGCTAAAAGAACATTTTAATTTTCAAGATTTTGGTAGCTGTTTTCTTTTCAGAAGATATGACAAGAATAATGTATTAGAATTCTAAATTAGCTTGAGTACAATGCTTCCGGTAAAAAGGCTAAACACCTATCAAGCTTTGTCTTCAATAAAAACAACGGCAAATACTAAAAAAACCGCGCAATACACTTTAGACAAGCGCCCTCGTCAGGTATTAATTACGCCGAGATAAATTAAACAAATTGAAACTTTTAAATATATCGAAAAAGCCAGGGGAATAAATAACGCAGAGGCGAGCGAATAACACAAAAACAGGTCGGTAAATAAACGGATATGTACAGCCGTATAGATACCGATCCGGTATAGGTACCTACAGTCAAATAAAACGTACGTACAAACAACATCCAACCGTCCGTCTGTCTATCTCGCTCGCGCAAAACGAAAATATCTGAATGCGGAACACGACAACGGTTTCCAGTAATTAAAAAATAAATCACGGCAGAAGCGAAGCAGTTATTATATCGTTTACCGTCCATATTTGAGGTTCATATTTTCGCATTGTTTAAAATCGAAGTAATATACAAATTAACGTTTGCTGCTGGCGTTTGACGCCATCCACGCTATATAATCGACCAAATGCACACATCAACACATATATGTACACATTTCTATATGTATTTGCAACGTTCAATGTGCACATATAAATACGTACATAGGGTATATGTGCAGGATGTGAATTTATATTCAGTGAAGTATTGAAATATTGATAAAGCGCGCGCGATTTTTCATTTTACCTTCGGCCAAACGCCAACAATTTCTCTTCCATTTTCGAATTTGTTTAAAATATGTTGTTACATGTGAACGCTGATAGTATATACTATGTGAATACTAATTGTGTTTTTGCATGTACTAGTTTAACGTTACGCTTTAATTTTAACAGCATTTGATTTTTACACGTTTTGTTAATTTTGTCAAAGCTGCTACCGGCTAAATGGGGTTTTAACGTTTTTGTTACTGGTTTATATGGCACTATATAGATCAAAACCCGAGGAATGAAATAGTATAAATCCAATTTACCAACTGGAAACTCATAAAATTCATTCGGGCTCAGTAGCACTATATTTTTTTCCTTTAATTCAATTTATAATTCATAGAAGAGGTGAGGAAATACGTAAGACTAATCTCGCTAACTATATTGCAGCAGATTCATCTTCAATAATAATAATAATAATAATATAGGGTAGATATAGGGGACGACATGTAACTACTAGATGGGACTATCTCCCGATTAAGACGCGACGACACCTATACGTACCTCAGTGTCAAGCGAAACAGAATGAACGAATCTAAAGCGGTCAAGGAATCATTATTATGTAAATACAAAAACATCCTATAAAAAATATGGGCGTCTGAATTAACTACAAAAAATAAGGTATTGGCCACGAATATGCTGGCGGTGCCCACCTTCTCGCACACCTTTGGTGGAGTAAAGTGGAATGTAAACGAGATACTCCAACTTGAATGGATACTGTTACGATGCAAAATTCCTGCGCCTAGTTGTATAAGTTAACCCTTTGACTATCATTCGAGTTAATGTTTATTTCGATAGATGACGCTCCTGTTGAAAAATAATGTTTATGGTTATTTATTTCAAACCCCTTTATAGAATTACATATTTTTATTGTTACGAGTTAATTAAGATTTATTTATATTTATTAAGCATTCTTAGTTTTAAAAATCCCTAAGTAAAATACCGAACCAATCATTTTCATATCCTCACTTCCACCTGTTGGACTCACTTGATATTAGCGCTAACTTGAGAGAGAATGACTTAATCTGTGTATTGGAAAGGACGTATGTATAGCTTCGGAAGGTACAAGTAGCCATTTTGTTTGCTGCCACTTTGTGGAGATACCTTTTTTGGGATTTAGGGCTACCTACCTGATTAAGTATCGTATCGGTTCCTGTCGTTAAACATTCACCTGATGGGGAGTTCATATTTCCTAGCTAGATACATACTGATGTCATACCGTTTCACGTAAGTGTTCTCGTCTGAATTCCATTTCTAATCTTTCTCTCACCTTTCGGAGCAAACCCCCTTGTTTAGCCCTAAAAAGCGTGTGAACAAGCCCACCGTTTCGCCCCTGAACAACTTGCTTGAGAAGCCTCTGAACCCAAGGCGTGGTTAGATTTGGACGCTGTATATTATATAAGGTATTTTTAGATTGTAATATTTTTCGTGCACGAATATAATCCATCCTGTAACGCTTCTAAACTTTGTTTATCAGTTTTGCAATAGTTTATTCACTTTTGTTACTTTATTTCGTCAATCGCGTTACAGCAAGGACCTTAGGACTAGGACCATAGTACATAAGGCTCATATTTGTATAACGTCAAATCTCGTATATCCGTTATTCCCGCGTAATTCTAGAAACGACGCTAGGACGTCACCCCTTTGTGTTGCTTATTTACCGGTCACTATTTTCGTACTTTGAATATACTTATTTGTCTGTTCATTATTGTTGTTTATTTATTTGTTTAAACAAATTTACATTTGCTTACACGTTTGTAAATATATGTCACATGTTTAGTTATTGTTTCTTTATTTTAAATATATTTATTATTGTTAAACAGTGTGTATTTTTCCTATACTCATTATTTACTAATAGTATCCTAATATACAGAGTACCCGAAAATTAATGTCCAAGTATATTTGTAGCAATATTTGCGTGGCCTATCAAGTAATCCGTTATTGTCACACTCACACTACGCCAACTTTTATTATTCGTTATCCTGCGACGAATTTCCCTATTTTGGCGTCGCTAAACTGCAGGGTGGTCCCTTTATGTTACCTAAATAGAGTGGCGCTTATCAATCTCCCACGCCATCTTCGGCTGGGCTAGGGCAAAGGGAACCATACCCCATACCACCGTCTCGGATACACAAAAGTACCCCCCATCTTCAGTGTTTGAAAGGTTTATTATTCCTCTTTTCGCGCGATATTTTCGCGATAAGCGTTAGCGTGGCAATACAAGGAAAATACTTACCCGCAATCGAAGCCACCATCCTCATGCTTCAGTTCAACGATTATACCTGTGCAGAAAACGTGGCGGAAGAGGATTAATTTCCTTCGAACACCTGTACGCCAAAATTACAATGTCGACCGCAATGTATATCTTCCAAACACAGGATCCATTACTGGATCTTCTGCGACACCAAGAGAATGCGGGCCAAGAGTCATTCCTGTTTAAGGCTCCGAAAAGAATATGATGATCTTGGTTTGAGGGTTGAGTTTGTTACGGGAAAAAGGACACTTGGTAATCTGGCGCTCTGCACTCCAAAAGAGGTGCGGAACAAACTACAACATCAGTACGCAGATGCACTTCTCGAGGACCATATACAAAAGGCTTTGCATGGTTTATATTTCAAACATCTAAAAGACCATCAGTTATCAGAAGCCCTGATATTCTCTTTCCTCCAGTCTCCATCGCTATATTCGGAGACTGAGGGTTATATAGTGGCGGTCCAGGACGGCGTATTCCACACGCTGGCTTACCAACGCAACGTCCTCGGTTTAGATCTGGATGGCATCCGCTGTAGAGCATGTAAAACAACAGAGGAAACCATAATGCATTTACTATCAGCACACCCAAAATATACTCCAAACTTATATATATCTTGCCGTCACATGGCCCTAAAGGTTTTATACTTTCGATTACGTCATCTCTATGGCATTGACCAGCAGTTATTGCCGCTGTTTCAAAAGTTAGACTTGCCTGCAACGGTTTCCAACGAGAGCTGCAAGATATTTTGGAATTTTCTCTTCCACGCTACAGCGAGAGTGTCCGCCAATAAGCCAGATATGGTAATTCTGAATTACAAGGAGAAGGATATGTACGTTATAGAGATGTCCGTGCGACACCAGAGTAACTGAAAAGGAGACGGAAAAGAGAGAAATATTTGGATCTGTTATACCAGCTGCGACTTACTTACAAGGGCTTCGAAATCCATTACATCCCTATTATTATCGGCTCCTTGGGCGGAATCCAAACCACGATATTGGAACACCTAAAAAAAAATTAAAATACTCAAGAAAAGCTCCAGAAACAGGTCATACTTGGGTCTCTCCGGATCCTGCGGGCCCATGAAGCTAGTCATACACCATCCAGGGCTAGGCTAACCACTCGCTGATCATCTACTGACGAAGCAGGTGGAGAGCCTTCGGCGATGAGGCGTATTCGCGAGCTGCGCCGAGTTACCACAGACACCGGCACCAGTTCGGCGAAACTTCGTGGAGCTACGTTGCATAATTAAAAGACAATTAACAGCAGTGAGGGGGGGGGCGTTCCTGCGGTTTTCCGCCTGGGCGCCGTTTGCTTGCCTTCCGCGTGAGGACCCCGGGGAGCGGGTACAGACCCTGCGTCTGTAGTCGTTTGCTAGGCCAGGTGTTGGGGTGGTGGTAAAAATAAAATAAATAATAATAATAACAATAATAATAATAACAATAATAATAATAGTAATAACAATAATAATAGTGTGATTTCTAGCATAATTTCCATTCATGTCCTAATTCACCGAGCAGCTGGACAAAATGCACCAAAAGTACATTAATTTTTCACGTAACTTTTAATAATTCTTGATAACTCAAAACACTCAAGGGGTGCCACTAATTCCCGTTTTTTATTAGTTATATCAATTACGAATACTTTAAGCAGATTAGATGTTGTGAATGTGAAGCGCATAAAGGGTGATCCAGAAAAAATACAATTTTTTTATTTTTAAGAGAGGATGCGGTGATTTTATATTTCAATATAACTGTTAATTCTAAACAACTTTTCTTAATAACATTTTCATCTATTTTGAAAAATAGGGGTACTTTATTCAGGAGCCTTTTTCAATTTTAAATACCCAGCCTGTATACGGTAGAAGATAAATTGCGTTTAATGGATGTCAAGCTGGTTTTAAAAGGTGCTCAAACTTTCTGCATGACTACAATTTTATAAAAGTCCATAACAAAAAAAACCCTATATGGTCCGTTCTTTTTGACACACGCTGTATATTCCTTAAGCCTAAAAATGCAAATAATATCTTACGGAGATAGAGTTACACACAGCGGTGGTAATATTTGTAAACTCTTCTCCGAATACTTTAATTCAGTATACATATATTCTTTCCTAAACATAAACCTCCATAAACTAACATGAAAGTCATAATCATTCTTAATATGTTTTCTCCGTAGAAACTACATTTTGCAATTAAATGCATTAATTAACAGAGAAAATCATTTTCTTTTCTCACTTAAACATGTAGACACTTAAACTAAGTATACACAAAAACAAATCGTTCTCTAAAAACGCGGTTTTTCTGGCTGTTTCCCACGACAACATACCGCGCGTTGCCTTCCCAACCCGAGAAACCTGTCTCCATTTCCACTTTTTGCGGTGTCGAATCGGTTGTCGCCACTTAATGAGAAGTTATACATTCATATTTTATGCGATTTGTCAGCGTCAAACGGTCCTGGCAGCGATCCATTCCCGCCTGCTCTTCGCGCTGCGCGTCCCCATCTCAAGTAACGTGCTGTAATTATTTCAGAATCACCAGGTGCCGAGATCTCATTTTGTAGCAGTCGTTCTTTGTTTTTGTTTATGTTACTGGTACTTCCACGAAATTGCTTGATTACGTTAATGTCGGAGTCAAGGATCACTCTATGAAGCATTTTGAAAGAAAATTTCCTTGTAGCAATTATTTGCTTTGTTTTCCAGCTATATTCTGTTGTTACCCGTATCGGAAAATACATGTAGATTTTATCCAAATTTCTACATAATGATGATTCACCTTGTTTTAAGAATGAATCCCCGATTTATCAGAAAAAAGTTAGCTTTTGAGAATTTAATTTAATTTTTTAAAGGATGAGGTCTCAAACCATGCATTCCAGTAAAGTGAGTTTTGATATTTTAGAATTACTGAAATATAGCAAATAGAAGTGGAAATTTTGCTTGAAATCTAAACCATTTTTGTTAACTACAACGAACACCAGCATACGTATTGCTGGGCTCATTCAATAAATTTGGTGGATGCGCTGAAAATATACGAAGCAACCGCGATCGTTTAAAGAAAAATAAAACAAAATCTATTTAGAAAATCATACTGGTTACTACAGTTAACAGATTTAACAAATTACACGCAAAATTTGAAGTCAGTATGTATGGTTATACGACAGAAAGGTTTACAGTTTGTTAGGAGCAATCCTAGTGAAATAAGAGATTGTTCTCATAACAAATAAAGATAGAGGAAAGCCATCTCAGATGGTTTTCCTCTTATTACTAAATGAAAGAAAAAGATAAGTCAGAAATCAAACTAATAGTGGCATTAAAGCTAGTTTATGCTTATGAGTACATGGTACCATCAGAAAGGTTTAATTGTATTCAAAACCAGTAATAACATTGTGTGGGGTGTTTGTATAACAACTGTATTAAATGTTCATAACAATTTGAATGAATACAAAGCTCTAAACATTTTACATCCAACTATTTAGTTAAAGAAAAGAACAAGGATCCAATACCATAACTCATTACTAGAACCCGGTAACTGGAGAGCAATCGCAGCGGCGGTGTGACTGTGTTTATATGGCCGGGCAGGGCTGGTCGATTATGATACGACACGACAAATCATCATCACTCAGTTCAGTTTAGCATTGGAGAGCGGATAGGGCGTGTTGATTTTATTGATATAGACGTAGTTATTAATTATAGTTTTTAGTGAACAGGTCGAAAACTGAAAAACGACCCTTTCAAGACATAGTAAATAAGTCTATTTCTGACTTTCCCGATTTGTTTTACAACGGGATTAAGATAGTTTGTAAAATGTGCAAAATACATTTGATGTCAAATAAGAAGTGGAACTGTACAAGACACGTAAATTCCGCACAGTATAGAAAACAAAAGTTGGGCATGCCACCGAGAAGTGCATTTTTTTAAATGTAATTCTTATGTTGATAAACTATAATTTGCCACTAAGATTACTCGATAAATAACCATTTAAGGACTTTTGGGACAAATACAATCCCGAGTTGCGGTTGCCAACCGAGAAAACACTGCACACTGGCTTAATCAGTCAGTGTGCAGTTACAGCCCTGAAGATGTCACATATGAGCGTGGATGAAACGCCGGCTAAAGCTACGACAACGACGCGGTCCCAACCCGGAAACAAAGGCAATAGTATTATTGACGACCGCGGAAGCCTACGGACCAAATTTTAAAGTAGGACGTTTAAACAAAAAATCGAGGTCAAACTTTTGATCAAACCCAACCTGTAGCCGCCCCATTTATATACTCCATGTAGTATTAACTGTACTATCTTTAGGCTTCTATTTTCTTCAATTACTAGCGCAGTTTTCTTAATGAAATCTTTAATAATTAATGACTCTCGCGGTATTGCAGTAATTGGGAACGCATAATAAGGCATGCTTTAAGGTAAGCGAAACAAATTACCGTTTGACAGCACGCTGTTCGCCTAAACGCCGCGCCACGCTGGCCACAGCATTTGCCGTTAAACAGTTGTAAATTGCAGCAGCGGCTAACGGGGATTATTAGTTAACACAACAACATTTATCGGAGACATTAAAATTTTATTAATATAGATCTGGCAGCTGCTCTACTACTACTACTAAATGGTGAAAATATTATAATTATTGCATATTGGTTAGGTAGGTGATACAATTAACGATCTCGAAGTACAGTTGCTATAAATAATTATTAATTAACAGAGGTTCAAGTAAATAGAAATTTAAGCAAAGTTAATTAATTGGTGATGTGTGTGGAGTATTACTTGTTTACACTTACTCTAAGGTAACAGATGCAATTTACATATAATTATGAAATGATTTCTATAAACTACGTATTGGATTAATTAATAGTGGCTAGTACAGATAAAGTAGGACGGCCTGCACATTGGGATCATTTTCTTTATGTAACTGTTTTAATACATGTTGAATGTGATAAATTGCAGATTTAGAGGATGAGATTGGTTCCTTTCTTATTATCACGTAGATTTTCCGTGGATTCGAAAATATTATTTTCATATTCTTTCGACAGTCCAATAAAATCTCACGAAAATAAAATATTCGAAGCCATTCGTACCTAAATCAAATGACTAACCTTCAAATAACGCATGATGGTTAAAATGGAACTTCAAAATACTTTCTTGTGCAATAAATTCGCAAATTAAGTTACTTTTAAATACGATTCACTTCTTAACACGACTACTGTCTACGACAGCTAGCGCCAAAATCCTCGTTTGTCTTAGCGTCGGCTCCAAGATTGTCCGGGAAAAAATCTAAACGTGAGTCTAAAAAATGAATTTTTAGACTCATATTGCACTCCAATGTTTCATACGAAGCCAAAAGGTCTTTTACAATGTTCATGTAGTTTTCGGATTGGTGATTGCCTAAAAAGTTCTCACAAATATTCTTAAATGACAGCCAGGCGGATTTTTCATCTTTATTCAGCTCTATATCGAACTTTTCCTCTCGAAACAACGATAATATCCCAATCTTCCAAACCGTATTTATTTCCAATCTCATAAACAATTCATAACATATACAAATAAAATTAATAACAACCGCATAATTCGAAATAATGTCTATAGCATGAATGGTAATGAATAACGCTGGCCACGAGCGGTACCGCGCATCGGCGTAGAATCAGTTCGGACCGAGAGGAACGGTAGTATTACTTCGTCTGCGGAGCAGTACCGACATTTTCGCTGCCGGTTATTTGCGCAATTGTTTATCTGTCCTAGAAAAATTATGATTTCGTCAGCAAAACGACCGCGGTCGGACAAACTTCGAAAATTTATTGCAGAAATTCCAGACTCAATATATGAAATTGCGCACGAGACAATGAAAAATTCATATTTAATTTATGCGTTACGTTTATCGCATGTAATATACCGTTTAATTTACTAGACAAGGAACCATTTATCTGCTTTTGGAATAACTATTCGGAGTGCAAATTTCCAAGTCGTTACAAAGAATTGTGCCATCTGCGCGCGAACATATTGAACAAAAAATAAAATTGGAGTTGAAAGATCAAAAATTGTGGTTATGTGTCGATGAAACAACAGATCGGAAGAAACATTCTGTTCTTAATGTAATGGCACGCAAATTGGAACCTCATCAATCGGCACCTTCAATTCTATTAGTCTCCAAACGAATACAACAGTGTACTGCCGAAGTAATTTCAAAGTTAGTGTTAAATACATTGGACAAGTTTGAACTTTCAACAAACCAACTCTTGATGTTAGTGAGTGATGGTGCTGCAAACATGCTTTCTGTAGGCCGGTCTCTTAAAAAGCATTCTGCTAATTTGTTACACATTACGTGTAAAATTCATGTTCTCAATCTTGTGGCGGATAGTATCAGAAAATGTTATCCTGAGGTAGATGCTTTAATAGCGCATACCAAAGCAGTATTTGTCAAATCACCGAAACGTATTCGCGAATTTCACAGACTGTGCCCCCGTATACCAGAGCCACCAGAACTTATTATAACTCGTTGGGGAACATGATTGCAGGCCGCGTTTTATTATCATAAATATTTTGACAATATTAAGAACGTGGTTTTACAAT
This sequence comes from Dynastes maya, assembly GCA_029619315.2. Taxonomy (NCBI): domain Eukaryota; kingdom Metazoa; phylum Arthropoda; class Insecta; order Coleoptera; family Scarabaeidae; genus Dynastes; species Dynastes maya. Next base: position 12,587,758 of record JAROYE020000002.1, on the reverse strand, counting down.
TCGATACAAAGGAAGCTGCCGCTGTCCAGAAAAGCCAGTCGAAATTTCAAGATAGTCAGGGTAAAATGGATTTAAAAATCATTCACGACAATTACTTCGGGCTAGCAGATGCAATAGAAAAATTACAAAATTATGCGGTGCCGTTAGAAGAATCTCTACAAATAGTGCAACATGTTCACGCACAGCTATGCGCGATTGAAGACGCAAAAAATGTTTCTGTTCTAGACAAATTTGAAAGTATTTTTGAGAAAAATTCTGATTTTGGCACATTAAGACGCATTTGTGAAGGTGCGTCAATAGAATCGTTAAGTTATTTGAAAGATTATTTTACTTACGCAAATATTACGTCACTAGATGTAGAACGTTCGTTCTCTGTATATAAACGCATGTTTTCCTCATGCCGTACTAGTTTTGCCGAAACAACAGTTGAAACATATCTAATGTTGCAGATATTTAACAGACATTATTCACTTTGTGATTTCACGGAGGACTCTTAAAATGGTAAGTGTTTGAGCACGTGTTATTTAATTTTTATTTAAAAGATGAGCGAAATTATTTGCGGCAGCAAACATCTCTATTAGCAGAATAACTCTAGTGGAACGCGAGGCCTGGTCGACTCTACGCTACTGCGCGGTACCGCTCGTGGCCAGCTTTAGTAATGAATGCCCGCTAATTCATATTATTAAAAGTATATTATAGCTGTAAATCGTTTTATTGTCCGCAGAAACCCAAACTTTCTCCAATACAATATCTCACGTCTGCCGCTGTGTTGTTACAAACAAACAAACAAACCTTTGGTAGCTTTGTTTCAAGGACGCGCTGGTGTTATGTAATTGTGTTTCCGACTGAGAGCTGAGAACCCGCCGCCGCGTTGAAAGTAGAACCTGACCTCTGGCTGCTAAAATGGCAAATATTAGATCAAACGGAATACATACGTACCTGTTTTGCATTGCATTAAAGGTGTGGTTACATATTTCGGTAAAAATCTCGGAATAAATTTATACAGTCTTACTTCTGAATGCTAAAAGATTAAAATTGTTTTGAAATGTTTGTCAAACATAATTTTTTTAAATACTGAAAACCTCTTGCCTATTGTGATAAAATAATATATGCAATCATGGAAGTCCTAGCAATTCATAAAGTAAAATGTTGATTGCATACATGTTGATGTCGCACAAATGCGGCTCAGTTTTTGACAAAGAGCAACTTAGTTTATAGTTACATAGTTCTTAAATTATTACTAATTTTTAGTTGTAAGTCTTACGATCCTGCCTTGCTCATAAATCGGTCTCTTATAGGATAAGGCTTGTGTCTAATTCATTTCCCAGATAATTACACTGGAAATTCACCTAGCACTTTCCTAATCAAGTACTCAAATTCTGTAGCATTGGAAGAGTGAAACACTGAGCTGTATTAGCATTAATTTTCGTTACTGAAACACTTCACTAAAATCCTTGCCACAATACCTCACTCGCACTGGATGCAGGCTTCAATAGCCAAGCTATCATCATCAACAATAAAACTGAACTAACAGATAAAGTGAAAAACTAACCTAATAAAGTGATTTTAAATTATGCAAATCCAAAAATATGCAAATCTTAAATTGTGCAAAATTTAATGTTACGGATAACTAACTTCAATTACACATAATACAGCACAAGATAAAGGCTGGAATTAAGGAGTCCTACATTTGAATTCAAATAGGGCAATTTGAATTTGACGAGGTTGCGAAATTCAGATATCTAGGAATAATGTTAGCAAATGATGGGAAAAGAGAAAGGGAAATCAAAGAAAAAATAATGATTACAAATAGAATTTTTTATGCGAATAGGAAGCTATTAAGGAGTAATTTGGGAAAAAAGCGAAAATTAATATATATAAAACAATAATTCGACCATCGCTAATGTATGCTGCTGAAACAAACAAAAAAATAGGAAGAAGACCTAAGAATATTAGAAAGGAAAATTCTAAGGACAATATAGGGACCGATAAAAGTGGGCGAGAATGAATACCGACAAAGAATGAATCATGAAATACTACAGGAAATAGGCGAAGATGTGATAAGGAAAATAAAACAGCAAAAAGTAAAATGGCTGGGGTACATATGGAGATCAGGACCAGGCACAGTAGTATATTATATATTAGAGTGGGAGCCAGGAGGAAGGAGAAGACGAGGAAGACCAAGATCGAAATGGTTACAGGAAGTGAAAGAATACCTCAATAGGGCGGGAATTAACAACTGTCGAGAAAAGACAGGGGGCAGACAGCTGTGGAGAACCATAAGCAGAAGGATATCATATTTGAAAAGGGGACTGATCTACCCCGATAAACAGATCTAGAGAGCTGAAAAGCGGCGTTACCTCTTCATGGGGTGTTTAGCCACCATATTCATTAAGTTATGTTTGTTTTTGTGAATTTCTATGTCTTCATAACAATTTAATTGTACAATGCTGTTTACGTTCTCAACTAACTTTATATTATGATTATTTTCCAGCATATGTAGGGCAACACCGGAGTTATCAAACCTTCTGAATTTGAGATGAACCAAATGCTCTTTGTACCTAGCTCTGATTGATTTATTACACTAGTAGGTTATATACGTCTCGTTCGGACTTATTTGTATTTCTTATTAGTATCATCATCAACCAAGTACCGATTCGGCATCGGTACTTGGCTGATGATGATGACCCACGTGTCTTCGAAAAAGCCTTCCCGAGTTAATTAATAATTTGTGTGGTGCGAAATGTGCCGTGAATATTGTGTTTGTCATACTACCCCACAGTCCTCGCTATCATTATACACCTTATATGCTTATCCTTACACCGTAAGAACGAGCGTACTATGATCAGCCAACATAATCCGCATTTTTCGGAAATGCGATAGCAAAATCATGTTTTACACGTGTACGTGAACAAATATGCCGTTTATAACGTAAGCAAGGTATTTTTGGCGAAGTTGTGGCTTGTACATGCACGTGAACGAATACACCGTTTATAACATAAGTAAGGTACACAAATGAATCTGCGTTTACGCAATTTTGTCAAGCAAATGATATTCTACGATGACATTCAACACAGCACACGTTCAGATGCGTTGAGTTCGTATAAAATCGGGTGATCATAATATGCTCGCTCGTATGGTATACCTATCCTTATATACCTACCCTTGGCCTTACTGATGGCACATTTCCACTCCGACTCCCTGCTGATTAGTAACTTTGCCAGTTGCTCGTCCCAGATTTCCTTTGGTCTCCCTCCCTCTTCCTTTTTAACTAAAGCCTTCCAAACTTCTTTAGCTGTGCTTGCTTCTGGCATCCTAATCATATGCCACACCATCCATGTTGTCGCCTAGCAATCATTTCTTTTAAAGAGATCACCCCCAGTATCTCTCCGATTTTTTCGTTTCTGAGTCTATCCAGCTTCGTAATACCTACTATTTTCCTTAGGAATCCCATCTTCACTGCTTTCAACATCCTTTTGTGTCTCTTAGTCAGTATTGGAACAAACACTGTGTTATAAATAGTCTAGGCAAACAGTGATAACAGTCAGTGTAGTAGATATGTGGTGCGGAGTCGGCGATTATTTATTTCATGCGTTCACGGCGTCAGTACTAAATCGATGCTGTATGCGAGTAGTTCTGTGTATATGTAGGCTGTCGTAACTTATTTCGTAATTGTACGTTTATGTTTGCTTTAAAAATGTCGCAGTTAGGTACGTCGCGAAAATGACCAATGGCAGACACAGTTAAAAACTTTATAATGGACATGCCGGACTTAATTTTTGATGGCGCTAAAATTCAATGTCTAGTTTGTAAAATCCCTTTAATGTGTTGGTCCAGAAGCCATTGTCAACGTCACATCGTAAGCAAACAGCATTCTTCTGCAAAAAGTGGCATACGAGACCAAGAAAAATTTACATTTGATTTATGTGTCACTCTTATTTTATGTAATCTATCGTTTCGTTTACTAGACAAAGAAGAATTTGTCTCCTTCTGGAATAAATATGCGGACTGTAAATTACCTAGTCGGACATGTAGTGTCATTTGCTCGTGAACATATAGAAAAAAGAATGAAAACAGAATTGAAAGATAAAAAACTGTGGTTGTGTGTGGGCGAAACAACAGATCATCAAAAACATTCTGTGGTTAATAGAATGGTACGAACAATGGAACCACATCGACCGTCATCCTCCTTCTTACTTGCTTCCAAAAGAGTTATAAATTGTACTGCCGATGAGATTTTAAAGGTGGTGTTGAACTCATTGAACAAATTTGAAGTTTCAACTAAGCAACTTTTAATGTTTATGAGTGATGGTGCCACAGACATGCGTTGTTTGGGCCGATCTCTTAAAGAACACAGTGGTAATTTCTTACATGTAACGTGTAAAATCCATACTCTAAATCTTACGGCACAAACGATTCCTACATGTTTTCCACTAGTAAATGCATTGATTGCTAGTACAAAGGCAGTGTTTCTAAAGCCCCCGAAACGTACCCGACTATTTTACAAACTGTGTCCTGATTTACCTGAACCACCACAGCCGATTGTTACACGTTGGGGAACATGGTTGCAGGCTGCGTTTTACTACAACAAATATTTTGATCAAGTAAAGAAGGTAGTTTTAAAATGCAATCCGACAGAAGCTGCAGCAATCAAGAAAAGCCAGGAAATGTTTCAAGATAGTCAGGTTAAAAGAGATTTACAAACTATTCGCAACAATTACATACTTCGGACTAACGGAGGGAACAGAAAAATTACAAAATGTTTGGATGTCGCTGGTGGATTCTGTTCAAATTGTGAATGATGTTCACGCACAGTTATGCACTGTAGAAGGCGAAACAAATTGGTGTGTAATACGAAAATTTTAAAGTGTTTTAGAGAAAGACTCCGATTTTCTTATATTAAGACAAAATTGTGAAGGTGCGTGTGAAGATGCATTAAGTTGTTTCAAAGATTATTTTAAATATGCAAATATAACATCGCTAGATGTCGAACGTCGTTTTCGGCATTAAAAAACATTTATTCCGCACGTCGTACTCACTTGACTGAAACAGCTGTGGAAACATATCTAATGATTCAAATATTTAACAGATGTTACCCACTTTGTGATTTCACGGAAGACTTTTAAAACGGTAAATGTTTCAGCACGTTTTATAATTTATTTCTTACCTTCTATTTTATGTGTAAACTTGTATGCACTCGCCACGCCTCTGGTTGTTACCGCATATTTGCCAGGTTAGTTATAAACTTTGACCTTTATTTGTCTACTCACTTCTTTTTTTTGGTTATAAATGACTTTACCAAGGCATAAAATACCTTGTTAGCCATACCTATTCGATTGTTAATTTCCACATCCGTACTGCCGTTCCCACTACTTCTAGGTCCTAGATACTTTATTTCCTCTACCCCATGTAAGTTGTTGCCATCAATCTTAATATTTGTGTTACTTAGTTTCGATCGTATTGTCATAATTTCGGTCTTCTTAATATTAATCTTCATTCCATATACAAACAATAAACAATTCCTCTTTCCAAATTCTTATATTTTCTTCAAGGCTCTTTCCGCTTTCAGCACACAAAATTAGGTCGTCAGCATACATCAATCCTTTTGCAGTAACTGGTTTTTATTTCCTGTAACCAAACATTACTCCTTTGGTTCTATTTTTAATTACTTTTGTTATTTCGTCCATAATTATAATAAATAACAACCTTATCTAGCAGCTTTTTTGGTTGCAAAATTACCAATACTGAACTGTCGTATTCTTATTGTATTGCTTGTCTTTCTATATATGCTTTTCACTACCTCAATTAGGTCCTGCTCTCGATTTTTCTTCTCTTGTTGCCGAGTCAAACACCTTCTGTATATCAACAGCACACGTATATATGGTTTCACCTTTTGTTATCACTTTATCGCAGATTTGCCGTAGTGTGAAGATCCATTCCCATGTATTTCTCCCTTTCCCGTAGCCTGCTTGTGTATCCACCATAGATGGTTCTGCTATAGTTCTAAGCCTTTTCTCATACACTTTGCTAACTATACATAACAATGAGATTCCTCTATAATTTTCACAACTCATTGTATTTCCTCTTTTATGTAAGGGTATTAGCTATTTCTCATCTTGTTGGAATACACTTCAACTTTCCTAGGACTGTTTTAAATAAGAAGATTTAAGTAGTAACAAATGATACAAAAAATTGTCTACTTCTAAACATTTTAATAAATACTGCTATGCAATTTTATTATTTCGTTTGCCTTAAGCTAAGTGTATAAGATAAGTTTGTAAACAGATTGTACAGGTATAACATAGATTTACACCATCAATTGCGTTAGCTATGAAATTCACTAATTTCCCCCTCATCAGTTTATTGCTCTGATTACTAGCACTATGCACGGAACCGTCTAATCGTTATTACATGTTGTAATGAATCAATGCATAGACGTAAACACACTACATACTCTACACACATACGTATATATTCCTCATATACACAAACTCACGCATAATATTATTAACGATAGTGTGTAGTGGAGCTGATAACGGCGCTGTAAATTATTGTTAGAGGGATCACCGCGTCAAAACCTCGATATCCTGTTTAGGGGCGGATCGATATTGTGTATTTTCTCGCGAATAGAGATAGAACGATCCGTATGAAGCGCGAGAAAGACGGAAAACGAGACGAGAGCGCTCGCACTCGCTCCATCTCATTCCGTGTAATCTAACTTGGAACGAGCTTTCGACGATGATTAACTAATGGAGTAAATAAGCGACGGACGCGCGAATCTCTTGTTTTCCACCGTAAACTTGGCCAAAATCGCTTTCAAGATAGAAGGAAATACCACTACATATACTGATAAGCAATGCGGTGTTAAATTGATATGGCATAAATTGTAAAATTATTGATGTAAGGAATTTTAGTGTAAATTAATTGTAATTTGGTAAAAAAAAAGTATGTCAAATTGAATAGGATGAATCTCCAAACAACCAAAAGCCTTTTCTAAGGATTTGAGGGAATTTAAAGGTCCCAGAAATTCTTAAATCGATAAAAATACGAGGGTAAGTCAAATATTATCTACACTTTCGCCATAACAAACTTTGAAGGTTATCGTAGTGGCGGCCGCTTGCGCATGCGTTGAGTTGGCGCCTCTGTGGTCATGTGTGCGGAATTTAATCACGATCGTGTCATTTGTCTGCTAGCTACAACAGCATAAGCATGTCAACTCCGCTATTAGTTTGCACCAAAGAGGAACAACGAGCAATGATCCGATTTTTGCGGTCAAAGGGTGTGAAAGGTGCTGAAATTTACCGGAGACTTTTGTCATAATACGGGGAGAGTGCTTTATCTCGTAAAAGCGTTTTTTTGTGGATCGAAATGTTTCAAAGTGGCCACAGGAGGGTAACACAAAAAGAAGGAGCTGGACGGCCGTCAACCTCGACCACCGACGACAACATTCAGCAAGCTCGAGAGATGGTTACAGCAAATAGGCGAGTTACCATAGGTGAGGTTGCATCTTCTTTAAACATTAGTCACGGTTCTGCCTATCAACGATGAACTCAAATTTCGTAAACTGTGTGCGCGATGGGTACCACGAATGCTTACCGCAGAAAACAAAACCAAACGTTTGGACATCTGCCAACGCTTACAGGATCGCTTCAACGCAGAAGGCGACGCATTTTTAAGCAGAATAGTGACCGCTGATGAAACGTGGGTTCATCACTACGAGCCCGAATCGAAACGCCAGAGTATGGAATGGAAACACCCCGGATCCCCTCACACGAAAACATTCAAGACCTCGCCATCGGCTGGGAAGGTCATGCTAACCGTGTTTTGGGACGAAAAAGGCCCTGTACTGGACGATTATTTGGGAAGGGGGACTACCATAAATAGTGCGAGGTACAGTGATTTGTTGGCGAATAAGCTGAAACCAGCAATTCGAAACAAACGCCGTGGTCTACTCTCAAATAAAGTTTTGTTGTTGCAAGACAACGCCCGTCCGCACACGGCTCATAACACCATAGAAACTATCAACAGGTTGGGCTTTGAGACCCTGGAACACACTCCCTACAGCCCTGATCTCGCTCCCTCAGACTTTCATCTCTTTGGATTGCTCAAGGAAGCTTTGAGAGATGCAGTGTAAAACTGGCTTCACGACCAACCGGAAGCCTTCTACCAGGAAAGCATACGGAAGCTTGTGGCTCGCTGGACCAAGTGCATTGCTAAAAGTGGAGACTATATCGAAAAATAATGTATCTGTTGTACACCTATCTTTGTTTAATACAGTTGTAGAACTAAAAGTGTAAGTAATTTTTAACTTACCCTTATACAAATACAACCCTTAGACATTTTAGTTAGCTTTACAAACAGAATGCTGGAGATAAAATCTCAAACCGTTGCTCCTCAAGCTCCAAATCCTCCAGAACCACAACTATACAGCAGCTCTATATGGAGCATATTAGATTCGGTTATGGTTTTTGAAGGACGTAATAATGCTAAAGATTTTTAGAATCGATAGATGAAGTAGGCGAAATAGCACAATGGTCGGACAGAGAAAAAATGACAATAGTAAAACTGATGCTAAGCAATTTTTGAGAACAAATCCGGATGTTACTAAATTAACCTGGACGAATTTTCGGAAAATGTTAAAAGAATTTTGTATAGATTCAAGTCCACAACAAACAGCACAGACTTTTGTTTTCAAAGACACGGGGATACTATAAAAGAATATGGGGGTTAAATTTAAAAATTGCAGGTTTAGCTACTGCAAGGTTAAATAATGATAAATAATTGAACCAATTAAGATCTGCTGTACTGGAAAATCAGCTACTAACGCAATTTTGCATTGGCGTCAAACGCGAATATCAATGTTATGTTCTCGCTGGAACCGTAAATACATTCAAGGAAGCAGTTAAAGTTGCAGCAAGAGAAGAAATAAACGAAAAACTTGTGCAAGCTTCTACACGCCGAAAGAAAATTAATAACTTAACCGACCATACACCTAAACCATGAAATAGGACCACCGTTTCGCAAAATTCATCCAATGGGGAAGGAATGAAAGATGGAATAACGAAAACAAACCAATTGGTCGATCAGAAGGAAAGGGAAATCCAGGAAAATCATAAATAAAACGTTATATTTGCGGAAAAGCCGGACATTTCAAGGTACTGTCGAGATACTCGCCAAATCTGATGTTTTAAATGTTTTCAGAGGGAGCACATGGAAAGGGACTGCAGAATTAGAATTCAAGAAAGTCATAATTCACAAAGATCTTTAAACGAAAATGCGACAACTCGCCCCAGGTCGCACCAGTAAGTGAAGCATCACAATATTTTGAGGAGATACCTGTCGTAAATGGGATCAACACAGCAGTGTATATAATGCGTATAAGCATAGGGGAAACTACTAAGGTGTTTCTAATCGATTCTTGTGCGGCAGTGCCTATTGTAAAGCTTAAAACAATTGGGGAGAATTATAATTTTGGGCAACTGGAACACGGGAGAATGATAACGGGTATATCGGGTAATGCTTACACCGATATTGGGTAAGTCACTTTTAGAATTCAAATTAGAGGGTAAGTGTATTAAACATGAATTGTCGTTTGCGATGAAAAATCTGGGTTTATCAGTAGATGGATTGTTAGGAGTAGATTTCTTGCGAAGGAGCAAAGCAACGTTATGTTTTAGGAAAAATTAACTCATATTACGTAGGAGGAGGATACCTTTAAATACGTATAGAACACAGGTTGAGAAGGAGGAACAGCTGATTAACTACGTAAAATTGGAAGAGAAAATATTGATACCACCACGATGCGAAGTGATTACAAAGGCTGTGCAAAGTTACACATCCAGTGAAACAGTAGTGATCGACCCTGAAAATGAAAGAACACCAGGGTTACTCATAGCAAGAGATATATGTTGTCCGAAAGATAGAAGAGTGCCCATACGCTTGATGAATATATCTCAGAAAGCCGCAGGCCATATAATCGGAAGATCGGAAAATGTTGAAGAATTTGAAGAAATAGCATCGGTCGAAAATTTAATGAACGAAGACTTCGAGAATAATTTTCAGTTAAATCATCTTAGTGAAATAAATCATATGAATAGGTATACGTCTCTGATCAATATTGCCACACCAATCTGCATCGGCGTATCCCATCAATGTTGAACTTTGATCACGTCTGAATTTTAATTTGGTTCGTGCCCTTAAAATAGCGGAAGATCCGTTTCACCCCTGCCCAGTGTGTTTCTCCCGGATTATTATTGAAACGACTAGCATTATTCACACCAAATGCAATATCTGGTGGAATACCTTCAGTTAGATAAGGCGAGCTTCCAATAGCTTCCTGGTAAGGTACATTCGCCATCTCCTCATTTTGTTTGTCATCCTTGGGATACATCGCCTTGGACAGCTTTAAGCTACTATCTCCAAGATCCTCCATTTGAAAGTTAGTCATTAACATAGCTTTCAAACCATTTTTTACTTTCTCATCGTTTGAAAACATCACAAGATTATCAACGCAAATTGCTACAAACTTGATTTGTGTATTTTTAATTGAAAAATATACATGGCTCCAATCTCGACTGTTTAAATCCGGCTTTCAGCAACACATCTGACATCTTTCGTTTAGTCTCACAGATCTTCCAGTTCCGGCAATTAGAAAAAAACTAGCTGTGTTTTGCCCTCTACGTGGCAGTGGTGAAGTAATAAAACCACTGGAATGTTTTATACAAACCATTTACGTGCAGATACTAGGACTCCTGGGATTATAACAAAGCTAATGGCTTTTAACCTCGTTAGGCCGCTCACCATACATGCAAAGTAATGGGATATTTATCCATCTGCAGCATGTAATATACACATCAGCTATAACCTCAATAATATAAATTTCTACATTATAATACTCGCAAAACATCGAAAACCGCACATGAGAAAGAGAAGAAGAAATTGTCGAAAGATACGACTCCTATTACATTCCCATCATCAAACCATTCAACCGGCGACAGACCTCGTAAATGTGTCGTAACATTTTTACGCTCAAGCGGACACAGGGAAAGCGAATTTAATATTATAATCGGCAGATACATTTGTCGGTTCGCATACATAACGCTTTAACTTCCTATTGTCGAAAAATCTTCCCGCTATCTATGTCTCTCTCTTTCCCTCCTTGTTGCTACTCGCGTCGAAATGATCCGTTTCACGTCGACCTGATTTGAATTGTAATTGCTTCGAACGAGGATGTGCTGTGAAGATAATGTTTTCGACAAGTCTCCGTCTCGAATCTGGTATCATTTCAGAAAGAAGGAACAAATGTAGTAATGTTACTGCTTCTCTTCCTCAAGTTCCTACTATTTTTTCGTCCTTTATATAAAGGTTGAGTGCTTTCTACAAAAGTTATCAGTGTCATCACCTTATCCTCCAGTTTATAAGTTCCGTAGCAATTTTAAACCAAATTCTGTTTTTCTAGCAAATTAATTCAAAGTTGGTTTTATACCAGATTTTAATAAGCAAGAGAAACGAATCCTTAGGAAAATACTTGACCATACAATCCTCCATTAGACAAGATATTTTGTCACGTTTTAAAAACTCCTTAACCTAAAAACATTAGGTTTTCGAAGTGAAACGGGATCATTATATTATACTGTACTTAGATATGAAAGTTTTCTCATTTTGATATGAAAGTATTTCTTCTAAAACCGAAAACTTTTATTAAATAAGTAATAAAAGAATGATAACTTATTTTAAAGCAATAAAACTATCTCGCTATAAAAGAAGAACAAACATTCCAAAAGTATTCTCCGTTTATAGATAAAAATAATATCGTTTATTAATGTACATCTGACACAGATTACGTTACATAAAAGAAACTAAAATGTATAATAAAACACCAATTTTATCAGTGTACCATGAACTTTAATAAAATAATCGTGCTATTAGATTAAGCGTCATGCTTACTGGTTAGTTTGTTATGTGGAAAGTAATATAATTAAGGTGACACTTATCCCATAAAAAATTTAATTAAAAGTTCGATGGCAATAAGATATTACCATTGCCATCTATCGGTAGAAACGAGTTACGGTTGATATTTCTTTGTTAAATCGTGAACAAGCGGAGCCATCTGTTCCTTAGCAGATGGAATAAAATTGAATAGCTTTTTATGTTTCAGAATATTGCGTTAAGATAACGCTCCTTTGATGAATGTGATCTAAGTCTGACCTAGACTCACAACAATATTGTAATGCTGCCCTCTTATAATGAGTACATAAATTAACTACAATTACAAGTAGGGTAATACTGAGTTGCATCATAGATAAAGGTGCATTACAGGTGTATATGGCCCAATTGCACACACATTTAAACAACTTTATTCAAGGTTTAAAAGATGGCGCAATAATGCGTAATCGATATTTTTTCAGTTTCCGTATAACGTGATTTCACATGTACAAGCGACGTTTTGTACATGCGAAATCGGCGTTGTAGTTTGTGTGCTCCAATTTCAAAAGTGAATTTCAATGGATTCTAGGCATTATTAACCAAACCTTTAAAAGAAGTTGATTTTCAGCCTAGATTGAAATCTATTCTCTAACTCACACATGATAATGCAGAAATCTAGAAATGCAGGCATCCAAAACCGCAGAAATCTAGAATATAACGCTAGCGCTCCTCTTAGCAGTGCTTTGCTTCTAAACTAAAGCGCTTTCGTCTCCGAAAACGTCAAGTATTATTATGGGATTGGTTACCAGACTTATCAGTAGAGTAACCAAAACTTGCGGACTCGCATAGGCGTCGGTATTACGGGTTAATATAAGAATACGAAAAATTCATAAATAAACTTACTTGCTAATTATTCAACAAATTAGAGGCATCAGGATGTGAACTACTGTAAACATGCATCATTGCATATGTTTCCGCAGTTACTTCTTTAAACCTTGTGCGTCGACAAGAAAAAATATCTTATACATAGAAAACGATCTCTCCACATCTAAGGAAGTTACATTTGCATGTAGAAACTGTTTTTCAAAATCACTTAAAAGTTCACTATTCTTACACTTATTATAAACGGCCTCTAAAGTATTAAAATCGGGATTTTTCCTTAAAACATCTGCCAACTTTTGATTAGCGCATAATCCTGGCGTATCATTTAATGTGTGTAATTTAATTTTTACACTCTCCACTATGTCTAATGATTCCTGCAATGACAATTCAGTACATTGTAGTTTTCTGATGGCATCTAAGTAATACTGTATAATTGGTACATATTGTTGTTAAATCTTCTAAAAGTTGAGGAATTTGAAATTCTCTTTGACTTTCTCTAATTGCTTTGGATTCATTCCGATTAAATCGCATTATAACTGATTGAATTTGTTGAAAATGGATAAAATAGTAAGAAGCTGCTGTTAGCCAAGTACCCCAGCGCGTTAAAATCGGTTCAGGAGATTCTGGAATACCTGGACAAAATTTACGAAATTCTTTTAAACGTTTAGGAGATTTACGAAACACTGCTTTAGTACTTCCAATCATTCGATCAACGTTTCCGTAATGTTGTCGAACAACTTCACCAACTAAATGCAAAGCATGCAGCACGCAGGTTATATGTATTAAGTTAGGAAATATATGTTTTAAGGATCGCCCAACACTTAACATCGTTGCTGCACTATCTGTCACAATCATCACAACTTGATCTTGGGCAATTTTAAATTTTTTCAAAGCGTTCATTATCACTTTTTGAATATTTTCCGCGGTACATTGTTGAACACGTTTGCAAGCTAACAAATATCGAGATGCTGTGTTCTCGCTAGATAAAACGCGAGCTATTACATTCACAATACTGTTTTTCTTTATATCGGTCGTCTCATCCACGGTAATCCATATTTTTTTGGAACACAAATCACGTTTACACACATTTTCTAGCATCTCTTTCATTCGCGGCAAATGATTCTGTAATTGTGTTTGTGAGGGTAATGGGTACTTTGGAACGTATTGTCGCCAAAACGTTTTAAAAGCTGTTTTTCTCACCAACGACAACGGAAGATTACAAGAGGTAAACATAATTAATAAATGTATGAGGAATAGTGTATAAGGTATTTCAGTTCTTGCATTTCTCATATGCTTAATACCATTGACATGCCTCTGGCAATCAGTTCTGTCCAATGCAGCCAAACGAACATTGCATATTAAGCAAAAAACTCCACTAACGTCATATTTTAAATGGGGAAAAAATGACACACACTTATGTACATTAGTAGCAAATCTATTACGAGGCAGTGTTTTATTAGGTATGTAAATATTAGTTCTATATGAAACGATACACTAATTATGTACTTGGTATAATACTACAACACACAAAAAACACCAGCTATATTTTCAAAAGCGACACGTAAGTACATAACCTTGACCGTTCGACTAATCTCTGCAATAGCTCAACCGGTACTAAAACGAAATCTCTCTCAGCGGGGTTTAACATGATTTATATTCAAGATCGACACTACATGCCTGCTTCTCTACCGGTTTAGTTTATTTATGAATTTTTCGTATTCTTATATTAACCCGTAATACCGACGCCTATGCGAGTCCGCAAGTTTTGGTTACTATAGTTATTATTATTATTATTATTATTATTATTACGTTAAGAAATTGGCGAATATTTCCTTTATTGCCGGAATTACCAACATAAATCATCCGCGAAATTTAAAAAATGCCTACTCTATGTATTTAATATTATTTAACTAAAGGTGTAGGAATTTAAAATAAAACCAGCAGGTATATTAAAGATTAAGCTTTAATTAATATAAGAGCAACTTCTATTTTCCATATTTGACAAATCTATTATCTCTTGTTTGTTTATATTTTATTAAAATATTGATTAACAATCAATGAAAGAATGACAACAAAATTCTATTGTGTACGATAAGTAATAAGAAAATTGAATTCGTAATTTCTCTGTTTCTTCAATAAATGGCATAGGATAGACACCATTATCATTATTTATGGTAACATGCTTCTGTGTAGGAATGGTTTATGAATAATTAGAATATTACATTGGGTATGTATACAGGAAAGTGGTGTATCGGTGACAACAAAATTAGAAGAAACTTTAACCTTATTATTTTTTATTTAAATTGTTTTATTCACAAGAGAGCTTACCGAGGACATTATTAACGTTTTATTTTATAGAAAATAAGATCGAAATGTTATCGTATAGGCAATATAACAACAATAAAAAAACGTATTTCTATATAAGTATGTATATAGTTTTAGTAGATGCGTTTGCAAGCAAAGGAAACATATGAGGAATTTAGTAAAAAAAAGGGACAGCTGTATTATAATATTATTGTTATACATAGTTCAAATACTCTGCATACTCTGTACATTATACACACGTTATAGTGTTTTGTTCTTTTATTACTTCTTATAACACTTCTGTATTATTAAATCACAATGTATAATATTATATAATCTGCTTTGTTTTATCTCCTTTGACCCTTCTGCTTCTTTAAAATTTTAATAAGGGCTATAAGGCGCTAGCTTTACTTCCTTTTTTTTCTTTTAAACAGAAAGCTCAATAACAAGTAACGAAATGAAGGAAATAAATTACTCATTTAGAGATGAGCATTTTTACGAAATTTCAATACGTACAATAACCTACATCACTTAACTAGGTAACCATTATTATTCATTAAACTTAATATATCATAACTTGAGCTGCATTTCCGTATAAATTATTGGTTAATATCACGTCCTTAATTACATTAGGTTTTTTTTTATTACTGAGTATTTGTCAGTTGTTATTTTTTTTTGTTCTTAACTAACAGCTCAAGTTATGAAACGTTGCAATGCACTATGGTTTTGCACAAAGCAATTCAACGATCAGATAAAAGTTCGATAAAAGATCCTTAGGCTTAATTTCATTAACTCGTAAGGATTAAACATTGACTTTTCCAGATCTTTAATGCACTTTGTACAATATTGCTTTGTTTATATACAATCGAATTTTACTGGCAAACATTTTAGTGCGAATCCTTTTCTTTACATAAATATTTATTTGGTCCTGATAAGTCCAATTTTGTACTGCCTTTTTTCCCCTTTGTAATTTTAAAGTCAATCTTATTGACAAGACCTTCTACGTTCTAAATAAGATCA
Organism: Dynastes maya; assembly: GCA_029619315.2. Classification (NCBI taxonomy): domain Eukaryota; kingdom Metazoa; phylum Arthropoda; class Insecta; order Coleoptera; family Scarabaeidae; genus Dynastes; species Dynastes maya. The sequence continues at coordinate 12,571,627 of JAROYE020000002.1, read as the reverse complement.
ATAATAACATTTAAATATACTCTGTTTGTTACAGCTACTTTATCCTCATATATCTTTCTTTTTTCTCTAAAGTTCTAGAGTACTTTTGTTTTATCACAAATCAAGCGCGTTTTTACTTTTGAAGAATAATTTTTAAGAACTAAAACTATTAAAATTGGAATGCATATACGAAATATAAATAAATTAATACATGAATATCACAGCTGAATGAAAATTTTTAGTTAGTGTTAAATATTCTCTTATATATAATAAAAAATAGCAAATTTCTTCATAACAGTTAGTGAAAGAAGTTATGTGAGAATCTGTATAGGTTAATTTGGAAATTTCAATGCATTTTAACTTTTCAATGCTACTCAGAATCATATAATTTCAATCACTATATAAAATTTAAAGCTACATTTCTTTGGATAAATAACTACCTGACTAAACACTATCGAACTAACAATACTCGATAATGTTTCTATATTTATACTTTTTGTTTGTCACTTTAATGACCCTAGATATCATGTTTTCGTTTAGTATTTTGTTCCATGCATTGTCGGACACACAGTACCATATTAATTTTATTACTAATTAATCTACGCTATCACTTAATTGTTTTGTAAACTGTTGCAGGACAATTGAAAAGACATCACTTACAAGTAATAGACCAATCGACAGCTCAAACTTGATATTATCTTCAATGAAAAGTTTTACAAAGTCAAATATTTGTATTTGAAAAATTTATCCTCTACCCTTCCCTTGCCTACGATATTGCATGTGTTTGGCACCAAAAGGAAAAAAACCCATATTAGAGTGTCAAAATTAACCATAAATTATTAATTCTTCACGGCTCCGTATCCACTTATCAAATAGTATTGTACAAAACAAGACAAACCAAATGACTCTATTGTAACAATGGATTGACTCTAAAATAAGGGTTTCCAAACGTCCTACCAGCAGCAATAGCGCGAAATCCAACATTGTACGCTGTTGGAGTAGCCATGCCCTTTCCCTCAGCCCCTTACTCACCATCCTCAATCTTGACATTAGCTGGCTATTCTTACTTTGAATCCAAAGTCATTGTACTCGTGAACCTACGTACGTACACAAATTTCAAATACATTTTGTGTTCCAATGATTAAAGAACCTCGGTAGTTCCTATCCCTACTTTTTGACAATCCGCCATCCGTTCGTGTCTCCTACCGAATATTTTTTGGATTGGCCATTCCGTATGTTTTCTTTAGATGCATGCGCTAAACAATTGGTGTTACAATTGATATTTCCACATTATTACCACTCATGAGTTTAGTTTTATGGCTTACGGTTACACCTGTGTTCATAATTTGAAATTTGATTTACATTACATACTGGCCTTATTTCGGCTAATTTATTTTTGTTTACATTTCTCAATATATAAAGTTAGGTTAGAATGATTATATTTATGCCCAGTGCAGAAAATGCATGTTCCATTTAGGTCACTGTCAGTACCGTCAGTACAGTACTTTGAGGAACAATACGGTAAAGTTAATAAAACAAATCGAAAGCAGCTGTTGAAGCACCGCTGAGTGAGAACAGCGCGCTGACCAATTTCATCGTTTGCTGGATAGCAGCTTTACAAAATTTCCGCCGAACGCAGCCAATGATGTAATCAAAAAAAGTAATTATTGCAAATCGTGTTTAATAAAGTTTGTTTCTGCAGCTGATTTGTAATAGTTTGATCAGAGGTTAATTTGGATTAATCTACGCATGCGCGAACTAAAACTGATTTCTAACTCATTTAACAATTTAACTGCACGAACGCTTGCGTCATATTTACAACCGGTTCTGTTATTTCCATGTTGTCTCTGTCTACATTTATCAGGTAGTTTATAAGAACTATGAATTCGTAACAAAACCACAGACATGAATAAAACACGTATGAAGTGTGAACATATACAAAAAAAAAACAGAGCGACAATAAGTAAACGGTTAAACATTAATGTGGAGATCTACACGAAGGCCACATTACGTCAAACTAATAGCCAGAGTTTGACGTTTTAACTGCATGAACACTATTTTTGTAATGCGCAGGTCCCTAACAATTTCAACTGATTTCAAATTGCTGCAGAAACAAACCTATAGTAATTGGGTTTTCCTGGAGTGGTTAATATTCCAATATTAAACATCTTCCTTGTCCATTATTTCTATATCTATAGAACTTTTTATTATGATTATGTTCCAAATCAATTATTCTACGACCGCAAATAAAAATACATGAGATTGTATTCTATATCAACAATGTCTATCAACAAATAAGAATGTTTCTCAAAGTATTCTTTAAAGGTCACACCCTATCTAAAATCAATCGCCACCTAACGCGTTTTTTTATCGTTTATCGCGTACAAAAAGGGAAAAAAAGAGTTGGTGTTACGATGAAATTAGCACTAGTTTTCTTCTTTGTTTCTCATAAATGTAATATATGTATATATTGCGTGTATTTTAAATACGTGCCTAAGAAGCTCGATAATAGAGCACAGATCGAAGGCAAGAACAGCCGAGCAGCCGCGAAAAATGCCATTAATTTAATAGCACGTTCAAAATCCAGCGGCTTTTATCCATAAGTTATTAAGTACAACTTCTAAAGCTAAATAGAGTAGATTCTTTTTCTTCAAAATGTTCTTCTTCTTCAATTATATTAATATATTATATTTATAATTACAGCGTATTTCATGATAATCGTGAATTACCTGGTTTTCGAAAATTAAGAGAAATAATCCAAAATTTAAAAACATTATTTCAAAATGCATCAGGAATATTTATATGTACGAGATTAAGTCAAATATTATTATCGTAGTGGCGGCCGCTTGCGCATGCGTTGAGTTGGCGCCTCTGCGGTCGTGTCTGCGGAGTTTAATCACGATCGCGTCATTTGTCCGCTAGCTACAACAGCATAAGCATGTCAGCTCCGTTATTAGTTTGCACCAAAGAGGAACAACAGGCAGTGATCCGATTTTTGTGGTCAGAGGGTGTGAAAGGTGCTGAAATTCACCGGAGGCTTTTGTCACAATACGGGGACAGTGCTTTATCTCGTATAAGCGTTATTTTGCGGATCGAAATGTTTCAAAATGGCCGCACGAGCGTAACACAAAAAGAGGGAACATTTCGATCCACAAAAAAACGCTTTTACGAGATAAAGCACTATCCCCGGTGAATTTCAGCACCTTTCGCACCTTCTGACCACAAAAATCGGATCACTGCTCGTTGTTCCTCTTTGGCGCAAACTAATAACGGAACTGACATACTTATGCTGTTGTAGCTGTCAGATAAATGACGCGATCGTGATTAAATTCCGTACACATGACCACAGAGGCGCCAACTCAACGCATGCGCAAGCGGCCGTCACTACGATAACCTTCAAGGCTTGTTATGGCGAAAGTGTAGATAATATTTGACTTACCCTCGTATAATCTGTTTCGATAGAGAGAGATACGATTGAATTGATGAAAGTGACCAATATTGGTGAAAAAAGGTTTTCTTCAGTAAACAAATGCGTTAGCATCTCATCTGTAAAATGTTTCCTTATATTTTAAAATACTTTTCTTTTGAACTTTTCGAATTCGATCCTAAAGCAATTGAAAAAGCAATGAATTAATTATACTTTATTATTAACAAAATACGTTACCTACAATATACAAGCTAGGTAAAAAGTTTAGAGGTGGCCATTTAGCTTCTAGACGGCTTACATTACAATATGTTTTTGATTATTTTCAAGTAAATAAACATTTGTTTCATCTTGCATTTTTTTAAATGGCAATGTAGGTTTAGGTAGATACTTTAATATCTTCTTTACGGTAATATTAACACATTCAGCATGTGGCATTTAATTGATACTTCACCATCTGAGAGCTCTAGAATGGGCGCGGCTTCAATGAACGCCTCAGATGTATTCTATACTAAAACGGTGTGGCTTTGCCTATTGTCTCACCCTAATGGTGAGTGAATAAATTCCACTAAATAGTCGTCCATATGAAGCTTCCATGCTTCCGGGCTATGAAACTAGTAGAACTATAGTATGTATGTACACAGAAACACTAAAAAACCCATACCACATCACTACACTGGCAATGGACGTATGTTTTGATAGCTAAGCTATTATCTTCAGCAGTGAAAAAGGTCTCAGAGTTCAGTTTTACTGTTGAAGATGATCATTCAGCTATCGAAATACGAGTCCAGAGCTACTGTAGTGTTGCAGTAAAGGTTTTAGTAAAGTGTTTCAGTATTTCGGTGCCACAGTACTCGAGTACGTAAATAGCATGGACAATACTGTTTATTGACGCACGTTTCGATAGCCAAGCTATCAAAATCAGCAGTAAAACTCAATTCAGTTTTACTGCTAATGATGATTGCTTGGCTATCGAAACGTGCGTCCAGTACGAGTTAAGTACTGTGGTAAGGGTTTTAGTGAACTGTTTCAGTATTCCAGTGCCACAGATTTAGAGTACCCGATGAATACTGTTTATGTGTACATATAAACAGAGAAACGTTAACATAATGCCTCAATCAAGAAGTTCTCATAAAAATACACCAACACTATTGTAAATATGCAAAGCGTAGAAATAAGGCGTATTGCACATAACAAAAAAGATAAAACTCCCGCCTTAATTTTTGTACTTCGTAGCCGTAGTCAACGTGTTCAATTTACTTGGATATACTTCTGACAATTCTCAAAGAATGCAATTCACGTTCCCGATAAAGCCTTTGTCAAATGTTTGTATTTGTAGAATACTTGAACAACATGAACGAAAAATGATATTTGTTCTGATATGTTTCAATTATACATACCATTTTTGTTTGAAATATCTAAATTTGTCACCAATTTTTAGGATCTTTTAGCAGCGTGAATAAAACATAAGCTTCTCACATGCTCTTCTCAACATAATCCAATTTGATTGTACACAACTTCTCGACTGTTAGTTAAAACACATGTTGCCTTTTAATGCATACTTGTGGCTCCTTTTAAGTTAGTAAATCATATGGGTACAACAAAATAAAATTTTAAATTTAAGTAAAAGAAAAAGATAACTCCTACTCTTTACTAATATTTTTAAAGACCTTTTAATTTCGCTAATCACTTATAGTGGTAATCATGAAATCGGATTTTGATGGGACTTTAGAGAGTTAGAGTTTTGAAAAGAAAAGGCTACTTTATCTTTTTTTTCCCTTTTTTGTGATATTGATCAAACAGTTTTTCAACTAGAACTAGCGGATTTAAAAATCAAGGAAATGTAGAGTTTAATATTTGTTAATCTGAATAGTGAATTTAGAGACAGAAATCTATTTTTTCTGCACAGCACAAATGGTACGAGATAGAAAATCTTAAAATGGAAAATCAAGTGTTATTTTGATACTTGGAATAGTTTGCTTGATACTTATATTCCATTAAAAACATGCATTTAGGCTTCTGTCGATTTTCGGATCGCCATATTTTCCCTAACAGATATTTTCGAACACGAATTTTATTAAAAATAAATTAAGAAAGCCGCTGAACAGTGAGTGTGCCATCTTGTTTGAAAATGATGTCATATGTACCGAATTTTGACAAACATTCTCGAGAAAGTCAGCAACACAAATTCCATTAGAAACTAAACAGTATCAGCAAAGGAACTTTTCTAAATCTGATTATATCTAGAAAAATAAAGTTTAGAATATACGAGACAATAGTTAGGCCATCAGCACTATATGGGTGTGAGGTGTGGATCCTTAATAAACAAATAGAAACAAACGTGGAAATATGAAAAGGAGAATTTTGAGGAAGATATTGGGAGGAGTGAAAGTCGCTGGAGCAGGGTGGAGAAGACGAACAAATCAAGAAGTAATGAACTTATATGGAAAACCAAAGATATCGCAAGTGATCAAAGCTCAGAGATTAAGATACTTAGGACATGTGTTAAGAATGCCAGAGAAGAAGAATGCAAGTCGAGTTCTAAGAGCTGGAGAAGGTGGAAGAAAAAAAGTGGGAAGACCAAGAAGAAAATGGATGACAGCAGTGAGGGAGGAGCTGGCACACTTGGGTGTTGGGGACTGGAAAGGGTTAGCACGTGATAGGAAAAAAAATATATATATATATATATTGTAGTGGGATGTTTCAACGTGAATAGCGTATGTTAAATTCACTATAATTAATATTATATCAAAATTCGCCGAGAATAGATTTTAATAGAGTTTAATGCGGAACTTGAATTATTTCCGATTAATATTCGAGTTCCGACATTATTGATTATTTATATTATCAATCTTTTCTTAAAAAAAATAAATAAATAAAATATATAAATTTAACGAGGACGAAATTATTACAGAAAACAATACTCTGCCATTTTTGAAAGTTAAACTCGAGAATTTAGAATTAATGGTTCTATTTGATTCTGGATCAGAAGTAATGTCTTATATCCAACAAATTTATATCTGAAAATATTGCATATCAATAATGTAGAAATTAGAGCATCTACAGGAAAACTTTTATCGAAAATCAATCAATGCGTATGTGATTCATTAACTATAAACGAAATATCATATAACTGTAAATTTTTAATTATTAATTGCTTAAAATATGATGCAATAATTGGTGCAGATTTTTTAAACGGTCATGATGTATTAATTGATTGTCAGAATTGTCTTTTGTTGCTGACTTCTCTTTTTTTCTCGTCGTCCCTAACATTGCCAATCTAATGACTTGATATTTTAATTTTGATGTTTTGAACTTCCAATTCGGTGTCGTAGGTAACGCAAAGGATTTTAACGGTCATTTCCAAATACAATGTGATTTTTGTGTGTATCTGTGTCATTTTTACAATTAATGTCTTTAATATATAAATAACTTAAAATAAGCTGAGATTTTGACTCTCCTCTGTAACATGTCATTAACTAGTCTTTCTTTTTTTTTTTAAGAAAAAATTGATAATATAAATAATCAATAATGTCGGAACTCGAATATTAATCGGAAATAATTCAAGTTCCGCATTAAACTCTATTAAAATCTATTCTCGGCGAATTTTGATATAATAATAATTATAGTTAATTTAACATACGCTATTCACGTTGAAACATCCCACTACAATATACTATATATATAATTATTCAGCAGAAATAAATTAAAATACACAACCATTGATAAACAAGCTAATTTAATAACAATAACTATGAATATAATTAAATCTCGTGTATTGACCATTTTTTTCAATTTTAAAATAAAAATCATGTTAAATCACATTTTGAACTAATACAATATAATTTTCGAAGAAAAATAAAATGATGCTTTGATATGAGTTGATTTCTCAAGTTTGGTCACTGTACTCAACATCCCAAAATAAGCAAAATATCCGGGAACACATTTGTTAAGACAAATTGCTTTTTTAGAATTTCCTAAATATCAATGTAGAAACATTTACAACTATTTTGGTGCAAGAAGCTACTGCAATCCTCATAAAATAACAAAATCAAAAATTAATCCATACTGTTATTTCATTCAATTCAATTTTAATATTTGTAAATTCAAACTTCTCTTAATTTTCGAAATGTAGAAAATTAACGGTTTTCGTGAATCACCCTGTATAATCATCATTATAATTATAATTATAATAGTATATACAAAATTCAACGGAGGTGAATATTATGTTAATTTTACTTTTTATATTTTAGCTAAACTTTAGTGGCAGGCGTCAACTACATTACTAAAGGCTGGTGCTAGAGAAAATCGGTAGATTTTCTAGAGGACGGCGTAGTCGACGCTGGGTCGTCTAGCATTCTCGTAGTCTCCGTCGGACTTCCCGTTGCGCTATCCGGCGAGGTGATCTTCCCAGGCGGCGTCGGAATCTGCGGCGCTGTTCCCTTGTTTCTACTCTTCGATCGACGCTTCTTCAAAATCAATGGTCCTAGACCGGTACCCTCCGGAATCCCGGTGTAGGATAACAATTCCGTCGGTCGTTGCGCTATCGGATTCATGGAAGACGTCTTCGGCTTCATGGTACCGTCTTCGCCTTGCGGCGAACTCGAAGAACTACCCGTTTGGCTGATTTTCGTTAATAGCTCGGAGAGCAGCTCCTCCATCCTACTCATCTTCTGATTTAACCGTTGTATCTCCAATTTAACATCTACTTTGAAATCCATCAGATTCGTCATCAATTCTTTATATTCCGGCGGTGCTATCGATGGTTCGAGGACGGGTGTTTGATATAGGGATGCCGTGCTGGGGTCCCTCAATCCGCAATCGTAACTCTGCATCTTTCTCAGTTGAAGACTCCGATGGGGGCCTTCGATTTCGACGATTTCCTCGATCGTGTCTTGCCGTGTGATGCCCGGACTCGACGTCGTGGATACCTTCTGCAGCTTAGGGAATACTTTATTGCCGGATCCGGTTGACTGCGAACCGGAACTACCGGAGGAAGACGAACTTGGGCGTTCCTTCGACGCATCCTTCGCGCTTAAGCTTCTCGTGAAAGATGGTGGTTGCGAGGGCACCTCCGAACTGGAATCGAGACTCGACGAGCCGAGCAGACGACCCCATTTGCTCGTCCTGCCCGGAACGGAACGTGCTACCTTCGTTGTCACCGTACCGTTTCCGCTGATGTCATCCTTTTCTGCAACCGAAGATAACTTCGTTGTCGACATGACCCTCACCATATTCTTATCGTCGTCACCTTTTTCAGGATCCGACGATTGCTGGACCGGAGGCGTGTGTTGCGAACGATCCCTTCGGAATTTCGAAAAGATCTTCCGCACCAGATGGTCTTGATTCTGATCCATTTGTGGTTCGTTTTTCCTTCGTTCAGCCAGCTCTTTCTCACGACGCACGTCGGCCGTCTTGCGGAAGATCAGGCGATGCCTCAGGTTGTAGGTGAGTACTAGGTTCCGCGCGAAGCTATTCGCGAAGGCGTGATAAAAGTCTAACACTTCTAAGAGTTTGTCTCGCTTAATCGTATGTAAATCACAATAGGTTAAAGCCCGAACGTTCGCCGCGGATTGACCCACCGCATTGTCCTTCCAAAACGAATCACCGAACACGTCCCCTTTACCTGAAAAATAAATATTGATTACGTTGAGGCTTGTCTTCACCTTAATAAGTAAAACGGGTTATCTACAGTATGGCATATAACATAATAAAGCTATTAAATTCCTATTGGAACAGAAAACACATGGAAAAACTGCAAACGTTGAAGCTTCCTTGGCTTCTCAGATTTTGAATTTAGAGCAAAATATGCCAAAGTATCTAGATTCTCCTGTCTTAGCCAATCTTATTATGGTCGTGTCAACATACTATCTGAGATCACGCTTTTGTACTTACCACGTGACATGGAAATTGCATCACTAAGAAGGGGTGCGAATTTTTCGACTTTGGAACTTGGTAGAAACGTTACACGTTGCCGTTAGATAGAGGCATCTTTAGGTATATCTAAGACTGCAGTACATTCGATTTTGCATGAACAGTTAAGTGTGAAAAAGACTGGTTCCGGATGGATTCCGCATAATTTCACCCAAACACAAAAAAGGCTCTTTTTTGTGCAAGGAAATGCTCGAAAAATTCGACAGAGGAACTTTATAATTCGTATACAGCATCGTAACAGGTGATATATTCGTACGAGCCGGGGACTAAGCAACAATCAGCAACAAATGAACCGAATCCAATAAAAATGATGAACATGATTGCTTTTTTCTTTCGTTATGCGGGACATGTTGCAACCATTGCTTTGGAGGATCGACCAAAATTTGTTTTCTTTCATTGTTTTTGTAAGAACTTGACAGGTATCTTATAAAGATCCTAAGAACTAAAAGAAGTTTCTAGAGTGTAATATGGGAATTTTAAAAATGACGTAACTACCTTTAGTTAAGTTATGAAATAAAGTATGACGTAAAATAAAGAATTTTTAAATCAAAAAAGAACAAAAAAAGAAGACGCGTTTTCTTAATTAACTTTATTTTAAAAACTTGACCTACTAATTTCTTATTTATATGATAATTCTGTACCTTAATGCGACCTGCCTTTTTATTTAATTAAAAAAGAGATCCCTAAAGAAAGATTAGCCTTCAACACGGTTGCCTGAGCTATGTTCTTAAAACTCCGCAATATCGGAAGATTTCAACTCAGAAAGCTTCTAGATAAAGCGCCAGCCAACTGAAAACCTCTGTCATCTGCATTGCTGGTCTGGTAGAAGGAAATTAACGTCAATATAATGATTTTCTTTCCCTTCTTTTGGGTTGTATAACGTTCTAGTTACCTATTTTCATCCTCCAAATTACGAAATTGTGTATAAATAAAAATATATCAATATAATAATACGTTTCCATAGTGATTAATTTAATGTCTCGCAAAAGACGTGTGTATTCGACTAAAAGTCGCAATTTTTAGAACTGGAAAATTTGCAATCGTATGCCGGCAATTTCTCGCGGGGAGAAAATGGGTCAAGTTTCCATCATACATCACGCAACGCGAGCGACGTAATAATACGACGAATTGATAGGATCGTAGATATCCTTGAATAGACTAGCAGGTCGTGAATGATTTTACACTTCGGTATTAGGGTGGTGCATCAGGCGTAATACATTCAACGTAACACAATACCTGACCTGAATTCACTAATAATTAATCAAGATTACCTTGAAAAATTCATATTTATTTGTTTAAACATGACGTCTAATGAAATGTCTTCTACTGAAATTATTTAAAGACGTTGGCGCTGGGGAGATACAAGCTCTAACAACTAGATGTTGGGACAGTTAATGGTTTCTTAAAAGTTCAGCATATTTTTAAGATAATCTAAAATATTTCGAAACATCTTTGTGTACATCTATCAACGTTCGACAATTGCAATCCCAAGAATATATAACTTTCGTAGACAATTAAATATTAGGACGGTGCAAAAATTGTATCAAGTAGTAATGGAAAATAACATTGAACACTCACTTGCCGCCTTCGTTGGTAATCTATTGCTAATCTCTAATCGAATCACAGCGTTAGATTGTTTTAAAATGGTTAAAGATGCCCTTACTTCACAAGAATTGTGTCCCAGTGTTGTCTATGAAAATCATTAAAGCAAATCGTTCTGCTGAATTAAGAATGGCAAAATAGACATTGGGAGGCATAGTTAAGCACTTCAGATAAACTGGAACCATCGAAATTAAAACAAAACATACTGATAGACCTAGAATTATAACCGAATGAAGCCAAAGAAACTTGCAAAGAAAATCGCAGAAGCACTATGCAAGGCCCTTTGGAAACCGCGTAATGGTTAATGTGTTCTGCGGGTGCTGTCAATATATAAATAAAACTGCATAAGTAAATAACATAAATACTTATTTAGGTCAAAAAAAACCTCTATGAACTGCTGTTCAGAAATGAAACCGGTCGATTTGTACAAAATCAAAAGCAAATTTGACTTTTGACGACCGGAAGGAAATTATGTTCAGTGACGAGTCTAAGTTTGATGTTTGCGTAGGGGACAATCAAAAACGGAAGATTAGAAATAAAAGAGAGGCTTCTCATACAGACTGTATAATTTAACGATCTAAATTTCCAAAAGGACAAATAATATAAGATTGTATGTCTGCTGGTGGTTTGGGACAATTGGAACTGATTGACGGTAAGGTGAATGCTGCAAAGTATCAAAAAATTTTGCAGAGCAGTCGCCAAATAGTAACAAATTGTACGGAAGAGACGTCGATGTTGTTTTTCAACAGAATGGCGCCTAACGTCATACCAAACAATGGTTTGCCCAACAGAATATAGAAGTCATGGTCCTCAAGTAGCCCGAACTTAAATGTTGTCGAAAAGGGCAGGAAATGAAAAAATATCTAAAGAACAATCGCTGATTTAAGAGCCAAATTAAAATAAATCTGGGTCATGTTACCTTCTGAATTTTACAACCAGCTTGTAAGGAGGATGCCAACGCCATGAATTACTAGAATTATTAATTATATTAAACATTAATAAAATAACCAAAAAATAAATGCTAATATAGCTCATGGTATTGGTGGAATCATTCCCGGCAAAAACAATGTAGCAGAGAAAATAGCGCTAACACATGGACATGTTTCTGCCTACTCGGTGTCATCAGCATGGCTCTGAGCACTATCTTCTGCCGCTATCATTGCGTTTGCCTCTCAGTTTATGTCGCTGTCCTTAGGCACAACGCCCCCTTGCGTTTGGCAGCCCAGGAGCTGCCCGATAGGTGGTGGACATCTACACTCCGGTTTGTCTTGCTACCCTCTGGGACGGCGTGACTGTGTTTCTTGGCGATAGGTGTCGCCGAGAGACATATTCAGTGCCGCTTTGGAGATTAGCAACATAAACTGAGAGGCAAACGCAATGATAGCGGCAGAGGATAGTGCACAGAACCATGCTGATGACGCCGAGTAGGCAGAAACATGTCCATGTGTTAGCGCTATTTTCTCTACTACATTGTTTTTGCCGGGAATGATTCCACCAATACCATGAGCTATATTAGCATTTATTTTTTGGTTATTGTTATTAGGCATTCTTTCCACGTGTATTAATAAAATAATCCAGAATTATTACATTGCGTCCCAACGCACAGTTGTTAGGGTTTGTAATTCGAACTGTTGTACTAAAGTATATCTATTTTTGAGAAATTCCTCAATAAACTAAACATATTAAAATTGTACTGCAATCATTTGTATAGAAAGTAAAACTCAATGTGGAAAACGTGAGATGGCATAACCTTTTTAAAAAACGTTTTTAATATATCTATTCTTCTTGTATTGATCGCAGCAATGACTTCCTCATGAAGTAGGTAGCTTAAGTGTCAGGTGAAAGATACATGAAGTAGTCTGGTAAATACGCCATTTCATTTTGACTCCCGTGAGCATAAGAGTTACCATTTTGCAATAGAGTATTTTTCTGGACAATTTCCTATAGTAACTGCTCCTATATTGCCAAGGAAAGTGATCTGAAATGACCTGTTAATAATTTTGAAATTAATTTGGCGTTTTTAGGCGAAGAGCTACTATGTTGCTTCCATTCACAGTATTGCTGTTTTATCGATAATTTCGAGCATCATTAGTATGTTTGAAATGCTAAATCTTTCCAAATTTAAATCTTGCAAAACAGAAACAGATCCTCAGCTTTAAAAGGGCATTATTGCTTAACCTCCGTTGCATATCTACGTAATTCCCAGCTTTAGAGAACCCTCGTAAACGAAAATCTTAACTCCTTCTAAACCCCAGGAGTATCAATTAAATCTAGCCATAGCATCTACTACACGCAGTAGTAGCACTAAAACTTTCAAATGTAAAATTCTTCCTGTTTTCGATGAAGTCATAAATTCTTCTATTTACGTACGTTTTTATGATTCAAACTTCAAACAGGCAATTAAACAGGTGCCATTCTGATTGCACTTGTCTAGAATTGTGTTTATGTAGGGTGTAAAAGAGATAGGAAGCCAACAATACCATAAAGTATAAATAAATGGTAAAAAGGAAAGAAACTTTTGCTCGACCTTAGAGATGCTTATACTTAATTTCTGTTATTTTTGATAAGAAGCTAATGAAAGGCACGCTGAGAGTATTACTAAAATTCTAAAAACTAATAATGCAGCAATGTTTCACAAATTGTTCCATTTATTCAGACTATTCTGCGTGATAAATGGCTTAGAGGTCAGTAGTAATTTTCCGATCTCTAATGTCTCGTGGGAAAAACGCCCATTGGGTTCATCGCTAACAAAAAATCTAAATGCAAATGGAATCGAAAATTAATATAAATCCTTGAAAAAGTTGGTATAGTGTACCAATTTAATATGGTATTTTGGCTGTCCAAAGGAATGGTCCTAGTATCTAAAAACGGAATAGGTGCTGTTGATTTCTTTTTCAACCATAAACTGAATGTGGCTGTTGAACATATCGAACACATCCAACCTGGTGTGAACAGCGTTGGCAAGGATTGAACAAATAGTGCCATCAACATACTTACATAAAAATTGTAGTTTAAAAGGGAGGGCAAGGGAGAACTTGTTCAAGAGGATAGGCCATTACAAGTAAAGCCAACATATTGTAAAGAGGACTTTCCATCGACGTACCGAAAGCTTGTTGATAAACTTTGTTTTCAAAGAGGTAAACGCAAGTATTAAATAGGACTTTAACAATGCCCAGCTTTATGTTCATATTTATAATAATATGCACTGTAAGTCTTGCAATATAAGGTGTTTATCTCTCTGATGAAGCATAAATAAAATGTACGAATGCTTAGGGTACCATCAAAGGGAGTCTTCTACTTTGTGACCAGCTGCTATTCCCAGTATTGTTTTCCATTTTCAACCGTTGTTCTAGATCCCAATTCCCTCAGAATTACCGTCTTCTCTTTCAAGACTTAGATGCAATTATCCTGAATAGGTTGACATTTCGACGACTTCCAGTTGCCGCGTCTTTCAGAATTCGTTCGAAACGCATTCGAGCGTAGAGAGACGGTTGGGGCGATATTCTTAGATACTGCTGAAGATAGGAGCAATTGGCATCAGTAGAAACATTATGTCATTGGTTGGAACATATCGTAAGAGGAGAACTTTCTCCGTCAGAAATGGCCAGGTCCTATTATCTAAGCGACCTCTATTGGCCGGAGTGCCACAAGGTTCTTTACTTGCTCCAGAATTATTCATTCATTACACCAGTGACATTCCACACTCACCCCAACTTCAACTATCTGTTTACACAGACGATGCTGCGATATACACCTCTACCAGAAACGAAAATCTGATGCTTAGATGCCTACCGGACGCATTGGACAGGTTGGTCGGGTGGCTATCGGAATGGAGGCTTTCGGTGAATGGCAATAAGGGTAATGCAGAGATTTACAAGGAGAAGAAAACCACTTTCGGAGAGACTGTATATAGAAGGGGTGGAAATTGAATACCCTCATGGTTTTGTTGACAAGAGATTTCCCGCTCGATTTAAGGACCAAATTATCAGTCTATACCATGTGTTTAAGATCGATATTAACATTTGGAGTTTTATCATGGATGACAGCCGCGGGCAGCAACATATATTAACTGGAGGTCCTTCAAAATAAAATTCTTAGAATTATTGCATGAACATCTCCATGAACTGTCCAGAAACACTTCGGAAAGAGCGGGCGACTCTTCTAACCTACTGCTGGGGCGTATAGTTGAGGAGCCCACAGATTGACCACCACTCCATAGTAGAGTGGCCCGAATAGTTGACAAGATCTGCGAGAACAGGTGATATGTCCCCTGCAAGAGCATTACATTCGTTTGATTGGCAAATTTGATAAAAATTAAGAGAGTGCTAATCTGTCCCTAAGTGTTAAGAAAGCTTAAAAGTGCTAGCCTAGCTTTGGTAAAGAGGAGTAGATCGCAGACCTTTGTTCTAAATGAAACGCTTCTCCGCCAAAATGTATCCTGATATATGTGCTTTAGTCAAGTAGATGCTCACAAAAAAATATGCTATTAGATTTTGGACAAACAATATAACCCATTACCTTTGAGCAAAAATCTTGTTAGTTAGTGTATTTACTTAGTTTAGTTATAAGTTGAAATAAAATATTAAATCATATTGTACCCAATCGAAGCATCAATCGTAGATTGAAAAATACCCTACAAAATTTACTTCTAAATCCTTTGCAATTCATATCATAATTCAAAATTTGACCCAAAATGCTAATCCTAATAGTTTTCTAGTGTATTAGCCATCTATGTAGAGTTGAAATTTAAAAGATTGCTAAGTGACCTGGCAGCTTTTATCCTTTTGGACACAAGTCAAAATCTTTGGCATATTTTCCTCAATCCGTGTCGTTGCACATTACCAAGACAGGACAACGTAAACAGGCATTTGCGTGAACTAATTCCTGCTCCTACGTACGAACTTACCGAGTATCGCTACGACTTCGTCGTCTTGGATTACCTCCAACGAACCGGTCACTATGAAGCATAAGGAGTCGATGGATTCGCCCGTATGGTAGAGAAGGTCGCCGGGTGCCGAATGCGACATCGTAAAATGCATCGCCAACGCCCTCAGGCAACCGTCGGAGGCCAGCCGGAAAGCCGGATGTTCGTTGAACACCTTCCTGTTTAAATGTACACAGATGTCGGCCTTCATGTCCTTCGGACAAAAGTTTAGCACCTAAATGGAATGGAATGGAACAGAAATTAAATATTTGCGAGAAAATTATTGGCGTATTCTACACATTAAAATGTAATATTTCCTTGTTGAAATTTCTAAAAAAGACATGGCGTGATATTTCTATGGAAAAGTAACTACCATCCAGGTTCTCTTAAAAGTAACAGTTATAAATAACATTCTGATTTGTTGTTCAGCAAAAGATACTTAAGGAGACAGCTCAAATTTTGCCAATACACGCGCTGAGGCAATCAAATATTCTCTTACTTCGATTCGATATTTATAAAAGTCATTATTTCTTTGGAATAAATGTTTGAAATTGCGCGAGATGCGCGTAATATTGCGTTAAGCTGGTATGACCAATACAGAAAGGCACAATCTGATTTAATAGCTACATACGCATCGACAGAGAAGGAATATTTCAAGCGGAACTACCCAATGTCGCCACCAAAATATTTCTTTCTCTGTTAGAGACATAACGATTAAATCAGTTTTGCTTGTCAATCCGTGTATTAAATTCCACGGGTTGGCTTTTGTTGACATCCAAAATATTGCCTATCATTTTGCCGCACCCTGTATAAAGAACACCTTAAAAGTATTGGTCTAGGTATATAGAATTTGATTTGCGTTAGATGTCAGCTTGGACGTAACAAAGAAAGAAAAATTGGGCACTAGAACGTTAAAGTAATAAACCTTTTAAAGTAATACGAGGGTAAGTCAAATATTATCTACACTTTCGCCATAACAAACTTTGAAGGTTATCGTAGTGGCGGCCGCTTGCGCATGCGTTGAGTTGGCGCTTTTGTGGTCATGTGTGCGGAATTTAATCACGATCGCGTCATTTGCCTGCTAGCTACAACATCATAAGCATGTCAGCTCCGCTATTAGTTTGCACCAAAGAGGAACAACGAGCAGTGATCCGATTTTTGTGGTCAGAGGGTGTGAAAGGCGCTGAAATTCACCGAAGACAACAAACGCCGTGGTCTACTCTCAAAGAAAGTCTTGTTGTTGCAAGACAACGCTTGTCCGCACACGGCCCATAACACCATAGAAACTATCAACAGGTTGGGCTTTGAGACCCTGGAACACCCTCCCTACAGCCCTGATCTCGCTCCCTCAGACTTTCATCTTTGTGGACCGCTCAAGGAAGCTTTGAGAGGTCGTCGATTTGCCTCAAACACAGACGTTCGGGATGCGGTGCAATAGTGGCTTCACGACCAACCGAAAACCTTCTACCAGGAAGGTATACGGAAGCTTGTGGCCCGCTGGACCAAGTGCATTGCTAAAGGTGGAGACTATATCGAAAAATAATGTATCTGTTGTACACCTATCTTTGTTTAATACAGTTGTAGAACTAAAAGTGTAAGTAATTTTTGACTTACCCTCGTAGAAACAATGCTACTTTGAAAATCACATAATTTGGAAATTCCGAACACTCGGTATGCTTGAAAATGGTTTGCAAGAAGAACAACGTAATCTACTACATTTAACATTCATATCAAGATTTATTTGCTTTTAACGATGTAGGAAACGCAAAACTTCGCCAGATAGACTGGCACAGCTTGTATACTGATTTCTCGCTTTAAAATTTGCAACAAATAGGAATAGATTTTATCCAAATACTTTTTGATATGTTTTAATCTTCATAAGACCACCCTAAACTATGAAATTAAAATATTTTCTTATTATTAGCGAATGTTAGTAACTGCATCATTTAATTTCAATGTTTGTTAAATAAGGTGATTATTTTAATATGAGTTTTCCATAACAGATTGACCCAACGTCTTTTATTACCTCTACACTTATCAAATTATATTGATAATTTTTCAAATAAATGCTACATAAGGTACTTCTATAAACACTTTTATAAAGAAAATCGTTTAGAATCCTTTTAATCCTGGCCCTATCATTTAATAAAAATACCAAAATTTACAAGTACCTCCCCTTTAAAACTGTTCCTATTTGATTGAAATTACTTATTTTCCTAGTCCTAAACGAAAAGCCTTGCTTAGGTATTTCCTGATTTACTCCACAGTTAAAATAGCTTTGATTCCTTTCACAATTTTATTTGCTTCCGTCTAAATTCCCCTCAGTCAACAAAATCGTAATACGAAGATACTGCAAACCCATTCACTTTAACGAACTTCACACCGAAAGAATCGCTTCCGCTAAATAAAACCGTAAAGTTTCGAGCTTGAACTAGTTTTGAATGTTATGCTATTCATGCGGTGGACAACGAAACATTTCGTTAAGCGAGGGAATCCTTTAATTCATTTCTGAACTTTCGCGATAATTATGCAGTTGTTCGCGTATGCGACGGGAATCATTACAATAAACTTAAATTAAAAAACCCACACTCTTGGAGGATCGTCCGCTCGCAAGCAACGCTCAATAAACTTTATCGTTCGTTTTACTTCCGGTTTAAGCTATTCTGAAAGGTAACTTTTGTTCGCGTAGTACAGTTTATCTTTCATTTGAAATTTTTTGAAAAGCACCATCGAACAAGTAGCAGCCCTATTTGTTGTTTCCTTTTGCTTTAAATTGAAATCAAAAAGTTGCACAGTACATCACAAAAAAATTCCAATTTGGAACTAGCTCTTTCTGAAGCTGGTTCTTTGTGCAGATCATAAAAGCAGCATTAGTTTTTTTTTGGGTCAGGTCAAGCAATGCCTCTTTTTATTGTTATGTGTACCAATGTTGTGAGCACTCGCTGTTGAGCACAAAGAAGAAAAATGTTATTTTTGCTTAGAAGATGTAACAAAACACATTTTAAAAACGAAATCATAAGTTATCCAACCTTTGGCAATCACTATGAGACCTCTACCACACAGCGAAACTGTACCAATACCAGAAAGAGATGATTTCCGTGCGGGACTTTATTAATACATAATCAAACTTATCAACCTTCTGAAACAGGTAAATGCAAAAAAAAGACAAAATGTGAAATATTGATTTTTCGACTTATGGATTCCAATTCAAAAAAGAAGTTCAAATTTCAGCTACTCGTAATACATCCCATGAATTACCACACTTATTTTCTTTTCGTGATACGTTGAAATAGCGTTTTGTAACCATATTACTGATTTAATGAAAAAAATAAAATTAAAAATTGAATATGGAGCCGATGTATGATAACACCGTTGAGAGTAAATTGATCGAAAAAGAGCTTCCAGCCTAGCCAAGTATCAAATTTGTCACTGAAGACACTTAGGCGAACAAAAATGCTGGACAACTGTAAAGATTTTGTAAGAAACATGATTGGTTCTTTTAAGGAAATAAATATTCTCATGTCTTCCTAGCAAATCTAGGAGTTTTAGACCAGCATGTAAAAAAATTCCAACAAGAATTGTCTATCGTGGAAAGGCGGTACGGGGGTAGCGTCTTAAGTTTCTACAACCGACCACTAAATGGCGCTATTAACATTTGGCTATTTTCGTAAAATTTGACATTTGTTATTGCTGAAGCAGTGATAGCACAAAAAGCGCCCGAGTAATTTGTTTACAGTAAGCGTTAAAAGAAAGCAATTTTGTGAAAAAATTGAAATTTCACATAAAGGCTATTGTTGAATGATTTTTTACGATCTTAGTAAAGGCCTACCCCAACAACAATGCCTCGAATTGCTTCATTCAATTTAGTAATGAAGCACCATCGGAAAAGACTGTTTATAACTGGTTTGTAGAATTTCGTCGTGCTTCGGTCAGTGACGAATTTAATGAAGGTCAACTAAAATCGGTTGTTGTTCCAAAAAACATCGATGTTGTGCGCAACATGATTGGAGAAGATCGGCATATGACTTACCGTGAGATAGAGGCATGCTTAGGCATATCGAAGACTGCAGTACATTCGATTTTACGTGAATATTTAGGTGTGACAAAGATCTGTCCCCGATAGAATCCGCATAATTTGATCCAAGCACAAAAATGGCTCATGCTAATTGGTGTAAGGAAATCCGTATACAGCATCGTAACGGGGGATGAAACTTGTTGGGGTGTCCCCAGGTGAACCGAATCCAACAAAAATTCACGAAGTACTTCCAAGAAAATGATTGCTTGCTTCTCTCGTTGTGTTGGACATGTCGCAAGCATTGCTTTGGAGGATTGAAAAACAGTTACTAAATGGTTCACAACAATTTGTCTGTCAGAATGCCAGATGAAATCACGAAAAACAATGGACAATGTCGCAACATTCTTTATCATGATAATGCTAGTTCTCACACCGCATGTCAAACAATTGATTATTTGAAGGAGAAAGACCGTCGCTTCCGTCGGTGAATTTCAATTCGAAAATTCCAAGGAAATTAGATTTTTAGAGATTTTCATAATTCGCCGACGGAAGCCGAACTATATCAATTAATTAGTGTGCTTGGCATGTAAGAGTTAAAAATTGTCTGTCAAAATATTTTGGTATATTTGCAGATAAAATAACAACTAGGTATTAAAGAGTGAATTTTCCTGACATAAGGTCCCCGTGGTATAGTGGTTAGCGCGCCCGCCCGACAAGTGGGAGATATCAGGTTCGATTCCTTACCGGGACGAGATCTTTTCAAGTATTTAATTACGGCGGAAATTCCAAGGAAATTACAGATCCTACATTAATATCAAAGCCCAAGGATATTAATAATTATTATTATTCATTTCGTTGGCTCATTAGCTCTTAGTCGATCCTTATTGCCCTCGCAGAACGTATCGCTAATAATCACTGCTCACTTCTGTAGAGATTGTATGCAAAAATGTCGACAATTTATGTGATGAAGGTATCTTTAATTAACAATTAGATACTCTCATCCATACAAGTATTCTCAATATTATTATTACTATTATTATTATTATTACCAAAGACGGATGGACCGAGAGATATTTCAACATTGGTTTTATAATTGTTTCGCTCCTGAAGTTCGGCCTTTTTTAGGCCGGAAAGGTTTTCAGCACAGGCGTGTGTCTTAGGTCAGCAGATGCAAGTATATAACGTCGCATAATTCTTTTAAAACATGTCCTATAAATGTTCCGTCGGATTTATGTCCGGACTTTTTGGTGGCCACTCGATAAACGGTGTATAATCATTGATTTTATCTAGTACGTCTCTAGCCACGTAAGATTAAGCATTGTTTTGCATAAATAAAAAATCCTCCACCCCAGAACATAATATAAACAAAAAAATTGATTGACTTGTTTGGATTTTGCACATCATATTTGCAAAATTAATACAAATAACATTGAGACAGTAGGTACCGCAACAAATGTAGAATAAAGCAAAGATTAAATGATTCTGCAGTTTGATTTATCACAATACGTACAATAGAAACAGACTTCCCTTTAACAAGGTATGGTTTTTATATTTCTCATTTTTCCCTCATCAATTAATTACGGAAACATATTTACTGTGTTGACCGCATTTTGGTACCATTTACAATTCCCTTAACAACAATAAACCGAAATTGGAGCCCTGCCGTACATTCTGTTTACCGTTTTCTTTAATGAAAATCCTTGTTTTTGCTTCTTTTTATTCATTAAGTAATAGAATGCAAAAGGAAAACAAATACGACGTCAAAGAAGATGGATGTATCAGATTTTACTGATCATGTTTTTGTGTATTAGTGCGAAGATTCTTCAGGGATTACAAGTGACCTTTTGAACTTACTTTTAGAAGCTTTCAATCTTACGTATTTATTACATATATATATATAAATTATATTGGAATATATGCATGAGAGTAAAAGCTTTTAAAAATTAATGATCTTGTTTTATTGTTCTTGTATGTAAAAATAATAAAGTACAACAAATTAGGAATATGCTGTTTCTTTTTGGGAATCAGATCAAGCTTTGCTTGTAATTAATTTGTTTCAATCGAAATTTAATATAAAATATCGTTATAATTTTTGGAATTTCTTATTACTTTTTTACATTCGTTTGGGTTATAATAGCTAAATTAAATTTATTTAAATAAAATGTATTGTGAATTGTTCTCTTCAAGGGGTGTCTCTTATAGTAAAGTGTCAATAAAGTGCTTGAATCACTTGTAAAAGAAGATATTTGGTAGTTGATATTTTAAATACATTGTTTAGGCACTTGGTGCTTTAAAGTACTTTTAAAGTAATTAAAGTACTTGTAAAATTAATCGAAAAATGAAATGGTTTTTAACCAAAATTAATGCTAATATAGCTCATGGTATTGGTGGAATCACTCCCGGCAAAAACAATGTGAGCAGAGGAAGAAACACTAACTAAGGAACATTTTTCCGCCTACCCGGCGTCATCAGCGTTGTTCCGAGCGCCATTTTCCGCTGTCTATGCGCTCACGTCTCAGTTTATACAACTAATTTCTAGAAACAGCACTGAAATATTTCCTGGCGCCATCTAGTGCCAAGAGATATAGTCATGTCGCCTTAGAATGTAGCGACAGAAACCGCTCGGAACAACATTGATGACGCCGGGTAGGCAGAAATATGTCCATTGGTTAGTGCTTTTTTCTCTTCTCACATTGTTTTTGCCGGGAGCGATTCCAATACCCGTTTAGTATTACATATTTTCTAATTAACATATCAAATGATTTTGGTCTGTAATTTTAAATGCAATTTTGGTTGTGGGCTTTTAAGCTCGTAATGGAAGAGATCAGTTTCCGCTTATTATAATCGTCCTTCCAGCTCATTTTGCCAGTGAGCGTAACTTACTTTGGGAGCTGAACTATTCGCCTGAATGTCTGATAATAGGTTAACGTATCTTACGCCAAGTGAATATTTGTTGCCCAAAAACTCCTGATGGACATTACTTCAATTGATTTTCGGTTGCATGGATTTTGTTAATATTTACGTACTTCCATAATTTTTACAATGTGAAAAATGTATAAGATAGATAAAAGAGATATTTAAAATGAGAATACAGCATATATAATTAAATTTTAGATTAAATTTGCTGCAAAAGATATCATATAACTTGCAATTAACTAAAAATCTGCAGAAAAATGCTTTTTTTAAACAACTGGATTATTTTTAAAGAGGAGTAAGTGTTATTTTAAGATTTTTAAAGTTTCTACTGTGAACGTATTGAGATAATATACAGAAATTGTTAAATACGAGGGTAGGCTGAAGAGTTTCCAGTCTAACTCAAAAATAAGTATTTTCTTTGTCTAATTCAGTTTCATTTCTGTACATAGTCTCTTTGTAAGTCCATACACTTTTCGCAGCCATGCTCCTATTTCTTTCATTCGTCCAAATAGTAGTTGGCATCTTGTTGTGTGATGGCCTCCTCATTCGATGAAAATCCCTGTTCTCCGAGCGAAACTTTGAACATAGGGAACAGAAGAAGTCGCTGGGGCCAGATCTGGTGAATAGGATGAGTGGTCTATCGATTCGAACCTCAATTCGTGAGTCTTTGCCATGACGACCACTGAAGTGTGAGACTGCTGTCTTGGTGGAACCAAACTTTTTTCAAATATGGCCGTTTTTCCACAATTTCTGCCTTCAGCTTGTCAAGTATGATAGCAAGATAGTCGATTAACACAACTCCTTGACTATCCCAAAAAACAGTCGTCATCACTTTTCTGGCCGATGGAACAGTTTTCACCTTCTTCGGAGCCAATTCATCCTTCGCAGTTCACTGACAGTTACGACTATGCTTCAGGAATGTACTAGTGTATCCAAGTTCCATCTACAGTTACTAATCGAGGCCAAAACTCCGACTTATTTTGGTTAATCTGCTTCAACAGGGCTTCGGAAATCTTCATTTGAATATTTGCGATGCGTTTTTGGTCCCAAGTCAACAAGCGCGGCACCCACACACGGTTAGCTTTTTGATGCCCAAATCTTTAGTCAATAATGACAAATACGTTCTTTCGGGTTGCCCACAACCTCTGCTATCTCTATAACCTTAATTTAGCGGACGTCTAGAATCATTTGATGAACTTTTCCGAATGTTATCGGCAGTGGTTGCAGTTTTTTGGCCGTTCCGAACGTTCACCGTCAACAAAGCTGGTATGATCACGTTTAAAACCAGCTGCCCAAAATATCACTGTGGCAAATGGTGGTGCAGAGTCCTCGTAAACAACGTTCATTTTGGCTTTAATTTGCGTAGGCGTATTGCCTTTCAAATGCAAGAATTTAATGACAACTAAGCGTCCAACACGGCTGGAATTTTCTAAAGTATCTTAGAACATTTCTGACGAGTAACACCATCTTCATGTTGCTTAGAAACTTTTCAGACTACCCGCCTTGTCTTGTGGAAGTGATCATTAAGCAAATTATATCCACACTTTTAATACATCAAAGCTATTGTGCCTGTAATCGTAAATTAATTACAAGATCAAAAGTAAACAACTAACTTCTCGTTACGGTTGAAAGATAGACTAAGTTAATCTAAAACTTTGGTACGTCTATTATATAAATAAGATCTACAGATTTGCTTTAATTTCAAACTCAGAATTAGGTTCGAAATATACTTTCTGCTTGATATCGTAGTTCTCTTTATTATAACGTCTGCTCGGTTATCCGTTTTGAACTTCTCAAGCAAAGGAGCGCGACTTTCGGGAACAAGCTAACAAAGTTACATTGGCCGGGAGTTAGATCGCGCAATCACTAGAGAGGTACGGAAGATGGTTTGTCTCATGAATTTAGATAAAATTGGTAACTAACTCAGTTACCTCGTTACTTGTTACGATTAGGTAAATAGACTATACGGAAAATCGTAGGATTTTAGGACTACCGTCGGATGGAACATCAATATTCCGAAGGGATAATATGAAGTTTCCAGAAAGAAAAATAACGATAACTAAAGTTTTCATTTCGTTCCTCAAAAAGCAACTTGGTGTATTCCTATGCGCACCGGAAAAAAATCTGTTTGCTCGTCGATCTTAAGGGCAGGTGGGCAGTTGTATCTGCGTCTGAAAGCTAGTCACGGATTGGAGAAATTGATTTTTCGCTGGTTTTACAAGGAGCGCTTCTCCTACTACGTATAATAAAACAAATGAATTCTGAGCAAGTAAACAGAAACATAAAACGTAACCGAACACTCACATACATGTACAGATTACACGTGCAAGCTCGTGCATATGTTCGCTTATTTGCTTCTAAAAATAAATTCTTTTTTTTTGTTATTCGTGGGGTGAATGTACAAATATATTACTGCATAAATATGAATATGCTTGTCAAAATCACTAGAACTACTAACTGCTCAGATACAATTTTTGTCAATTTATTTAATCGACAAAGAAAAAAGTCTTAAAATATGCTCCACTAATATATTACAAAAAATGACAAAAAAAAATTTTTTAATGGAAAGTAACAAGTTGCATTATTTGAGAATTTAGAAGTGTATTACACGAAAAATTACGTTCCTAAAATAATAGAAAAAGTGAAAAACAATCAAATTACAATGCAAATTAATCGATGATAGTATAGGGATATTAGTAGCGTGTGTCTAGGCACGCGGCTAGCCATAGCTTTTTTCCTGTTACGAAGGGCATGGTTCATATTGAAACCTACAGATATCTCACATGTTCGTAGCTATCCAAAGTTGTGTTTCTTTAAATAGAACGTGTTATACAGGCCGATCCATTTTCGACCCTTACTTATTATTGGAGATAGAGAGTAAGTTTAAATTTGGCGGAGTTGCTAAATTGAAGAACTTCGAACTATACTCCAGAATACCATGGATGTAATTCCTAGAAGAACCATACAAAGGGTAGTTCAAAATGCCGAGAAGCGTGCGCAATTGTGCAATTAATGAGAATGGCCAATTTATTTGAAATTTACTGTAATTGTTGGTTTACTGTTTCGTATTTTCACTCATCATTGTTACAAATAAGATATAAACTTTGCAAAAACACACTTTCAACTTACCACTTCTAAAATATCCCCATTTGGTTAAAATTCCTGTTAACGTAAACATTACGCGGCTTGATAAACGATTCGTTTTCGACCAAGTTTCTATCAAGCTCTAGAAAAATGATATGATGTTGTCGTTCTGGATACAATTGTACTCGCTATTGTTGTATTTCGGCTCGATAAATAAAAAATACTTGACATATCTTGTTGATAATCATTTATTGGAATATAATCACCATTTTGATGTGCTCAAACTTTCTGAATTACTATAATTTTGTAAAAGTACATAACAAAAAAAAATCCCATTTGGTGACTACTTTTTGACACACGTTGTACACTATATATAAGCACTTCCCATTTGTGAAATTTTGTGTATTGCGTGTGTCTGTCTCTTCAACCTATTCGTTTTATACGCCCTAATTGTTTCAAAGATTTTAATTTGTTTGAAAATGTAATCTTGATTTTAGCGGCATTGTTGATATAAAACTTTTTTTCAATGGTTCATAGAAATAAAAATAACATTTTTAATGTTTCGACAATTTTTTGTCTTCTTCAGAATTGTATGTTTTTATTTTCTCCAAAATAAAACATGTAAACGAACGCAACACCTAAAAAAACTCATTTACAAGATGACACATACCGACATTTTGACTTCATTAATCTTTTATCTTTATTAAACTGACTATTTTGTACTGCTAAATTTGTATCACTTGTTTAAATTCAATTTTTACATATTTGTAACTTTTGTAGTACCTAGAAACTTACTTTAAATATATACATTACGAATTTTCGATTTTGTAACCTATTTACTTTTTTAATAAGAGAAAAACAAAAGAAAAAGTTTCAGATTTGTTTTCGCTGATGTATCTTTCAATATTGTCAATGCATTTCGTTAATAAGATTATTGATTTGTATATAATAATAATAATAACAATAATAATAATAATAATAATAATAATAATAATATGTAATAATAATAATAATAATAATAATAATAATAATAATAATAATTATTATTATTATTATTATTTCTATTATATCAGCGAAACAAACTGAAAGATAATGCAACACTGACAAAAATAGAACCTACGTCAAAACAATGCATCACACAAACTCACAAAACAGTTGAAAATCAACATGATAACTAATAACTTATATCGCGTCCGTATGTTCCGTATTAAAGTTAACCGCTAAAATATATGAACAGTGTTACATTTGTCCGCTATGAAAGTATAAAATGGGAAGCTCACGAAGCGAATCAAGGGCAACCCGCAATACTATTCGATAAATGCACGAGACTCCCGACTATGAATGAATCCTTACGTACCCTAGTATACGTATGTCTATTCGTCTACGGTGTATGGTTCCACATAACATAAAAAATGTTGTACCTTGCGTTTAAAAATATGAAAAAGGTTTATATTTTTTTATTTCAGATGGTAATTTATTATAAAATTTTATACCATTATAGTATAATCCTCTTTCTGTCTTGGATAAGCTATGTATAGGGCACATTATAATCTTGCTTGAATCTAGTTTGATAAGTATACATTTTCTTGCTATCTGTAAACAAGTCTTGCTTTTTGAAAACAAAATATAAACATTCACATATGTAAATACCATACACTGTCAATAAATCGTTTTGACAAAATAGTGTATGTACTGAAATCTTGTATTTCAGATTCAGGAGTACACGCAATGCCCTCTTCTGCAATTTAAAAATGTTTCCAATGTCAGATGACGCACCCCATAATGCAATACCGCATCTTATAATTGAAACGACGTGAGTATGATACACTATTTTAAATATTTGAGAGCTAGTAACATTACTTAATATTTTAAGAGTGTAGTATGCACTGTTGAGCCTGTTACAAACATGGTTAATGTGATCTGTCCATTGCAGACTTTTATCGATTCATATACCTAACACCTTACAGGTCTTATATAATGGAATTACTTGACCGTTTAATGTAATATTTTTAGGTGTTTGAACACTGTTATTTATTTTAAAGAAAATACTTTTTGTTTTTTAACTATTTAAAACAAGTTTGTTGTTTTCAAACCAATGTATAACATTTTCAAGTCTGAACCTGCACTTACTATATCCATGAAAGTTTCATCCGTGTATAACAAATTTGTGTGGTCAGCAAAGCTCGCTACTTTCTGGCCATTTCTGACAGCAATGGAAGAAATATCATTTACGAAGATTAAAAATAGCAAGAGACCTAAAATACTACCCTGCGGAACCCCTAACATCACATCCGCAGATCTTGAATACGCTTCACCCACGTCAGTAATTAATTTAACAGTCTGTTGACGGTTACTTAAAAACGAAACAAACCAGTCATGACAAGTGCCCCTGACTCCGTAATAATACAATTTTTCTAAAAGAATTTTATATGACATAGAGTCGAATGCTTTTGTTAAGTCTAAAAAAAGTCCACTTGCAAACAAATGCTTCTCAAAAGCATCTAAAATTGCGTCTGCGTATTCAAAAAGTGCATTAGTAATATTCTTACCAGGCAGAAACCCATGCTGATGTTCATTGAATAAATTATATTTATTTAAAAAACTTTAAATTTGTTGATACACTACTGTTTCGAAGATTTTAGAAAATGATGTCAATAGACATATAGGTCTATAATTTTCAATATTTTCGTAGTCACCTTTTTTGTGCAAAGGTCTAACAACTGCACTTTTCAGTAATGATGAAAAAACACCAGTTGCAAGTGACTCATTTATAATGTGGGATAAAGGATCACATATAATATTAAAACTCTCAAGAATTATTTTAAGAGGTATTTCGTCAATACCAGAGCTATTTTTGTTTCTAAGTTTACATATAGATTCAAGTAAGTCACTGGCCACAACTGGCCTGAAATACATAGTATATGGACTAAAGGGAAGTATGCATTCAAAATGGTTACCATTATTTTGTACTAGTTTTAGTGCGGCAGTTGCAAAGAAATAGTTAAATTTATTTGCAATATCTTTTGCATGCTCTACATTATAAGTAACTTGATTCTCCCTTCCGAGTACCTCCTTTACAATTTTCCATATTGTTCTAGATTTGTTGTTTGAATTAAACATTTTGCGATCATCGTAGTTTTTTTTAGCTTGAGTTAGTAGAGTTGTTAGTAGAGATGATGTGTGTTCACACGAAACCGATCGCTATTAATTAAGTAAAAAAATTAATAGGAAAATTATTGTGAGAAAATGGACTAATTTGTTTTATTTGCCCTTATCTTGTTTCTTTCTGTTAATGCACGACATTTTTCTATTACTAATGAACTTTGTTTGACACTTCACTCCTACCTTATTTGGTCTTAAAATGTCTTCTTCGTCAATTAAAGCATAATATCGAAAACTGTTATCAACATATCATACATGGTTGAAATCGGAAAAGACACTGTTTCTGGGGGTGCCAAAATGAAATAAGAAAGTTGATGATGGCCAAAGAGAACTGAAACGTTATATAAAAGTGGTCTCGAGAATATGGTTTTAGTTTTTCTTTGCAAGGCTAAAGGGCGCCAAAGGTAAAAGAAGGAAATGAGCATTTTCCTTTCTTTAATCTCGAACCTCATCTGTCGTAGATCCATTTTCTCTTCAGATTCATAAGAAACAGAAAATTTAACAACTGTACCAAATTAAAACTTATGCTCCAATCTCCATTAATAACCCAAATCCCCAATAATCTCCCACATGATGAGAGTTGAGAATGAATCAACCTGTATATTATATTCCAATTTTGCAATCTTCGTAAAACTGATTGAAAAGTTTACCGAAAAAAAAAACGAAAACATCAAATAGTTAATAAATAAAATAAAACCACTAAATCATTATTAAAAAAAAATGTATTTGAGGAAATTGAAAATTTCGTATCTTTAGAGAACACTGTATTGATTTGCTTTAATAAAATCCAAAAATCCCTTTAAAAACATTATATTTTACTTACACTGTTAGCGCAAGACGTTTTACTTAAAATCTACGTTATTATATGCACGTTTCGTAAATTATTTTTGCGCCGTATCTAAAACGAAGGCAAAAACAACTTACCTTGTCTTGATCGAGACCCTTCGTCATGGCCCACGTCGATACCACATAATCCATAACGCGCTCCGATAGGGCCTTCGGAACTTCGTGCAGCTTCATGAATTCTCTGACATTATTCAGCATATCGTGATACTTAGCCGTAGCGCTAGTCATTTGCTGAATAATGGTGGTTACATGACCGAAAATCGTCGCATACAATAGGGCTGTAACACAAAAACAAACAAAAGAAATTCACAGTGAATCCGCCGGATCCACCACGTTGCCTGCAGTCTGCGACAAAAGCGGAGGGACCGTGTTGTAATTGTAGCCGAATAATAACCTATTCAAGACCTTTCCTATTTTCACTTTAGATGTTTTTTTTTTGTTCTTTTGGATTCTAGACTTTTCGTGTTTTAGGGAAATACCACTTAGATCTACTGTAATAGGACGGCATTGTTCTAAATTAAATCTAAATTTACTAATCTATTCTGCGTTTGGTTTTCTATCAGGTTAAAGACAAGAAAGCTTTTCCAGGTACGCTAAATTTGTTCAGGAATTCCTTCATTTTCGAGTCGAGATATATTTGCAATTACAAATTGTTAATTGAAGAGTGTTCAATAGTATACTCTGTGTCCACATTTCGATGCTTAGCTTTGGTATTTCGGTTATTGGAAGACAAAACAACGGTTAAACGGGGAATGTTTTGCAGAATTCGATACTCACAATAGATCTCGCTTCAAATTCACCCAAACTTTTTTTAGTAGGCTATGAAATTAAACACCAATGAGAAATGAAAGCGAAAAGATACGCTAAGCAATACTGTAAAATAATAAAAAGATACTGACGTTTAATTTCGTACTGCCCAGTAAAATTAGTAAGCCATAAAAGCAAACGTAAATGTGTGAAACAAAGCGATAAGTTGTTAAAGTACACTAAGTGCTACAGAGATTAGTTAATTAAAACCTCGTGTATTCGCAGTTTTTTAAGTAATTATTGTTAAATATTAAGATTAATAAATATTCATAATGGCACATAAATATTCAAATGACAAAAAAGTTGACATATTGGAAGTGTATTTCAAAGTAAATAGAAACTAGTAAATGCTTGCAGGAGTTACGATTAGCGTTTTCGGAAAAACAACAACCACATAAAATAATTTTTAGCAGAATAATTCGCAATTTACTGAACTTCGGAAGCTTGGAACAAAAAAGAGCTAACTACGAAGTGAGCGATGGTGATAATTGCCGAAACATGACTCTGTAAGATGTTATGAGCAATCCCAGCACATCAGTTCGCCGAGTAGCTCTAGAATGTGGAATTCTAAAATCCACTGCTTCCAGAACTATGAAGAAAAACAAATACCGCCTTTGAAAACTAACAATTCAAGTGTTTCTTTCAAAAACGACACATGTCTATAAATGTTGCTTTTAGGATAGTCATACCATCTTGTAGCTTGGTTGACGATGAACGTACAGGACGGCCAAAAACTGCAACTACTACCGATAACATCGGAAAAGTTCATCAAATGGTGCTAGGCAAAAGCATGTGTTTGTCAATTATATTGACTGAAGATTTGGATATGAAACAGCTAACCGCGCGTTAAGTGCCGCACTTACTCACTCGGGACCAAAAACGTATCCGAATGAACATTTTCAAAGCCCTATTGAAACAGTTTAAGTGAAATGAGTCGTAGCTTTGGTGTCGGTTAATGACTGTAGATGAAACTTGAATACGCTAGTACACTCCTGAAGCCAAGGCACAGTCGAAACAGTAGATTGCGATGGATGAATCGGCTCTGAAAATGGGCGAAGATTGTTCCATCGGCCGGGAAAGTGATGGTGGTGTTAATCGGCTATATTGAAATAGGAAAAACAACAACGGGGGTATACTACGTATCATTACTTAATAAGTTGAATTGCGAAAGAACACCCGCATTTGAAGAAAAGGAAGGTTTTGTTTCGTCTCACACTTTAGTGGTGAAAATGGAAAAAAATTACGAATGCTAATTACTATTTGGATGGATTAAAGAGACAGGAGCATCGCTGGGTAAAGTATCTAGAATTACAAGGAAACCATGTTGAGAAATAAAACTGAATTTTACAAAAAAAAACACTTGTTTCTGTGTTAGGCTTGAAACTTTTCAAACTACCCTCGTATATAAAACATGAATTGATTTTAATTGATTATCAATTTATTTACTATTAAATAACTTAACAATAATAGCATTAAAAGCATTCGTCTTGATAACTCCCCAGAGGTTTTGCCTTGACGATAATCTACTTCGTCAACAGACGTTTTCCAAAATGCATTGCGGGCTTATTTTAAGTAAATAAGACTTGAGTACATATTGACAAATACAGGAGAGTGCCTCAGAATTTATATGGTTTGGGTTCATAAAAACACATATTAATTATGCCAAAGAAAGTAAATTCAGAAAAATATCAATTAATATTTCAAACCGAAACAGATTTAATGCAAATCATGTAATGCAATCTCTTGAAGCGACGAGATATTTATGAAACTCCCTACAGTAATCTCACACAGATTTCGCTGTAATAAGTGCTCTGAAACCACTTCCCTTTAGAAACCATTTATATTAAACTTGCGACACAAGAGAGCTATACCCTAACACATATTAATTACAACTGAATACCGTCCAATTAAATAAAGGATTTTTCAGCGCCTT
Source organism: Dynastes maya (assembly GCA_029619315.2). NCBI lineage: Eukaryota > Metazoa > Arthropoda > Insecta > Coleoptera > Scarabaeidae > Dynastes > Dynastes maya. The sequence continues at coordinate 12,539,001 of JAROYE020000002.1, read as the reverse complement.
GAAAGTAGATTAGCGAGCTCCACTAGAATTAATAAGCTAATTGTATGACTGATCCATATTAATCAGCACTCTAGCTTAGGTTCTAGTAGCTACCTTTATACCTCAATTCCGTAGGAACGTCTTTATCCGGACGAGTCGATGTTTGAGATACTCCGGGAGACAGCGGGCGTCCTAGCCGGCTATACGTTGCACTAAGATGTTTAATTAACATAACAAGTTTTGAATAATTCCCTTTCGCACCATTTGTAGAAGGTATTTTACATATCCCACTTAAACTGAGCGTTCCATCCAACGCCGCCGCCAACCTAATCACAAAAGCTGTAGTATATTGAATATATGTATTGAACAGGGAAATTAATTTTTGCAAATAAGTTAAATAATTAGATGCACTAAGGGTTCGGAAGTGTTCTTACACACTCTTTCGGCAATTTTAAATGAATTTTTAATTTTTAAACTAATCTGGATTTCTAAGACGATATCATATAAACTTTATGATTATATGGGATTCACGGGGAGCTGCCAATTCTCAAACACCAAACTTCACTTCTACCGAAAATTTTTACTATGATTTGAACATTACACACTTTGAAACTTGGAACACAGTTAAAATACGAGTTAACTCGATGAAAGCTTGACCGAATGTAATCAAATTAATTGCCGTCCCTTTTCTGCTTTACTTTAATAGCGATGGTAATTGTTTTATCCACAGCAAATTTTGATGATTCCTCTCCAAACATAATTTAACGATGAATTTTTTATTTATAAAGTTATTTTTAAATGTAACATAATCGAATGGATGTAGTGATGCAAATGGACGACTAAAATCTGCTATTCTATGATCTAAAATTTGAACGAGAACCGTCCAATATTAAATTTCACTCACGTAAATGTTAACTACTAGAAGAAAGATATTTAATTTAAGAAATTATGCTCGAAATACCTTTGAATTTACATTGTTATTTATTGTAGGAAGACGTTCCATTAATTTTAAAAATTCACGAAATGGAAATAAATGTACAGAAGAGTACTTTCGTCCCCGTTACCCCACATTTGTCGTTGGCTAGACTTATATAAATTATTTAGTACCCACGCTCCGTTAATCGTAAGCTCGAGGAGGAGTAGAGGCTTTCGAAAAGGAGCTAGCATTCGCCAGAGGGAATTTCACATCGACCATGTGGCAATACTGAATACACTGAATATACGTGCTCGAATGACAGCAGCGCTCGACGATGGAAATAAACACCACTTCAGTATATACCTGGAATTGTAAGCGGCGATACCGAAAGATGTGGTTTCTCTGTTCAATTTATTTCAATTACGACATGTATGAATGCAATTACAAACAGTTGTGAAGTAGGGTTTGTAATTTAAAGCTATGATCTAGGTGTCTCACAGGAAACTGCTACTGAAGATATTTAGAATAGTGTGACCTTGAAGGATTTGATGTTATACTAATGTCACTAGAGTCGAGTCTATTTCATCATCGTCATATTTTGACGTGTTCGTTGCCTCTGTTAATACCAATTCCTTTATATTAAATGAAACATCCTGTATATTATTGTAGGTTCCTCATACCTACGAAGACGGTGTGATAAATAGCTGTGTTAAGGAAAACAACGCAATTGTTTCACATTTAGTAAATTTATTTAGCGACATAATCTCCGTGTAGCTTGATACACTTAGTCCAACAATATTCCAACATTTCAAACCATCCAAATAATAGGATTTGTCGAACTCTGAAAAATAGGCCTTTGTTTCAGCAATGACTTCTTCATTTTACGTGAATCGCTTTCCGCCAAACCATTTTTCAAGTTTGGAAAGAGAAAAGTCACAAGGGGCCAAATCTGGCGAATATGGTGGATGTGGGACCAGTTCGTACCGTAACTGGACAAGTTTTGAAGTCGCTATTGCCGATGAGTGGGCCGGGGCGTTATCATGATGATAGAGAAATATTTTTTCTTCGCTAAGTGGGGACTTTTTCTCTTTAGTTTAGCATCGAACCGGTCCAGTAAATCAGCATAGTACTGTTACGTGATTCTCCTTCCTTTCTCCAAATAATCAATTGAAATTATTCCTTGCGAGTCCCAATACAGTGTCGCCATGACTTTGCCAGCTGATGAAATCGTCTTCGCCTTCTTTAGTGCATGTTCGCCAGTAAAGACCCAGTTTGCCGATTGACCTTTGGTTTCTGGGTTGTGATCCACAGTCACATAACACCGCAGCAATTCACTCGTACTGCGCGTAAACAAGGCTAAACGTTGCTTTCAAGTTATCGCGCGATTCCGTTTATCATCAATCGCCAGCAAACGTCAGCATTTTTCGAATTCAATTGAGATCTTTACCACATTAACAATCTCTGTAATCTTCCCCCGGTGGTTTGTTAACATAACATCATGAACTTTGTCGATCATACCGTCCGCAGTCTCCTCAATGGGATGACCTGGCCACTCCCCATCAAAGACGAATGTTCAGCCGAGCTCAAATTTATTAAACCAGTATATGATGATAGTCATCGAAGTTGCATGGTCCTTGTAAAGTGCATCCAACTTCTCTTTGATTTCTGCACACGCTTTTCCATCCAAAAGAAGAAATCGAATCGTTGACCGGTATTATTCCTTTTCCATGATTCCACAGATACATAAACTTGCTCACTTTCAATAGCTCTCTAAGCAACTCTACTTGAGGATTCTCTCCGACATTTTGACAGACGTCGACTAAAGAATACCATCATACCTTCCTCATACATTTATATGGAATTGTGATTTCCAAGAGTGGCGCAACGGGCTGACCAATACCGGCAGTGATTGCCAACATTTTCATAGAGACCTTTGAAGAAGAAGCCATACAGAGCAGTAACAAGCAACCGATCTACTGGTATCACTATATGGAGCACACATTAGTGTGCAAGTCCAAGGATTTTTAATGCACCTAACAAACAACATAAGAGTTCCGTTAATGCATTAACGTTTTCTGTACAATCTTAGCGAAATTCGGACAACAGAGCAGCAAATTCGGCATGTAAATATGACACTGGAGAAGAACAGTTACAAAGCAAGGGAGATCTAGAGAAGAACAACTACTAGGAAAAGGAAAAATAATAACTCTAAAAAAGAAGCAATTGGTCATCTACCAGACATCACTGGAGTGACATACAAACTAAAGAAAGTCCTCCAAGAGAAGAATGTAAAAGTTGGATACACTGAAGTAAAGAAAGTTGAACAACTTGTGTCTTTTTGCAAATTAAAGGGGTCTAGGAATTGCAGTGTCGATATGGCAAATCACATATTGGACGAACCCGACGCGGCATACTGCGCAGAATCTAGAAACGTCAAAGAGACGCACAACAAGAACTTACGGAGAAGTCAGCAACATCAATAGGGAAGATGACTGACCAAGCAACACAAGGAGTTTGACCATATACAATAGCAAACCATGAGAAGAACAGCCCACAATGGGCACAACCTGAACAATGATAAGATTGTATCTCAAAGTGGCTTCGAGAATGTGTCTCATAACTTCCTCATTCAGGCATATTTTGAAATCGTCTGCTTAAATATAGTACAATTTTAGTTTTGCAAAAATGTGTTATCTAGCATTAACATGCATATTCGCCAAAATCTAACGTAAAAGTGATCTAGTGGCACAGTATGGTTTATCACAAAGACGAATTGATGATTATATTCTATCTAAACGAAAATACTAGAATGTCTCGTTATATGCAGCACCTCAATTGTTCGGTTAAGTGATAAATTTTGTAATTTTTTTACCCTGTCTAGAAATTGCAAAAAATCTTGTTAAAAATCTACGGGTTCATTTATCGTTACTTACGCACCTCATAAGTAAGTGATGGGATAGTAAAACACCATAGTTGTTATATGTGTATTTATTAGATTTAGTAACATTTCCACATTTAAATGGATAACAAACACCTTTACAGCCATGATGACATTGATGATATGATACTGGTAGCGAGCCCATTAATGGTACATACTGTTAATCTATTTATAATTTGATTAAAGTACTTTATATTCCGATAAATTCTTCCATATAAAGCTACTTTCCATTCTGAATTATTAAAGACTTAATTTTACAATACATCGACAACAAGTACTTAGTCGGTCACTAAGTTCTGTCACAAACTTTTTTTTTTAATTCAAACGCATAGCATGCGATTAACAAAAACAAACGCCTAATTGAGGTTATGTCATTTATTCTGAGTCGTTTGACGTTAAAGTTGTTGCCAACGAGTAATAAATATACATGGAATGGAGCCAAAGAGAAGATCGTGTTGCTATAATTGCATTACATCGTCGCGGACATTCGCCAAGAAATTACGAAAAGGTTTGTTTATCGTACCATTGAAAGATACAATGAAACTGATAGTGTCGATAACAAGGAAAGATCTGGTCGTCCTCGATCAGTTCGCACTCCGGCTGTTATTAAAGCTGTCAAAGCAACCATCAGACGAAATCCTCGCCAAAAATAGAAACTATTGTTGTTGCAGATGGGTGAGACTAAAAGCACAATCAAAAATATCCTGAATGAAGACTTTAAGCTTCGTGCTTCCAGAAGAAATAGCGGTCATTTGGTCAATGCACGCATCGTATTTTCCAACGAGAAAATCTTCACTATTGAAGAACAATTTAATCGGCAAAATGATCGAGTGTATGCCTCCAATAGTGAAGAAGTAGGTGTGGTCGCTCCCCATGTTCAAAGGCGTCATCATCCATCCTCAGTAATGGTTTGGTTAGGAATAGCTTATTTCGGACCAACTGAAGTTCATTCTCTAAGCCGGGATTCCGGAATTGGGTCTTCCAGCAGGACTCTGCGCCTGCTCACAAAACCAAAAGCACTCAGTGTTGGTTACAGGCGAATAACATCGACTTTATCAGGCATGAAGATTGGCCATCTTCTAGTCCCGATTTTACTTCTCTGGATTATAAAATCTGGCAAGCTTTGGAGGACGCAGTCTGCGCTAGACGCCACAGAAATTTGAATTAGCTAAAAGCATCTGTTAAGAAGGCAGTGACGGAGATAGACATGGAAATGGTGCGTAATGCGATTGATGACTGGCCTCGCAGATTGAGCGCCTGTATTACGAAACGAAGGGATCATTTTGAATAATTATTTAATATGTAATTGAGAACACCATATTTATATATTTTCATTTTGTCCAAACTAAAATCGTAAACAACCTGTGCAATAATAAGTTTATATAAATGCGTTGCCACAATAATTATGCATGCAGTTCTCAAGAAAAATTGGTTCCACAAAATAATTTATTACAAAAGTTATGTAGATAATTATTATGAGTACTGTTTGGCAAATTGTGTCAAAAAAGATCATGAAGTTTTGCGAAATCCCGTAAATATGCGAAAAATTCATCATTCCATTTCATTAACTTTTTAATTCGCAATGATAGATTGCTGTATTATAACTTCTCATCAAATTCATGTGCATTATTGCGATAAAAGTATGGAAAACACTTTCCAAGATTAACCGTTAATATTTCGTATAAGATATTCGCCAAGGTTTCCTTTGAAACTTCATCTTACCGAAACAAACTTGACGACGTCCAAATTTAATATTTAATGCTTTATCTTCGGATCCCAGCAGGACCACAAATTGAAACGTTATTTACTCTTAAAACCCCTAGGAAGATTCTACTGTGGGATATGAATTTAATTAAACGACCAGATATGTGTATAGAAGTAAGCTTCACTTTACGAAATTAATATTTTACAATTCATACGCAGAAAAGTTACTCTATACGAGCAACTTTCAAATATGCATGTAGGTCGGCAATATTAAATATCGATTTTTCATTATATTTTAATGGAAAATTCTAATAAAATATAATTAAACGTGACGATGGCTTTCAGTAGGGCGGCAATTTATTCGTTCTTCGTAATGCATTAGAGAGATAGATTTATGGTCGGTTAGTGTTGACAGGTTGTTGTGTGTGTGGTCCTTTGCCTTTGAAATGGGGATCTTTTGAATAAATAAAAGATGTAGAACTCTTCGGAGAAATTGCGTATTCGCAATCCAGTAGTTTGGATATAATGTATGGGAGTAGTATACAGGGTATTACAAAAAGACGTTTAAATATTTAAGGGGCATATATTACCATCAAAAACAAGTAAAAAAACCCTAATGAACATGACAACAGTCATAGAAACCACGACTTTCTCTAAAGTAAAGCAATTATTTTCATAAATTTTATTATCAGTTCGCAGTACTATGCATACGCTGTTTTCCAAATAAATGCGATTTAATCAAAAAAAAACAACAACTTTAAGTAAAACATTTTGTTTTCATATGACATTTGCGTTTTAATCAGTTCGCTGTCAATTCATAAGCTGTTTTCTGGTAATGAATTTACTTTCGACGCAAGGGAAATTAGTTACCGATTTGCAATGCCTTATTCAAATGCTGAAATGGCCGACATGGTTTTCATGTATGGTCATGCCGATGGGACTACTTTGGAAGCACGTCGCCTTTATTGCAAGACTTTTCCCAATCGTCAACGGCCTTCGCATGTGACGTTTGGAAACGTTTATCAGCGGTTGAGGGATAGCGGTTCCTTCAAAAAACGCGCTTACGAAAGCGGACGTCCAGGGTCAGTGTGTATGCCTGAGGCTGAAGAACAAATCTTGGCAATAGTAGATGAAAACCCCGAAACTAGTGTGAGAAAAATTTCGGCTGAAGTAGGTGTGAGTAGTCCTCTAGTTTGGAAAACTCTCCACCAACAACTTTGATAGCCGTACCATATCCAACGGGTACAAGCCGTTACTCGTCCCGACTACCGCGCAGCTGCCAGTGGTTTTTAAGGAAATCTGCTGAACACCAGAATTTTTCTTCTAACATCCTTTTCACTGATGAAGCCGGTTTCACTAAAGATGGGATTTTCAACTGTCACAATAATCACGTTTGATCGTACGAAAATCCGCATGGTGTTCTTGAATCCAGACATCAACAGCGTTTCAGTCTGAATATCTGGCTAGGCATTTTAGGAGATCAGTTATTTGGACCGGTTGTTTTGCCACAACGTTTAACAGGTCCTGCATACCTTAACTTTCTGGTAAACACTTTGCCCGAACTTTTGGAAGATGTCCCTCTAAATCGGAGATTGAATGTTTGGTTTATGTAAGATGGGGCACCGCCGTATTTTACGCTTGTTGTTAGTGAGCACCTAAACGAAACATTTCATAGGAGATGGATAGATCGAGGGAGTATTTGGGGTTACTTGAAAAGTTTAGTGTAAACACCAGTAAATAATCTTGCCGAGTTGCAACAGCGAATTGAACAATGTTGTCAAACAATTTAAGCAAAACCGGGCTTTTTGAAAAGGGTGCGGAGTTCCTTCTTAAGAAGATGTACATCCTGTGTTGAAATGGAAGGAGGACATCTCGAACATCTGTAATTATCGTGTTCTGTAACGCTAAACGCTAAAAAATGAAAAAAAAAAATAAATAAAAAGAAAACAATTGCACTTATCTCGAAAACTGTTGTTTCGCGGACCCATGTTCATTATGGCTTTTTTACTTGTTTTTGATCGTATTTTAACACCCTGTATACAAAGTGGCGCACCACATTCATGTCGGTTTACATACGAAAAACAGTAAAATATTATTAAAATATTTGTTAAAAGTTATATGGGTTCATTGGGAGCAAGTTTCAAAATTGTAATTTTATAAATTTCAAATTGAAGTTATCTAATCAAAAGATTTTTTCCGTCCTAGGTTCGCGAGCATCACCTAGATACTCTTTCGACAGTTTAAGTGAGTAAATTATAAATAATAGCGTTTTACGAAATTCCGTGATTTTACCACTACAACACTTGAAATGAACCATTTAAGGAAATACACCTTCTTGCTCCTTTGTTGCCGATAGCTTTTGTTAAATATAAATTGCGGCCAACTACGACACACATTTCATATAAACAATATTTTATACTCTTACAATTTAATTTATAATCAACTAAATCTCTTTTCTTTAACAATACCATATTACAGCCTGTAATATGCTAGTAGAGTTCGCGATCTGGCCTCTAACTAACTGATACGAGTGACTAAATTGGGTGTCAACTTAGTAAAATATAACAATGTTTACTTTTCAATATAATCTCCCCTAATTTCAATACATTTATTACAATTATAAATTAATAATTCTATACCCTTGCAAAAATAATCTAAAGTTTTTCCCTCAAAATGTTTTTCTGGGACGAGGTTTATCGGGTCGCCGCCATTCCATCGATTCCTTTTTGGATAGAGGGTCATAATACGGAACCATTGTTTCATCTCTTGTGACAATGGACTCTAAAATCGGTTTCGAGTCGTCTCTACACATGTTTAAAAACGAACGCGCACATTCAACCCGACATTCACGTTGGAGAGCAGAAAGAAGATGCGATCTTGCACTAATCTTATTCGTACCCAAATAGTTATGAAGAATTCGGCGAATATTTGTTTCAGGAATGTTAGACATGCTAATTCCTTCACTTTCAAACGGCGATCTGCTAATACCATTTCTTCAATAATTGAAATGTTTTGAGGCGTTGTCAATTCAATTGGCCGATCAGCGCGCTCATTATCTTCAAGGGATTCTTGCCCCAAACGGAAACATTTTACCCACTTTTTTACAGTGGAATATGAAAGGGATAAATTACAATAACGTTGTTTAATGTGATTAGGCGTATGCTCTTCTTTTGTTCAAAATTTAATGACCGTGGGATACGCAATTTCCGTTACCTGAGATATTTTCATGCACTAGTCACGTTTTCTGGCTGGCTACTAAAAACTACTACTCTTCGAGCCGTAATATATATAGTGAAATATTTGTCTCAGGGGATTTTTTTTTGTAATTATTGGGGACTCTTGGAGAGTCTCTTAGCCCATTAAAAGCCAACTTTGCGAAAACGCAACACATTCTTTTAAATTTTTTTAGTTTTAATAATCACTAATTTAAAAAAAAAATTAGCATCTACTCAGGAATAATTATACCTAAAAATAATATCTGATTGTGAAAGTCGCGTAACCTCTTTTGCATCCTCGGTTATAGATCGGTGTCCCTAGGCGCGAGAAAGACGGGCGGGAAAGAGGGTCAAATGGGAGCAAGCTCTACACGATTTGCGAATAAGAGCAAGCGATATGGACGCACGCGATCGACGTAGATCAAAAGAGGGCTACTTTTCCTATCAAATAGGTGTATTTTCGTTCGAAACGGGGACCCGCAAGTTTGTTAACCGGCGTTCGAAAATTCGACGCGGTAGTGGAAAAAATACGGCGGACTTGTTTTAATAAAAACTAATTAAAAAAAATACGCAGTGTTTGTTGTTTTTGTAATATCCAAGGTATTCATAGAATAGTTTCCTGAACCTTATATAACAACCGCAAGTTTTGTTTTTCTGCCAAAATGACTCTGGTAAGGTCTAAGTTAGTTATGTTATCACTCAAAATTTAAAAAATTTTGATTATTTTTATGGTCGCCGATTAATGGGACTATTGGAAGAAAAAGTTTTGTTTAAAAACGGTCAGGCAAACATATAATTTTCCTTTTCAATACAGGAAAATTCCATTTTGTATTGAATAATTCGCCATCTTCCCTTACTTTAATACTAACAGCTTGAAGTAGCTCAACTGTGAAAAAAGTTAGTGCATGCATCGACATGATTTTTTTCCTTTACAAAAATTTTTGTTCATGAATTGAACTACATTGCATTCAAAAAAATAGAGAACCGTATCGAATGTGAACAATATTACCGTAAAAACGAATTTACGATGCAGTTATTCGGAACAATGATAGCGCCGAGTCGAGCGTGGTTATTGTATAGGGTCGGCGAATTTTATATTTGGAAAATGCGCCGCATAAACGCTATTTCGCTGTTACCGCATGTGGAAAACTTAATTCATATTTCTGTTTTCAAATGTTCCCAAAAGCGTATAGAGCGTTACATAATTTTCTCTCTTTACTTCGGAATTACATTCAAAGTACACACAATCGTATCACGTTTCGAACTGCAGCACGCAACAAGTTTAAAGACTACTGTGAGAAACGAAGCGTAAATAACTCACTAAATTCGATAAACATGGACGTCAATATTGAATGCAACAATTGAAATTTGTAGTTATAAGTTTTTTTAGCGGAATAAGAGTTTAAAATTAGGTACCCATTAAAAAATTGAGATTACTTAAATTAGTACATTGGATATAGTCACCTTTGATGTAAGAAACATTTGATATAGTCAACCCTTGATATTGTCAACAAATTCTGTTTCTGTCACTAAATATAATCACATCAACTGTCAGTTGTTAAAATAATAGTGTTAAAAATGGAAAAAAAAGAAGAGTCAGTCCTTATCTATGCATAAAAAGTTAATTGTTTTACAAGAAATTGAGAAGGGGACAAAAGTAAAAGAGCTGTATGTGAAATATAATGTGGTCAACTATTTCGAAGATTACCAAAAGTAAAAAAACGTTAGAAAATTATGTCGCCTTGTGCTGCATCGTTCCAAAGCAGAGAAAAAGGATAAAAATTGCGGAATTTCCGGAAATGAGGCAAGCTTTACATACGTGGTTTCTACAACAGCGAGAATTAAAAAATATTATCAAAAATGAAATTTTAAAATTAAAGGCTAAAGAAATTTATGGTCGAATGGAATTTACTAAGGAGTTTTTGGCAAGTGATGGGTGGGTAAACAACTTCAAAAAAGGCGTGGCATTCGCTTATTGACTATATCTAGTGAGAAACTCTGGTGAGAAGAATTTAAAAGTATCATTCATGGAAACCAATACGTAATGAAGTAACCGCACCTGGACGAAAAAATAGAAATGAAAGGATCACTTTAATGCCATGTGTTAATGCTACTGGCAATCATCAATTGTCCCTAATGATGATGGGGAAAGCAACCTGTCCAAGGTGCTTTAAAAATGTCGCTGTTCCACTGTATTATCGCTCTTCCAAAAATGCCTAGCAGACAACAAAGTTGTTTGAGGAATGGTTTTTGGAACAATTTATTCCTGCAACATCTTACCTAACGTAAAAAAAATCTCCCTGTAAAGGCTTTACTAATCGTCAACAATGCAACGTGTCATGGAGCGATTGACAATGAACACGTCAAAATTTTGTTTTTGCCTCCGAACATAGCCCTTTACTTACAACCACTGGATCAGCACATCATTAAATCTCTTAAAGTACGTTATCGCAAGCATTTGTTAGCAACATTAACATCTCAGAATGAAGATATAAACATAGCGTTAAACAGCATTACGCTGGAGAATGTAGCATACATGGCAGTGTAGTCTTGGAACGAAGTTCCACCGAGTGTAATTGTAAATGCTTTCACGATATATTCTTCACATGAAGATAGTAATTTCACTTCACTAATTGATGATTTCACAGAGGAGGATAGTATTCCTACGGCTTTAATTAGCTCAGTAGTAAGAGGCAATGTTGCAAGTAACTCTGAAATAATGGAATGGGCGGAAGGACAACATGAAGTTACAGAAGTTCATGATTTGGATTCAGTTATGAACGTGCGTATGAACCATGCTGAAGAAAACGTAGATGAGAACAATAGTCAAATATTTAACATTGATGAAGTTAACAACTATTAGTTAAGAAAAGGAAAGCTAATGGAAGACCTAAAGAAGATAAATGCACCTAAAAAACTAGTAAGATTGGTGATGATGATAATGGATGACTCAAAAGCAGTGATAAAACTAGGACAAACGTGTACGGACAGCTTCGAAGTTAATAGAGGAGTGAGACAAGGGGATGCATTGCCAGCTTTGTTGTTTATTACATCACTGGATTGCGCGATAAAAAAATAAGAAATATAGAACCTATTATTACCAAATCAATACAAATAATCGCATATGCTGATGACATAGTGATAATGGCGAGAAGCAAAAACCAATTAGAAAAAGCATTCATAACGTTGAAAGGTGTAGCACGGGAAAGAGGACTAGAAGTAAACGAAGGAAAAACAAAGTATATGCGTTTTAATGGAAGAAAAAAGGAAACGCTGGATATACTCAAAATAAATCAGTATAATTTCGAAGAAGAATAGTCGTTTAAGTACCTAGGGGCAATCGTGCATAGGGGAAACAATAGGACATATGTACAAAAGATGATTCAGCTGGGTTACAGGACATTCTATGCAAATAAAAACATGCTAAAGGATAAACGAATGAGCATAAACCCAAAGATAAAAATATATAAGACAACGATCAGGGCCATAGTATTGTATGCAGCAAAGATGAAAAGAAAAGTAATTCGAGACATTATGGGATCCAAAAAAGTGGGGGAAGACGAATGGAGATCATTAATGAATAATGAAATCAGGAATGTATTGGGAAACGAAGACATAGTCAGAGTATATAAGTTGCAGCGAATCAGATGGTATGGTCACATTTGCAGAAGAGAAGAGGGTGAGCAGATAAGGAGGATAACAGAATGGGAGCCGGTGGTACGAAGGCCAAAGGAAAGACCTAAAACAAGATGGAGGGAACAAATGGAAAAGGACCTAAGAATGATAAAAGTAAAAAACTGGAATAAGCTTATCAGAGACAGGATAGCTTGGACGCAAGTGGTTTTGAACGCAAAGACTCGCCCAGGTCTGTAATAGGAAAAGAAGAAACAGAGAACCGTGGACCAATCCCCGTGACAACAGGATTATTAGAGTTCGAAAGAACAGCTACAGTTTCTATGGAAACATATAGCTTATAGAGAGAAGTTAACAGCTCGTTCAATTTGGCTATCGAATGGTCAGAAAGTGTTTCTCATCCCGTTCAGGATTTCTACTTTTAAGAAAAATTCTAGAAAAAACAGTTCTTAAAAAGTTTGAATAAATCTGTTATTACTAAATATGTTTGTTCATTTCATAATGATAATTAATAAGATTTGTTATGGTTCAGTAAAGATTTAACTTCTTTCTTTTTTTAATTACTTATCTAAATATAATATGTATTATTTTTAAAGTATTGACTACCCATTTTGATATAATCAACATTTGTTAAAAGCAACTTTTTTTTAAATCTTGTTTCCAGTGAAGGTGACTATATTGAATGTTCACTCTACATAAATTTGTCTTACAAAGATTATTAAAACAAAAAAATAATGTAATGAAATGGAACAAAATAACATTAGCAATGATAATAATAAAATCTTATTGGGAAAAAAAAATTTTTGAGGTTTAATAGTAAGGAAGTTTGATTTTTTTTGTGGCTCTTTCATTCTCTTTGCTTCACAATGTGTTTAACGATAGGTTTCATTGTACCTATCGTATGAGTTCTAGAGGTAAACTTGAGCAACTCGAAAATATAACAATTACTGTTCGATGTCAACAAAAGCACTAATTTTTTTCTTCACCATTTATATTATTCAATGCCCTTGAAAGAGCTAAATGTGAAGAGAGCAACTACTCTCTATCTTCATCAGTATAATCGCCATGTTTAGTTTGCTACTTGAAGAATTTCCCCTGAGTTGCATTTTCACCCACGAATTTGGAACCGTTTCAACGAGAAATATCAAAGACATTCCGCAACGGATACCATCCAATGAATTTACTTCCGAAGCATCTTTCCCCTCTTGAAATACGACCCGAAGTCTGAAATATTAATAATCCCCCATTTGGCGTCTACGAAACGCGTCTTTGATGGGAGTCGGAACCCGACGAAGCTTCGATGTTGTTTGAAAGCTCTCGTAAGGTATCCGAGAAGATATCTAAACTATGGAGGAATGCCTGTAGACAAGAAGCTATTCTCCGCGTTGGAGGTATGGAAGAGACGATGAATTTCTACCGTTATTTTTCTTTTTAATCAATTTTAAGTAATGCAGCGATTCGTATTCAAGTTTTTCGTACAATTTTATACGTGTAAATTGAAAAAGGGAAAACCAATGGAGATTCATAAGATGTCCTCTTTTGGCGTGGTATCTGCCGTATTATAAAAGTTGGGCATACGCTGCTCTTCAGACATTCATTCATGAATAACTAATTACAGCGTTCAGTTTTAAGATTGGTTGATTGCCATTTCATATGCTATATACGTTAAACCAAACCTTTGCCTTTCGTTCAACAAATTCTTTTCACTTTGCTAAATTAGCTTACAAGATGAGGTTCTCAGGTGTCACTTACATAGGAAATAAATTAAAACTTAGCGGGTTTGAAAAACATATAAACAGTTGTTGCTGTTGTTGTATTATTAGGCAAAGCGCTGGGTCTCTACATCTTCTTCACCTCACCAGGCCTAGGCGGAAAGCCTTTGGGCCCTTTTGTCCTCCAATCTCCACTCAATATGGTACCCGGGGTATAGGTTCTACTTCTAATTAGAATGCTGTCATGTGTTAATTTAGTCCTCCTCGTTTATTCTATCCTCGACTCTTTCGGGCAGCACATATTTAATTCTCCTCACCCTGATACGTGGCGGCGGCTTGTCCTGTGGTTCTACGAGCATCTGAACTAATGGATTGCTGCACTTCAGGGCTCACTTCCAGGATCCCTCCCAGAGCCGCTCAAGGTATTCCTTCAAAGATGGTATCCGGAGATCTCGGATGCGTTCATTTTTCACAAAGTATGGAGCTTGCGATATCATTCTGAGCATTTTTCTCTGCTCAACTTCTAACGCGCAAAGCGCCGGGTTACGGAATATACTTCGCACTTCTAGGTATCGATTACTATGATCATTAGCCGACCACACTAGAATTTTGACGAATCCAGAGGGTTTCCAACCTTTGGTAGGGATTTCTTACGTGCCAAACATCGTATTGACACGAGGCGGGGCCTACGATTTATTTCCTTATTCGAGAAGAAAGCATACGATTTTTATTCGAAATTAAAAAGCAACCGTCTCGACCTGGATATGAACCTGTGCTGTTCGGATCGAAAGGCAAGTATACTAGCCGTTCAACCACCGAGACGGTCACATTTTATTATTGTAGGATCTGAGTGGAACCACTCAGTAGCTTCCGTGAAAAGAGAGCTGTCTGCAGGTGAGCTGGAGAAAGTGAATGGTACATGAACATTAAATTGAGGAGCTTCTAAAAAAATAACCCAAGCCTATTGCTATGTCTAATGGATATAACAGCTTGTTATTTTAGATAAACCTCAGCTTTGAAGTAATAGTTAGTTGTATAATATGATCATAAAAGAAAGTCATCGAGAGGACCATGTTTTTTTGAATTATTTCTATTTTTTACAACTACATCTGTCAGTTAAATCCAAAATTGAAACCTCAAATTACGTTTGACATTTATTGACAAGTTTGACAATTCAAATTACATTTGAACACAAATTTTGCATTGAAAGCTATTTTCGTAATGGACAAAAACAGCGGAATGGAGAATGGTCTTATTCTGTGCAACTACGTGTGGATGATTTTCGTTTTCATTTTTTGACATTTTGCAGTATCATATCTTGATTTATATCAACAAATTGTTCGCTGCGTTGCTAAATTTTGCGAAGCTGGTGCAGTAGGTCGCGAACCCGGTAGTGGTAAACTGCTGAAACTATTGCGGATGTGAGAAGGCGTGCAAATCATTGACTAAAAAAGTTAATTAAAAAGCTTTCTTGGGAAAGTGATTTGCCATATAGTACTTGTCAGCCTATTCTTGGAAAAAATCTCGAAAAATATCTATATAAAATTCATGTTGTGCAAGAACTCGAAGTCATTGATCACGTAGCGAGAGTACAATTGCAAAATCACATTAATGATGATATTATAATATCCTCAATACATGAACTTACCAAAGCGATTCAAAATGTTTGTGAAACGATAACCCCTCAACACCTCGTCAACGCCTTTAACAACATGTAACGACGAGTAAGGATTTTGAGCATTTACTATAATTGTTTGCTAAATTTTTCATTTACTTTTACTAGAACAATATCAAAGAAGCTCCAATATTGTGCAAAAACCATTATCCAATATCGTTCTTCAATGTTAACAAAACACAAAAAGAATCCAACAACGTAAGCAAATTGGATAGCTTCGCAGAATACATTGACCTTTACACCTTTATTTCAAAGGTAGAATTTATTAATTTTTACACTTTAACGCAAAAAGCAGATCTTGAAGGAAATTTCTCGTATTTCATCGAAAAAAGTGTTATCTGGAGTGAGTTTAGCAGAGCGTAAAATTCAATTAAAGTGTTACGTTTTATTTTTATGGAAAACCTCCAGATACTGTATACGTTTCTTATAAAACAGACGGCTTTTTATTAATTTATTACTTTTTCGTATTCATTTTTACGAGTTGTGAAGTTAGTAACCCTTTCCAAGGTCATGCCGTAGTGTATGGAAGGATATAAAAAATTGGCGCACAATTTAGCGCATAGTAGTGCTTAGATTTCCTTCTCGTTCTCTTATTATTTTTTACAATTTTGCCCATTACAATTATGAATAGGAGAGGGCTTAGACTGTCTCCTTGCTTTATACCTCTGTTCATTTGAAATTCTTCTGACCTGCTGCTTGCTATTTACCAGTATGTAGATTTAATAACTTCTAGTAACTTCCTTGGTTTTACCCTCAAAATGTTATATTACAGCTGCTTGCAACTCATTACCGTCCTTAAAACGATGTCCCCTAAGGTCTTTCTTTAAATGAGAAAATAAATAAGAACCATTGTTTCATCTTCTGTGATAATGAACTCCAAAATCGGTTTCGGGACGTTTCCACACATGTTTAAAAACAAGCGGTTCACGCTGGAGATCAGAAAGAAGATGTGGTACCTATCTTGCACTAATCTTATTCATACCTAAATGGTTATGGAACATTCGGCGAATACTTGTTTCAGAAATATTTGACGTCACTGCTAATTCCTTCACATTCACACGGCGATCTGCGAATACCATTTCTCCAATAACTGAAAAGTTTTGAGGCGTTATCAGTTTAATTGGCCGACCGAGCTGCTCATCACCTTTAAGGGATTCTTACTCCAAACAGAAAAACTTTGCCCACTTTTTTACAGTGGAATATGAAGGAGATAGATCACCATAAACGCCGTCTGAACGTTGTTTAATGTAATTAGGCGCATGCCCTTCTTCTGTTAAAAATTTAATGACCGCGCAGTACTGAATTTTGGTTACCTGAGACATTTTCATGCGCTAGTCACGTTGTCTGGCTGGCTACTAAAAACTACTACTCTTCGAGCCGAAATATTTGGAGTGTAGGCCTCGCACATGTGCAACTATGACACAACAGAGTTTGAACACGCTCCAACCTGTATAAGCCCGTCGGGCCGAGAATTTATGGCGCCTATTTCGTATTTCACATGCGTTTTGTATTTATTGTTGGAGATCCTCTATGTTATCTACATGGGTAACATGAGCAAAAGTCTAGTTATACTTTTTGTTAAAAAAAATGTCAAATCAGTTCCATCTTCGAAACGAAACGGTTTACTAACACTTGTTGGTTTATCTTGATGAAAACTATAAATGGGCAAAATATCCGAACACCTTTTTTTAACACCCTGTGGATGATTCATCATTATACTCCTTGAATTGTAATGACTTCTGCTATAGTTCTAGACCAATAGCATTCATCACTATGATATTCAAGTTAACGTCTGTAATGGTTTTAATATATTATGCTATCATATAAATCTATTTGTACATACATACCTACGTAGGTGTACATATAAGAAGTATAGAACTGTTTGCAAACACCCCAACAAATACCTTTCCTATAAAAAACACTCTAAGCTAAAGATATAGAGGTATATAAGGTTAGAGAAAAAGGGCAACGCTTCTGCGAAATATCTATTATTTAACTTTCTCTTTTATCAAAATCGAATACACCCACTATACCCAAGACCCTGCTGCTCCCAGTGGATGACACAGTTTTACGCAGCACTTCGTTCCATATACTTATGTTGTGCGTATATGTATGTGTAACTCCGTTACGATTTCGACTGACGTAGCCAAATCTCCTAAATCTCGTACCCCAGAAAATACGCTTGAGGATACATTAAGCTCAAGAAGGGAAATTTGTATTTCGATTCTTTGAAAACCGAATAGAAAACGAATTATTCTAGAGTTATCCAAGAAAATACATTTCAAATAGAACATTGAATTTATAGCCTTTTTTATAAGGGCATGATTATGTATGCAGATCAAACGAAGGCATTCTTTTTCGAAATTTAAAAAAAAATATATAAAACTACCACTATACTTTGAAATATACGACGTTCACAGCGGGGATTTGATACATTATAGGGTACAGTATAGGACAAACTGTTACACAGGGTGGGGATAATGTATGGAAGCAAGCAAATATCTTTAAAACGGAAACGATGATATTGATGAAACTTTACAGGTAAGTGTAATGACTGTAGAGTTGGCCACGCGCGCCAGCAGGCAGCTGCGTCGTATCTATACGGTTACATACAAGCCTCAGTGTAGTTTCGACCTTCAATTAGCGTGGTACGTGTTGTTTAGAAATGTTGCGTACGTCGCGCAAACGACCCAAGGCGGACCAAGTTAGAGAATTTTTAGACGAAATTCCTGACTTAACGTATTTTGGCGCTAAAATTGAATGTGTAGTATGTAATGTCCCGTTGATGAATTGGTCCACTGTCGAAAGCAGTGCTGGAAGTCCGTTTCTGTCAGCTTGTTGAGAACCTCCGTCGCTTTCGCTTTCACCGCTTCCACACTCAAATCTTGCCCGCTTAAGCTCCGATTTTACCTTAGGAAATAAAAAAAAAGTTACAGGGGGCCGGGTCGGGCGAATACGATGGTCCAACACGGTGATGCCGGCTTTCGCAAAGAACGCCTTCATAGACAAGGCGGAATGGGCTGACGCATTGTCTTGGTGGAGCATCCAGGATTTGTTCTTCCATAAATCGGGTCTTCGTCTTCTCACTAGTTCGCGAAGGGTAGTTAGAATCTCGTGTTTCACAAGAAACTTGAGGTTAACTCGTTGCTCGATCTGAACACTCTGCATTTTTTCGACGCGACGCTAGCGTAAGGGCTTGAACGGACGATTGCTACAGCGAGACTGAGCGACGTACAACCGTGCCCATCGAGCTCATGGTGGGGGAAGCATCTACAAGCACAGACATGTTCAAACCTGCCGTGGCGTGCTGTTTGCCGAGAGTAGCACCAGTCCGGTTATTTAATTGCCACACCTCGTATATCCAGAATGTTATATATGTGCTGATCAGCAACATCTCTAAACGACTCTGTTTGATGGCCCATAAACCATTGAAAAGTAAATAATTGTTGTGTGGCACTCAATTTTCCATATTTCTCATCGGCATCTTCAAGATAGTATTCACTTTCTTTATACCTCTTCAAATAAACTTCTTGTTAGTCGAAAATGCTCTTGGAATGTTGCATCATTGTAGGCTGGCACTGCTTCCTTCACATGGTTCTCATGGTTTTTGTTACTGCTACATTTTCACTTAATATTCCCAAAATGAGTTCATCTCCTGATGAATCACTGGAGGAGCTACTAGATGATTCAATTCCAAACATTGTCAAAATAAATATATCTATACAAAAGGGCTAAACTCACAAGTATGCATGGTACTACTAATATGCTTCACTTAATATCAAACTAAAACTAATAAAAAGTTTATGTACATAAGGAAAGGAGGAATATGTACACGTGGAAAAAATATGCAACGATAGAAGAATCTGATTATGCACGGAACGATAGTTTTTTACAGCACAGAGACAAAGTTCAGCAAGTGTACTATAGATAGAAATCAAGAATGACCATACGCACAATCAAACATAAACTGACGCCCCTGACCGGCCCACAAGGGCATTACGCATGCTTAGGATTTGCTAGAATTTCAAATACTTGCTCTTCAGTGAGAACTGTGAGAACGATTCGGAACGGGATTTGGATTACGAATTGTGTGGGGTTCGAACAGCGAACTAACAGTTCTCAGAATTCTAGAACTGCTCGGTTCGAACAGTGCACTCGTAATACACATGCGCGCTAGTTCTAGAATTGCTCAGAACTGCGGATTTTAACAAAGCTATTAGTTGGAAATTTAAAGAAAACTAGTTTTCCTTAGGAAACAGATAATTCTAGTTCTGACTACTAAATATTAGTTTTCGCGAAAGGGCTTTGTTGTTTTCACTTGATAATACTAGTTTTAACTGATTTCGGGTTTTGATGATAACATATATACACCATAGCTTATTAAAATTAGAGCAATTCTTTATTCCTAAATATGGTGTTTTTAGTTAAAGAATTTATTTATTTTTATAAATTAATAAGTACAAACTTTTCAGTTCTAACAGTCAAATTTTATACACATGTTACTTTTATATTTTCTTTTATTCCAAAGCTATTCACGGGTGATAGTGTTTGTAAAAACAAGTTTAGTGTAAATGTCTACACTTTTCCAACCGCGTATTACATTTGATTTAATTTAATTTTGTTGAAATTTTATGAAAATGTCTGACTTGTTTCGTTTAACGGATACAGCTAAACAAATGCATATTTTCTCCAGATATCTTTAATCAAGATCAGCATAGTTTAAACCAAGTCCACTTAACGTTTCGAGTAGTTTTCCTCTGGCGCACTAACATCACCTCTAACCTTTAGGTCAGCGTTCAATTAGCTTTAATGGTCAATGCATTTTAAATAGATTGAGATAAATGCGGTAAAGTCCGCTAGTTCCCTATATTTTTCTAAACGAAGAATTAGTAGAATGCGACAGAAACCGGAGCGAAATGAGTGGAGATTACAAAAACTAACCAATTTAACCCTACATTTGAATAAAATTCTTATGATATAAAAAAAAATACATTTTAATCAGCTTATTGGGAAGAGGTTTAATTATTTTTTTGTCGTGTTGTGAGAGCATTCGAGTTGATGAGATATTGTTCCTGTTTTGAAAATCTAATCCACTCCCAATTAACAAGGTTCGGGGTGTATTATGTTGAACCCGCGAAGATGTAATTATAAAAGATTAGCGTTTTCAACAGTTTCTAATAAGATTTTGTATTCATTCTTCCATTTTGTTAATTTTTTTCTAGCCGTTGATTCATACTTTAATAGTACCATCAGCTTATTGAATACTAAGCAATATGGCAATTGTGGTTAGCAAAATATGTCTTTTAGATGTTCGTATAATATACCGGGCGCGCCATTAAGGTATCGGCGTAATTTAGCGTGAAAACTATCAAAGATGGACAAATGAGATTTTCTCTGCGTATATAGTATACCATAGTGTATTTTATAAAATTATTTACAAATATACAGGGTGTTTCAAATTTCCGAAACCGCCTTCAGCTTTTTTATTTTAAGTGGACTGCTACATTTTTTATTGAAAATTTTGGTAGTTACTTAAATTACCTTTGCAATGATATATGGTTATGTGCACTTTCATCAATTATTTTTGGCTATATTGCAAGTTTTGTTAATATTTTGACATTTTAAGACTTAGCCTAAAAACAGATGTAGTGTCGCAAGTTACTCTTCTACTATCAATTTAGGGGCTAACACTTTATATGGGAGATGTAATGAAAAAATATATACAGTATGTTAAATATGCCGTGCAACATTTATCGAAATTCAAAAGTTTTTTAGACTAAAATACGAAATTTCAAAGTAATATTTGACAATTAAATAGAAAGGAAAGTAAATGCTGATCATGATTATGAATGGTTTATTGAAGATGGCACATAGAGTAAGAAGAGTGAAAGATATTACCCATATAGTGAAGTAGTGATTGTGACCGATAGGTCTTTTAAAAACAACAAATGTCTGTTGTGCTGCTTTTGCAGAATAATATATACGGATTACCCCACAACTTCAATAACATACAACATCTCCGCTATTCGAAGGGATAAGAGTAAAACCAAAAGCATTCTAGAAGTTTTGTACAACTTCCCCCAAACCACTCCACCAGTCATTTTTCAGAGTTCAGTTGTTATATGCGCTGGTAGATACAACCGTTGTGAAGCCAGTGCTACCACTATTACAGAAATAATAATAGTAATAAAAATAGTAGTTTTTTACAACAAACCCTTTTATTTGTACATTGATAGACACTTATTCAACAAAAATATAATAAGCTCATAATCATGTGTTTCCAAAATGGATGTAAGCAGCTTTCTACATTTTTGAATTGGAAAATCTTCTTGGCTTGCTAATTTTTAAAATGACATTTTATTCTTTTAAATTTTACTGCAGAATATGAATATTTTAAGACAAATAGAAGTCCTTTAGACATTTGAAAATTTAACTGGCAACACTGTATCTTTTAATCATGTTTTTGCTTGCATAACAACAAAAATGTTAAACTTCAAGAAGTTTAAATAATTCTAATCTATGCATATTGTCTTATAGGTACGGCATCAGGCACTAATCGTTTACTTTAAACTCGTTTTTCACATGCGTTGGGTCAATATACCCCGCATACAGAAAAGGAATTCCTGAATCCATTAAAATATTTATATACTTTTCGATAAATTTTATAGCATACCCGGCAAATAAAAATTTTGCTTGTAAATTTTATATTTTTATTGCAGTGTACTCAAAACATTTCTTTCACATGTGTACAATGGATGGCTATCTGAAATTTGCAGGTCACTATGGGGGATTCCGCTTATTAGAAAAGGCAAGTTTAAATTTGGCAAAGTCATATTGTATCATTTTGTAATAATAGAAAAATAAGTATTTAATGAGAAAACAAAAGAAATTGATGTCCATTTATTAAAAAAGTGTATTTAATGGTGCCCTATATAAATAGATACATATATCCATCGGATCCTACCGATTGCTACCGGTTGTAAATGTTCCAATGTTGACGTAGTGATGACTCAACGAAGTATATACGCTTGAAGCTTGCCATAAGCTCAGGAGCATTTAGCGGGTAAAATCTTCCATGATTTGGTTAAAATCATCTCCTGGCCGTTAAGGGTTAATTATTCCCCAGCATACGAATGATGACTCGAGATTGTAACGGACCCACCAGAAAGATATGCCACTTGACCCTGGTGGGATTCGAACGCATAGCGCTAAACAAGTGAAGGTGCTCAACCCGAAAATTTGAAAAAAATTGAAACTTCGCGGTTAGGTAGTCCACTATGGCGGGTATACAGCGACACTTTCGTTTCCTGCAAAGGCGCCCATTTTAGGCGTGAAACACCCCTCCAAAGCTTCGTCGATTTTTAGTTTTCTTGCAATAACTTGCAATGCGACGAGTAAAAAATTAAAGTTACATATCGAAATATAACTCGTTTCATTACCTACCAAAATATCGGTAATTTGACTCCCTTCATTAATAAAAAAAATATAGATACACCCTATATTTTTTTTTATTATATTATAATATCGATGCAATTTCTGACGGATGCTTCATCCCTAAAATGGATCCCATTGCCGAAAAGAATATCATTCTACATCGGCTATAGTAGATTGCTTAACTACAGTTTTGGGCACTTTTTAAGTATTTACAACATACTGATAATTTAATATGCCCACAGTCTCCCCTAAGATAAATTATTTGAAAAAAAAATTGGGTGGGTTTTATACGGTTTACGAAGCTAGAACCTGGATGTGATTTCATCTGAAATCAGTGTGTTCCCTAAGCGGGGGAAGGGGGTACCTA
The DNA here is from genome assembly GCA_029619315.2 of Dynastes maya. NCBI lineage: Eukaryota > Metazoa > Arthropoda > Insecta > Coleoptera > Scarabaeidae > Dynastes > Dynastes maya. The sequence continues at coordinate 12,515,428 of JAROYE020000002.1, read as the reverse complement.
TATTTTTTTTATTAATGAAGGGGGTAAAATTACCGATATTTTGATAGGCAATGAAACGAGGAATATTTCGATATGTAACTTTAATTTTTCAATCGCCGCATTGCTGAGTTATTGCAAGAAAACTAAAAATCGACGAAACTTTGGAGGGGTGTTTCACCCCTAAAATGGGCGCCTTTGCAGGAAACGAAAGTGTCGCTGTACTCCTGCCATAGTGCACTACCTAACCGCGAAGTTTCAATTTTTTTCGAATTTTCGGGTTGGGGACCTTCCCTTGTAAGTCTGGCACAGGTAGGCTCTCTTTACAATGGACCACCAAACCGTTAATAATAATCAAACGTCTTTGTTTGATTGCGTGCCAGAACAAAATTTAGCAACTTTGCCAACTTGAAACTTATACTCTATCTCTTACAATAAACGAGATCCCTAACGTGGCCCCTTTGGGACAGCCTGTACGTATTTCATGTTAAAGCCAGGAAAAGTTTCTAGCATTCTACTTCAAACATATTCTTTTTTTAAGAAAATGTTGAAAATATGCTTGTCAGATAATAATAATTTTTTTTATTTATTACCGAAAATAACTTTTTATTTATATTTCATTACGTACTTACAAAGTTCATATTTTTAGCATTGTCTAACAAGGAAACACCGGCAACCCAAAAATTGAGATTTCGATGAAACTCCAAAGACTGAAGTGCCTGGGTACCTTGAACAACACAATTTTTTTAGCGGCTGAATCGCCCGATTTTTTCCAAAAATCTGCAGAATTTAAAAATTTTTGTAAATATCTCGGAAACTATAACAAATATATTTTTTTTAGAAAATAACTTGATGTACATTACATAGTCTCAAGGATGATGCAAATTGCTTTTGGAAAAGATATATAACGAATATATAACCATACCCCTATTGTTATTATTTCTTTTGTTTATTTATCAAAAATAAAGTCGTTTTGACGTAGAAAACAGTGCTGTATAACAAATTTAGACAGCTAATAAAAATAATAATAACACGATTCAACAAGTTTCGCCACCTGGGGCAGAGATATCATTTTCCGTATAATTTTTCATGCTGAATCCAAATCCGTTCCCAAAATTGCTCTAGCGCGTCAGGATTTTGGAGAAGTTCCAACAAGACGATTTTCGGTGATATTTCTGGCTGTTATAATAACCGCTCATTTCTGCTTATGATGTCATTTAGTAGTACTCTTCTCCTTCCGAATCCATTTTCGTTTGTTTCGATACGACTTTTTTTCTCTAGATATACCAATTTCAACCTATAGTATTTCGTAAGCATTACGCATGATAGCCTAATGTCCCGTTTTAAACTTTTTCTTGCAAATTTTCTTAACATTTCCTGATAATCTCGAAAAACTGCTTGAAAATGGTTACTCGGGGGTTTTTGAGGTCACTGAACACAAATCTGCAGAATATCTCATTAGGAAAGCATTGGAATAGTGATCTTGATTCTCCATAGGGATCAAATTAAGGGAGCAAATACGGACTGGTTCATGATTTCAAAATGAAAAACCTCTACTTGTTACTCCGGAGATATAGAAAGCGGAAAATTTTCTCAGAATGCATTTGGTCCAAATTCCTCGACATCAAACTTACAGGGATCATAGGTGGACACTTGATAGTGACGATCCCGCTACAGAGATAAAATGGGATCAAACACACATTTACTTAAAATCCCGATATTAAAAGCCTTATTTTTGACCCCCATGAACTTTATTCAAAGAAATTTTCTCCAAAATGCTTTCCTAAGGAGATATTCTAATTTTTGATCAGGGAAAACCCCGAGGAATAATTTCTAAGCTGTTTTGTAAGATGTTCAGTAAAACGAGACATTGGGATATGACGCCTGATGCTTATGAAGTAGGACTATAAATTGATATTGATACATGTCGAGGAAAAAAGTCAGGAAACACACGAAAATTAATTTTGAAGAAGAAGAGTAGTACTAAATGGTAGCATAAGCAGAAATGAGCAAAAAAATCGCTGTTTTTATAATATAACCTCAAATATCTGAATTCTATATAACCGCTTTTGTACCAAGAATATAAAATAGGTGTCAATATCTTGCAGAGGATAGTTGGTTATGGACCAAAGTTTGCAATTTTATTATTATATTGCGGTGACGCAAATTAATATCAATGTTGGCAAGCAAAACTTGATCAGAAATGCATTTCCACACACGAAAACCGTACACGACGAGCGGTTGAACCAGTCCAGTCGTTTCCTTAGGAATTGTAAGGAGGAATGTTGGTTTGTCGGCTGGTGCAGAAGTTTGTAAAGTCGCAGGGCAGTGACCACCCCAAAAACCAAGCAGGTAAAGTTGTTTGGGCTCCACTAGGAACTCGGGAGAGATACACGTCGGTAAACCATTTCTTAAATAGTTCTCTGGTCAATTTGCCTGATGATGATGTTTCAGCTATGATATTTGCTGCCTACCAGAAACAAAGTATAGTATGCGTTATACTACTGTATTATTAATTTGAGCTCTTTAGCTGCGATTTTTCCCCACATGTCCAAAATATAAAAAGAGCGAAGTGTATGTCACAATTGCATAAACAGTTGCTGTTAATTATTTTACTGTGCTTGCATTTCTCGCGGGTGATAATAATAACAAAATTACATCTTGACATGTTTTATCTCATTATTACGTTGTTGTTCTCGCGCGTTCAATGGTTTATTTCTCAAAATCTGTTACAAGTACTTGATGTCTGCTATGAATTTATACCAATTTTTAACGTGCAATACAACCACGCAACAATATACAGGATATCTCATTAATATAAGGAAGTATTTGAAAAGACGTCATTTTGTGGACATCCTGTATAATTATCAGTATCACCTTTATGCGCACTATTTGATAGCAAATACAGCCATTTTAATCGTTTTCTGAAATTCGAACAAGTAAGCATAACGTACGTTGTTCCGTTTTTATTGTAACACCCTGTATATGTATACTCGCACCAGCTAAAAGAGATCATTAAATTGTATAAGCCCGCCATTAGTACTTTTTTTCTATCTTTAACTATTCAAAACTTATTTTGGAGAAACGAAATTTGGGACGAATTTCAAGGGTCAATTTCACCCCTTAAATATGCAGCTCCGCAACAACGGAAGACACCGTTGAGCAACACTCGATGAAGTCTAGAAGCTAACAAAGTTTTATTAAAATCAGCATTACTTACAGAAATTTAAAATCCGACACATTTTTGGAGGAGGCTATTCCCCAAAATCGGGCGATTCAACTGCTAAAAAAAGGTGTTTCAACGAAATCTAAATTTTCGGGTTGCTGGTGTTCCCTTGTAAGTTATGAAATTGATCTAGTAAATAAGGACTAAAAGTTCATTGTCGATCACCTTTTCCTTGAGAAAATAAAGCATATCTAAGGTTCCATATAGACATTTTCACATTTTCCGTCTAATTCTCTCCTATCTAGGTTGGGATTCCAAGCATGAATATATTAGAAGTCGCAGACAGCATTTACCCAACTTTTTCTCACCTACCTGCGATAATCATCATACATATCGTGAAGATCCTCTCGTTATCGGTCTCGGCGGCGACGTTGCCGAATCCCACCGACGTCATGCACGTCATCGTAAAGTACAGAGCCGTCACGTACATGGTTTTCCTCGAGGGCCCGTTGATCAATTCCGGCGTGCCCGAGTCGTTCAGCCAGATGTACGAGTACGGGTTTTGCGTGATGTTCGCCAGCTTCCACAGCCAGCTGTATTGGACCCCGTTGTCCGCGTCGGAACGCCCGATGGAGTACCATATGCAGGCCAACCAGTGCGCCACCAGCATATAGAAGCAGAGAAGTAGGATGAGCATTGCCGCCCCGTACTCCAGGTACCTATCCAATTTGCGTACGACACGGCCTAATCGCAGCAGGCGGACGACTTTTAAGGCGCTGAAAAGGCTGCCGATTCCCTGCGAAAGAGAAAGCAGAAAAAAAAAACGGAGCACAAAAAAGTCACGGTCCAATCTGACGTTGATTGATTGTTTTATTGATTCGGATGTATTGATGGCACCTTGCGACGAGAAAAACATTTGTACTCAATCAAAATATAAGAATCAAAAGCCTAATTGGTTGCCATTTCGCACTCTCTTGTGTTTTTTTTTTGTATTCTTTTGTTTGGTTTCGGGAGCAAATATTTCATTTTGAGAATTGGTATAAGGCTTACAATGCATTCTTTAGATTTACTAAAGTGTAATTTCTTATTAAGTAGATACAGACATAGTTCTACAGCTCTCAAATACCTTCAGCAATTCATTAATGGCATCTTTAGGTGGGAGTTATATGACCTATAATAAATTCAATATTAATTAAGTTATTACACATTGCTGGACTATTTACAAGCTTTTTCAGTGTGGTGCTGTATGCGAAAAAATTGATTAGTTATTCTCTAATACATACCGATTTCAAGTTTAATTAAATTGAGTTCAGAAATTAAAGGTAAATTAAAGAAGAAAGGTAAGAAGAATCCCGAATATATGTAAAAATAACTTTCTCGTGGTGAATATACATTTCGATTTAAGGCTTGCGTAGGTATTGAATATAACATTCACCCAATGCTACGTAAAGGTGTCTCACCCAACGTTTTGGAATTGTAAAATCGCCGCCTATTGTGTAATATAATATTGTGTAATATTTCTGTTTTTAGATAGTTATCTGTAATTAGCGAGTTAGGCACTTATTTTATAAACGTCCTGTATAATATTACGTTTTTAATTTCTTCTTGTCTATTTTCAAAACATTTCGAGATATTCATAATTTTATCCTCAAAATCCTAAATGTTGAGATATCTATTTCCTTCAAAAAAATTTGCCAAATTCAAATGCCAAAAACTTTTTTATAGCACCATATACTTTTTCTGCATCCACTGTATAGGAAATTGATGTCTCTAACGTTTTTACATAATAATGCATAAGCCGACACAATAGGTCTTCGCAACAGAGTCGGAATAGTGTATGTGTGACTCACAGCCAACAGAAATGATATTTTAAAATCAATACCCCAGTGTACGCTGTCGAACTTTGCTATAACGCGACCGTTTCTTGCACCGTTTATACCGTGTAGCAATGTATTAACTTCGTCCACGATTTGCACTGATTCTACTAACGACAACCCAGAATTTTGCAATTTTTCTATTGCGTCTAGTAACCGTTTATAATTGTTGCTAATACTTTTCAAATCTGTTTCAACAGAAGTATCCGGAAATCCTTTCTGGCTCTCCTTTATAGCAGGTAAGAATCGGATGTGGTGGTTTGCGAATACCGGGATAAAGCATTTGAAATGCTCGAATCCGTTTGAGAGATTTGAAAAACACTTTTTTATATTTGCTATTAATGCATCCACCTCCGGATAACATTCTTGAGTACTATGTACTGCAAGATGTAAAGCATGAACGTTACACGTAACATGTAAAAGTCCCTCACACTTTTCTTTATGAGAACGGCCTACACTACACATTGTCGCTGCTCCATCGCTCATAAACATCAAGAGTTGACTAGTTGACACTTGAAATTTTTGTAACGTATCGAGCAGAGCGCCCGTAATTGCTTCGCTAGTACACTTCTTTAGTCTTTTGCTAGCTAATAAGATTGCAAATTTCGGTTTAACAGGCTCTAATACTCATACTATAATATTCAAAATAGAATTATTTTTTACAATCTGTCATCTCATCAAGACATAGCCACAGCTTTTGTACGCCAAAACTGTCGGAACGGTTCTTTATCGAGTAAGCGAAGCGGTAGACCACAAACAATAAACATCAAAAGTAAATCCAACTTAAATTGGGTTTGAGGTGGCATGCCATTTTCCTCATTTTTGTGCTGTACACTATTTATGTATTTTACAGTCGCCTTTGTTCCATCACATTAAAGATATTTTACAAACTCTACACAATACTTTGGTTCCATTATAGTTCAAATCCGGAAATTCACTGATAAATTTACTGATTTTATTAGCCAACGGTCGCTTATTTTCCTTGCGTACGTTAGACATAGTTACTTACACATATTTGTCTCTATAATTACGACTAACGCTGTGAAGGGTTGATGAGAAACTGTAGCAATAAATCAATAATTTCATTCGGTGAGGTAGCCCGTACCGATTCATCTGCATACGTACTTCGCGTCGTGGTGGCGACCTCACTTCTAACCTGGCGCGAAGCTCTCTGCGCCTGGCCTAATAATGCATATCTAATATTAAATCTAAGCGATATTTACAATCAAAGGAGTGTCTTGCATTTGGTTATTGGGGTCCAAATGGTTTTTGACGTTAGTATTGTTTGGTTACCACGACAACGATGAACAAAACATACTGACGTTGATGTTTATTAAAATTATCGAGTCTAAGTAGTAACTAGTTGCAAAATGAATGGGTTGAGATACTCGTATTACTTGTGTGGTCATTTGTTCGACCTTCGACGTAGAAACACCAGCTAGCACTATGTGATTTTTCAGTGCCGTAGATGCGCGTTAGACTTATAAATACATGGAATGAAAGCAATGCAAATGTAAATGCGTTAGGGGTGTTTATAGTGAAGCTACGATATTCGATAAGAGCGACGAGTTAGCAAAACTAATTGTTCTTTGCACTTTCTTACCGGCTTTCTAGTATTCAAGCTACATCTGAATGTTCTCTAACTATTCTAGATGATATTATGAACAGTTGATAAACTCAGTTGTTACTACATTTCTTGCGATTATCTTTACTCTAAAGGATACGATCAAAAGGCGAGTTATACTGCAATTTGGGAGCTTAGCAATAGAGCTTGCTCCTGAATTATTGCCAACTATATTGTGTACCGGAAAGATGGGATCGTCGTTCGCATATACCTATTGCTTGAAGTTATATGCAGATGATTGTTCAACTTACACGTATATCATCAATCACAAGCCACGAACAAAACCAGCTTCACGTAGGCCGCGTTCACAATACTTCGCACTAATTTGACAACCGACTCCTATGATTTGCTTTCTCGTAACATAACCTAAATTTATTTGCTTGGATTTTAGAAAATTATTTATTTATTACTATACTCTTGGTTTTCTGGGTGGGGCGTATGATAGACTATTGCGCACACCCTTGCACATTTTCTAGTAATTTTGGTGTTTTTTACCAACTCAAATTGAATATTATCATAACTCAAAATTGCGCCGTTAACATTTGGAGTTGATTGCTTCGTAAATAAAATAACAAAAAAATAATAATAATAATTATTATTATTATAACAATAATTCTGCTTTCAACGAAGCTATCCGCATATGAACAATATGTTTTTCATAAAGCCAGCTACTGCAACATAATCACATTACAATATTTCAAATAACTTTAGTTCAATTTAAACACGACGACGGACGATAAGATTTTAAAATTTCCCTCTTTCCACCATTTTCAACTGCTTATGACGTCAATCTGTTGTTCTCCACTTCGCTGGCACTTTATTATCTGCTTTAGATTTCTTAGCGAAAGACGGGATTTTCAGGATTTCCTTTTATTATTTCTCGTTTTTTTCCATATTCCGCCGCCCGGGATATTTTTAATTTGCCAAGCTAACGCGCTGCCAACATAATTAATTCGAAATTGCCGAAAGAAAATTTACAGCCAACGCAGGCAGGAATGAAGCAGGTGGCTGGCCTTTGTTATTTCATCGGACGTAATGTAAATATCTACCGGTTCATTTTATTTGAAACAAAAACGGGCAAACAGCACCTAACGCTACGAATTTTATGAGAAAAAATCAATACAGTGTGCCTTTTTATTAATGCGATTCAAATTTATCACAAACCGATAAGAAAAGCCTTAAACGTCTAAAAATGCCAGATATTCAAGTACAATAACTTGACTAGGAGAAAATAGGAGCCATAGAATTATACAAACAAATGCAAAAAGGAAGGTATACACCTGATGATTTGCAAAAAGTAGATACATAGCCAAAGCAAGGTAGACCCTGCGCGACATAGGCGTGCGCTTCCTTCAGTACAATAGCAAAAAATGACTAATAAATCGAATAATAATAACAGAACCAAACAAGAATAATATCTGAAAAGTTGGGAAACACTCACCCTCTTAAGCAGCGTTATCAAGTAGGTTGGCGGGCTGCATCAAAACTACCGAACATTGAAAGTAGAGCACTATTATCAGTATTATTACCCACTGGATAAGTCGTCAAAAGTTGACAGCATTAGATAGTAGATTAGACAGTTTCGACGAAATATCCACCTCGACCATTAACAATTGCGGCACACACTTGCGGCATTCTTTATATCCATTTCGTCAGAGTAGCGGGTTCTATTTTAAGCCAAACTTCTTGTAATTACTTCCACAACAATTCATTAGAAGTTGGAGGATTTATTTTCACTTGCCTATCGAGTTCCTCCCATGAAAGCTCTATGGGATTAGCATTTGGGCTTTGAGGAGGCTATTTGATTTTGATATTGCTTTCGCGTTCCACCTACATATATTCCTAAATATTTGCGGTACAATTTAGAAGTGTGTTTCGAACGATGATCATGTTGAAATATAAAATAGTCACCGATTATCCTCATTGCAGATGGTATAGCATTTGTTTCCAAAATTGCCCAGTAGTGCTCTTTTCTTAAAATTCTATCTATTTTAACCAAGTCTCCTACGAATACGGCGCTAGAACAACCCCAAACTATTACCGATCCGCCTCCACGCTTAACTATAGGTACTACACATGATTCTGCTGCTCGTTCTCATTTCGAGCTTCGAACGAACGTTCTTCTCTTGGAACTGAAGAGTTCAAATTTGAACTGTCATCAGCTGTTGATGCTCTCTAGCTCACTGCAGCCGTTTTATTTTATTTTGCTTTCGTAAGAGTGATTTACGCAATGCTATTCGGTCAAATAAACCACCCTCTTTTAATTTTCTTTTTACGGTGGTTAAACTAACTCCTTTTTCACCCTCAATATTTATTTCAGCCATTATTTCAGGTGCAGTTTTTCGTCTATTCCGTTTATATATTCCATAATTATTCGACAATCTTTCACTGGTGTTGGCACTTTCCGTCGTTCTGTTCGTTTTCTATTTAATAATGTGCCAGCCTCTTGATATTTTTTAACGTTATAGCAGTTTGGCGACTTAATTTCAGTTTTCTTACGATATCTCTGTTACTTCGACCAAGATTATGTAAAGCAGCAATCATTGTGCGGATTTCTAAAGGCAACTCTCGTTTTCGGCATTTTCACACTAATTTTAGATAATTTTATTAAGGTTATTCACTGTTTAAAAGAACAATAACCACTAAGTCTAAATTCATAATTCTAGTTCGGGTAAATAGTGGCAGATAATTGTATTACATTTCGATTTTTATGGCCCTACCGGGACCCCTAGTTATCGAATGAAGGAGATTCGATCGATAACTAAGTATCAGAGGTGTCTTTTGTGCAATTATTTAATGTGATATCTTTCTTTTACTTATAGGTAAATAATTATACCCCCCAAAATAACAATAAATAAATAATTTTCTAAAATCCAAGCAAAAATGTACATAGGTGGGCAAAAAATTACGGACGGTAGTGTACCTATTTCAATGGTGAAATTCCCAAACACAGCGATATTTGGACATTGGAATCCGGAATTATAGACAAACTAAATAAGTGGTAGCATAGAATTAAACGGGGTACAGTAGGAAGTTCCGAATTCAAAGATAGAAAAAACATAAATAGGTTTCGAATGTAAGTGCAGTCCCTGGCCAAATTACTTGAAACACTCAATATTTTGTAGTTTCTTCATAATAAAATATAAACTATACATGTATTATATTTTTTAATTATAAAATATATTGTAAAAATATGTAACATATGTAAATATTAAATAAGTAATTAATATTTAGTCCATAACCCATGATTTTTAATAACACCCTTAATTCTTCGGGGCATACTTTCAATGCAAGATATAACTGTCTCTTTTATATCTTCATCGTTCTCCCATACATCCTTTATATTCCTCATTAATATTTCCTTTGTAGGGTTTTCTCTTTCATATTCCTTACTTTTTAGTCGATTCCATACGTTCTCGATGGGATTGACGCCAACGTAAAAGAGGTATGTGATTGTCTTCAAAGAATTTCTTAACCTTTTTTGCCACATGGCAAGGAGCATTATCTTGCATAAATATACGCCCTGTCGGTGTGCGACGTCCTGGCTTAAAATACCGTAATAACGTGTTTTTAACACATTTATGTACTGCTCTTGACGCATTGTACCTTCTACAAAATACAAAGGGCTGGGTCCGTCTCCACTAATCACTCCCCAAATCATTACCTGCGGAGGGTGTTTTACAGTTCGAAGAACCGTGGACTCTGTGAGACGTTCGCCAGGTCGTCCAAGAACAAATTGTGTTCGCTGCACTAACACACAGAACGAGCACTCGTCACTAAAGAAAACCTATTAAATAATGCAAACATTAATTCAGTAAAAATCATGTTGTTAAGTTATTCACTTTTCCAATTCTCGTCTGTGAAATGTCGATATTCTCTTGCAAAGTTGAGACGAGCAGATTTAATTTTTTCTGTTAAACGCGGCTTTTTTACAGGTCTTCGGCCCATTAGGCGATTTTCGCGCAATCGGCACCTGACAGTTCTGCTCGGAATCTCTATTCCTCTCTCTTGTAAATTTTTTTGAATCATTTTAATTGTAGCAAATCTATTGCTCAAAGCCTGATGAACAATTTCACGGTCAGATCTCTTCGGAGTTTTTCTTTTCCAACCGCACTTTGCCCGCCTTTGTGTGGATGTGCTAGCTCCTTCGTTTAAGTTTCTAGCTAAACGCGGTACAGAAGGAGGAGATACTTTCTGTAATTTTGCAATTTCTCGTTGTGAATGTTTGTTTGATTGTAGAAGAGCGTGTATAGTGGCTTTTTGTTCGCTTGTTAAATCTTTCCCGGGCATTTTCTACAAAAAACCCCAAATATTTCAATTTCTTTCAAATTACAAATAATTAATTATTAAGAGTGAGATAGAATAACAATTTTACCTTTGCAATATCGATATATCAACACAATACACTTAACGATACTCTACAACTTAGCTTCTATACGGTTATGACGAAATATTTTAAAAAATATCGACGCATTCTCTAAACTGTGAACTCGCTAAATGTAAGTTGATAACTGAAATATTTATATATACGTACTTTACTCTTCTAACTGGTATTTTTATTTATTGATACAATAATCTAGTCCCCCTATAAACGATCGGATTCAAAGCAAAAGAATATCACTATAATAGGATGGGAATTTCCAGGTAAAAGGGTTGTTTTATGACATGTTTCAAGTAATATGGCCAGGACTGTATTAAAGTTGTGCATTGTTAAGAATTCTGTTGGAAATTTGGATCTTCAATTTATGTTAGCATTAAAACGGCATTCTCTTCACTCTTCATTATGGATTATCTTTTGCATATAAAATATATCATCGATAATTATGATAAGAATGCAACGTTTCATAATATAGAGATGAATTAGCTTCTTGGTGTTCACGTCTCACTAGTATCCAAGTAAAATCTCATATCAACGGGGTTTACAACTTTATAATGCTCCACCTCAAAAGTATAAGAATTTAACTGGTAGTGCTTTCAAAAGTATGTACGTTAAAGAAGTTAAATAAACGTGCGTTTTATTTCGAGGATGATTCTCGAGTGGTTATTACATTCCAGCTCGTTGCAAATTTTGTAATATGATACGTGTTTCTTTGTAATTTTACTATATTATGTTAGTCGTGTTATTAAATGTATATATTTAATTAAATTATATATTTTAATATTGTTCTTGACGTGTCTAAGTACATAATTGTATTTTTAGTACTAGTAAAATTATTATTATATCATCTATAATAATAGCAAAATTGGCATTTATAAGAAAACGGATGACTTCGAAGCCCTGTACATACCTTCCATCCAAAATACATTTATTTTAGTCCTCGCCGTGAAGTTGAACAGATAATTTTAAAGACGACAATTTCCATAACCCGCTGTGAATTTTTCACGAGTAAGCTGAAGTTGATATATGCGAAGTCATTCAAATAAGAAGAAAAAGGCTCTGAACCCGTACACTTTCAACATCATAGCGTACAGCATTCTATTGTAACCCTTGTAGAGTGAAAGGTGCATTTCTGAGCAACGAAAAATGCTAAAGGTTACGTCGGCTGTATAAAGAAATGTGTAGATCGGTTCAGATTCGTGCGCTGACGCTAACATCACGTAAAATAAAATTGCCACTTAAATATAAATATAATAAAAACTTCCCTTAAACCGTAGTAAATTATATTCGAATGGCGAACAATCAAAATTCTTGAAAATAAATGCTCTTTCTTCCACAAATTAAGTTACAGTAAGTAGAAATATATTTTCCTTTAATTGGAAGAAATTGTGATCAACCTTGTACTGTATTCGAAGATGTTTTATGCTTTGTTTACTTACATTTTGTATTTGTGCGCTATAAAACTGAATCCTATAGGACAGTGAAAGTAGACCAAAGTGTAGTAAAAATTAATGAGAGACGTCGTAAAATTTATCGGGAGCAATCTGAAGTTACACAATTTCAAAGTTAGAATCACTTTTTGTGATAACTCATTATAATCAGGAATAATTACTAATAAAAAATAATGTGAATAGTTTTATCGTTTGTAATTCGTTTTCTTGTACTATTTTTTTTCAATAATCTATCTAAAAGGTATTATGTAAAAACCAAAATCATCGTATGCTATGCAGATTATTCGCCTTCATGAAAAATGTTGAACTGTAGAAAAAACTGTGTAAACTATCAAAATTCCAATTACATCTGTTCTGAAACGAGTCAGGTGTTCTGTATTATTCAAACTTGTAGCTATTTTTTTATCATTTGATGTTCTTTCAATTTAGAGTAGCTCTATAGGTTTATTGAAAACAAGAACTAGAATACTAGGCAACTAGAATATATTTTACGCGAAATTTGGTGTTCTAGTTATACAGAAGAAAGCAAGAATTTGTTTTACAAATTATATTAACAGAAGAATATAAATGTTGATAAATCATCTTTCTAATATATTAAGGACAGTGACTGTGACAGTAGCTGCTTTCTATTTGATCCAAAGTACTGTACTGAACCGTTCGTACGGTACAAATTTCAAATATGTGTGTTCCATTTGAAAAAAACGGATAGTTCCTACCCGTACTTTTTTTGAAATCCCCTTTCCCTTCGTGTCCCTACCGAATATTTGGTACATTCCGTATTGTTCTGCTGACGCATGCGCAAAACATAGGTTTTTTTTATATTCTCCACATTATTACACTCACTGAGGTTAGGTTTAGGGTTACACCTGTGTTCATAATTCGAAATTTGATTTACATTAGATACTGGACTTATTTCGGCGAATTTATTTTTGTTTACATTTCTTAATATATAAGGTTAGGTTAGAATGATTATATGTATCTATGTCCAGGGCAAAAAATGCATGTTCCATTTAGCTCACTATCAGTACCGTTCAGTACAGTGCTTTGAGGAACGGTACAGTTAATAAAACAAATCGAAAGCAGCTAGTATTGCAAAAGAAGGATAAAATATTGGTAGTAATCTAAGAAACCCGTTTAGGACGATTAATGAATATATTAACCTTTCGTTTTCAATACTGTCGCCGATCTAAAAAAAATAGACATAGATTTATTAGGGTGTCCATACCTTTATTGGTGCGAGTAGTAATCAGTAGTTTTCTGTTTTAAACTAAAACAGATCTTAATTGCATTAAAGATGTCCTCTCAGTTTAACTTATATTACTTTATGTTTGCTTTGAGTTACACATATTCAAACGCTCAATATTATTTTCGCTTTTTTTCTCTTTTCTGGTTGAAAAAGTAAAGCCAATTTTCAATCCATAAAAAGGCATCTTGTTATAAATGTTAAGAGTTCAAAGCATGATTTAATTGCTTCGAAACCAAAAAAAAAGAAACATTCCGATAATTAGGATCGACGACTTCCTCCATCATTTATGAATCACACGATGTTACTGGTATCGAACAGTGCCACTTGTATTACTTTATCAAACTTTCAGCATAAAAAGATCTAATAACTAATAATTATAAGACTAATATAATGGAGAAATGTGCACTTCAAAATGAAAATTCAATTTAAGATTTTATAATCTCAACACACAAATGCACGACTGTAAGCATTTTCGATAGTTTTAACTTGAATTATACCGTAATATATGATGCCCAAACTAGTACCGAAGCAAATGATTATGTAAAGAACAACGAGAAAACAAACATATTTTAATATTTGTATACAAAAAAGATAGTTGACTTATGTCGTAGAAGTGTTTTGAGCTTATACTTAGCACAAGCATTTATAAAATAGTAGCAATATAGCATATTCAACATATTAGTAATCTCTTAAACAGCTTAGCGCAATACCCGTACGCCTCTGCTCAAATGTGTTCACACTAGGAGAAGTCGTCGACCCATAGCTTATAGCTACAAAACAATCTAACTTTTCAATTAAGTCGATTTTCAACGTATAACAAGGCATTGGAACAATCCAATCATGTTATAATGAAGCAAAAAAAAAATTTCAATCGTGTTCTTTTGATTGTTTACAGAAATTAATCAGGGCCCATCCATTGCCACTTATGAAACACTTACATCTTCGTCGTGATCGAACGCGTTGAAGACATCGTAAGGCAAACAGCTGAGCAGATCGATGATGAACCAACTTCTCAGGTAGTTCATCCGGATGATCTTCGGATCGGACACCACTTCGCCGCCGGGTCCGACGAAGGTCGTATGAAAATTTAGAACGATATCGATGAAAAATATCACATCAACGATGGAATCGACCACCAATAGAGAAACATCTTCAGACGTCTTGTTCTTGAACGCTACGTTGTACGGTACCATGATGGCGGTATAAAACGTTAAACACAAAATTATCCAATCCCATATTGCTTTGAAGGCGCAGTAGTGTAGAAGTATGTGCGGAGGGGTCTTCGGTGCTTCCTGCCTGTACTGCGGCATGATATCCGCGCTCAGACTTATCATCTGAACGAAGAATTGCCCAGGGAATGGTGAAGATTTGGGCAATCGAAGTGAAATTGAAAAGAAAAATGTTAATAGTCAAAATCCATAAGCAGCATGGAAAGAAAGCAGACTTTAGGTATGTTGACAGGTGATCTTTGGAGGTGGCTTTGGTTTACTGACTTGGGCCAGATGTGATTGCTTCGTGGTGTCTTTGAGGTTTGGCAGATGCGAGGAGAACTGAGACACCAGGACTGACCGACTCCTCGTTACGGATCTGGCTAGTTTCGCGAACTTCGACAAACCTGGAAATGAAAGATTCATAAGGTAAGATAGTGTTCATAAAGCTGTCCATAATGAACATTTTTTTAATTGCACATTAGTTTTTGGAAGAATTTAACTTCAAATTTATTCAAAAATATTAAGCGTACCTATTACAGAATGTGTGATTATCGATACATTTTTTTAAAAAGATAGAGCCTAAATCTTTTAGCCGGCAGCAGTTACGCTTCCTAAAATTCTATAATCAGTCGCGTCCCAGTAGATTTAACCGCATAAACCACTTTTAACAGATTTCTTATAAAACAATAAAAATTTTTGCTTTTTTATCTGAAATTTATTGCATTAGAAAAGCACTCCAATAACTCATTTTAAAAGTCGCGCGCCTGATTGAAACAAATCGATCAAGATCCTAGGAAAAAGATTCGTTGCGATATAATAGGCACACTGAAAACAGCAAAAACATATTTTAAGAGCATTCTTAAAGGCAGAAGTCCTAAACTAGACGTATTAGAAAGTTATCTTTTAAAATTTGGCGTTGAAGCAACCATAGCGCGACTGATCCCGAATGGTCTAGAATTGACCTGGAACAATAATTTGGCGCAAAAACTTAGCATAATTTACTAACGATTCCGAAACTAAATAATTAGTTCGTTAAACCTGACGTTGAGCAATTGACAAACTTCCTACGAATAGGGCTAAAAATTCTTTCTTTTTCGTGTTCACTATTGTCCAAAATAATGTATTTCAATCTGTTTTATCAATTATTAAATATTAACAAATTGATGTACACTTAGTTTCAAAAATGATGCACCACTACAAACGACAAACAGTTCTCAAACTGTTGTTAATTATTTAGCCAGTATTAACCTGCAAATGATCAGTTATCCAAATTAAAACCTAACTGATCTTTCATAGTATAAGCTTAGTCAGATTATCATTACGACATTAGTATTCATGGCTTAAGGGAGAAAAACATCAATACCATCAATGAACTAGATCTCCAGGAACTTCAATATCCATAGTCATCTAATGGATAAAAGCTCTAGAGCGTAAGTAGTCAATATATTAACCGTGTATTGATGAATAGCAGTTCTTAGACTTCGTGTTTATCACTCCAATTGGCAAACTATTGGTTTTCCGGAAGAGAATCAATTTGGAAGCAGATCACGACCTAGAATACTCATATATTGGTGGCGATATGAACAATTATTAAATTTGGCTTCTGTTTAAAACTTTATCAAATAATCCTTTACATCAAAGATAACATTCCCCAACATTTTAGCGCCTTAACTTTTCGTTTCCCTATTGTTGCATTAGTTTTGAAAGTGACCACACATCAAAATACAAGTCCAAGATACAGAAATGATTTTTATCATTTCCTTTTAATGTACTCTTAATGGTCGCTTTTTTTTGGTCAATTTCTTCATTAGCATTAGATATTCTTAAAAATATGTTCTCTATTACACTCTTAATTTGGAAAACTTACCTCCTCTGGTGTCGTCCGGCTCTATAGGTTGTTTCAGGGCAGTGATGTCCCGAAAGGTGAGCAGAAACAGAACGACCACATCCCTTTCGTTCTTGATCGGCGAGATCTGCAGCAGCAGCCATAGCGGTGTCTCTACAAGAATTAACTCCAAGATAATCACATATCGTTTTCGCGCTCATCGCGAAAATGTTGCCGCAAGTGTCTAATTAAGTACATCCTTCTTTTAAACGTTCCAAGTTTGGAAGTGTTTACGCCGTACGCTGCGTAATTAAAGACCTTCAAGCTTCAAAAAGTTTGATTTGAACAACAATTAGGAAATTTTCCAATGGAAAAACTTCGTGATGAAGGTTAACGAACTTTTTTGTTTTGCGACGAGGGCAATTATCAATAACTTTACGGCGATAAACGGGAATAAAAGAAAGCCGGAAATGGAGTTGTCAAAATCATCGCAGAACTTCTAAATTATTTTTTTAACAAAGGAAAAACGAGAACAATGAAAAAAAATTAATGCGCGCAGTGAGAGCATTTCTAATTAATTTATACTTCCTAATTACGAATTTCTTCTACAAAATATGACTTTTGGATCTTTTAACGATTTTACATTACATATTTTAAAGCAAACCTAAGTATAAAACTCGTATACATACATAACACAGAATATTCTTTAAAAAAATATTAAACGTAAAGTTCGTATCAAAGAGGGAACTTTACGTTTAATTATTTTTAATGACTACAAAAGGGGGATACAGCCAAATTTTGCTTTGTCGCTCTAATTTAAATTTGCAGTTCATTACGACACTTCTGCGAAACAACCTTTCTTCCTTGTAAACAAATATAACTCAGAAACGCTTCAAAAGATCCGCGACCCATACAATTACGCTTCCGTTTCCCCTCTTTTACAGAGACCACAAAGCGTTTTCCAATTTGAGGAAAGCCGTTTTTGACTCTAGTCACTTTATTTTAGAAAATTAGCTCAATTACCGTCGGGATAAAGAGTAATTAGATTAGCCTATGGGGCTGCTACGTATATTTCAACCGACAGAATTAGAATACAACGAAGTAATTACTCACCGAAGAATCTTATTTAGGTTTTTTAGGTACACAAGGGAAGTATCGCCTAATTATAAATTAGTAGTCAATAGAATTGGTCATCAATTTGTATTACGCAATGCAGCATAAACACTTCCAATCAGCAGATGCCTTAAAATATTGTCATTGGTTGGTATTAGTTTGAGTATTATCGAGATATATTAGACACAATAAGCATGCAACTAGATCTATACAAGCTTTACAGTAATATTTAGTACAAAATAAGGGGTTTCAAAGTAGATCTTACGTTTGTTTTCGTTATACAAATGCTATTTTGTATACCTGAAGTAATACTTAAATGATGTTTCTAATTATAATGAAACTTCAATATTTCTGTTGTAAAATGATATGAATTCCTCATATTTTATAAGGTTACATCTTAGAATTTTACAAGTAACTTGATTCATTTAGAGGAATAGCTATGATAAATTCATCTTTGTATTTATATCTAACGTCAAAGATATAGTCTACTCAAATGCTTTACTTCCTCGTGGCGAAAGTGCCTTTAGCCTATGCACACTTTGTATTTCTTCTAAACCTCTCCAGCTTCACATTAAAGGGCGAATCACCTCCGTGGATTCGGAAGATTGTGCTTTCGTAAACAGAGTCTTCTCAAAACGGTATTGATCTTGTTATGTGTTAGACGGTGGCAGAATGTCTCCGCCACCCAAAGTTGTTTTTTTTTTAATGGAATATCTTATCAGCAGTTTTGAACGTATATAAATCATACTTTTGTGCCTAATCTAAGTAGATACCCAAGCCACATGTGTGCATGGCATACATTCCGGATGATGAGGGCTGCAAATGACTCACACCAGGTTTGGGGCGCCTAAACATGATGAATTACTGCCTGCCGACGGACTCGGTAGTCTTAAATAACCGAGCCAGACGTAGACCTTCGCAATTGATGAGATCCGTCTAAGCCTAGCATTACCTCAAGGGAGCCGGATCGCCCTCAGTGACATCTTCTCCCACAGCAGTAAACCGATGACCAAGAGATCGACAATTGCTGGACCTGTGAATTTCGGTCATCTGGTCAATCCCTAGCTGTTGTCGGAGCGAAGACTGGTCATTCCGTCCTCTCTAGAGGCAAAATCAAGGCGACACCTCTAAGAGCGTTGGGAAGGAGAAGGCTGAATCTGTCAGTTGCCTGCAGGCAAATGTTTAATGAAGATCAAGCAAAAATCGCCTTCATTCAGGAGTCCTGGCGGTCTAGCACAGGTGGGATTAGCGGACTGACAAGTATCACCGGTAGAGTTATCAGCTCCGGTGATAATTCCAGAGCGTGTCTAGTTGTTAGTTTAGACATTAATGCCTTTGTGCTTTCAAGTTTTTGCAGGCGGGGTTGTGTAACTGCTCACTCGAAGCTACCCTCCGAGAATTACAGAATGGGCAGAATTTGTGGCATGTTGACACATTACCGGAGGATTAATATCCAATTATTACTTGGATGTGATGACAATGCACACAACACTCTATGGAGCAGCACCGGCATTAACAGTAGGGGTAAGTTACTTTTTAACTTCCTCTTGAAGCAGGGGCTTTCTAGTCTTAATGTGGGCTCCGAATTTACCCTTGATACTCGGAATAGAGCGGGGGCTTTAGATATTGCAATCAGCTCAGACATACTGAGCAGTAAGATACACTACCGGCCGACTTACATTTTTGCATGTATTTTGAAAATTATTTATTTACTGTTATTTAGGGGGTATAATTATGTACCTACAAGTAAAAGAGAGATATCACATTAAATAATTCCGCAAGAGACTCCTCTGATACTTAGTCATCGATTGAATCTCGTTAATCCGATAATTTAGTCCAGGTAGGGCCATAAAAAAAACTCGAAATGTAACGCAATTATCCATCACTAATAAATATTTAATGTAGTGTAGGTAAAGATGACAATTTCCTATTTACCCGAACTAGAATTAGGAATTTAGATTAGATAGTTATTGTTCTTTTAAAGAGTGAATATCGTTAATAAAATTATCTAAAATATGTATCAAAATGCGGAAAACAAGGGAGTTGCTGGGACATTTATTCAATAGAAAACGAACAGGACGACGGAAAGTAACAACACCAGCGGAAGATCGTCGAATAATTATGACGAGTAAACGGAATAGACGAAAAACTGTGCCTGAAATAACGGCTGAAATAAATATTGAGCGTGAAAGACGAGTTAGTTAAACCACGGTGAAAAGGAGGTTAAGAGAGGATCGTTTATTTGACCGAATAGCTTTTCGTAAATCGCTCTTACGCATGCAAGATAAAATAAAGCTACTGCAGTAGTCTAGAGAGCATCAACATTGGACAGTTGACGAGTGGAAAAATGTTTTCTAGGCCGATGAGTCCAAATTTGAACTCTTCGGTTCCAAGAGAAGAACGTTTGTTCGAAGATCGAAAGGAGAACGAACAGCAAAATCATGTGTAGTCAAACATGGGGGCGGATCGGTTTGGGGTTGTTTTGGCGCTGCATCCAAGGAAACTTGGTTAAAATAAATGGAATTTTAAGAAAATAGCGCTACCGGGAAATTTTGAAAGCAAATGCTATACCATCTGGAATGAGAGTAATCGGTGACTATTTTATATTTCACCATGATAATGATCCGAAACGCACTTTTAAACTGTGCCGCGAATATTTAGATTCGGTGGGACGTGAAAGTAATATCAAAATAATGAAATAGCTCCCTCAAAACCCAGATGCTAATCCCATAAAGCTTTTGTGGGAGGACCTCGATAGGCAGGTGAAAAATAGATCCTCCAACTTCCAAGGAATCGTTGTGGAAACAACTAAAAGAAGCCTGGCTTAAAATAGAACCCGCTACTTTGACGAAATTGATAGAGAGAATGCCGCAAGTGTGTGCCCCAATTGTTAATAGTCGAGGTGGAAATTTCCACGAAACAAAGATTTAATTTTTTTTGTGTCAAATAAATTTTATAATTGAATAAAGACTATCAATTTCTTCGTTTTAATAGTATTTCACTAAATGCAAAACTACAATTTCTTTTTCCACAATTCTTTGGGTGGGCAAATAATTATGACCGGTAGTGTATGTAACTTTGAACTTTCGTGTTTAAATCATAAACATATCCCTTTCGATATAGAAATAAGAGTTAGAGAGGCTAAATGCTACCGGCTTCCAGAATGCATTCCTTTCGTGACGAAGGCAGTAGGATTGGTGTCTGCACTCCCAAAGGAACTACTTTGAAGATGAATGAAATCTGTACATTTTGGAAACTTTTGGGTGTCACACTATATATATTTACCTATTTACTTGTTTCAAAATTAGAGCTTTTGAGGTAGCTAACACTTTAGCGAAAGTATTCAATATTATTCATTAAGTGTTTTCAAAAATCTTGACTAATTTAGATAATGTATTCTTTGCTATATGACTTCTACAGATGTTATTGATATAATTCTAATATTTATGAATAAATTATTATTATTTAGGTTCCGTTAAAAAAAACCACTCTGATTAGCAGCTCTGTATGGTTTGGCCGTTACAATAAGAAAAGGAATGTTTTGAAAAGTCTCCATTCCCAAAGCAAACTCTTCTGAATCTCACCTTACATGCAACATTGCGACCATTTTTCCAGCATTTTTCCAAATAATGACTATACGAACACAGGTTGTATCAAACATTGATAAATTTGGCATGGCCAAGTTATTTGGCTTAAACCAGAAAACTATTGAAGAGAGTATGCCGTTAGAAAATGATAAGATTTCGTTGAACTTCCTTTGCTTGTTCAGTTGTTTCCGTTATAAATCCAAAAACTAAAAAAATATAAAAAAACACTTGTCCGTGAGCTTTTAAGTTTAAAATCTACAAATACCAAAATTTAGTAAAATACCCAACACAGTCAGAAGTCATTGTAGAAACATTCAATGTGATCAAAATAAAATAATTATTTAGTCATTCTAATTAATGTAACTAACAATAAGTAAAATTTCCAAAAAAGTTTTTATAGAGAAGGACAAGAAATACGTTTGTGGTAAAAGTTTTACTTAACGATTAATTAACAATTATGGTTCTCAATGTCATCAAACACCTCAAGGACCTTCCTTAAAATTACAATTTTAGTCAAATTCCACTGAAAATTTATAATTTCAGGTATACTACTAACGTAAGTTCACTTTAAAACACCCTCACTAGGATAACAAATGAATAGTATAATTATTATTTACGTATGTATGTATATACAACACTTAGTGATTCGTCGATTATTCAATATCAATACCTAATCTACACAAAAATTCTTTTTCAAAAATGAATTTCGGAATATTCCGAAATAACTACGTAATTAACTAAGGACACTAAGAAAAAAATAAGTAAAGTAGTGCCAGCAGCGCATACGCTAGACATTAATTTCGACATGAAAAGTAAGGGGTTGTTTGCGTTGCAGAGGTACTAACAGCAATCATGCGACTTGGTCTACGTTAACTACGAAAATATGAAAATGAGACGTGAATCACATCTACTTAATTAACATAAAACACTGAAAGAAAGAAAAGAATGGATTTTAAACGTTTTTTTTTACACTAATGAATGGTTGTACTAACAAAGACAAATTACGTGTGATGCAGTACAGAGAAGGTTAATTAAAAATTTCCAGATGATATATGTGATGCAATTTGCGGTGGAAACAGTATTAATAAAGTTTATTTTTTGTTCCTGATGAAACTATTTTGTTATACATAATTGTGTATTATTTAAAAGCCTGACAAAGAGCAACTTTTTTATTTGTGTAATAAACTTCCAAAAGTAAAATTGTAAAAAATGACTTAAGTAAGAGAAATTGAAAACTTAATTTCTCTTATTTAATTCATTTTCTACAACTTTGCTGAATATCCCAGTAACTGCTAAAACAATATTTTTAAGTGGCAATATCATATTTTTTTAAGATAATTTGATAGATTTCAAAATTCTGAATAAAAAATGTTCTATGTATCTTTTTCTGGATTTAGAACAATCGGTAATAAAAAAGGTTAAAATAACCTGTTATCAATGTTAATCAGCTGACGTAGCAGTAGTAGGCCTTCGAAAATAAAAAAGCGAGCTAAGGAAATGTCAATGTAGGGAAGAAGGTATTTAATTGAAAATGTTTTCGAAAACAATACAAATTTCATAAGAGATATAGTGACACCTTTGTCATCTGGCCTCATGGACAAGAATCTTCAAACAATTTCCTAGACGTTCTCGTACACCGTCGTCTTGACGGTGCGTTTTGACACTCCGTTTACCGAAAACCCACGCACACTGATATCTCAATGGCCTCTCACACCATCATCCAGCTCAAAAATGCGATGTTATCAATTCTCTTATCCAAAGGGCCATTTCCAAATCTAAACCCAATTCACTTCCTCAAGAATTGAACCACATCACCGAAACTCTGATCCGCAATAGTTATTCTATGAAAGATATTCAAATTACCATTGACCGCTGTACCAACCCTTCTCCACAGCAATTCCTCCCATCTAACATTAATTTCCGTAAGCAAGCATATCTACCCTACAAGGTGTCACCGATCGCATCAGCAAGATTTTCTTCAAGAACAACATAAAAGCCATCTGCAAACCCAATTCCAAGCTCTCAGACTACTTTCCCATCAAAAACCGCAATCATCTGGAAGCCCCTAGTGTCTATCAGATTCCATGTTCATGGGGCAGTGTGTACATCGGTGAAACAAAGCGATCGCGGTTGTTGCGTGTAGCTGGGTCAGCGCTGGCTGAGCATAGACTGGAAACTGGCCACCAAATCTAATTTAACTCTAGCCGCATCTTGTCTCGCAACCCTCACTATTATAGTAGTAAAATCCGTGAATCTATAGAGATCTTCAAACATCCCAACAATTTGAATAGCGAAGATGGCTACCCCTTACACGCACGTGGAAATCCCAACCTCCTAGCAACCGCCACGTTTCATTGATTCATAACTTTTCCACTCCATTGACCCGCACTATATAAATCCTTCTGGAACAAATAGCCCCAGTCAGTGTGCAGTAACAGTCCTGAAGATATCCCATAAGAGTGAGGATGAAATGTCGGCGGAAGCTACGACAACGACGCAGTTCCAACCCGGAAAACAAAAGTATAGTGATATATTGTAAGATTTTTAAAAATGAAAATTTTATTTTAAAACAAAAAACTAGACTCAAATACATTGAAAAACAAAAAATCTTCAACATCTTCGCAGATGTTCAATGGGAAATCGTACGTTATGAAAGAAGCGATAACTGGCGACTATGCTTTGATTAAAGAATGGAAAACAGATCCTCTTGGGTATGTGTTATTCAACAAATCGGCAAGGAATTTCAACGCACCTATGGCAAAAGCGGGCAAAATAACTTTTGTCGAAGTTGAAGAAATCGTATGTGCAGGCGATATCAAACCGGACGAAGTACATTTACCAGGCATTTTCGTGGATAGAATTTTCAAAGGAGAAGAATTCGAGAAAAGGATAGAGAGGATATCAGTTCAAAAAACAAAAAACAACAGAGTCTCGGTCGTCAAAAAAGAAACCAGCCGCCGAATAGGGTAGCGTTAAAATTCAAAGACGGCTATGCCAATCTCAGAATTAGAATGCCCATGCTTGCCTCTAATTTCATTCCCAATGACATGGAAGTGCTCCTACACTCCGAAAATGGTATCCTTGGCCTTGGTCCCTTCCCAACTCTTAATTGTGTTAACGCAGATCTTATTAATGCGAGAAAGGAAACCGTTACCGTAGTTACAGCCGCTTCATTTTCCTCAAGCGATGACAGCTTTGCGATGATCAGAGGCGGACATCTTGATTTATCTGTTTTGGGGGCTATGCAGGTTTCACAATACGGTGATTTGGCAAACTGGGTGATTCCGGGTAAACTTCTAAATGGAATGGGCGGTGCTATGGATGTAGTGGTAGCTCCAGAAACTAAAGTAATTGTTTACATGGAACACACCGCTAAAGATGGAAAACACAAGATTCTGTAGAGCTGCAATCTTCCATTAACATTGACCCAGAAAATGGACTTACCTTAACAGAAATCGCCGATGGCATTCAAATGGGAAATGTTCTTACCTCTATCGGATGTAATTTCCAGGTCTCACCAAATTTTAAACCAATGGGCCAAGAAGTGTAAAAAGAGATGTGCGAGCAGTTTAAGAAGAAAATCATGTATATGTGAGAAATAATGCATCTATTTTCTTTATTATCTTGTTGCGGTTTTAAAGAAAACAAATAATTATCAATTGATGCCACATGTTTATCCGTGAAAAAGACTGCGGATGTCCTGCTTAGAATATCAGAGTTATTATAAAGTAACAACATCTTGTATCATTTTATCATCAAGGCAGTTTGGGTAAAAGAATCAATTATTAATTAATTCTCCGTCGTTGTATGTACTAAAACTCTTCTAACCAAGTTTCATGATCTTTCAAATTAATTCAATAAGTCTGTGTTCCTCACCAGAGATGTCAGTCCTTTCGAGAACCATTATTGGTATGTACAAATGATCAAAATAGGGTACTAACACGTTCGTTGTGACTAATTTTGCGCTATGCAGTGGCCATTTAAACAAAAATTCCGTTCCAAAATACCTATACATGCAATAACACTCTGCTGCAGTGCCGAATAGACTGGTTTGCCATGAAATAGCAGCGCAATGGGTCAGCAAATAGTGATGGCGGCACACCAGATGACGACGAAGGCAGCGAAAGTGTTAAATATAGCGCTATATCATCACTTCAGTAAACCACCACTTTTATTCGAATAAAATAACACATAACCTTGCATCCATGTAAAAAAAATAGCTATTCCGTTGAGGTGCCATATCCCCAACCATAATTTTCCCTACTGAAGCGTCACTACATTGCACATAATATGAAATACAATAACTAAGCCGTCCATCCGCATTGTTACGGAAGCTACAATGAATGCATTCACGTTAAATTAAAATTGACATCTTTATGATGCAATTTCACAGCTATCGGCGCTTACCGCCAGCGAACAAATGCTCATGGGACCATATTGTGCTTACTCAGTAAACAATTATGGCCTCTAAAATGCATTTACACTGTTATTTTATAGCACGAAGATTACGTAATATTCAAATTTTTTACACTAGACGACTGAGGATCGATCTCCAAAACTAAACAGTTTCCAAATTATTCTTGTTAAATTACAATCCAGTAATTCATACTTCTAGATGTAAAACGTGAACAAAACGTAGGTAACATCACAAATTATGTATTGGCCGAAATGGAGGAAAATCCTTGTGTAATGTCGAAATATGAAGACTGAGGATGGGAAGAGGGATGGATGCTATAGCCTTTCGACAAGATCCCAATGAATAATTCATGTAGTGAAGCTACGGATATGCTATCTTACGATATAATCGGAATTCCTTCGACATAATCCTCAAATTATCGATTGTGTTCGCCCGTTATCCTAAACATAACGCTTACGACATTTTTTTCTCTCCGAATGCCGTAGTTCGGAGTTCTCAACTCGAAGACTAGGATTAGAGCAGACCGTATATTGGACACAGCGGCAATTTGTAAATCGCATGTACCATTTTCTTTCTTATGACCTAGTTCATTCGGTAAATTTAGTCTCTTCGTAACAGGAACATACTTGAAAATTTCTGGACAACGTATTCATTGTTAAATTATACAAAAGCGCTGTTTCCACAAAATATTGTTGGCATTTTTTATTTTCCTTGAAATGAAGAGCACTGTCGTATAATGGGTACACATTTGTTAAAGCAAATACAGGATCCGTCAGAAAGAATGCATGGATTTTAAAATGATAATACTCCAAAAGTAATTGCAAAAAAAAAATTCATTATGTCAAAATATTCACGAAGAGTGCAAGTTTACATGAAAAAAAATTAGGCTTTGAAAATCACTTCGGTCATATGGCGCCCTTGTGCCGAGATGCATGAGTCCAGGCGCTCCCGAAAAGAGCGTGACGCGTTGGCCAGCATATCCGCTGGAATTTCTCGCACTACTCGTGTGATCTCGTCCTTCAGTGCATCGAGGGTTCGTGACTCATTGCTGCAGTCCTTAGATTTTAAGTATCCCCACAAGAAGAAATCGCGGGTGGAGAGGTCGGGGGGCCAGGGAATGTCCCCAAAACGCGAAATCAGACGGCCCGGAAAATTTTGGGAGCACAACTTCCATTGAGGCACGGGCTGCGTGTGATGTAGCCTCATCTTGCTGGAACCACATTCTTCTGATGCAGACACGTCGATGGCGAAGTTCGGGGAAAAAAAATTGGGTCAGCATTTCGACGTAATAGTGGCCGTTTCCCCGTTTTCTTCGAAAAAATATGCGTTTGACCGAGTGCACACCAAACTGGCATTTTGGGGGAGTGCAACAGTAAAACTCCCGTCTCACCTCTATCCCTACCCCTCTAGGACCATCCCACCCGAAGTACTAGCGCTTTCTTGCATTGCGTTCTTTCTGACACTCTAAACTTCCACTCTTTGCGAACATTTTGACATAATAAAACATTTTTTTGCAATTATTTTTGGCGTATTATTATTTTAAAATCCATGCGTTCTTTCTGACGGATATAACTGTATATCGAACACGGAAAGTATGGTAAGAAACTAAACTGGAGATGTGTTTATTCGTCTTATGAGAAGAGGTTCATATTTACCAGTTTTCCGGAAAGTCGACAAAACACAAATCTATCTAATCGCCGTAGAAAAGTAGTCATTTCCCATACTTTGCCCGTCACTGGAATAACCCATGTAACTGTTTTTAGTGTGCTTAGTATTTCCTCATCGTCATCATCAAGCTTTGCAATCTTTAGGATTGTGGCTAACGCTCGCGCGCTTAAAATTCGCTTATTGGGGTGGATTAATCGCATCATTCACTTTTCGTTTCAAAGGTTTTTGTGCGTCCTGGCTGCTTCTGTAATTATCTTCTGTTGTTTTCGATCTTTGTACATTGTCTTCCAGTCCCTTTTTCCCATTACTTTTAAATCCTCTTCCACATCATCGCTGCATCTCTCTCTTGGTCTTCTTCTTCTTTTTGGCCATAGGCGATTATTCTTAGCATTATTTCACTTGGTTTTCTCCTCACGATGTAACCTGCCCATTTTAATCTTTGTGTTTTTATATGCCTCAAAATGTTTTCACCTCCCAGTTGTTCCTCTATCTCTGCATTTGTCTTCAAACTCATTTCTTCATTTCATGTCACATTTTGCCCTAATATCGTCCTCATTATTTTCCTTTCCATTATTTTTAGGTCTTCTTCTTTTTTGTTTATTACAAAATAATAACTAAATTTATTTCATAATACTAATAAAGTATGAAACACATCATAAAAACAATATCTGTTAGTATAGGAATTATGCGACGACATTTAAATTACTGTTGTTTCCATTGTTTATGCAGTGATTCGTCTTATTAATTGGTCTTATTAATGTCATAATTTTTTTGCTTAGTACTTTGCTCTTCAGTAATGCTCGGTTTCTGCCATACGTTTGGTTACCTTTCATGATTCTTTCTCTAGTGACGTTGGTATTGTTGTGTTTTCCCTCCCAATATTCATGTACTTTGTTTTTGATTCGTTGATTTGTAATCCAAAATGTTTTGCTTCTTTTTCCAATAGTTCCATTGCTCTTACTAGGTCTTTTCTTGAAATAACAGTTACGTCATCCGCATATGCGGCAATTTGCATTTGGTTAACTATGATCTTCTTGTTACCCAGATTTGTTCTTCTTATAATTCCCTCCATTACATTAGATTAAACAACATTTAACGTTCGTGTCGTAATATCATAGTATTTCCTAGTAAGCCAAAATTTATCATAAACAAGGAATTTAGACCAAAAGAGAATGTAGAACTTGTGTTCATTAATCTTGTAATTTTATCAAATACAGAAGATATACACACAACATTAAAAACATTGCGGGGATGATTTTTTTTACTTACTCACTTATTTAATCAGCAAAGCCTGTTCACCCTTATTGGTGTAAGGCATTGAGTGGAGTTGAATTACCTCTCATGGGCGTCTATCATATCCCTCTCGATTTTCTTTACAAATACATAAATAGCATCGTCCACATTTCGCAAACGAAATTATTTAACTTGACAAACACTCTTGTTTCACAATGCCTGTCATGATTTTCATTCATATTCAAAAACCGCTATAAAAGTTTGTGTAAAGTATGGAAACAGCTGCAGGAATTGAAAGAAGAAATTGCTTAAATCAAAGTAAGGTATTTGAATAGTATTTGCACTGATGACAGACGACCATGACCACTGGACGACCCTAGAGAAATTCCTAGCCAGGCCATGCAGCATTTGTGTATTGATGTAGTTGCTAACTAACGAATAAGTGCGCAAATGTTATTGAAATAATTCAACATCAGTGCGGAAACATCAACCCCATCCTGTAAGACGTTCTTGGTTAAAAAAGTTGCATCATGCTTGTTCCATACACATCTTTACTTGTTACTCGGTTTCTCGCCAAATATCCATTATTATCAACTATCCGCCCTATTCACTAGATCTAACTTTAGCGAACTTTTTGTTATTCACAAATTTGTGCAAGAATGAGTTTTTTTGTTTTATCTTCCATTTTGAACAGAAGAAATCAGTTCTGGAATTTTTTGAATCCTAAAATTGCATAAACAACCAAATTTATTTGAGAGTTGTTACGGGTGTAAAAAAAAGCAAGACAGGAGAAGACAGTGATATCCAAGAGCTGTTTGGCGTAGTGCCAATACTTAATCAAAATGTATAGTTAGGTTACATCAGATGCATTAATGGTCAGAAACAGCTTAAAATGATTTGGGAAACAGTAGTGGACAAGAAAGAAAGACGAGGTGTTAAAAGTATTCTCAAAAAGAAAGCTTGAAGTGGACACAAGCTGGGAAAATTACGAAGATCAGTGTACAATAGGAAAATCGCATTTCATACTATAAGATAAAAAAAAACATATATACTGTGACGAGCGCTACAAGCAACTGCACAGTAAAGAAGGCGTGAGAACACGGAATTTGACAGTTGGAGTTAGTTTCATTTGTTCGTCATGGTTTCAGTTATTGTTGTTTGGAAGTTTTAGTGTCAATTTTGACCTAGACTAAAAATAAATCATTTTCTGTAAAATTATGTATATGGTTTGATTGGAATTGAAACTCGCTTAAATCGTTACAATTGGTGTCAGGTGTGGGGTATGCGCTCCTGACCAAGCGGACTATGTCGGCTTCATATTCCTGTAAGCTTTCAGCTGGTTTCTGAAAACTCTGTTTATCTACTCTGAGTAATAAACCTGCTCCATATGCTTATTACCGAGGCGCATCACTAGTTGTTTAAGCTCTGTTTAGCTCTTGATAATTCTGTTGTTCTGCTAGAGGAATGGATTGCAGTACCATCAGAGTGTGACTGCGCAGAGCCAAAGACAGCACGGGTGCTTTAGTGGCCCCTGTCCAGCTGTTTACCATAACAGCTGTCTCAAGTAAAATTGAGTGAAAATATTAAGGATTGGTGCGTCGAAAGAATTGCAATTGACATCGCCGGGCCATTTCCCACTAGAGAGGGTGTAAATAAATTTATTTTGGTTGCGATAGATTACTTTAGTAAGTGGGTGGAAGCCTACGCACTACCTAACCAAGAGGCCACAACAATCGCCGAGATTTTGGTCTAGGAGCTCATTAGTCGATTTGGTGTACCACTTGAATTGCACTCTCATCAAGGTCGTAACTTCGAATCATCCGTATTCCAAGATCTTCGTAAGATACTGGGCATCCGAAAAACTAGGACTACTGCATTGCACCCGCAAACCGATGGCACGGTAGAGCGTATGAGTAAGACCGTCGTAATGTTTCGAACCTTCGCAATCGGATGGATAAGATTCATAATCAAGTTAGGACCAACGTCGAAGAAGCAAGCGAAAGAATGAAGGAGCATTACGATGTCAGAGCGGAAGAAGGCGGATATCAGCCAGAGGATTTGATCTGGCTATACAATCCTCAGCGACGTCGTGGCTTCTCCCCTAAGTTACAACGATCGTGGAAGACGTTATGAAGTAGGCAAATGAATTAATGACGTTGTCTACCGGATCAGAAGAAAACCTAATGGAAAGCCGAGAATAGTTAATTTTAGTCGACTGGCGCCGTTCCTGAAGTGCTATAACAGTGCAACGTCTCCAAGCAAGAACTAACTTACGAGGAGTTCATGCCAAACCATGGGAATAGTCGTAAAAAATACACAATAGAACTGCCATAGACAGTTATAAAGTTGTATAAAAGTCTATAATCTTCCCAATGGCTAACTGAATCGATATTCAGAACAGAAGAGCATTTAAAACGACTAACAATATTCTATACATAAATCTGCCTATCAAAGTATAATCGAGAGCCTTAGTCACAGAATATCTAAGGTTTAATAAGAGGAAAACGAGTAAAATCGATAAAATATACCTGGAAAATAGTATTTGCCATGGTTTCTTTTTCTTCTCTCAACAAAAAAGAAAGACTTTTTCTGTACTCGGCAAGCGAAGCTTATTTATCCAGTTCATTTTGAATAGAGGTTCTAAGTGAATGACCCCTATTTCGCTTTTATATCTATTGGCTACATAAAGTAGTCTACTGTAGACGTTTACTCAATATTAATGGATCTTATAAGTGTATTGATGGCTGTCAGTTATGAAGCCGTCTTTAACGATCTATCATTCGCATCGTTATGGACATCTGCACGGTGATGAAACTAAATTTATATTTCAGTTACGTAGCTGGAGGACGATGTGCTTGCATTGACGGATTTAAACGAACACTACTGTAACTTGTCCTTGTTGAGGTGTTTTAAATCTTATTACATCTGAAGGTTCTATCTATGTTCATTGTATTTATATATGGTCTTGTACGTAACCTCGGGCTTTGTGCCCAAAATAGGTAGGTAGGTAAGTAGGTAGGGGTAAATGATTCTTCTGTCGCTCTCTTGGAATCCTACCAAATACAACGACAGCAATGTATCGTCCTTGATGGTGAGCGCTGTAACAGCATCAAAGTTCTAAGTGGCGTCCCACAAGGAGCAGTGTTAATTTATTAGTATTATATTCTTTGTGCACTTCTGATATGCTCCGGATTCTCCAATTTTGCAATTATCACCTATACGCTGACGATACACAAATTTATTAATGATGATCTTTGCAGCCTCTTTGACTTCTCCGATCGAATGAATCTACAGGTTAATCCTACCAAGTCGCAACTGATCATTTTTTGACCTAGAAAAGCGAGAGCTACGCTAAGTCAGCATTAAACATTGTGGTGAA
Source organism: Dynastes maya (assembly GCA_029619315.2). Taxonomy (NCBI): domain Eukaryota; kingdom Metazoa; phylum Arthropoda; class Insecta; order Coleoptera; family Scarabaeidae; genus Dynastes; species Dynastes maya. Next base: position 12,483,280 of record JAROYE020000002.1, on the reverse strand, counting down.
AAACGAAACCCTGACTCCTACCGATTGCGTTAAAAACCTCGGAATGCATATTGACTTGGTATTACGCTTCCATCGAAACACCTCCTCGCTAATCCAAAAATCAATAATTGCCCTAAAGTCTATCTATATTCACAAACATACTTTGGATCGAGAAACTAGATCCATGTTATACAAGTCTCTGGTCCTTTCACACTTCAATTACGATAGCTGTATTTACTCCCCTTGCCTGACTAAGCATGATGTACTGAGAATACAAATAGAGCAGAATTCTTGCACTAAATATGCCCTACACCAGGCTGCTCGCTTCTTGTCTTTTTTACTGAAGCACATAAAGTACATCTTCGATAGCGACAATTAATAAGTATTCTGAGACATCGCCTAGATATTTTTAAACGAGGCTTCTCATACCAGTGTGCATCATCCAGGAACTCGTCGATGGTCACCGTACTCAGGACAGGGGGTAAGCCGATATTGGGCAAAGCTGACAACAATTTTCCTTGAAAGACAACGGTCGTAATAGTATACTATGCCTATTTTCCTATAAAGGGTGTCACAAGATGAGCTTACAAATTTGGAACCTGCTCAGTTTCTCATATACGGCTAACGTAAGGTCATCGTGTGACACCCTGTTTACTAGATGCATATACGTATAATTACAAATGCTGTGTTCTATTAAGTTCGCACTTGTTATTTAATTGTTAGATTTATTGTTAGTATTAGAGTCGCAGGAAGAGCTCTGATGCGATGTGGTCTTTTTGACAATAAGATTTTGTAAAATAATTAACTATTGCTCTGATTTTTATCTGCAATTAAAAACCAGCAGTCTGGACTGGGATTTGAGCTCTCATAATCTGGGTGAGAAGCAAGTAGATTAACTAACCAATCGAGTAACACTTTCTGCATATTTTTGCCTTTTCTTCTTTATCCTTTAACGATAATCTTACAATTGATGCAGCTTATTCTGCAACTGTATATGGTGTCATCAACTATCATTAGAAGTTAACTTTCATGGTTAAGTTTCCTCTTCTGGTTCTATTTCCTTTATAATCTGGAAGTATATTTATCGACTTGCTGCTTCAAATGTAGTTAGACCGGAGTCAGCTTGTAACCTTGTGGGAGGATGTGATAACTTTATAAAGCCATAGCTGTAATTAGTTGATATTATAACACGTTTTCCATAGAATAGTGTTGATAGAGTGGTGGTGGTTTGCCGTTAAAGATTATGCTCTGATTGTTTTAAATTTTAAAGAAAAATCTTCAAAAGTTGCTATTCGAAGAACAAGACAATATATTTGGAATTTTAATAATAAATTGGTGGCAATGGAAAATGTTCACAACAGATCAAACCTAGAACCACATGGATTGACAGTAATCTGCAAATAGTAGCTCAAAATTTTATTGAAAAGCCGCGTCACAGCTGAAAAAAGCAACCCTCTATGGTCAATATGGTTTAAGAGCCATAACGACCATGATTGAAGACAGTTTTGATAACAGGGCGCAGCTTTATGTGTATAATTCTGATCCTAAATCACAATTTTAGTCGAGAATCTTGTTGGGAGATGAAGTAACCATCAAATTCAACTTATTTATTTATGTGGCGAAGCAATGAGCCAAGGACTGAACTTTCCTGGGGTCTACGTACGCAGCACCGTTTAATCTGGTGCTACCTCAGGTATAAATTTTTTTAGACCCTATTCCTGAAAACATCTGAATATGTTAAAAGAACCTGCAATTCCAAACCTACAAAGCAGTCTGATGTTTAATAGTATTGAGACAATCTAGCACCAAAGTGAAGCACCTCTGTATTATGTCATTGTTATACGTAATCTCTTAAATTGTATTAACCCCGAAGGTTGTAATTTCAAAATTACTCTAGCACTCCTGTTCTGCTCCTAAATGCTAAATGATTTTCCTCATATTCGGTTGTTATTTTAAATGCCAATCAGTAAATTGATTTTGGTACCACCCTATATACACAAATACTCGAAGAAAAAGTGACAAACATCCTCGAAAACATCTTTCTTTTACAACCTTCACATGTATCACATAAAATAACACAAAAAGATGTGCATTCAACGTTTATCTATTTGATTCAAGGATTCCGTCGAATTGAATCCGTTTCTTTAATAAACACTTTGGAACGACGAATCAATATAAGGCTCCGAGTTGACTGTCCAGAAGGATAGCCTTTTATTACGTCACCGGGGATCAACGTCTTCGCGAGGAAGCTGCGATATCGACGCTCCTGCTTTATAAAAAATATTGCGATGATGGGATTTTATTTGATGGTAAATGAAATCTTTTTTGAGGTAGTGTCGTAATATCCGACGAAAAAGGTAATAAAAGTAGAATTTTCGGAGAATTTCGTTCGCGGTACGAAATGCAATGTACACGAACAGCTTGCAGGGAATGTAGATAGGGCACTGCGATAGGATGTGGATGTGCGAAATATGGGATGATATTAAAAACTTTTAATCTTTTTGGATTTCTCCCAAATATGGTGTTCACGTCAGAATTCGTGTTACAGGGCATTTTTAAATATTTAGACCGCTTGGGTGATCAAATTGTTAATATAGTCTTTGTCTCAGGGAATGCCAGTTTCGGCAAATGTTCTTTGAGAACGAACTCTTAGAAGTGCTAGGTATGTGCTGCAACCTAAACCTTTCACCAGGAACAAATATATAAGAATAGTAACATGCTAAATCTCTCTAATTAACAAGAGTCTGTTTGTTTAGAAAAAAAAATTTCAGTCTGTGTGGCCGAAGACACGCTGCTTCCTCAAGAACAGAAAACGAAAGTAAGAACCCTATCGTTTTATATGTAAAAAAAGCGGAAATTTTAGCACACTTTCTGACAACACCAGTAAAGGGAACAAAATATAGAGAATCTATGTTTGCCCTGTCAACATTTTCAGTTTCTGCAAATGCATTGTTTCTTGTTTCTTCATACGCCAAATAATTTATTAAAATGTTGACGTGTGTGTTTGCTTATACAGGGTGAATCCGGAGGAATAAGAAATATTTTGTAAGTAGATACAGGAGGCCAAAACAAGAAAAATAAACCCATAAGTTATAATCCGATTGTCAACCAATCTTGAAATAGTGTAATCTTTTTATAACGAACTTCACCCCAAAAATGTGAGCGTTTTTGTTTTTTACAAAATAATTTTGATAGATTGATTTTACATAATTAGTTTACAATTGGCCTGACATTAACTCGTTTGATTAAAATTTCGCGTATTTTGTTACTACAATGAATCGAATATTCACTAATAGGGAATATGCGGATATCACTTTTGTTTATTGTTTAAGCAATGGAAGTCCAGTTCGACTATTTAAGAAATATCGATGCCGTTTTTAAAATCAGAAAATTGCCAACAGAGAACATTTTCCATGCTATTCTATTTCAGGGGGAAGGACTTGATTTACGAAATGAAGTGAATATTGACAACATGCTGAAAAAAACTTGAGGAGGATTGGAAATTATTGAAAAATGGTTTTACGCCTTTTCATGTTCAACCAGTCCAACAACTTGAAGACCGCGATCATGTCCCAAGATTTCAATTTTGTAAAGGCATTCGTCAAAACCCAAGAGCAATAAATACACTTAATTCAGTGACGAAGCTCAATTCAATCGTGATGGTATAAATAATTGTCACAATAAACACCGATGGTCAGAGGAAAACCCTCACGCCACGTTTGTACAGAACTTTCAACACTGATTTCCATAAATATTGATGTGGTATCATTATTAATCAGTTAAAAGGTCTATTTGGGTTGGATGTATACCTTACTGGAGAATGATATTTTAGCAGAAATTTTAGAGGATAACGATTATATTTCCAACATGATGGAGCTCCTTCCCACTTCGGCTTATCTGTACAATTTTTTTAAACAATCATTCTCCTGGGGGCGATCCGTGAAGGAAGTCCAATAAATTGGCCGGCGAGGTGTTCAGACTTAAACCCAATCGACTATTTTCTCTGGAAGTAGATGAGGTCATTGGTATACGCCTTAAGAGCAGACACAATAAAAACATTGCTTGACCGGAATATGAATGCGGGTGCAGTAATAAAAAATAATTCCAACATAATTAGACGTACAAGCCACAACATAAAAGAGCAAACAAGTCTACACTCTCTGTTGTTTCTTTTTACTAATTTTCCTCCTTCCTTGCGTTTCGATAAGTATAAAGTAAGTTGTTATTTATTAATATTGAAGTTATAATCTCTTTTTGTTACTTGAAGCGTTGTGCCGTGAAAGGAACATACTTCTTAGCTTTGAAATAAAGCCAATATAGTAGTAAACACGTTGTAGATAGCCTATTGTGCGACAAACGCAACAGCTACCTAGTAACCAAGATCCCACAAAACAAATCCGATATCATCAGCTTATTCGAAAGTTTCAATAAATGCTCATTGGACAGCCATGACAGCATGTTAACTCCATATGCCAGTAGCGTAAACCTTGTTTCTTCCAACTTCTTAGCCATTACGGCAATATACGATGAACAAACGATCACTCCAACAGAAGCGCCCCAAAATAACGAAACTCAAACTCAAAATACTAAGAAGGATACGTTCGTTGGAAAGAAATCGGTTGTGGAAGACGCGGAGATCAATAAGACACACAAACATCTATTACACTCGGTGTGTGGGATCGTCTTTACGTTGGTGTTCCTTGGATTCAACTTGAATTAGAGCTGTTGTAACTAAAAGGGATATTTTTGAGAATAACGAAGGATCGAGTCAAATTACGATATTACGAGAAAAACTTACATTTTGATTAATCCTGTAATTAAATAAATGAAAAAAGGGAACATTTCGATGAAATACTAATAACTTGAATGTACAGGCTGCCCCAGGTCCGAAAGCACAGTGGATGTCATTTATTATAAGAGATATATTTTACAGTTTTGGAAGAATTCGAAAATTAAATTACATACTATTACTGTTTATTATTGTATTAACTTCTTATCAAGAATATCATTTTTATTTTTTATACTAAATGTTTTGGGAATGTCAGCTGCATCAATATTTTTTTTTTAATTGAGTACGTATTTCTTTTGTTTCTTGATTAAACAGCTTATTTTTTCTGATTACAGAATAATCGTCCCTTGGTTTTTTTTTGCCAATAATGTTTATTCTAATAAATAAAACTCCTAACTTTAATTGCCTTATTCTTTTACTTAAACTAAACGTTGTTCAACTTAAAAACATAACTGACGATTACTGTATCTTCCAGATAATTTTTTAAATCTTTTGATAAAGATGTAATGTTCCATAGAAACGTCAAGAAAAAAAAATTCCTATTAACAATTTGAACAATGTTCAAGCAGCAAAGTAAGGCCACGAAACCCAGGAGTTTTATTTATTAAAAAATAATTAGAGATACATTTAGAAAGAAAGTATTTCCGAAAATTATGTGTTTATTACTATTTATGGGTTTAGTTGTAAGTACTTGCCTACAAGTAAAAGAAATATATCAGATAAATAACTCCGCAAAAGACTCCTCTTGATACTTAATTATCGATTGAATCTCCTTAATCCGATAATCAGGGATCCATGTAGGGCCACAAAAAGACCCGAAATGTATAACAATTATCCTTCATTAATAAATATTTAATGGAATGCAGGTAAAGATGACAATTCCCTATTTACCTCAACTAGGATTATGAAATTAGATTTAGTGGATATCCTCAATAAAATTGTCTAAAATTAGTGTTAAAATGCCGAAAACAAGAGAGTTGCCTTTAGAAATCCGCACAATCATTGTTGCTTTACATAATTTTGGCAGAAGTAACTCAGATATCGCAAGAAAATTGAAATTAATTCGCCGAACTGTTGACTATAACGTTAAAAAATATAAGGCTGGCATATTATTAAATAATACGACGGAAAAAGTGACGACACCAGCGGAGGATCGTAAAATAATTATGATGAGTAAACAGAATAGACGAAAAACTTAACTCCCCCCCCCCCCAACTGCTTCAATAAGTATTGAGGGTGAAAAGTGAGCTAGTTTAACCACCGTGAAAAGGAGGTTATGAGATCTATTTAGCCGAATAGTATTGCGTAAACCACTCTTACGCAAACAAAATAAAATAAAATGGCTACAGTAGGCTAGAAAGCATCAACATTGGACAGTTGATGAGTGGAAAAATATTTTGTAGACCGATGAGTCCAAATTTGAACTCTTCGGTTGAAAGAGAAAAACGTTCGTTCGAAGATCGAAAGGAGAACGAGCAGCAGAATCATGTGTAGTACCTACAGTCAAGCATGGGGGTGGATCGGTAATAGTTAGGATATATTTTGACGCCGCATCCGTAGGAGACTTAGAGGTTAACACACCTCTAAACTGTGCCGCGAATATTTAGAGACGGTGAAACGCGAAAGCAATATCAAAATAATGAAATGGCTTCCTCAAAGCCCAGATGCTAGGCAAGTGAAAATTAATTCTCCAACTTCCAATGAATCGTTGTAGAAACAACTACAAGGATCCTGGCTTAAAATAGAACCCGCTACTCTGACGAATTTTTTTTGTTCTTTAGTGTGGTGACTGCCCAACAGGTTGTATAAGCTTTTTAAAGCTTGTCATAACCTCAGGAGCCTTAAGTGTGTAAATTGTGTATGTAAAGTTTTCCATGGCTTTGTTACTATCACCCCCTTGCCGTAAAGGGTAAAGCGCAGTTAATTGTACCCGTTAAAAAAATTTGATCTTAGCGGGACTCGAACACACAGCGCCTAACTCTGTCCTGTCAAACGCATGCCCTCTTACCACTAGACCACCGAGCCTTTAAATATAAAATACCAAATGAATGTAGCTCCAAAATAATCTAAAGGTATTAGAGCTAATCAATTTGTAGCGATCTACAATATTGAGGTCTTTTGTATACAATACGATTAATGAAACCACGCACATTCTAGATACAACACAAATAATGTCGAAATTCCATTAAATGTTCATTTGTAAGCTTTCAAGTTTATCTTTTATATGTTAAATCGAATAATTCGGTTAATTTTCTTTTCAAAGAAAACTATTTATTTAAATACGCAAAATGAAACTGTCAAGATAAGTCGATAAAGCAAACTAAACGATTCTTCTACAGGTTTCTACATTGTACACACGTTTATGTAGGTTCATTACGTATAGACATTGTAAAGGGATTTTATAAAAGAGAACTACCAAAAAAATCAAAAAAGGAGAACAGTAGAGTATAGCCGTTGTGCGCTTGAAGAAGTCAGCAGACGTTTTACACTTCTACAATAGCATTGTGCAGTAAGAAGAACGAGATGAATAAATAGGTAAGTAGAAAGAGAATATACAAATGGTAAAACATGGTAAAGCATCCTACATACCTTCAGGGGTGCCTGTCAAGAAAATAGAATAGATTTAATCAGTGCTTTTTTAGATATCTCTCCTTTTATTTTTGTGTGTTTTAAATTTAAACTAGTTTGTGTGTAGTTATTTTCCTAATTCAGTTTTTAAATTAAAAATAGCGTGACGGAACGAAAAATATAATGAAAATATATTTTGCTACATTTTAAAAATAAACACCTGAAATAAAAGATGAAAAAACTAAGTCCTTATACACCATAAAAATAACCAATTAAATTTAAGAAATAGGAAAAAATATATGGAAAGTCTTGCACATGACACTTCACGTCGAAAAGAATGTTTTATAGCTAGTCAACTTCCCTGTGTACAAGCAGATAATACACATTTATACTGGCTACGGTTGTCACGTCATTGAAAAGGTTACCAAATACATCAATTACAGTCCTGTCAAACGTGTAATTACATATGCCATCCTGGGAACTTACAGCTGTACTAATAATAACTTGATATACTTCTTTAATGCTTTGAAAACAGTCAAGTGATATAAAAGGATAGCTTTTAAATCTTTGGTACCCTTCTGGAATATCTCAAGTATTTTCCTTGGTAATGTTTAAAGACATATCTGTTAATAGGGAATTTTTTAAAAGTTATTTGTTTCATTATAACCATATGGCATGTTGCGATTTTCACTTAAATAAAATCTTTGCAAACGAGGAGTTTATATTTCAGATCCTTCTTGAGAAAATTTATGCCAATGGCCATATTTGGTCTTTACAATATGTGGTCATAAAAAGTCAAGTTGATGCTACAGTGCAAGAGGACACCATACGAGGTAGGTGCCATAAATTCTCAGGTTTATACAGGTTCCAGCGTGTTCAAACTCCGTTGCGTCATATTTGCACGTGTGCGAGGCCTACACTGTATATACTACGGCTCGAAGGGTAGTAGTTTTCAGTATCCAGCCAGAAAACGTAACTAGTGCATGAAACTGTCTCAGGTAACGAAAATTGGGTACCGCGCGGTCATTAAATTTTGAACAGAAGAAGGGCATACGCCTAATCACATTAAACAACGCTTAGACGGCGTTTATGGTGATTTGTCTCCTTCATATTCCACTGTAAAAAAATGGGCAAAATGTCTCCGTTTGGGGCAAGAATCCCTTGAAGATGATGAACGCTCGGTCGCCCAATTGAACTGATAACGCCTTAAGATATTCCAGATATTGAAGAAATGTTATTAGCTGATCGCCGTTTGAAAGGGAAGGAATTAGCAGTGATGTCTAACATTTTTGAAACAAGTTTTCGCCCTACTCTCCAATATGCACGTCGGGTCGAATGTGCGCTCTCGTTTTTAAACATGTGTGGAGACGACCCGAAACCGATTTTGGAGTCCATTGTCACAGGAGATGAAACAATGGTTCTGTATTATGATCCTGCATCCAAAAAAGAACCGATGAAATAGCGGTGACCCGATGAACCTCGTTCCAGAAGGGCGAAAGTCGTTGAATCAACGAAAAAGGTGATGACCACAATATTTTGGGATTGTGAGGATATTTTACTCTACTTTATTACTTTGACTTTAAAGAGCGCAACTGTCAATAGCACATATTGTACATCTTTGTTGCATAAATTGAACGACTATATTCGTGCAAAACGTCGAGGAAAATTGACAAAAGATGTTCGATTATTGCACGACAATACGCCCGTCCATACTGCCGCCATTTCACAAACTGCCATCCACGAATGCGGCTTTCAAATTGGAACGTCTACCGTAGAGTCCGGATATAGCTCCAAGTGATTATTATTTACTTTCTCATTTAAAGAAAGACCTTAGAAGACGTCGTTTTAAAGACGATAATGGTTGGAAACCTGTTAATACACATTTGATAAAAACTATTGATCTTTGCAAGGTAAGATAAAGATCAACAGTACTGCAAGTGGGGAATGAAAAAACATAACGTGCATGAAAATATGTAAATACAAAACTAATTTAACACAATAATACTTGTTTCTTTGGGCTCTTTTTCGGACAATCTTGTTTTTTCAAATCTAATAGTTTGCAGGTACAGAACAAAAGCCGAATCTGACCAGAAATTTTGCACATATCTGACGGCAGAGTATAACTGACAACCGAATAGATATATAAGTTACTAACACGTCAGCCTTATATGATTTGTTGAAGATAAAACCATTGTGGACTACGTGACGTGCTGAAATATGCCAATCCGAAAATAACACCATCAACATCACTTAATCTTCGATATTTCGGTTACCTGTGAAAATATTCCTGTTTTAAATTTCTGCCGTTAGATCAAGAACACTCTGGTACATTCACACACAAGTTACTCATATTTGTCTTAAACAGAGTTATTCGTTTTTAACATGATTATTAATGACTATATACATACACATATATTTTTCTCACATTGTTTCCATTTTCTCAAAATAGGTTATTTTTATGGTGGATAGGTACATATAAGATTATAGAATTAGACAGGATTCGAATATATCATGATATTTATTGCGAAAGTGCGAAAAATTTTATTTCAATATATTAAAATTTGACATACCATTAACATAAAATACCAGCACATTTAAGTAATATCGTGCTATTTTCTTTGTCAGAATTCTCGACTTGATATTTCTACAAAATCGTACCCTAAATCATCTCAAAGTTTACGATAAACCTCAAGGAAATCCAAAATTCTAGCAGAATACGTATTATTTTATGGGCATGCATAAAATTTATTGCTCACATGCCATAAAGAGAAATGACTTTTTTATTTTATTGTTAAAAAGTGCATTTCAGTAGTTATTTACTTGTGTGTCAGCGCAATGCAAAGATAAAATTATGTTTTCCAAATTTATTTCTTGGTGTGTTTTAGGGATAGTTACAAATATCAATATATCTGACATAAACATACAGGGCTGGAAGAAGATTCTATCATCTTTAGAAAAAGTTCCAGTTTCATCAGATTAATAATAATAATAAAAAAACCAAAGGCGAAGTACTCGAATATACAACGTTGATAAGTAAAATAAAGTGAAAAACCCGGGTGTGCGGTCTGTTTTTCAATATTCAATATTTCGTTCTTTACTCCGAACTTCATCAAGAGTTACTATAGCATGTAAAGATAACGTTAAAAATGATAAAAATTGGCAAACAACACGAAGTATCGGCATACTTCGTCGAAAGCACGAAAACTTTTGTGTTTTTTGAAAATGGAAAAAGTCGAATACAGTTCAGTGATTAAGTACCTTCATTTGAAAGGGAAAAACAATGCAGAAATCAAAGCCGAACTGAATGCTGTATATGGCGAGTCTGCACCGTCGCTAACAACAGTGAAATTTTGGAAAGCTGAATTTGTTCGTGGTCGTAAGAGTGTGTTTGATGATGAACGTCCAGGTGCCCCAAAAACCGTCACTACACCAGTAACCATCAACAAAGTCCATGATATGATCATGGCAGACCGTCGAACCAAAGTGCGTGAGATAGCGGAGGCTCTACCAAGCGTGTACATAACATCATACACGAGCATTTGGATGGGTGCCGCGCTTGCTCACTGTCGACCAAAAACGCATACGTGTGCCGGATTCGAATAAGCTTTTGGCAATGATAAAACGCCATCCGAAGGATTTTTTTCGCCGATACGTCACTGTTGATGAAACGTGGGTCCATCACTACACGCCGGAGATGAAGGAACACTTAAAGCAGTGGAGAAAAAGCGGTGAAGGCCCACCGAAGAAGGCCAAGACCACCCGATCGGCCGGAAAGTTGATGGCGACTGTTTTTTGGGATGCGAAAGGCATTCACATTGGTTACTTGGAAAAGGGTAAAACAATAACTGGCGTGTACTACGCAGATTTGACGAAAAAACGCCCTGGTTTAGCTCGCAAAAAAGTTCTCTTCCATCAAGACAACGCAACCGCTCACAGGGCGGCCGTTGCACAGGCCAAATTGCACCAATTGAGCTACGAATTGATCGACCACCCACCGTATTCACCAGACCTAGCACCCTGCGACTTTTTCCTGTTCCCAAACCTAAAACAATAACTCGGAGGACACCGTTTTGCAACGAACGATGAGGCCATGACCGAAACTTCACACTATTTTGAGGAACTCGAGCAAAATTACCTTTCGGAAGGGATAAAAAAGTTGGAAAACAGTCTTATCAAGTGTAGATAAAAGGAGACTAGAGTTTGTGCGTTATAGGACGGCGAACGATTCAGATGCGCCGTGGAAATACAAGACTTTATTTTATAGTCGTTTTTTATTATAATAAAGTAATTTAATAAATAAGTCGAGCTACGCCACTGCATGTTGCATTCAAACTTGAATTTTCCCGAACGTTGTCCGACAGTACCTTCGGACAGCGCCGGAACTCGCCATCCTACAACGCGCGGCCTGTATGTTGAAAAATAAATGAGAAAAAGAACAAAAATCATGCGTTTTCTTACTTAGACTAGATTAATGTCAAAGTATCCTCGTAAGTCCAGTATTGCAAATAATCCTACCACCATAAAAGTAAAATTCGTTATGATTTTAATATAAATAAATTAGTAACAGCAGTGGTTATAGAAGAAAATAAATTTCTACGTTGATTTCTTTGTGTCGAACTTGACAATAGGTCGATAAAACTTTAGAGCTATTAAATCTTTCATTTTAATTTGAGTGAATTCCATTAATAAACTCTTCTGGATATTTCTTTTAATACTAATTATAACTAACTAATACTGTTTTCTCGCATGATATTAACACATATACAAATAAATATCATGATATTACTACATGTACAGATCTATTCACCAAATAGAATTTGCACACGCGAATCCTGCAATTAAAAAAAAAATAAACAAAAGACCAAGAAAAGGACTAAACGACAACATCTAAAAAGGTGTTCGATAAACGCTTCATTCTCATGCAACATCGATTCTACACAGAACACAACATATTACAACGAAGAAACACAAGTAACACATAAGTAATTAAGGGCACGACAACGATGGACGCATGCGACATTATAACTAATGCCCTCTATAGAGAATGGTGCAAACTACGTACCTTTGTTCTCTATACAGAGCATGCGCAGTGCGGGCGAGTCGGCGAGCAAATACACAGAGACAGATATACGTTCATTACAGAGGGTATAGATAAAAAACAGTGATACATAATAATACATAGATATCTTGCAATATTGCGATTAATAACATCAATATATGTATGATTTACAGATAATAAGATGCTTGAAAAAAGCTAACTCAAAGCTGAAGCATTTTAATGAAGGTTGTAAAGTTTAAGACAAATCTCTTAAAGTGAGCTTCTTTCATATCAGCTTATATAGCTATTGCTTAAATTATAGAGAAAATGAGTAAAGTAATAAGAATACTCAGTGACATAGAAATTGCAGAAGGGGTTGGAATTTCCACATGAAATTTGGTAGGAATATTCACCTATATAATAGTAATAAATGATCAAAATTTGAATCCTCTCAGTGAAACGATAAAATTGTTATTGAGGTTTTTACCTCTCTCTCAGCACTGATATTGAATGTTTTTTTTGCGGTGTTTTTTATAACTTTCTCGATTTGTGTTGTTGTTCTCATTAAACTGCGTTTCAGTTAAGTGTTAGCTATGCCTAGGATAAAAAGACGAGCAGTGTATCGACAATTAAGCGAATTCGACAGAGGTCGAATTATTGGTTTGCGCGAAGCTGGTTTTTCATTTGGGGAAATTGCTAACCGCGTAAATCGAAATCGGTCTACTGTAATGCGAGTGTGTCGTGCATGGTTTGAAGATGGCCAGGAACGTCGTAGAAGAGGAACCGGGGCTTCGAGAAGAACGAATAAACGTCAAGATCGTAGCTTAAGACAACTGGCATTTAGAGACAGATTTTCCTCTACTCGGGCAATTGGTGACCAATGGTTTGGTGAAGAAGGTCGCCATGTAACCCCTAGAACAGCTTATCACCGAATCCGAAGTTTTGGGTTAACATCATATCGTCCGCAACTTGTGCTTCCTATGACTGCGGAACATTATCAGCAACGGCTACAATGGTGCAATGAAAGATCTCATTGGAGTCTTGAATGGCGTCGTGTTGTGTTTAGTGACGAATCAAGATTTTGATTAGGCATGCACGACGGTCGGCAGAGAGTCAGCAGAATACGGGGTGAATGACGGAATCTTCGATTTACCGTTGAGAGGCACGTACACCACACTGTGGGTGTTCTGGTTTGGGGCTCAATTACTTATGGCAGCAGGTTTCCCTTGGTGTTCATTCGACGCAATATAACAGCACAACGGTACATTGCGGAGGTGGTTGGAACACATCTTCTGCCATACTTACAAGGGCTCGAAGATCCATTATTCCAGCAAGATAATGCACGTCCTCATGTAGCAAGGTTTTGAATTTCTTTGAACAAGCCCAGATTAATCTTTTGCCCTGGCCCCCAAGATCTCCAGATCTTTCTCCCATCGGACATGTATAGGTCACAGTGGGTAAAAGGTTGCGAAACTTGCAGCGTCCTTCTTGGACTTTGGAGGCTTTGAGACATGAGGTGCAACTTGCATGGGAGGCAATACCCCAAGACGAGATAAACCACCTTATTCAATCAATGCCACGACGTGTAAATGAAAGTGTACATCAGAGAGGCGGCCTCACACATTATTAACAATTATTATAAAATTTTGTTTAACTAATAAAGATTTTCCTTCCAAATTTTGATTATTTATTACTTTCACATAAGTGAATATTACTACCAAATTTCATCCGGGAATTCCAACCCCTTCTAGCTGTTACTATTTCTATGTCACTGAATATATATGTCGGCCTGATGAAGATATCTGTCTTAGGAAGAAGACGATAAGAAATTTTTGTAAATATTGGAAACAAGTTATCAACAGTAAACAATAAACCATTATCATAAAGCGGATCTCAAAATCAAACGATAACAGCAAAAAAAACTTATCAACATTGAGATTCTAATTTGGCCAATTTTGCTTTTAGCTATTAAATCAATCTCTGTCATCTGTATGAAGAGATAAAGACATGTCTTGCAGTTGTCGTTTGTTTTTTGCGTTGCCATTTCAATTCAATTTCGCTTTGTGCCACAGAAAGAGCATGTAACTTTATGCACTTCAAAAAAGCAACAGATACATTACGCATGTTGAACGAGAATACTTTCAACTGAATACTGTTTTATATTGACGTACAGTAGAGATAAAATAGGATTTCAGCCGGTACTTGGTTTAAAAAAAAATATCCATTCAAAGGGATATCTTGTAATTTCAAGAAAGATTGTTTCAACGATATACAGAGGATACAATAAATAAAACAGGTAAAGAACTCAGATAAAAACAAAGGAGTTTATTTATTCCATTTTCCACGCTAACTAAGAGTTTATAGCACGGGCACTTCCATCAAAAGTGTTGATTTTAATTAAGTAACAAGTGTATTACAGCAAATGGAAGTTGTGAAAAATTTTCCCGTATTGTTTTATGCTTATTTTATTCACCGCATTATATTTGTCATTTCTCTTTTTATCCATACAAAAATTGTTCAAGCTGCATTAACTTGGTTGTACAGGGTGCAGCACCACATTCACGTCGGCTTATACACATTGGGAAAATGTGAAATTAGCCATATCTATATATGTACGGCGAGAGAGCGAGTAGGGGATTAAGTGGAATTCAATCGATTCGATGCGAGTCGTTAGTACTCTTATAACAACGTTGGCATGTAGACCTACTGTGTGCAAGAGCGCACGTAATAATTTGAAATCATAATCGCTTGGAAATGAGAGTTTCACATATTTATTTTAGTGTTGCTACGAAGCTTAGACAAAACTAATAAGAAATTCTAAAGACGAAAATAAAAACAGATTCTGATGAAATAAAAGAAAAAGAAAATAAATACTCTAGAAATTCTTACTAAGATCGTCCGCCCACAATGCCGTCTATCTCGTAACTAACCACATCGGTAATCGTCGTGAGCCGTCGACTGCCGATAACCCTTCCGTTTGTGGTAAATCACCCGTTCGGAGTTAGCGTTGTCGCAGGTACGCTTTTTCGTATAGCTAAACATTGTCTTTCCTTATGTGTATACGAAAAGCAGTAAAATATTTTGAAAACATTTTTATTAAGGGCTATGTAGGTTCATTGGAAGCAAGTTTTAAAATTGTTTTGATGTATACTGGATGGCTCAAAATAAGTTACACGTCAAAGTTTTGAAAATTTAAATGGAATACGCTGCATATTATTGCATATGTTTCCTATACCTAACTCAAGCCGCTTTTGAAAAATTTAACTATTCTCAGAGGCGACCTATCTTGCGCATATTAGCTAGATGTTTTAAATTGTATTTATTCTAGTCTTAGTCTTGGTAAAACAAAAATGATCCCTGAAAATTATACAGGGTGAACGAAAATATCCTTTCGATTTGGACTATCGATAAAGTCAAATAACTTTCTTATATTAAATGGAACACCCTATATTCATTCTCGTATTCTAATTTTAACCGTTTATAAAATTGTATGAAGGTTTCCTATATTTATATCTTACTATATATTTAGCATTTTCAATTTCGAATATTCATTTCTTGCAATTTATTTTACAAAAGAAGGCCTTGATGGATCTGACGCTGTTATTGCTGCTCACAAATAGAGTTCGCTTACACTGAAAATGGTGGACATAATTTTGAACATTTGTTAAAGCATTAGCTTTTTTTAGATTTAAGTTTCTTATTCGTTGTGTCTTTCTAACTGGTATGAATGAAAAACTAATTGAATAATCATCTATTTGTCTTATTTGTTGCATAACTCAAAAAAGTTCTAAGGTCTCGCCAAACAATTTTTAAAAATACCAACAGATTTACTAGAACCAAAGTTAAACAAGATACGAGGGTAAGTCAACTTACACTTACTTACACTTTTAGTTCTACAACTGTATTAAACAAAGATAGGTGTACAACAGATACACTATTTTTCGATATAATCTCCTCCACTTTTAGCCATGCACTTGGTCCGGCGAGCCACAAACTTCCGTATGCCTTCCTGGTAGAAGGTTTTCGGTTGGTCGTGAAGCCACTTTTGCGCCGCATCCCGAACGTCTGTGTCTGAGGCAAATCGACGACCTCTCAAAGCTTTCTTGAGCGGGCCAAAGAGATGAAAACCTGAAGAAGCGAGATCGGGACTGTAGGGAGGGTGTTCCAGGGTCTCAAAGCCCAACCTGTTGATAGTTTCTATGGTGTTATGGGCCGTGTGCGGACGGCCGTTGTCTTGCAACAACAAAACTTTCTTTGAGAGTAGACCACGGCGTTTGTTTCGAATTGCTGGTTTCAGCTTATCCGCCAACAAATCACTGTACCTAGCACTATTTATGGTAGTCCCTCTGTCCAAGTAGTCGTCCAGTGGAGGGCCTTTTTCGTCCCAAAACACGGTTAGCATCACCTTCCCAGCCGGTGGCGAGGTCTTGAATTTTTTCGTGCTACGGGATCCTGGGTGTTTCCATTCCATACTCTGGCGTTTCGATTCGGGTCCGTAGTGATGAACCCACGTTTCATCAACGGTCACTATTCTGCTTAAATGTGCGTCGCCTTCCGCGTTGAAGCGATCCAGTAAGCGTTGGCAGATGTCCAAACGTTTGGTTTTGTTTTCTGCGGTAAGCATTCGTGGTACCCATCACACTTTACGAAATTTGAGTTCGTCGTGGATAATTTGATAGGCATAACCGTGACTGATGTTCAAAGAAGATGCAACCTCACCTATGGTGACCCGCCTATTTGCTGTAACCATCTCTCGAGCTTACTAAATGTTATCGTCGGTGGTCGAGGTTGACGGCCGTCCAGCTCCCTCCTTTTGTGTTACGCTCGTGCGACCACTTTGAAACATTTCGATTCACAAAAAAACGCTTTTACGAGATAAAGCACTGTCCCCGTATTATGACAAAAGTCTCCGGTGAATTTCAGCACTTTTCACACCCTCTGGCCACAAAAATCGGATCACTGCTCCTTGTTCCTCTTTGGTGCAAACTAATAGCGGAGCTGACATGCTTATGCTGTTGTAGCTAGCAGACAAATGACGCGATCGTGGTTAAATTCCGCACACATGACCACAGAGGCGCCAACTCAACGCATGCGCAAGCGGCCGCCACTACGATAACCTTCAAAGCTCGTTATGGCGAAAGTGTAGATAATATTTGACTTAGCCTCGTATATTTTTTAAGATTACTCATGCTCAGTTCTTGAATTGTATCTATGTTCTTTACGTGTGTAATCAGATATCAAAAATAGTTCTAATATTTCAAAATTTGAGTTATAAATAACCACATCAATTAGTAATATTTTAGTAATAATGTTGATTAATGCTAGATTACAATTTAGTAATATGTATTCTTTTTCGAATACATTCTAAATTTTTCTCATAGATTAAGACTAAAATATCTATAATTTTTATATTTTCATTACATTGATATAGTAAAGATAAAGTGTTCCTAAAGGATGTACATACATGTGGTAGTTTGATTTGTGACATATCTAAAAAGGAACGTTTTATATAACAATTTTCGTGAGTTAAAAGTAGTATAGATATTATACACAGCCGGAGACTGCGCCGATATTATATTATTTAAATAATTTTATCACCTATGGATGGTACTGGGCGATAGTCCAAATTTTACGGAAAGGAATAAGTTACTATATTCAATGCTTGGTTTGCATTATCACAAAATAATGTGTTCTTTACACTATACCATATTTAAGCTAAAGTAACGTTTTTTTTTGTCTTACGAATAAATACATTAACTTCTTTGCAAATCAAAATCAATAAAATAGTCCAAAAGAAGAAAAAAATTCCAAGTCACGAACAATTCAACTTCGGACGATTTTTTATAAAAGCAATTCAATAATTATTATTTTTCAGATTACCTTTATTTTTTTACTGAATATAGTTTTTATTTCTGTAGGAAATTGTGCTGATATTTGTTTGATATCTTTAATGTGTTTACCGTTCATGCAGTTCTAAATTTTAGAGCAATTAATTGCACAAAAATGGTACCCAAATCTAGTGGTTCCATAACTGCAACAATATGGAGTAACATCATGTACTTTCGAGAATTGTTTCGGAAATTTATTCGCACGTTGTCCACTTGTATTTACAGCAATGTCCATCTCAAATGTCAGCAGCCTCGTAGGCCTCTCACTCGCACCAAACGTAATAGTATGAGACGTAAGTGAGGGATCTGCGAGACATCTGAAATGGACATTGCTGTACGTGTATTAAAGCATGTCGCTCGACACTATTCAGTAGCCATTTAAGCAACAGTTGTTCTCCATGAACTGTTGCTGTATACTGCTACATATTGACGTGATGTTACAAACACTGATAATTATATCCGATTCGGCAATTTGAATTGCCATAAATAAGAACTAAGTATCGCCCTTACAATTGCTGCACCAGTACATTTTTTCTTTTGCTAGCTAGTAACAGTGGAAATGTCGATTTATGAGGGTCCAGTACACGTATTATAACATTTAGAATAGAATTTCTTTTACAATCTGTTCTCTCGTCAACACATAACCAAAGCAACTGATGTTTTAATGTAGATTTGATTTTCTTTTCCACGTCTTCGCGTACGTTTACATGCCGTTTTCGTAGTTGGCAACTTCAACTCGGGGTTGTGCTTATACCAAAAATTCTGAAACGGTTATTTTTCGAATAAACGAAGTGACAAATTACAGATCATCATCGTGAGAATTAATCGAAAATAAAGGCAGTTCTGTTGGCACGCCCTTTTTCCTATTTTCGCCTTATCCCAGCACATCAAATGTTTCTCACACATTTTATAAACTATTTTAGCACCGTCCTAGAACAAATCCGGAAAGTCACAAATGAAATTTACTGTGCCCGCAAAGAGTCGTTTTTTAGCATTGTTCACATTATACATTTTAAATTAATAATTATACGAGGGCGATTCAAAAAGTAAGTTCCGTTTCACCCTAGTGAGTAGAGGAGTGAGGATATTGGCGCGATCGCAGCACTGCGGTCCAGCCTGGCTCAATATGAGTCTGGCAGTACTAGTGAGAAAATCATTCGGACATTCTTTCGTGCTATTTTGGCCGTTTAAAATGGCTGCTGCAATTGAAAATCCCGCCGACTGTGAACTGCATGTTGTTATCTGATTTCTGTATGCAAAGAACATGAAGGTTGCTGAGATACATCGTGAACTTTGTTTCGTTTATGGTGAAAATGTGATGAGTAACAGTGTGGATTATTCAGTTCGGGGATCGGTTTTCTTTATTACAACACCCGCTCGCACGGTAGGCCTACTGGACAGTTTTAAGTGGGAAGTGTTTGAGCATCCTCCCTACAGCCCTGATTTTGGTCTCCCTAACATGAAGAAATAGCTTGGATCACAACGGTATGAGCGCGATGAAGAACTGCAGGACAGTGTTATACCGCATGGCTTAATTCACTGACGATAGAGTTCTATGAAGAGGGCATTAGCAAACGGTTCATCGCTATGATAAATGTCTCAATCTTAATAGCAACTATGTAGAAAAATAGCTGAAAGTAGTAGCTTTAAGTTTTATATAATAAAAACCTCTTCATGTATTCTTTTTTTTAATAACCAAACGGAACTTATTTTACGAATCGCCCTCGTCTATCTATAACGAATAACACACAAAACACAACGCACGCTCTCATTTCCCAAACTGAACGAAAAATAAACAAGCGGATGCTGACAAAGTGAGAATCGATTTTAGCACGTAGCCCGCTACTCCGGTGAAACGCCGATGTATCGCAGAGATGATTTCCTGACCATAATGATTAGGATTGAATATGCATGTATATTTGACAGTTGACAGCATTCGGTTTTAGTTATTTCACTTTTATAATGTCACATATTCTACAAACATAACTTAACTTTAACGACAAAGATGCATTACTGATATCCTTTACGGCACAATTTCGTCAATATGGGAATTAAAAACGACAAGCAACTCTATTCAACGTAAAATTTTCGTTATTTTGCCCTAGTTCCAGGATATCTTTCCTATTACGATTTAATAAAAACATCAGTGGAAACAATAAAACCCACGACTACGGTATTTTCATACAAATTTACCATTTAAAATAGATACAATGTATATGACCGCTATAGGTCAAAACGATGACGTACTATACGCGTAGAGAGAGAGAGAGCGACATATCGTAAATTTGCAGCCGTTTCTACACTTCCACATCTCGCAGATTCATAATTCACGTTTAATTATAGCGGCCGAGGATAGAAAAAAAGGGTGGCCGGAACGTTGTGTGATATAAAACACCATTAGAGGTTGAATTTAGTATCTTCGCGCAAAGTCCCAGTTTTCCCTACCGACACGCAGCTGGAAACGTTCAATTATTCAAATTGGATTGGTGTTATGAAAGCTTAAACAGCTGTTTTTGCAATCGTAAATGTAAATCGGAAAATTCGTCCCCTACTTACCGTTTCTCGCGTCCTCGTCTCTTGAGATGCAACGCGTCAGCGTAAGATTTTCATCTAGACGCAATGCCGACGAATTTATAGCGTTATTGTGATTTTAAGTACGAAATAAACGATATACACCCTTTTAAATATATGTTGATGGCTCTGTTTACATGTTCAGTTAGCGGGGAATTACCTAGCTGTCTCCGAGTTTTAATAATCAAGTAATGCGTATTTCAAAAGATTAAGTCGATACCCTAAATTGTTGCATTTGTACACTTTCTGAATGTTGTCTTTAAAAGAAATATGAATTGACCCCTATTTAAATGTAAAACAAAAATTATTTCTCGCGATTTTTCATAACCAAACTCATGAAATTCTCATTTCCTAGCCTGGCAACACTGAGTTTAATTGTTGTTGCTGAGCCTTCTAAGAGAGCGCACGTTGCTTTTTCATTTTTTCTCAATACCTAATTGTTATTTTATCTGTAAATATATCATAATATTTCGACAGACAATTTTTATTTCTTACATGCCAAGTACACTAATTAGTTAATATATTTTGGCTTCGTTGGTGAATTGAATCTGGAATTTTCGACGTAATTAAATACTTGAAAAAATCTCGTCCCGGTAAGGAATCGAACCTAATACCTCCCACTTGCCGGACGGGCGTACTAATCACTACACCACGAGGACCTTGATGCCAGGATATTTCGATAAAAAATGTTTATTTCTCACATGCCAAGTACATTAATTAATTAATATATTGTAGTGATATTTTTGAGTAAATAATAGTTAAATTGTAATAAAAAAAAAATTAAAAGAATTAAATTAATTTAAATTATCTCAGGGTTTACCTTTTACTAAATCGTGGGGGATCTCACTTATTGACTTTTTGCAAATTAACAAATTAAATGAACACAAAATGAAACGATTTAATAATTTTCAATGGAGACAGTGATTTATTATTAGTAATTTTGATATAATTGTTAAAATTAAGTTTTAAATTTTGAAATTTTTAGAATAAATGATTGGATTTTTATTTCAATTTTGTTTATTTGGCCAAATAGTTTAAATTCTTGGTACCTGTGCACTGTTGTATCACTTCGGTATCCTTTCCTTTGGATCGTAACCGGTCTTCAATAGGTGGACTGGAAGCTTGGTCCTCGGGTCTTGATATTTACAAATTATAATTGCGAAAGGGCTTTTGACAAGTTGTACTGCAGTTTATTCTCAGTAAAGTTTCATATTTATTTAAACATTTAAAGAAATTATGGAAAAAGTTTGCAAAATATTTGTATCTCGAAAGTTTGTTTATATTTCTCTGATCACTTTTTGTTTTGCAGCCCCAGTTGACTATATTTTGATAAATAAACTTGACCCTTGAAAGTCCATTTCCTTACGGTGGTTTAATGTTGTAGGTACGGTAATGCAATAAAATGTCGTTTCCATGTAAACTTTGTATTTTAAAATCCTTGTATGTGTTTAGCAATTTGCCTATCCAAATTAAGTACATTTTAAATCATTTGTTTAAAAACAAATATAATTTAAATTTTAATTAGTAAATTTAGTGTATCACTGAGTAAGTAGTTCACTGGACTCTTTAGTCATTGGTCTTAATGTGTAAGACAAAGATAAAATCACGAAATAAGGAAATTTCAAGGGAAGAGTGCAACAATACTGGTTCACCTCATCTAAACGAAGAACTAAAATAATTCAAACTGTCAAAGAATAATCACTTTCAACAATGTAAACGAATATCACTACAATATTTTGGCTTTCGTTGATGAATTGTGAAAATCTGTAATTTCTTTGGAATTCCCTACATAATTAGATACCTGAATAGCTGTCCTTACAGGGACGAAATTTTCTTCATGTTTAATTCTGTATTAAGATTTAGCTGCAATAAGTAAAAATAAAATATAATTACAGGTTTCTGCTGAATACTATTGCATTACTAAAACAAATTTTTAACATCAATTCAACAATACATCTTTCCATACATATAATTTTGTAGGAAATTATTTCTTCCGCACATAAGAATTTTAAGATCGCTAAAAGAACTCAGAACGTGGAAAATGGAATAATAAAATCTCTGGTACGTCACATTTACGACACATTAAGTAGAAAATTGCACGACAAAAATGTACATATAAGTACAAACAGCGACATGAATTACTGCCGAAGGATATGTTCATGCAAAACTAAATCAATACTGCACCAAGTCGTTATAATTGCTGTAGTTTCGAATAAGAAACGCCACCAATGCAGCAGAACAGTCAGACAATAAATAGACAGTTGCATTAAACATATCCAATCAGAGGGTACAATGTCCATAGTAGATAGTATTTAGTTCCGACAATAAACTTCGATAAGGGCATCCATGAAATTGAAAGAAAAATAAATCAAGACGATAGGTGAAATAATTCTTAGCGAAGATGTAATTGTGTTTGTTTTTTTTTAAGAAAAAAGGTTCCAAATGATATTCTTACAATATCTATCCGATAAATATTGAACAGGAAGCAAAAAGGAACACTTACTATTCTTTTTGTACAAGAGTATTTCGAATTGGTCGTGGAGTTGGTGTTCTAGAACGTGGTCGATGCGACCTATGGTCTCCTTGTCAGTCAGCTCGCCGAACATGAAGGCACACCTACAGGATTTCTGCATAACTTCCGCCCGATTGTAGCCGGAAATCTTGCAGAATGACTCGTTGCAGTAGACGATAGGGAAGTCGACGATCTGAGCGTTTGCCAATAGGAAGCTGCTATCTGCTGTAAACAGAAGAAATGCATTACGTACTTCTATCTTCTTACGCGTATAGCTTATTCATAATAGCAAATAATGCTTTGAAGTATAAAATGCGAAAATTTAATTTAAAATAGAATTCATAATCCTCTTATGAAAGAATCTCTTAGTAAAAAAATTTCATAAAATGGTTGTAAATTGTCATGAATACCTGAACAATGGTATAATATTGTTTTTTATTTTTCTAGTTTATTATCTTTGGGGCACTAACAGGAAAAAATCCTCAAAAAAGGCCCACCAAAACATATAAAACCAAACATATTATAGCTAACAGGTAGGTTGTAATAGCAAAATAGATAAATAAATATTTTGAAAACAGGTAGAAGGTATCATACAATAATAAATCACAATTCCAGAACATTGTATTGAACGTCTGCATGATACACCAGAATGATGAGGACTGGCCTAGCATATTACCGCTATTTGACGTGAGAATTAAAAAGTTCGACACGAAAAATATGATGGAATATGAGAACTATAGCACCTCACGGCAAGTTTGAACATGTCTGTGCTTGTAGATGCTTCCCCCACCCTGAGCTCGATAAGCACGGTTGTACGTCGCTCAGTCTCGCTGTGGCAATCGTCCGTTCAAATCCTTACACTACCGTCGCGTCGGATAAATGCAGTGTTCAGATCGAGCAACGAGTTAATCTCAAGTTTCTTGTGAAACACGAGCTTCTAACTACCCTTCGTGAATGAGTGAGAAGACGAAGATCCGATTTGTGGAAGAGCAAATCCCGGATGCTCCACCAAGACAATGCGCCAAGAACGCCTTCACAGACAAGGCGGAATGCCGCCTTGTCTGTGAAGGCGTTCTTTGCTAAATCCGGCATCACCGTGTTAGACCATCCACCGACCACTCCCCGACCTGACTCCCTGTGACTTTTTTTTATTTCGTAAGATAGAATCAGAGCTTAAGGTGACAAGATTTGACAGTGTGGAAGCGGTGAAAGCGAATGTGACGGAGGTTCTCAACAAGCTGATAGAAACGGATTTCCATCACTGCTTGCGACAGTGGAAAATTCGAATGGAGCGTTGTAGGGATCGGCACGGAGGGTACATTGAAGGGGATAAACTTTGTAATGTAATTGATGATCAATAAAATGTTTTGTAGTACCAGTCCGGTTATTTAATTGCCACGCCTCGTATTTAACTTTTCATACCGTTGTTATTTCCCGTCCCCATGTTCTATAACATTCCTCGCATTGAGATGCTTCCATAGCGTACTGGTACTTCCACAAGCAGATATTTTTATTCTACAGTAATTGCATTTTTTTAAAATGTTGCCCACTCGCTGGAAATAACTTCATATATCGCTTCTCATTCTTTTTTTTATACGAGGTAGGCGCCATAAATTCCCGGTCTGATATAGAAAAAAATTAACTTGGTAAAATATGACAATTTTTATTTTTCAATATAATCTCCTCCAACTTCAATACATTTGTTACAACGATCAATGAATAATTCTATACCCTTGTAAAAATAATCTAAAATTTTTCCCTCAAAATGGTGTATTATAGCTGTTTGCAACTATCGTCCTTAAAACGACGTCCCCTAAGGTCTTTCTTTAAATGAGAAAATAAATAAGAACCATTGTTTCATCTCATGTGACAATGGACTCCAAAATCGATTTCGGGTCGTATCTACTCATGTTTAAAAACGAGCGCGCACGTTTGAGCAGAAAGAAGATGCGGTACCCATCTTGCACTAATCTTATTTATACCCAAATGGTTATGGAGAATTCGGCGAATACTTGCTTCAGAAATGTTAGACATCACTGCCAACTCCTTCACTTTCAAACGGCGATCTGCTAATACAATTTCTTCAATAATTGAAATGTTTTGAGGCGTTATCAGTTCAATTGGCCGACCGGACCAGTTACCGAAACAGTTTGCCCAATTTCTTTACAGTGGAATACGAAGGAGATAAATCAGCATAAACGCCGTGTGATTAGGCGTACGCCCTTCTTTTTACAAAAATTTAAAGACCGCACGATACTCAATTTTCGTTACATGTGACATTTTCATGCACTAGTCACGTTGTCCGGCTGGCTACTAAAAGCTACTACTCTTCGAGCCGTAGTATAGATATAGTATAGGCCTCCCACATGTACAACTATGACGCAACGGAGTTCAAACACGCTAGAACCTATATAAGCCTGTCAGGCTGAATCGAAAAGTATTAATGTAATGTCGAAGATTTCTTAAAATTTAAAATGTGAATGTTATTTAGTTAAAATTGCAATAGATACTCTTAAATTATTGAAATAAAAGTCGTTTAGAAAGATAAAATAACAACTAACATGTGATAAAATTTTTACTGTTGTGTCAATGAATGGATAGAACTCTACTCTAAACAAGGAACACCTCATTAGGCCTGGTAAACGCTGAAATGTAGTAAATGACTTTCTCCATTATTTTGGTTTTCCAGTTTATTTATGTAACTATTGGTAAAGCTTTCTTCGTTTCCGGAAAGTATGTTCCACCATGTTTTAAGCTTTTCCCTTTGATCTTAATATCAATTTTATAGGTAAATTCTTCACTAATTCAATCCGGCGCAATTATCGATCTATTTCCTCACATATTTGTCTTTTACCATTACAGGCTCTTCCATATGTGCCGATTCGCAAAGTATTGGATACTAATCCACCATCATCACTCTCGCGTATGCACTCGGAACGCTCTGTAGTATCAACATCGAAAGGCAAGATCCTCTAATCAGTGCGAATCTAGTCAAAGGCTTACATTCCGCCCTCTTGTGCCCTTTAAAACCTCGCTTCTCAGATTAAACCCGAACCTTCGACCGCGTATTTAGTCTACGGAACAAATGCCTTTATCAAAGAGCATGACAGACGTGAAATACGGAATCGTAACTTGGATGGGTTACAGGGATGCTAAATTAATTACATTATTTGCCAATTTCGCTTTAAAGATTTGACCGCTTCGTTAATTTTTAATGAGATGTTCTACATTTTCCGTAAAGTGTAGATAAATATTCAATTAACATGTTGATGGAATATTATTATTCATGCAATATGTATGGGGTATAGCTATTGTAGTAATTACATATGTATATATACAGCTGCAGCTAACGTGACATTCAGTGTCCATCATATCATAGTTTGACGTGTTAATATACAAATTTATATTCCCATCTCAAAATTTCCGTGGAATAGCATATACGTAAATAAATTTGAAATTTGAATTAATGCCCGGTAAATGAAAATTAATGTGTTACATTGTATAGCTACGTATTTAACACGTTGTTGGACACTGGGTAAACAGGTTTGTGACAGAAAATGGGACTGCACTTTTTAAGAAACTTCGTATCAGAAAATTATGGAATATTGATTTACGTAGTCAGTTATGACAAGATTAATTTTATTTGAGACGAATGTTACGAGGCTCGTCCGGACTAGTACCCGTTCGAGCCATGTGGAGCAGCAATTGCACGACGAGTCGCCGAGTGGTTTTCTCGTGATGCAGTGATCTGTCAGCGTACGAGATTTGGTTAAGTTATCTGCAATAATATCGCGTCAGTGTGAGTTTGAAATGTTTAAGACACTCGATAATACCGCCAGTTGTGAAGTGCGGTCTGTAATAAGATTCCTGAACCCCAGAAATGTGAAGCCATGTGACATCCACCGTCAAATTCAACAAGTGTACGGCAACGATGCGATGGACGCATCATCGGTTCGTCGATGGTGTCACAATTTCAATGCGGGAAGAGACAACGTTCACGATGAAGAGCGTCCGGGGCGTCCGGGGCGTCCGTCCGTCATTACTGATGCGTTGCTGCGTGCAGTCGATGACTTCATACAGCAGGATCGGCGTCTCACACTTAATGACATCAGTGCACGTTTTCCATAGATTTCGCGCACCATAACGCATGAAATCGTCAAAGATCATCTGCATTACAAAAAAAATTGTGCAAGGTGGGTGCCGCGCATGCTTTTAGAGGAACACAAAAACAAGCGTATGGGTGAGGCCTTGAATATTTCGGAGCGTTACGCAAACGAAGGTGATGCATTCTTGTCACACATTGTTAGGGGCGATGAAACATGGGTTGCTTACTCAACGCCCGAAAGCAAACGCCAGTCCATGGAATGGCATCACTCTCATTCACCGACCAGACCAAAAAAGTTCAAGACAGCAGAGTCAACTCGCAAACTCATGGCAACCGTCTTTTGGGACAGACATGGTCTCTTGCTTTTGGACTTCATGCCTGGAGGGGCCACCATTAATGCGGAAGCATATTGTGCCACGCTGCAGAAGTTGTGGCGGGCAATTCAAAATCGGCGGCGAGGCCTGTTGTCGTCGGGCATTGTGTTGCTGCACGACAATGCCCGTCCCCATGTTGCTGCAACAACACGCCAATTGCTCCAGTAGTTTCGCTGGGAAGTCTTCGATCACCCACCCTACAGCCCAGATCTAGCACCGTTGGGTTACCACCTTTTTACAAAATTGAAAGATTTTCTAGGCGGAAAACATTTCCGCAGGGATGACGCCCTCAAAGCAGCGGTCACTACATTTCTCGCCACACTGGCGGTAGAGGATTACGAAAATCAGAGTCTTTATCTAAAACACTTTCAAACCTTTCTAAAACACAAACATTTCTTGGGTCTTCTATCGCGCATAGCTGTGCGTGAACATGTTGCACTATTTGCAAAGATTCCACTAACGACACCGAAGAATTTTGTAGTTTTTCTATCGCATCCGCTAGTCCCACGTAATTGTTCTGAATAATTTCCAAATCTGTTTTAACTTGACTATCCTGAAATTTCAAGCGGCTTACCTTGACAGCCGCAGCTTCCTTTGGGTCGAATTCTAAAATCACGTTCTTTATATTCTCAAAATATTTAAGATAATAACATGCAGCGTCTAACCATGTTCCCCAACGAGTAAGAATAGGTTGTGGTGGTTCAGGAATACCGCGGCATAGTCTATGAAATTCCCGAATACGTTTTTGGGATTTTACAAACACAGCTTTAGTATGTGCTATTAGAGCGTCTACCTCGGGATAACATTTTCTGATACTATCTGCTACGAGACTGAGAGTATGAATTTTACATGTAATATGCAACAAGTTAGCACAATGTTTTTGAAGAGATCGACCTACAGCAAGCATGTTTCCGGCACCATCACTCATAAACATCAACAGTTGATTTGTTGAAAGTTCAAACTTTTCCAATGTATTTAACACCAACATTAAAATTACTTCGGCAGTGCATTGTTGTATTCGTCTGGAAGCTAGTAAAATTGAGGGTGACGGTCCATGAGGTTCCACTGTGCGTACCGTTACATTAATCACAGAATGTTTTTTACGATCGGTTGTTTCGTCCACACATAACCACCGTTTTTTATCTTGCAACTCCGATTTAATTCTTTTCTCGACATGCTCACGAGCAGACGGCACAACTCTCTGTAATGTTCTCTCACTTGGTAACTTAAAGTCCGAATATTCATTCCAAAACGAGACGTATGCCTTCTTCCTTAGTAAATTAAATGGTAAATTACATGCAATAAACACTAAAATTAAATTTAAATTTGTCATAATCTCGTGTGGAACTTTTTTTTGAAACATGCCCTGCACTATTTACGTGCCGTAGACAATCACTTTCCGACCAACACATTAAATCTATTTTACACACTACACATTGAATTTTAGCGGCATCACACTTTAAATCAGGCATTTCTGCAATAAATTCTCTTATTGTGTCCAACTTTGGTCGTTTTCGCGACGTAGGAAACATTTTCAAAACAAACGTAGAACTACGATATAGTATACGACAGCGTAGATGCATACACAACAGATCGGCTTTCGAGTCGCAGTTATACTGACGCTTATACCGAATTGTCCCGGCCGTGTTTATTTTGTGTAAACTTTTATGCGTCAGCCACTGGCTTTCAGCGCAGTTTGCGTTGCTCTAATCATCATTGAGTATTTATACAAACAAAAAACGAACTAAAAATTCTACCCTGAATCGAAAATCCAGTAGAAGCATCAATTCGTATGAGCATTTGTTTCATACACAAACCACGTTATTTATTTCGGATTTCGTCTGCATATACAGGTTATGACTTCTTTTACATTCACCGGCAGCGCGCGAACCTATTTTTAACGTTTTATTGTGGCAAAGGAAACTAGTGGAACAGTTTGATTAAAATGCAAATTTCTCGAAGAAAATCCCGCTTTATTTACGTATATTTACATTGAGGGCTCTGGAGGTCGCCCCGTATGTACAACGCTAGATACACTAAACACTATCAGATTAGAATTGACGATTGAACTACCAACCACTAGTGCAATTGTATGTTATACGTGCCTGTATACATTCTATGTATGGTACTTATGTACAACGTGTTTGCGGCAATGCGATAAAGTCGTTCCGTGAGCAGTGTGCCAAGGGTAAAGTAATCAGTACTTGGCACAATTTCTCAACGATTTTAACATTTTCCAATAAGCACGCACGTTGACTAACTACTTTACGAACGTATTTATTCATACAAATGACGTGTGCTGGCTAATATTGTAAAAGTGAATGTACACAAAGCTTAATCAAAATACAAAGAACAATAAATCATGTGGGAAAGAAGTAGTTTGTACTGAAATAAACTAATATTAATGTAACAAAGGTAACTATGAAGGCAAAATTAAATAAATAGAAATGTCAACAGTAAATTTTAAATTGTGTTGGTTGCACTAGAAATGATTTGGGCTACATTGGCAGATTGTGTTTTACTTCCACTAGTTTACGTATGTCATTTAGGTTGTTAATAGAATGTTTTCCTCCGTGTGTTTTATACAAAGCAATTAATAACAAAACATGGTTACCAAATAGGCTAAATGTGGTGCGGAGTCGGCGATTATTTATTTCACGCGTTCACAGCGTCAGTACTAAATCGATGCTGTATGCGAGTAGTTCTGTGTATATGTAGGCTGTCGTAACTTATTTCGTAATTGTACGTTTATGTTTGCTCTAAAAATGTCGCAGTTAGGACTTCGCGAAAGCAAACAGCATTCTTCTGCAAAAAGTGCCATACGAGACCAAGACAAATTTACATTTGATTTATGTGTCTTTTTATTTTATGTAATCTATCGTTTCGTTTACTAGACAAAGAAGCATTTGTCTCCTTCTGGAATAAATATGCGCACTGTAAATTACCTAATCGGACATCGATACGAAATGAAGTGCCATTTGCTCGTGGACATATAGAAAAAAGAATGAAAACGGAATTGAAAGATAAAAAACTGTGGTTGTGTGTGGACGAAACAGATCGTCAAAAACATTCTGTGATTAATGTAATGGTACGTACAATGGAACCACAACGACCGTCATCCTCCTTCTTACTTCCAAGAGACTGCCAATAAAATTTTAAAGGTGGTGTTGAACTCATTGAACAAATTTGAAGTTTCAACTAAGCAACTTTTAATGTTTATGAGTGATGGTGCTGCAAACATGCGTTTTCTGGGCCGATCTCGTAAAGAACACAGTGGTAATAATAATAATAATAATAATAATAATAAGCACATTTATTTCTATAATGTTCCATACAATGCACATACATAATACACAACACGAAGAAACAGGTCAACCAAGAAAACACAACATACAAACTAGTTAACATAGTCGTCTAGACTGTAACAATTGCGCTGTAGTAAGTATTCTTTAGTATGTTTTTTAAACAAATGAAATGAATTAATGGATCTTATGCTTATAGGCAGTTTATTGTATAGAAGGCAACCCCTGTATTCGAGACTTTTCTGAAAAATTGCTGTTGAATGCTTAGACGCAAAAAGATAATGTTCTTGTCTCGTATTAAAATTGTGAGAAACATTATTTTTACTGAATGAATTATAATATTTATACACAAAGCATAAGACTTCAAATATATATATTCCATAAAATGTTAGGAAGTTATTTTTACTAAAATACTTTTACAAGATTCCAACGGTCCTAAATTGAACATTATACGAAGAGCTCGTTTTTGCATGAGAAAAACACGGTATGCGTATGGAGAACAACCCCAGTGAATTACACCATAACGTACAGCAGATATAAAATTAGCATGATAAAAGGTTTTCATGGTGTCCAGATTACATGACTTGCGCAGGGACCTCAATGCAAAACAAACCCTGCCCAATTTACCACATAAACAATTAACATGATCTTCCCATTTAAGATTACTGTCGATTTCCAAACCCAATACTGCAGCGCTATGACTAAGCGATAACTTGTTGGAAAAGAGTGATAAATCCAAAGCAACGGATCTGGGATTAGCAAATAACACATACTTTGTCTTTGCTTGATTAATGACAAGCCTGTTATCTGAAAACCAATTGCATAACTTGTCATAGATTAATTGAGTGCACTGAAAGAGTTTTTCTAAAGTATCGTCCTGTACAACCACGCTAACATCATCTGCGTAATGACAAGGTGACAATCGATGTGATCAACTGCATGTACTATGTCATTTACAAATACCAAAAAGAGAGTTGGTCCAAGTATTGAGCCTTGAGGTACTCCAATATTTGTGACAGCCACATTAGAAAATACATTGTCGCAACGAACTCTCTGTTGCCTGTTGCTCAAGTAACTCATGAACCATTGCTTGACTGTTCCACGAATACCCATCTTATCCAATTTATACAAAAGATAGTTATGATTAACACAGTCGAAAGCCCTGGATAAATCAACGAAACAACCCCAAAATGAATTTTCGATTATCCAACGCCCTATAAACGTGTTTTAGAAAACTAAAAAGAGCAGTATCTGTACTTTTACCTGAAATAAAACCGTGCTGTGTATCCTGTAATATATTTTGATTTATTAAGTAGTGCATTAACCTTTTGTTCATCAACCGTTCAAATATTTTAGAAAAAATAGGTAAAATACTAATTGGCCTGTAGTTGTCAAGAGAGTTAATATCACCTTTCTTATGTAAAGGATGTATTGTTGATACTTTTAATTTAGAGGGAAAGATTCCATGCTCAAATGACAAGTTAATGCGTACGATAAGGACTAACAATATATTCCACACAATATTTCAAAATGAAGGAACTTAAATTATTTTCATCAGGCGTTGTAGATGAGTCTAAATTTTTAACACATTCCATAATTTCATTGTTATTCACAGGAGTTACAAAGAAACTGTTTTCATGACTACGCAAATACTTATCAATATTAGATATGCGGCAGTTGTCATTAAATTTATCAGCTAAAGTAGTTGATGCAACGGCAGAAAAGTATGAGTTGAAAGCAGAACACAGGTCCGCATTACTGGTAAAATTGTTAGGTAATATTTTATTTTTACGATTTTTGGAAGCATCTGTAGTCTTATATATAAGCTGCCACATTGCTTTCATTTTATTTTTTGAACTTAAAATAAACTTTTGGTTGTATAAGAATTTCGATTCTTGAATAAAGTTTGTGTAATATTGTTGAAAAGCAGTGAACTCGTTTCTGAAGATTGAATATTTTTGCGACATATCTTTTAAAAAAGCTAATTTTTCTCTTAATTCTAAAATTATCGGTGAGAGCAAATTGTTACTATTTCTGTGGGTATAGTACTTTTGAAATGGAAAAACACAAATCAACATAAATAAATGAAGGTTTTTCATAAAATTTATTAAAAACAGTCTTCAACTGAGGTTGTTTCGTATACTGACTGCCACGATTCATGCTCTAAGTATCGTAGAAATTGATCAAGACCATCGGAATTTACATTACGTTTCATTGCATAGTTTTTACAAGCACTTGGAATTTGTTCCAATTGAAAGCTAATAAGTTGAGCAAAATGATCCGATAAATATAAATCAATACATGAGGATTCATAAGATTCAGAAGGAATGCTAACAACAATATTGTCAATACAAGACGCTTTAGATTCGCATACTCTAGTTGGAGATTCAACAGTTATGTGTAAGTTATAAGAAGCAAGCAAATCACAAATTGAACATTGAAAAATGTTAGTATTGTCAAAATGATATATAAAATCTCCAGCTATAAC
The DNA here is from genome assembly GCA_029619315.2 of Dynastes maya. Lineage (NCBI taxonomy): Eukaryota > Metazoa > Arthropoda > Insecta > Coleoptera > Scarabaeidae > Dynastes > Dynastes maya. The sequence goes on along the minus strand of JAROYE020000002.1, from coordinate 12,449,666 downwards.
AATGATCTTGTCCTCGCCACTCAATTTATCAAGAATGGATGTCATGGTGTTAATAAAGCAATTAAAATTGGAAGTAGGGGGTCTGTATACTGCTATCACTATAACCGCAGAAAAACACTGAAATTGCACAACATTCTGTTTCTTGCACTATGCTGTAAGCTGTGATGTCGTCTCGTGATAATGCTGACATGGTTTCTTTCACATAAATTGCAACTCCGCCATGTAAGAATTGGTCCCGACAAAAGAAAGATACCAATTTGTAACCCTGTATGGACAGTGTCAATAGTTGTTGTTCACTTTGCCAGTGTTCCGAAAGTAATACGATATCTGCTTCAATTGATTTTAGAATTACTTCGAAATGGGCTATTTTATTGCTAACGCATTGTATATTCTGGTGCAAAATTGTTATGTGTTTTATTTTATTTCGTCCTTTTTCATCAAGCGGACAAAAAAGGATTTACACAAACATTCAGAGGCCACATTTGAGGATTTGTAATATTGTCCTTCTGTGTCAAAGGCACAGATATTTTGAATGATGAGTACTCATCTGGACGCTTGGATACCATTTTGCTGCATTTAGTATTAAAGATATTATTTTCTTCAAGATATTTAGTTAAATCTTCTTCCGTCACAGTAGGCTCCAATTTACAGACATGAAAATGCGTATAGGTGGTTATCCCCCTAATGGAGGTATTTTTCCGTGGTACCATAAATTGAATTAACACTTCTCTTAGTACGTTTTCTATTAATAGTAGTCCATTTGTCTTTTTCTGTTTGTGATTCGATATCTATCGCAATTTCTTTGGCAGTCACGTCTTTAGACGTTTTTACCGGACGTGCCGATTTTACTTTTTCGGAGAATAAAGGTTGTTGCACTCTTTTTTCATTTAACAATTTTTCATCTTCAGACTGAATTTGTTTGTTAAATTTTGAGTTTTGTATAGTTGGTTTTGTAGTTAGTAATCGTATTAATTCAATATTTGATTGTTTCAGGTTAACAATGTCTGTTTTTAGCTCATTTATTATTAAATTCAAATGGTTTAACTTCTTTTTGCACTATATTTTGAATAAGAACGGCAAATTCCTCACTCCTCAAAAAAGAAATGGGGTCCTTAATCTTCTCAATACCCGATCTCAAGTCCGGCATTTTAAATGCGAGGTTTATTTTAACACAAATTTAGAAATATAAGAAATTCCAGATTTATGAGACAGCTATTCACACACGTCTGCACTGCACAACGTCTGCACTATCACTTCTTACATGTAGCGTGTAAAATCCATACTCTAAATCTTGCGGCACAAACGATTCCTACATGTTTTCCACTAGTAAATGCATTGATTGCTAATACAAAGGCAGTGTTTCTAAAGTCCTCGAAACGTATCCGACTACTTCACAATGCGACGCTCTACATATTTATTCGCAGTAATTTGAAAAAGCGCTTCTTTCAGCATTTAAATGTTATTTACAAAATTAAACTCGGTTGAGAAAAAACAGAAATAAACGTTTATGAAGATGCGACTGTAAAATCAGAAATGGAAGCAACAGGACATCTAGCGTGCCACGACTGAAGAATAAACACAGTTACAATTCAAATTACATTTTTCATTTTTAATCAAAAATAATTATTACAATTAGCTAGAAAATAAACAGATGACAGAAATTGTGAAGGAAAATAAAATAGAATAAAATCTGTTACGGTAACAAATATATGGTATTTACAAAGGAAAAGATAATTTCTCAAAATATTTATAAGCGGTGTAATATGTATCGGGTTACGGACTTAAACCTTTTCTAAGTTAAATTATCAAATATCTACAACGGGTGAAACGGTACAAATCAAAATACGGACTTAAATAATTTTAACGGCGGTGTCGTTCGTGGCGGCGCCTACCAATCAGCTGAAGGCTGTTAGAATGGAAGCGGTAAGAAATATTTCACAGTTGCCTGTATAGTACGCCGACTGCCTATGGGATACTTCACGGACTTCGAGAAATATTCAAGGGTTGCCTGATTAACCGCCGACTCCCCGCGGAATATTTCCACGATTTGCCACGCAAAGGCGAACTTTTATTGCTCAGTTTCTAACTAGCTTAACGCTCTGACTTGCCACGCAGAAGTTCTCCGAAATGCAGATCTAAGGGGTTTATATACCACAATTTTGCATGACGTTGCACTTTTTGCTCATGACGCATTGCGACCTTGTGTGTGACGTTTACAAACAAAACATATCGTTACACAAGTTCCAGTTTGATTGATTAATGAGACATATACACTACTGCTCAAAAGTAGTACACAAGTAGTACACAAGTAGTCCAAAATAAAAGTTTAATAAAATTAAAACATAATTTAAAGAGTTACTATAAAAGACGAATGTATATTTTTTATACTCTTTTCTAGCTTAAAGGTCTTTAAATTTGTGCGTTATATTTTTGATTGCATTAAAATATAATAATTCGTTTCTCAGTTATCTGAAAAAATCGTAATTTTTTGATCGATTTCACTCCGACGGTATTATAAGTGGTATTACTTTTATTGGTATACATTCGTAAAACTTTATTCACGAAAAAAGTTAACAGTCAGCATAACCTTACCTACATACACTCATTTTATTGGGCGAGACCTGTATTGCGTGATATAATGTTAAACATATATGCTTTTAAAAGTATAATGAATTGCGTAGCTTAATCCATAACCTATTCTGTGTAATTATTAGAAAAGTATAACAAATCCTAGATTTAGCTGACAGAATAATATAGGAAAGTCCTGTACTATCAAATAGAGGGAAATAAACAAAACATAAAGTGGCCAAGCTACCCTTAATCTATAAAATCTATAAGTGTTAATCGCCTCAGCTCTTCAAACAATAACAACTTAGAGCAATCAATTTAAAAAAAAACATTCCTAGAAAACTCCAAAGTTGTTCTAACATATTTGACATACGATGATTAAATTATTACCTGCTGATTTTTACCTGCTGAGTAGAGCTAGACATTAACCTTACGCAGGTCATCACCTCGTTAATTCATTAAGATGAAACGTGTACGTATATATAACTGCAACAACATTACTGTAATGTTTTACAAGTTGGCCAGATATTTTGGGCCGTACGAGACCTTAATGTAACTAATAATAAACTCTCTAAAAGGGTAACTAACCCTCGTAATATAACTTATATAATTACGACGCCTAATTATAACATTCCTCTGATGGAGGCACACACATAGGTAAAATACTCTAGAGACTAATGTAATATTTACTGTTAAGTGAATAATATAACATAGACCAATGGAAAATTCATAGATAGATTAAGTGTATATTGCTGGAAATAGTGTAATTACATTCGCCAAATTTACATGTAGGTTTAGGATGAATTTAGTAAAAGATCTTAAACTTTCACTTCGATACCTTGAATGATCTTTGCAAGATATATTGGTAATGGTGAGCTTGTATTAATTAAGTAATCCAAATATTTTCTGCTCATGCCACACCAAATACTGACAAAAAAATCAGTGATTAAAGTACCCTTTTAAGTAATTTCCGAGACTCTTGCAAATAGTAAGCACTAGAATTATCATTCGTTAGTTCTAAAATCTGAATACAGAAACTATCAAGTTGCTACAACAGTTCCTAGTTTCAAGGGACTCTATCTTGTCTGCATATTAACAGTTTGCTTCCATATGGATACCATTGTAGTTTAGAGAGATTAGGTTTTTTTCTTTATAAGTTGTTGAGTTTTTCTGTCCATGATGATCTGGTTCTTCTCATTTCAAAATAAGTGCCATAGTGCGGTTTTGAGTAGAGACAGCAGTTTCAATCGAGACTCGTTAAAATGGTCTTGAATGAGGCACTGGCCTCATTCAACGCTACTACGAATCCAACAAACAATATGCCAACGTATTAAGAATATATCGAACAATACATAGATTGAAAGATGGGCCCTGCTCAGTAAACTCGTGCAAAAATTTGAGAAAGTTGATACACAGAGATAAAAGGCGATTGAGTAGACCGACGTTAGTCGAAAACGAAGTCAGTGCGGCTCTAATTTTACAAGAAGTTCAGGACGTACGCGAAGCTTCTGCATATGATGTTTCTAGTGCTAATAAAGTTGCAAAAACGATTGGAGATGACTTACTGAACTGTGGGGCAATTTCTGAGAAGGCAACTTCACCTGTATCCCTATAAACTATAAATGGGTTTTGAGCTTTGAGAATAAGATAAGCAGAGAAATACAGAATAACGCTGAACGGCTAGACACAATATTTTGGACACACAACTGGAGGATATGGACAGAAAACAATCCAAGTACAATTGTTCAGCAAGGATTGCATAATGTCAAGGTTACTGTTTGGCGAGGCTTTACGTTAAATTTTCTAATAGGACCTTATTTCCACGAAGAAATGGAATATGGACAAACAAAAACAAAACAACGGTAAATGGGCAGCGATATCTTTGTCATAAGTCTGTACTACCAGCATTACAGAACCATGAGTTTAACAACATTACTTTTATGTAAGACGGTGCTGCACCACAGCCCTGGGATTATTCTTACGACCGCCATTCATAATTTAGAAAGCCGACTATTTTGAATCAGGTATCACGGTGGTGATTATATTGAAGTTGTTATTGCTTCTTATTTTAAAAATAAAACCCCATTTCTTTACGCATAATTTGGTATTTTCATTTTTGCAGAATCTAAAAATTTGGTAAAGCTACGGCCAGTTCCCAGTTTCAAAAACTTATCTTTGAACCCTTGTGACGAGCCGCTGCTCGTCACAGATTCAAAGATCTCTTACTAAAAGAAAGAGACAATTTATTATTAGGATAATAATTTTGTATTCATTCTTTGAATCATTATGCGAATATTTAATTGTATTACTATGTGAACAAACTTTTGGAAAACCCCATACATATATTCTGAATGACAATACAAATTTGCTTCATTTATAGATCTACATTCTCGTCTTGTTTTATTGTACCGTACGTCATTCAGTGGAAGTGCTACGTCACCATCCGCTAGGGTATATAAACCGCTATGGAATCTCATTCTATAGGAGTCTCCTCCTGATTGCAACGCTGACGGTGTCTAAGGAGTGCCCTAGGCAAGACCCACCCTCGCAACACAAACAGTGTACAGCACTATCCTCTGCGACACTCACCTCCGCAACGCAAATGGTATACAGCACTGTCCTCAGCGAAAACCACCCCCATAACAGTGATATTTTTATTTGCAAGATTGAAATTTATTTAAAGTTAATTCGCGATAAAATCCACAAGTTTGTTCACCACTTTGTTTTCACTTTACCGAAATGCCCATACATTCATTTACCATGTATAGATTGATTATCGAATTTTGTTCACCGCTAAAGATCTTTTATAATTTTGTAAATGAAATATATCTTTTGTACAAAAAGTCAAGCTAGGAGGTTCTGTTTGATTCCTTTCGAAAACTCTCAGCGAGCGCTTAAAACTAAGAAAAGCTCAACTCTCTAGTTCTAACCGTTCCGACGCTAGGACGTCTCAAAGTTAAGAAAAGAAAATTCCTTTTTTTTTAAGTTTGAAGCGCTGTAGTTCCCAAACCAAAAGAGGTAGAAGCTTCTGCTTACTCGCAATCGACTCAGCCTTTTTTGAAGGCCCGAAAACTTCAAACGCCCATATCTCCGAAACGGTTAGAGATAGCGGACTGAAATTTTATTCCGCAAATATGCGACCATAAGGCTACAGATTGGTCAGTTACGACTTTCATTATTAAATTTGGAATGAAAATCCAATTTTTTGCATATAAAATCATTTTTAATCTTCAACATAATCTCCTTGAAGCGATACTTCTGCGAACGGTTCTTTAACGTTTTAATACCCTTTGGAATAATACGTTCCCTATATGACTTCCTCATTGGTGTGAGTTTTCTTTCCCTGGGGCCATCGTTTCAAATTAGGAAACAAATAGTAGTGGCTGGAGGCCAGATCTGCACAATACGATGGGCGAGGAAGTAATTCATAGCCCTAAGAATCTAATTTCACCATAGCTTCTATGGATGAGTGCATTAGTGCGCTATCAAGATGAAATCAGATTTTTTCTTCTTTTCTCTTGATCCTCTGGTCCAATTTGTTCTGTAATATAGCATAATACACGCCAGTTATTGTTCTTCCTTTCTGCAAATAGTCCATGACTATCATGCTATGTACAACTCAAAAAATACTGGCTATAATCTTGTCGATTGAACGTTGAGTCCTTGGGCACTTTGGTCGGCTTTCGCGAGCTTGCAACCAGTCTGCAGACTATAGACTCCGGTGTATAATAATGAATCCATTTCATTAATTGTCACGAATCGACGCTCCGAATCATCAACACGCTGCTGCTCCTCGATTGTTTGTCGATTGTTAAAAAACGCGGCACCCATAGGGCAGTCAGCTTTTTCATACCCAACTCACTGACTTTAACGTTTTGATCATCCAAAACAATACGATGCATTTTTTAAATATTTTCTTCAGCCTCATTTGGAAAACCTGAACGTTCAACACCATCGGTGCATGTACGATCACGTTTAAATTCAACATACCACTTCTTTACTGTTGTACACGATGGGGAAGATGCGCGATAACATCTATCCAGCCATTCTTGAGCTTGGGCAGTATTTTTTTCGCATTAAAATTAATGTTTAATCAAAACACGAAATTCTTTGGAATCCATTTTTTCTCAAACAGCACAAGTAGCGTAACTCTAATGACTATAACTCGTAAACTGATCGACGATATGTCATGAAATTGTGACCAAAGACCAGTGCTTGGTACTACTAAATAAACATAAAAAAATTGAGATAGTCACGCCATCTCTATATGAGGCCACGGATTTTTCGCCACATGTACCACATATGATGAATCTACGGAATAATGAAAAAAGTACTTTTAAAATAGAAACCATTTTCTATATGTAGCAAACATATGAATTTATGCCCGTCGGCCACAACAAATATGGATATTTACAAATGTAGCTACTAAAAACGACGCAAGAAAGATACTTCAAAGATACAAATGCAACCAGCTCCATTCTATAAACAAACAAAGTGTATCTGAAAATGTATCTAATGCAAAAAAAAATATACATGAAAAACGACCCGATATTTTTATTTGTGACATACGAAGCAGGTTTTACTCGAATATTCCAAAAATAAAAGTAAGTTGCAACAGGAAAAAAATTGCAGCGCTCCAAAATTAGATCGGTTAGCTTAACAAGTACCTCGAGTTTTCGTGTACATTCATCCGATATTGTACGGTAGATTCTCCCCCGTTGTACAGTCGCAAACGTCTGGGTAATTTTCCAGGTTAACAACCCTACGCACCGCTACTAGGGAGTATTCATGTCTCTTTTACGTCATCATCGCGTATGATGGTTTCTTGGGATTGATGCTACCAGGCTGTATTTTACTCAAAATTTCCTTGTGTTTCTATTCGAAAACGTCCGTGGTCTAATAACGTGAAATGCGGCGAGTTCATATTTTAGTATACGGTCTAATTAATTGAAATTAAAATTAATGAATAACGTCATTATAAAACAAGTTCTGTTTTCTCTGTGTCATAAGTAGAGCGGGCCAAGAGCGCCACGCGCCAGGTTCGCAATCAGGCTGCCGGGCGCATATATGTATGTAAACATAGGTAATTTAAATATGTAATTATTGGGACGAGGACCAAAACCACTGTCTATTACGTCATGAAGACGCGCAAATATACACCTGCAGTTTGGGTGTTCGTTGTAAATAGGGCGTTGTTCACAGTGGGCCACTACAAAAAAAAAGTTCATTCATCGACGGCTACGAACTAACAGCGCGCTTATTCATTTACGGATGACGCGCTCTATTCATCAACAAATGACGAGTCTGCAGATTTTACGTTTGCACCACTTCGTGGCATACTAGAAACAAGCGTCGGTGTGCTCGCTTTAGTGATTATGCCCTAAACGAACTATTAAAAATAAACGGCCATTACCTACGAAAGTTAATAAATTTCTTAGTGAATTTGTGGATTACACTACAATGGGGTACAATTTTCTGTAAAGTTTGTAAAAAGAAACTACTGTGCTGGAGCAAACGTGATTGTGAAAGACATATAAATAGCGCACACCACAGAAATAAAAAAAATGGTGTGTCACAACAACGTCAATTTCAATTAGAATTGCTTTTAACGTTTATGTATGTGGTCTACCACTTCGTAACTTGAAAAAAAGCATTTTTTCGAAAATTCTGGGGTACTACAATACCGAGTTGATACTACCATCTCGACCAGCGTTTGAACGGAGAGATATTCCACGAATACGTGAGGACAGTGGAGAAATTCGATTAAAGCCAAATTTAAGATAAACAGTGTGCTATGTCTTATGAAAAGATTGGCAAAAAATTCTATTTGCATATAAAATGCGAGTATTAATCTATTAAACAAATTTTGAAGTTCGTATTCAGCCAGAGAAGGGATTTTAAACGTTGTAACTAGGTAAAGCCCTAAGTACGCCCGGTTAGTTTCTCGAAGACGTTACAAAATTTCAAGGTGTAACCACAACTGTGTGTTCAGGAGCCAGATGGTGGAACAATGTAGTGGGTAGGCCGTAATTTAGCCCTAAGAAAATGTTGAACGACTTTTAGATGTATAGTGTAAAGATGAAAATCTTTTTTCTTCTTTGCACATACTTTCCAGATTTTTCCGTGATGGATAGCATTAATAGATAAGCCAATAATGTTCTTCTCAAAAGTCCTAAAGCTAGGACATTCAAAAAGGTAGCTGGCTATTTCGATGAACCACCCACAGCCCATTCTTACGCGTTGGGGAACCGTGGTTAAAGCGCTTTAATGTTATATAATGAACCATTTTCAGAATTCAAATCCGTTATTTGCAATCCGTGCCCTGCCGATAGCTAGAGCTATTAGGATGACCATAGGGATATTTTCCAATAATTTCTTTTGAAACACATCAAAAGAATAGCAGCACTTACAAAGTTATAGCGTCGATTTGAAAATTTGCAAAATCGGATGTCGTGGTAAATAACATCACAGTGCAAGTCGTGGACATCGGTACATTGTTACACAGTATTAACGATTGGAAAAAGTGGATATTTAGCTAATTCGATAGTGTTTTAAAAAAGAATCCGGACCTTCACAGCAATTTAAGACTAACTGCTGCGATGAGCGCATTGCAGATCTTGGACATAATCTAAAAAATTATTTGAATATGCCATTCTTATGAGGACGGGACAACGTCGTTTTGAAATATAGAACATTTTTCGTTCGGCGAAAAAATGCTTTCACCCGACGGCAACAATTGGAATACTTATCTTGAAATGCGCAGACAACTTATTTAAACAAGCTATCCAGCATTATAAGAAATAGAATTTAGTTTATTATATCTTTATTTACAGTACATTATTAAACAAACAAACAAAATTTAATAAAAAGCGTTTAGTTTCTCATTTATTATCCTTATTACATCCCTTTTTTACATCGCATACCGTTTTCAATTTCAAATTAAAAATCAATGAAAATAAAAACAACCTCACCCTATACATATATGTTCTTATATCACGTATGATTCTGACTTTATGCGTACTTATTATTTTTACTCTTTGTGTATTTAATTTCGAAATACACATATCTGTGGTGACTCACATAGTAACGCGATAATTTAAATAGCGGCATTATTGATTACGATTCTGTGATGACGTCATTTGCCGCTCTAGTCATAAGTCATGATACATTTCCTATGTAATTAAATGTAAATAGGTTATTGTAGGTTAATTGTTGGTAGTCTGAAATATAAATGTAAAAATGCCAAAGTTCTTGGCATAGTTACAAATTAGAATACATACGAGGTGGGACCCAAAAGTTCCCGAAATTTGAATCACGTCAACGGACGCAGTTACAATCAAACCCCGCTACTTGGAGTTGTGTATACCCTTTATGAGTCAGTATTCCAAGTGGTGTTATTGCAAGTAGAAACGTTCTTTGTTGATGTTCGTTATTGAAACCCGCAGGTACAGTTTCTTGTAAAATTGATCATGCGCAAATATATAAAAACCTATTATATTGTTGTTAAATGTTTATGTTAAATGTCTACCGCCTAAATTCGAATATTTTCATGTAACCAATCACAGCACGCCTGTGACGTATAAAAAAACAAGGGAGAAGAGAAAGTGTGAGCATGATCGTTAGGTACATAAGTTGTACTAGAATTGTAACAGTTGACTCTAAGCAGATTTGTACGAAATAATGAATAAAGGTTAATTTTTAACAGTTTCTAAATGCAGAGAAAAGTTAATTCGTAACAATTGTAATTATATCGAATTGTATAGAGGTATTGAAGTAAAGTTGTTACAGTTTAGCATTTTGTCAGTGTTTTAATTTATTTGCACCATATTTGCATGTAATAGTCACAACAGTTGGTGAATAATTTTTCATTATTATGTCTGCCAGTTTTTAATAGTCGAATCAGAAGAACAGCGAATCTGTATTAAATTCTGTTTTAATGTTTTAAGACCGCAGAAAGACACACTTTGTTAAAGGAAGTATTTGGAGAATACGACACTTGGGATCAAACACAAAAACTTATGACTGGTTTAAACGTTCCAAAAATTACAGTACATCAATTGCATGTATGTATGTATTGTTATGTTCAATATTCTTCAAAAATATCAGCTGTCAATCTAGAACGTATAGAGTATTCAGGATAGCCACCCGATGGTAATGAAAATCCCTCTGGCGGTTAAAAGCTATTTTTCGAAAGCCACAATTTCCCCCCGGGCCGACTGGCCTTAGAGTGTGGGCATTAAATAAAATATATAAGTTCAAATATTATTATTATGTTATTCCTCTTTGATTCATTAACATAATTTCGAAAAATCTTCAAAATTAATGTAAAATTCTCCTAAAACAAATAACAGCGTAAATTCAAATATGCAAATATGTTCCGTTAAGGTATCTTCATTTACGTCGGGAAGTTTTTGTTTTTTAGGTTTGTCGTGAGGGTTTTCTAGCATAGAGTCGTCTAGTCGAGTCATCTAGTAACGTTACCACATTCATTTTCTCATGCTACGTCCAAAAGTAACATTATTAAAAATTCCTCGTGAGATCATATTTGGGTAGATATCATCAAAATTTGCTGTGGAAAGAAACAATCGCCATCGCGATTTAAATAAAAAAGAATAGGGACGCCAATAAATTCATTAATTCTAGTTAAATTTTCTTCGAGTTCACTAGTATTTTGGTTGCGGTCCCAATTTAAAGTGTTCGATGTAGAAATTAGAAAATAAATTCAAATTAGAAGGAAAGATTGGAGGACAGATTCCAGTAAATGTCATAAGGAACATAATGTTTATATATGACATCTTCTTAAAAATCAAGATTAGTTTCCATTTTTCAATTTTTACATTCGTTAATTTCCATTTATTACTTTCGAAAGTTCATAATAATTGCCGAGAGAGCATCAAAGAATACTTCCGAGTCCAACAAACGAATTAAGAATTTAATCAATTTACAAAATTCCAACAACCGTCTAGCTTCTAATAAATTGCCATCAGCAAGTCCATAATTGAAATGCATGTCAGTCATCTCGGCGTTCGTATAGGGATTCATGATAGAGGACTTCACTAACAAAAGTTTAAGTATTAAAAGACAGAAAATACACGTCATTCAGTCTCAACAAATTCGACACATACAAAATGATCAATCACGAAACGTATTCAAATTAAATCCACGTTTTAACTGATTTACTTTTCTATGTCTGCACTTGCCTATTGTTAGTGGGTAAAACAGCCGTTCTTTGTAATCGGAATATTAAAAGATAACGCGTTTTTACCATTTTTTTATACTCGGTAAGTCCAGTGTTGTACACGCCATATTTTTATTTCGGCTACATTAATAATTTCAAAAATATCAAAATTGGTTTTGTCGAAAATTTTTCTCGCCCTGTATCTTCGAAACAATGGGGCCTTTCAAAAATCATAAACGTACAAAATATTCTTAGAATAGTTTATGGAATTTTTGCCGTATGTTTAATAAACAGCCTGTACATATCTTTCTAACGCCCAAAAGTAAAGAGTTTGAGAAAAATTTATTTTTGTAACATACCTCCACTGCAACTTCTGAGTCAAAGAAAATAACTGATTTAGGAATATTCTTGCTATCAACAACAAGGAAAATGCAAATCGCCAACTCAGAATAAGATTTCTTTAAAAGATTCATTACTGCTATGTCAGCAACACACTTGATAAATACACGCATTTTTTAGTAATTTTTCTCCTTAATAAATGTGTCGCTCACCACCACGCTGGACGTATGTATCTTGATTTGTAGTAGAAAATAAAGCTTGTAATAGGGCAATAAAAAATGTTACATGCAATTTATTCCAGTCCAGATTGTATGATCTGCATATTTCTTTCGCCTAGTAGAATACGTATTACAAGCCGTGATAGAAGAACTTGTTAATGACGTTCGCACACAGAAAACAAGGAAAAGAGATTACATGCTTACATACGTATCGTAAAGAAGGTAAGGATTCCCGTGCATCGGAAGCCGTACAAGAACGAATCCAGTAGTAAATAAGTGTAGCACCATACCGGTACAAATGGAAACGAAAATCTCGGGGATTATTAAGTAGCCGCTTATAGTAGTTTCGCCGTGATATCCCGCAGCGGATTTCATTTTGTTTCTCCGAAACGAATTACATTCTGTTGAGCCGTGATATGGTAGTATACCGGAGAGTTTATTTGCCCTACGTGATTCAACTAACTTTGTTCCGACCAAAGGAACAAGAGCTTAGAAGGATAAATTGTTGCCTTCGTTTGAATCAAGATGTAATTTCCTGACTTCATACTGAATGCTTAACTACAACTAATACAGATTCATTCATTTTCGACTCTCACCATGAGGACCTCGCTTATTGTTGGAGGTTTAAATTTGACAATGTTGCTAAATTTTGTGTTATGAACCCGAAGAGAAAATGGACCATGTTTTGTGGCTTGTTCTTTCACCTCTAGCACCTTTATTTAACTTTGCAGAAAAAAATTAAAAACACATTCTCAAAGCCACTTTCGATCGTCTATCGTATAACCTCGTTCTAGTGCTCTCTCTCTGGACTATGCATCGCATTCAGGAAAAGTTCAGTATTTGCGAAATATAAAGAAATAATTTTGATAAATATGTTCTCAAATAATTTTACTTTGTAATTGTAAATTGTAAGTTAATAAATTATATGGAGGCTTTAGTAATCCTTCTTAACAGATGCCGCTACAAGCGACAAACAAGTGCTTATTTACTTTTTAAGATTAAATTGGAAAAATGTCGTGAAGTTTATTTCGTTTAAATAAACGGCTTCTATGTGAGTTTAGTTCCCTAAATTTGCGAACTCGGTGAAAAGTAGGTTTTACGGTGTCCTGGAGCACGGTGTTCATCGACAAATCTACCTGACGTAGCTCGGATTTGTCCAGAATCTTCGGATTAAAAAAAAACAGGCAAATTTTTTATACTGAATAATTTACATATTTACAAAATTTCTTAAAAATAAAACAAAGGGCATCCGGATAAATGAAAAATAAAACGAAATAATATTCTTTTCTTAAATTAAAATTTAAAATCCAAAATTTCGGTTAAGACCTTGTACAAGGAACTCTCGGCAAAGTTAAATGTATTCGTCGCAAAAGACTAAAACTAATTTCGTCGATTTTGTAGTCTTCGAAAGATTGCCTGTTATACTTCTTTTCATATTTCAAGGATCACAATTGGTGTTCTCTAACATCGGTCGCTTTTTAGAAAAATGTTCCTCTTTTTTCACTGTTTCATTCCATTATGTATACTGGACTTAAACATAGATTTATTGCAACCGGATTGCGAGAATAGGTAAAAAAAACTGCGGGAAAGTTTCCAGAAAAGCAGTTTTTAAAATTTAAAAGATAATTTGTCAGTTAATTACCCCCGTGGCGAGTACTTTAAAAATTGCCCAGTCTCATCTTTCACTCGAGGTTATATTTCTTTTCAATTTGAAAGCGATGCCGTGCTGTAATGAAATATTTGAGAGCGATAAATTTCAATTAAAAATTTCGCGTCGGGACTACGTTATTATGCCAATTTGACAGAAATTATATCGCTTCTTTGGCAATAGGGGATTTAATTAGCTCGCTTTATATTTTGGGAAAGTAGAAAGGTGTACTCTATACGAAATATATGAGGAGAATAAGTGAAACCTTTGATCAAATGCTATGAAGTTATACTTTAAATTTTTATTAATAAAATTTTATTTATAGTTACTGTACGTATCGTTTTAATACAATACGACATATCCGTACATAATGCAATAAATTATTCTCATTGCTTGTGATTTTAAAAAAGGCTAAGATAACTTATCTGCAGAATAATGTTCAAACAAAAGTGAACTTTAATGTGGAAGTACATATGAAAAAAGTGTCTAGAAACAATAACCAAGATAATGCTGATATATAGCTCATGGTATTGATGGAATCACTCCCGGCAATAACAATGTGAGAAGAGAAAAGCACTAACGCTCTTTGCTTTTGCCACATTGCTGTTCATCTTTCAGTTTATGCCACTAATCTTCAAAAACAGCACTGAAATATTCCCTGGTGCCATCTAATGCCAAGAGATATAGTCATGCCGTCCTAGAAAGTAGCGACAGAATCTGGAATATACATGTCATACTTACCCATACAATGCTACAACCTTTAACGTACACCGTTTCATAAACATTTTCAAAAGATACCAGTTAACGTAATATGAATATTTTCTTAACTTAAAACTAAATGATATACTTGGAAGAAAAATTGGATTTTTTTGATTTTCTAACCCCAAGAAAATATTCATTTAATACAAATAAAATTTCAAGAAAATTATTTTCTTACATTATACATTTTTATAGTCTTAAAATAAAAATATTTTTTAGAATAGAGACTGATTTTTGCAAGAAATCTCATTTCTTGATGAAAGAAGCCATTTCTCTGCGTGTACTAGCGTATACATAATTAGAAGCTTAACTTTTGCAATAAATTCTTCATATTTATAAATAACTCCTACGTTTTCAGATTTATTTTCGACTTTACCAAATACAGCAAGCCTCTAATGAAATCTCATTATCCCATTAGCAAGAAAATGCTTTTTCCATATTTCACGCCAACGCAAACCGCAGTATTCAAGTATCTTCTGTTATTAATTAAAATCATACTTTTGTACATTTTCCGGAATACGATATTATGTCTTCCGAAAAAAAAAGGTTTTCAAGCAGGGAAATATCAGAGAACAATACAATTACACCATACAAGATAGATGTAGCACGAAAATAAATTTAATTAGTTTAATGGAAAAGTTAATCTCCTGACGAGCCCTAATACTTTATTACGGTATTCAGAGACCTATGTCTATTTAAGTTCCAGGCAACAAACTACCATTCTTAAAATACTTCTTCATTATATATGTATGTAAATATGACAATCAGAAATTGCGACCTTCCCCAGGTGTTCAGTTTAATGGATTTTTTTCATTTTATTAAATAAATTATAGTGTTATAATGTAGAAGAAGAATTATGCTAAGGTGAGCGGCTGCTATGTGTAAATAGGCCTTTTGGAGCACCATAACTATAAATCCCCAAAAAAATAAAGGACATTCTCTTTAAGTGCTGATATAATACCGGTAGTAGATGAAATTACATATACACAATAATAATAATAGTAATAATTATTATTATTTTATTTTAGACAAGCCATGGCACAGATGCCTATAGTCACTGTAACCTTAATAGATCTATTGTAACAAACTGCCCTTGTGTGTGTTAGAATAGCTGGAGGCTTTTAATAAACCTTAGTACTATTCTAGGATCCGCTTCCTTCAGTTCAGTAAGTGCAAGAAATGGCCTACTGAAATGTTGGTGTCGTATGCGACTAATAGCAACACATTTACATAGGATGTGTTCTGCTGTTTCCAGATCTTGGCATAAACGACAGATTTGACCTTCAGCTTTTCCTAGTTTATATTATATGATATTTTAGGGCTACATGGCCTGTCAGAATTCCTGCCAGTAATCTAAGGCCCCTTTTGCTGAACGATAGCGCTATTTTTGCTCTCTTTGATGAGCCTGATACAAGTGCTTTCGCCTGTCTCTGTCCTGGAACATTTTCCCAGTACGAGGACTTTTGATTGTCCT
This sequence comes from Dynastes maya, assembly GCA_029619315.2. NCBI lineage: Eukaryota > Metazoa > Arthropoda > Insecta > Coleoptera > Scarabaeidae > Dynastes > Dynastes maya. Next base: position 12,433,482 of record JAROYE020000002.1, on the reverse strand, counting down.
CCCATGCTTTAATTGCTTGTTTTATGTGGCTCTTTTGGAGACCACAGAAGGGGTTAGGACCAACGAAAGGCATGTTCGCTGCTTGTTTGGCCAACTTATCTGCCTTTTCATTTCCTTCGATCACTTTGTGACTTGGGACCCACTGCAAAATAACGTGGTTATTGCGCCCCAGTTGCCTTAAATTATGTACACATCAGTATATCAGAACAGATTCGTATGTATAGGCCTTAATGGCCTTTAAAACTGCGTGACTATCGCTGTGTATATTTATAGTTGCGCCTCGCATCTCTTTCTCGGTGTTCTTTATGGCGCACAGATTTAAAGCTGAAATCTCTGCTTGAAATATGTTGGTGTGGGGTCCTGTAGGCATTTTTAGGTGGAAGTTAGGACCACTAATGCCTGTACCTGTTCCGACACCTTCTATTCTTGGGCTGTGTACCATTCAAGGGTACCTCTTTTACATTGAGCCTCACCGGATGTCCACTCAATACGGCTTTCAATGATCACCTTGTAAGGCTGATCAAAATTGTATTGCATAGGGATCATTTAAATGTCATTAACGCCCATCTTATTCTTATTGTTGTAAAGATTTTACTTGCTAGACTTCGTGCCTCCCTCGATGGACGACTTGAGTCCGTTTCGAGGTGGTAGTCTTTGCTAGTAGATGCAATACAGGTCGGAAAATGAGTATTTAGCATTACCTCTAGTGCCTCTTTGGAATTTTCTGTAAAGCTGCCGTTAGCTTTCTAAAGGTGCCCGAGTTCATTAACACGTTCTCTGGCGAGGACCTTTTGTAGACGGGCTGGTGTTGGCGTGTTATTTATGCCTTCGCAGAAGCTCCGCCAAGTTCTTCTCTTGGCTTTCCTTATTTCGGAATTATACTGAGTTAGGGCTTGCCTATAGCTCCCATTGGTGATCGAGCTCCGAGTTTTTGGCTTTGTTAAACAGCCTTCTAGTCTTAGCTCGCAGTAGTTCAAGCTCCCTGTTCCACCAAGGCACTTTGTGCCTGTGCCTCTTTTGTGTACTAGGGCAGCTTGCAACAAATGCTTTATGAATTAGAAAATGCAGTTGAACAGAAGCTATTTCTAAGTCTTCTATATTCTCTATTTCGGTGCAGATTTCATCTGCTTCCTCCCTGATGTGTTTTTCATAAGAACACCAATCAGTTTTCCTTTGAATTTGAATAGTAGAAGTTTAGTATGTTTCCGCCTCGATTTCAAACCTTATACGTCTATGATCTGAAGGTGGGGCCTCTGGGGAGACATTCCAGTTTTTTATAATTGAGCTAAGACGAAGAGTGGCTAGTGTGACATCTAGCACTTCCCTTCTATTCTTAGTGACAAAAGTTGGTTCTTTACCTCTATTGATTATGTCCAAATTTGTTAAAGACAAAAATTTATAGAGGCACTCACCTCTCTTGTTTATATCTGAGCTGCGTTACAACATTTTGAGGGAAAAGCTTTTGATTATTTTTACAAGGGTATAGAACTATTAATTGATCGTTGTAATAAATGTATTGAAGTTAGGGGAGATTATATTGAAAAAAAATTGTTATACTTTACCAAGTTTATTTTTTCTATATCAGGTCGAGAATTTATGGCGCCTACCTCGTGTGTGCGGTATTAAAATCTTGACGGTGCGATACAAACAAATAAATGATCTAGTCTAGTTAACTTTAACAGTTTTTTAATACTCCAGAGTTTATAGTTTCAGCGACATTTTAGTTTAAAATACAATTTCTAAATTGATCAATCGAGAAATATGTTTTTTGTCAGAATTTTTCGTATCTAACTTCTTGTTTATCCGTTGCCGAGGTGCTGCCAATCTAACAACTTGATACTTTAAATTTTGATGTTCTGATGATCGATTTCGGTGCTGCAGATGACGTAAAGGGTTTTGTTGCTTGGATTCCAAATATATTGTGTTTATATGTGTGTTTGTGTCATTTTCTACAAATTATGTTTAAAACGTAAATTACTTAAAATAACCCGCAACTTTGATTATCCCCTGTAAGATAACGTTAATGGAGTCTTTTTTTTAATAAAAGATTAATAATATAAATGATCAAAATGCCAGAATTCGAATACTAACCCAAAGTAATTCGAATTCCGCAAATGCTCGGTTAAATTCTACGAATTTCAATATAAAATCGATTGGAATGAATATAATAACGTGTAAACGCACGCTCTTGATGTGGGATGTCCCATTACAGTACGAGCCCCGTCCAGCTTCAGTTGGCCTACACACAAAATTTGTAGTGTTGTTGGCATCTATCGCTTAAGGAGCAAAACCAGCCGCTACAATGTAATGTCTAAGACAAAATATGCTATGTAGAGGACTTTAGGAGAGATCTGGGTTCAATGGAGCGTGTTGCGTCATAAAAAATCGAAAATATTAAAAAAATGTAGTTTTCTTGCATTCCATTACCCAAGTGCTGCTAACGATAAAGTGTATATGGAACAACGCTTTCTTGACGAAAATGACGGTGACAGATGTTTCGATTGTAGAACAGTTCATTGATAGTGCAATTGTTGTCAATAATGGGCAGGGGAAAGGCAATTGATGAAAAAATTCGATCAATTATCATTAATTTACACAAATCCGGAAAATCGAACGGCGAAATTGGAATATTGTTCAGCATATCCAGATACAGTATTCGAAATATTGTAAAATTGTACAAATCAAACGGTTCAGCTGCCTAAAATCCCCGATATGTGAAAAAGTCCAAATTAACAGACGCAGGAGTTGGAAAATTACACTTTATCAACGGCATTGTTAACTCAAACAAATATTTAGACATCCTAGAGGAGTCTTTGTTGCCAACTTTGGAAGAGAGCAGGATTTCTGGAAATGACTTCATTTTTCAGCAAGACGGTGCCGCATGTCATACTTCCAAAAGATCCATAAAATGGCTTTCAGATCATGATATACCGGTTCTAAAATGGGTTTCTAGTAGTCCAGACCTTTCGCTCATCGAGACGTTGTGGTATATCATGAAAAAGAGGTTGCGAACCAATCCTGCCAGGACTGTGCGAGAATTCAAGCAAAGTCTCCAGAACACTTGGGATAATTTCACTGCAGAGGAGTGTCAGGATCTAGTAAATAGTTTGCCGAGAAGAATGGAAGCAGTTATTAAAAATAAAGGTGATGTTACTCAGTGGTAGAATGAGCTGTATCTTAGAGCTGAAAATCATAAATTTGAATTTTTCTTTTTCCAGTCCTAATCAGTTCCAATTGTTATAATCAGTTTCGTTATTTTTGTGCAATATATTTTCAAACTGTTATTTGCAAAATAAAAATTGAGAATTATACCTCTATTAGTTTAAATAGTCTTCAATACATGCTAATAACTGAAATTTTATCGGGTGGGCCAACTGAAGCTGGACGAAACCAAATCAATTTACTCATTTCAAAGCGAATTACTACTGTTTTCAATATCATTTTCTATTCTAAAACATCCATTGATGCAATAACAATTGGCTTATTCCAGAAGATTGCATTCCTGCATTATTTGGAAAGAGCACAATGCTCTAACTCCATTAACCTGGTAAATGTTAATGAAGTTAGAGCACATCCGCATGAAAATATAGGCAAAATCGTTATAGGTTTTGCAAAAACATGACCCAGAAATGATAATTACCACTGAAAACTGTTGAATCATAAATATTCATCGAAATTAATTAACTAATTATATTCGAACTCGTTAGCATTAGCCCTCAAATGCAATTTGTTTCAGCAAATACAATATTTTTGTTTAATGTACGTGGGCATCATGAATTTGCACAACCTTGACCTTGAAAAAATTGTGTACACTATAAAAAAATGTTAATTACTTCATTTTCCAAGGTAAAATTAATTGAAAACAATTCAGATATTATCACCCACATCCGCTGGAAATGTATTTTCTTTCAAAGCACTTCAAGCCAAGAACGTTAAAACAACTTAAAAAAGTAAAGGAAAATTTCCTTCGAAGAAACTAGTCCTTAGCGTGACTTTGTATGAATAAAGCGGACTAATTGCTATTAACTTTCAATCGTTTAAAAATATTCTGTTTTAAAGTTCTTTATTCATAAATAATTCATGTCGAACTAAATTACTGCTCTTAAAATAAAGATGAAATGTTATACTTTTATACATAGGGTGTAATTATTAATGTGGTGGTAAGTTGTGTCAATCTGTTATTTATTGATGACTCAAAAGATAGAAACAAAGTTAATTCATAAAATCGTTGCAGAGATAAAATACCAACAAAAATAGTGAACTTAAAATTAGTAAGAATGGCCTTGGAGAAATCGTTAAATGAACTGACACCAAAGGGGAGACTATCAAAATCACTTGAGGTAAATCGAAATCTAAGACAAGGAGATCTATTCTCTACTTTTCTACTTAATTTGGTAACGAGGTAACCTAACCTAACATAGCGTCGGCTGTTTTGTATGTTTTATTTGTGAATAACACTTTGTAAATAAAAGAAGTTATTATTTATTTTTCAACAGCTACAGGTTCAAGGACCGCAGCTTAAAAAATGCTATTCCAACTCAATTCCCTAACTGTCCGTTGTATTTGACAAAAAACGTGAGATTTTATTACTCAAATAGTTTTATATTTTTACGTTATATTTAACAAAATTATCTTTGGACACGAAGAGATGTTTTCGAATGTGTAATAAACGTTCTGTTTTAATACAATATATTTTAAATTATATCACCGAACGTAGCCATTTTGGATACTGATATATGTATGTAAATGTCATATTCACAGCAGTGAACGTATTGCAACAATTACAATAACTCGTTCTACAAATACCCTATTTAAAAATGATCATGGGAAGAGTAATGATAGATTAGGCAAAACCCCACATAATAGGAAAGATAATGGGAAAGATAGAAATTAAAGATCCTGGTTAAATGGCATGTCAGCAAATTTCTAGTGAAATTGAACAAAATAAATATAATCAGAGAAAGTGTTATTCCAACTAGCGCGTTACCATAGCAGATACGATCAAAAAGGTGTTCAGATAATTGCAGGAGAAATAAAAAGACTATGGGCTGGTTATTAACTAAGAGAAAACGAAATATTTGAAAATGAAGGCAACGCAGGAAATTTTGAGAAAAAATGGAAATCTCACGTGCAGGCTTTTGTTGGATGGCCTTTTACAATTTTAGTAAAAGTCTGACTTATGTCAGACCTTGCGTCGAATCGCTTCATTCAACTTTTGATAATGAAGCACCATCAGAGAACACTGTTTACAACTGGTTTGCAGAATTTTGTCGTGGCTGTGCTACCGTCAGTGATGAATTCCGTGAACGCCAACGAAAATCGATTATTCCAAAAAGATATCGATACTGTTATTGAAGAGGATTGGCATGTGACTTACCGTGAGTTAGAGGCATATCGAAGACTACAGGGCATTCGATTTTGCATGAACATTTAGGTGTGAAAAAGACTCGCTCCACAGTCTAATAATAACATTAAAAGGAAAGAATAATAAAAACAAGTACCGTTTTAAATGAGTTGAACAATTTGAGTATTTTGAAATAACAATTACAAATAGGAATGAAGAATGAAATAGAAAAGATATTAGAAAGAGTAAGTAGATCGATTTGATGAAAAAATGAAATACAAAATGATAAATAGCGCTACAAAAATAAGGATTTATATACAGCAGTTATTCCATCCGCAGTACTATGTGGTTGTGAAACATGGCTTCTTAATAAAAATAAATTTGGTAGAGGGAAATTCCTAATTCACATTTGGCGCAGTGAAAGATTCCGATGTGTGGAGACGAAGGACAAATAAGGCGTTGGTGAACTTCTATAGGCAATCAGATACAGCACGAGCAGTCAAAACATAGCGATTAAAATAATTGGGAGATGGATGTGGGATGTCAGGGCGAAGAATTGCAAAAAAAGGCATTAGAAGACGAATGAAGTAAAAAACGAAAGAGAAATCCAAGGAAAAATTATTAAAAGCAATTAAAGAGGACATTGGGGAAACTGAAATCCAGGACTGGGAAAATCGATTTGGAGACCGATAAAAAAATTAAGACTAACACCCTCGAAGGCTTGTAGTGCTGATTTGTATATACAGGATGGGGCACAGAAACCTAGTGTTTTTTTGTTATGATCACAAAGTCGTTAGTTTTTGATTTAAAGAAGATTTATTGCTAAAACATTTGTAAGAACATGGCATTTCATAATAATCATGAACAGAAAATTACGTCTGCCAAATGATATTGATTTTCGTTGACGCATTTTTGAAAATTGACTTTCACTCTTTCCAGCAGGTCTCTGTTGATTTGGGTGATTTGTTGACGGATAGATTCCTTCAATTCATCTAACGTACGGGGCTTGTCCTCGTAGATACGTGATTTGAGGTACCCGCATAAAAAATCACATGTGGACAGATCCGGGAACCAAGAGGGCCATAAAACGTCACCAAATCTCGAAATAAGACTGTGAAACCACAAATGTAGACAATGAATACCTCTTCTTTGTAGCTCAGGAATGAAAAAGGTGTTCACCATCTGAATGTAACACTCAGATATTACAGTAACGGTTGTAACGCGTTTTGCTCACTCTCAAATTCGTGAATTGTTTCCGGTGAATTTTAAAAAGTTTTTAAAAATATGGAAAATTTATATCAATTAATCTTAACAAATTTGTAACTTGTTACAAATAAAATAGTTTAGATTCCTACTTGATCTTTATTATCTTTGATAATATTTCCTGATAACAAAAAGGTATCTATCTAGCCCTGTATTCCTTATAATTGCGCCTCTCACCACCAGACAACACTAGTACTGAATATAATTACGGGTAACAATATTTTCGTAACTGTCATATGTTGTTTATATGGTGATTGATACAATTACACCATGAAAAAATTTACATCTTCACTAATTTTGCTAATTATGAAAATAGTATTAATTGTGTAAGCTGGTGTTTATATGAACTTAGCGTTCATCGACAAGTCTACCCTTGGTAGCGAATATGTCCAAGATTCAAGGGAAATAAAAGGGGTGAGTACACATAAAAATACGTTTTATTTACAAAAGAAAAAACCAATAATAGCCTTCGGAAAATGAAATTAAACAGAATTTAGAAATCAAGCTCAGTGAAAAATATGTTTTATTTATAAAGGAAAAATAACATAGAAAAGGCTTCGGAAAATAAAATTAAACAGGAAATTCAGGAATAAATTTCGATAACAACTTTATAAAGATATAAATAATATACAAAATTATAAAAGATCTTTAGCGATGAACTCACAAAATTCAGTAATCAATCTAAACGCGGTAAATACGGAAATTTCGGTAAAGTATAGATGGATAACAAATTGGTGAACAACTTGCGGATTTTATCGCGAACTAACTCTAAATAAATTGCAATCTTGCAAATAAAAATATCACGGTTACGGGGGTGATTCTCGCCGAGGACAGTGCTGTACACCGTCTGCGTTGCAACGATGGGTCTTGCCCAGGACAGTTCTGAGACACTGTCAGCGTTGCGAGTAAGAGAAAACTCCTACTGAAACAGTTTTACAACGGTTTATATACCCTTACGGACGGTGACGTAACGCTTCTTCTGAATGACGTACGGTACAAAAAAAAATAAGACGAAAATGTGAATTGATAAATGAAGCAAATATGTGCTGTCATTCAGAATAAGTCTACAGGGTTTTTCAAAAGTTTATTTACATCAAAATACAATTAAATATTTGCAAAATGATCACAGAAAGAATACAAAATTATTATCCTAATAATAAATTGGCTCTTGTTTCAGTAAAAGTTCTTTGAATCCGTGACGAGCAACGGTTCGTCTCACGGCAATCCCATTTTCTTCAAAGAAATATGGACCGATGACCCCAAACTTTTCCAGTGCGCACCATACTTATTACCTTAGGTTTATGCAGCGATTTTTCGTATAATTGTCGCGGATTTTCAACAGCTAAACACCGACAATTTTGTGACGGCCTCATTAAGGTAGAAATGGGATTCATCACTCATTGCCACCATATTTTCATTCTGCTCTTAAAGTGTAAGCATTTCCTGTGCAAAATTCAATCGTTGGGGGTAATCTCTTACAATCAGTTACTGCACAATCGCTACCTTGTTTGGGTAAAAATGTATTTCTTCCTGCAAAATCCGTCTTACGGTACGATTGCTGATTTGAAGTGCAGCTGAATGTCTCATACATGAACATGCTGTAGTCTAGCGTCCACCGCTCCCTGATGGCAACTGAAAGTGAAATGCTATAGGCCAGGTAATGGAATGTCACCTGCCGCACCCTCCTTTTCCTAATCGTGAACTACTAGCCATTCCAAAAACGATTAGTTCCTATGTCCCACCCTATGTAAAATATGGCAATGAAGGGATGAAGCTAATTCTAGTTAGAATTTAAAGATTCATATATTCTAAATGTAAGTAATGTATTTGCATTATTTGTAACGATATTGTCAACATCTAATTTTTGCTAAAATTAACTTTTAATATCCCGTAAATATTGACGTGCCTCTATAAAAAAAAAACTGCAGGGATTTTCTTACTTGTAGAGGAACTACTTATTAACGTAGCTCATCAAGACGCTGTTGCGCTTTTTAATTCTTGTTTTTTAGCTATTATCTTCCATCGTCAAAGCTTTCACAAGCAGACTAATCGATAGATTTTGTGCCCAGCACATTTTAGCAGCGTCATGTTAAATTCATCACTTCGAGGAGGTCGTTTTTATACGTTCAGTAATGAAGAATTAGCTTAAAATGAAGCACTCTCCACTCAAGTTCGATGGATCTTCACCTCGTAGGATTATGTTGCATCTGATTTTTTTCTTATAAATACATACAATTAGAAACATTTAAGTGAATTATTTATATTTTGAAATAAGATATTGAATGGTACATGGAGAGAAAATAGTGAAACATTTCTTACTGGGAGGCGTTAGTAAGACAATATAAAGATTTCTTTTTTTTTGTTAAATAACAAAGAAAAAATGTGGTGGATAAGTTAATAGCATCTACCAAAAAAGTGTTCATCAAATCTCCCAAACACATCCGTATATTCAAACAATTATGTCCGAAATTACCACCACCACCTCAGCCTGTAATAACGCGATGGGGAACATTGCTCCAGGCAGTATCTTACTACCAGAAATATTTTTCGCAAGTGAAAAATGTCATCTTGAAACTTGATTCAAATGATTCTGCAGCAGTTCGAGATAGTCAGCAACTTTTTTCCAATTCGGACCTTCAACAACAAACAGATGAAATTTGCATGAACTATTCTGAAGTTGCACAAGCTATTGAGCAATTAGAAGACACTTATCTGCACGAGACGCATTAAATTGCATAAACAATTTACAAGCCGCTCTAGAAAACTTGACGAACACTATAGGAGTCGATGTTGCTCAAAAATTTGGTGCAATTTTAACGAAAAATCCCGATTTACAAAAGGTTCAAGAGTGCCCAGATGAGGAAAAGGAATATCTGTCATTTGCAAATCCTACTTCACTGGATGTCCAACGATCATTTTCGAAGTATACGACAACGTATTCGCAAACCCGCGACGGTTGAATGAATCGACAATAGATGCGTTGCTGTTGTTGCAATTCTACGCAGCTTACCAGGGCGGTTGCCAATTGCCACAGCGGACATCAAGACGACAGGAAAAGGTAACAATATTATTTTTCACTAATATTGTATATTACGTTCTACTTTTATGCGGTGCGTCACTGCCGGTACCACCTTTTTAACAAACCCTAATTATTATTAAAGGAGTATTCCGCAAGTTACTGTTTTCTTATTCTCAACAGTCACAAATTTTTACAGTAAAATAGAAATTTACAATTGTCTAATTAAATGTGGTATGCCTATTCTTCAATATATGTTGTTTATTACTTCTATTTTGATTGTTTAATACATAATTTATAGATGTAAAATTCCTAACATAAATTCTTATTCTAACTTTTTTTTTATTATTTAATATTTGTATTGAGTCCGGATCGTAATTACTAATTACGATCCATCCAGTTTAAGTGCATTCTCAAAATTTCTGTAATTTTCTTTTGTTGTAATTTTATTGCAGCCCATAAATCAAAGGCCGTGAGAGCTATCGCTTTCCTTGTCTATATTGATCCCTTCTAATAGATTTTGACCGCTTTCGTACCTGCAGCAAGGAAGCAGGCGTTTGATGTATACCTATTCATCCCATTCTTATACATTATTCTCCATATTATCTCTTAATGTAAATATACGTAGGACGACTGCTTTCTTGCAACTACTTTCGCGCTCTCTCCTACACGCGCGTAAGTATGTATGCTCTCGCTTGCTCGCCGTAACGCCCACATTTTTCGCTGTTCGTCTTACAAAGGAACTGAATGTTAGGACGGTTCTTGCCAGTAGCCTCCCTACAGGATATAACCTTAGGAATCTTCGGGAGATCTCCCTTTAACGAGGCTACGACATTACTTTTTGTGGCGATTTTACATATAGTAACCGTGTAAATCACTACAACGGGAAAATTTTTAATTCGGAACCACTAACATTAATCTATTTGTCACCGTGTTTCATTGAAAAAAAAAATACATTTTAACGAAAATATATAACTTAACGCAATATTAGTCGCATCTTATTAGCAATTCAGAACCGTATAAGCATGTGCGTGTTAGGTCCTTTTATACCTAATCTAGTTACCAAATATCACACCTGTATAATGTGCACTTTCGGAGAAATAAGGATTTCAGTAAATGTCGACTTTTCAAAAAAAACTTAATTTGAAGACCTTATTACTTTTTGCTTCAGAATTAAACGAGGATTCCAAAAATAGAGTGATATATAGCATATTCAATTAAAACAAAAATACAACTTTGGGTAGCTACGAAGTTATGAGAGTAGGTTTCAATGTAACTTTAATCTAAACCATGCACACAATCAGACCTCATAACAAGAAAAAAAACCGTTTTGAAGAATCTCTATTCACATAGACACAATCCTCCGAGCCACTAGTTCCCGCTTCGGATTTTGTTTTGTACGATCCCCACATCTGTGAAAGGTGCATTAATACTACTCGATAAATATCCCAGTTTTCATAATTTTCAAATCGGATGGAGAGGAGGAGTCATCTGGAGGTTCCCTCAGATCTATATTGAGTCCATTTAAAGAGTGGGGGGAGGGGTAATTTCCGAAAAAAGTAGGCCTGCAAGGTCAAAATTTGCTCTAAACAGTATTGCTAAAAATTACAGAATTTGAAAAAATTTGGGAACTCTGAAAGTCCGTATCTCGGAAACTATTGACCATACACAGTCCATTCTGTTTCAAATTGTGGCAAATGTAGTCTACTTTGAAAAAGTATTGAAAAGTTGTTACCGAAAAAGTAGTCCTTTAAGGTCAAAATTGACAAAAACTGAAAAAAGGTCGAAAATTTCGGTGTTTTCTGGATTTTTAACAGCTTCGTTCGGTTTCCGAAGTCGAAAACTAGGAATATTCATTGCACCACCATTATAAACAACTCAACAAAAAATCAGAACATCCAGATTTGATGTTAGGTACCTCCCGCTTTCAGGCGACAAGATATACAATACTGGGCTATACAAGAAAAAATTGATCTAAATTGAATGACATATAAACTCTTCTTCCATTATCCTAAATTATCTTTTTTGCTGAAACCATTATGCGGTGCAAACCTCAGTTTCACGTCGTAATAAAACGGTTAATATTCGAAATCTTGGGACATAAAGCTCGTGTAAAGATCAGATGGGGAATTAATACAACGCCAAAATTACAATGGTAATAACGGCAAGATCCCTATCGCTACAGAAAATCCGGTAATTCCGTTTCTCCCTCTCCGCCTATTCCGAATTTCATTCCGACTAAACATGGCATGGAAATTAACTTCGTACAATAAAAGTTTCGGAACGACCAGTCGACGTCACTGGCGTCGTTTTCCAATATTCAATTCCAGTGTTGTTACAGCATTGTCCAAACATTCCGCAATAGCGTTAAGAAGATAATATAAAATGATGTACTCAACAGAACAAAAACAGTGAATAATTTAAGTTTATTCAACACAAATGATATGAAACAGCGTTTTCAAGAAAAACTTATGAATTTTATTCGTTTACTCTGCACTTCGTTTCATCTCATATTTTCAAATTTTACAATTACATAAAATTATGTGTCGGTCAGGGTAAAGAAAATTAAAGCAAAAATGATATCTATTAAGATACTCGAGTTTCTAGTATTTTTCTAACAAGTAGCGGAAATCTATTGAAATAGTAATTAATTATGGTCATATTACAATGAAAAGAGCTTTTTTGAAAACAAATGTTTGTCAAATTGATTATATGATTAGTCTATTGCACATAGAAATGAGACTACCTAAATTTCTGGAACTTTAATAAGAGATAAAGTAAAAGTTATTGTAAGCTTTAACTGTAAGTGGAACACGATATCGTGACACGATATCGAACTTTTTGTGGGATCAATTGGATGATGCGGACCTCGAAGGAATGTGGTTTCAACAGGATGGCATACAGCATGAGAAACCATCGATTTATTAAGAAAACGTCTTCCTGGTCGTGTGATTTCCATAAATGCTGACGTTAATTAGCCGTCCAGATCTTGCGACTTGACGCCATGCGATTTTTTTCTCTGGGGTTTTGTAAATGCTAACAAACCACAAACAATTTCTAAATTGAAAACAGAAATCCAATTATTGCTGGAATTGAGCCAACTGACTTGGAGAAAGTCTTCGAATATTTGATGAAAAGGGTCAGGGTATGCCAACACAACCGCGGCGGCCATTTTGCTGACATCATATTCCATAATTAATCTCAACATGTCTACTTTATAAATCAATAAAAATTGCCCAATTAAATAATAATTTACTGTGTTTCATTTTAAAATTAAATCCGGCCCCCGATGGGCCACCTTTTACTTATACTAACCTGCTCACGAAAGACATTCACTGCGTACATGCCCTTTCAATAGATTTCAATTTTGAAACATGGAATTGAGTATTATTCTCTCGGAAAATTGCGTTTCTTTGTTTAAAATTTCTCATTATTACAAACGTAATTATCGTTCATTTTGAATATCGAAGAATTTTGGAGCATTATTCAAACAAACACAATTACAAGAGTGGCCTTTCACACACCAATGCTACCTTAGCTATATACCTATTATGTTTAAACTCCAGGAATTTTAGCAAGGGTTATAATTATTCGATTCAAATCGAAAGATTTATTATAGGGAGTCATTCAAATGGAGAAAAATATATCGCCATCACAACTAAAACTATAGTGGATAATACGAGAATTTCTAATGTACGAGGGTAAGTCAAACATTATCTACACTTTCGCCATCACAAGCTTTGACGGTTATCGTAGTGACGTACCGCCTTCTTATGCTTGTGTTGGCACCATGTGATCTGATGTAACATGTTTTTGTGTCCGATTTAAAGTGCTGATTAAGAGACATTTTGAATCACAATAGGGACATGCTTATTCGTAAAATTTTTTACTGTATCAAACTTCAAGTGGCAACCTACACGATGATGTAAACGAAAAGAGAACATTGGATAAAAAAACAGCTTTTTCACTGACTGATAACACTACTTCCCGTATATGTGACAAAGTCACGTGAATTTCAGATTACTTTCAAAACTTCTGACTCAAAAACTCATGCTCTGTCATCCGTTTTCACAAACTAATTGCAAGACTCAATTAATATGACTTTCGATGTTGTATGCTTTAGCACGACGCGATAATGTGAAGCTTATTAAATTGACGAAATTAAATGATTTTGACTTACCTGACAATATGTAACAACCCGGTAGTTAGTCTTGAAAATACTTAGTTATGACGTTTGTTCGAGTATTTTACGAAACTGTGTAGATCACAATTTAAGAGAAATATTAAAGCCAGAATCACAATACGATCTAATATTAAAATCGTAGTTATATTGATTAATTATATAAGTATACATATTAATACATTAATAGGGGTCAGTTACATATTACGCTTATCCCTCTTGATTATTTCGTGCTATGATATTGTGACTTGGCAAATGTTATTATATGTCCTATTTAAATAAATAGTTAACATAATGAAAAGTTCGAAATACACTAAATTAGAATTTGTATAAACTTACCAAATTTACTGACACATCATTTAAAAAATCCAACTGTCTAAAAGCAAACATACTTTTATACATGATATGTATAGACCAAAACACAAAATGAAAAAACACTTTGAACTCAATCTAGAATTGAGGACCAATGATTTGTTCTCATTACGACACGTCAACAGCTGAGCGATATTTAATCTTTAAATTATTCTTCTTTAAAACTGTGTTTGTGGTTGCAAATACTTCTGGCCTTTTTAGTGTCCCAAAAAGCTCAAGTTCAATGAGATGCTTCCATTTGAAATATTGACCTTCATGAGTACTAGTTGATGTCAGCACGAACGTTATATAAATTGATACTGTTTCCACAAAAGGAGTATCTGCATTTTGTGTTTTCTGGGACAAACCATTGCTATTACATTGCTGAAAATAAACATTACGATGCTCTTACCAAGGTTGGAATGTTTCAACGCACTCTTGCTTTTAACAGAATAAACAAGTCATAGAATTTGAACTCGTTAATGCCAGAATCCAAATCCTTACTCAGTATTAAAATGTTGTAGGTTTCTGGAAAAGTAATCATCAAAGTTGTGCTCATCGGTAAATAAGGGTTTCTTCGGTTCTTACATTAATTCGACGTTCTTTATCTTTCAGCCTCAACATTCATTACCTTACGAAGTTTAGCTTTAACCACAAGAATAGTGTTCTCGTTTTAAGGATTCTTAGAAAATGGAATTATTTGATTGTACTCTTCGTCCTTTATTCAAATTGAATCATCATTAATAAAATCACAAAACTCAATTATAATAAAACTTCCAATTTTTATACACATTTGCAGAACATAATCAGCGAACTGATCCTATTCACTCCATAAACTTCTTTATTGTTAATGATGAATTTCAAAACGACTAGAATTAAAACTTTACAAACATTGAAACAATACGAATAAACAAAGTTAGTACCTAATTACGCTTATAGCTTACATGCAGCGATTTTCCAAAGGATTTTAAATCAATTGTGGTTAAATGTGCCTAATTGATATTTACAATTTTAAAACAAAACAGCATGTGCTTGAAATGTCAGAAGGGGTCCAAAGTCCACTAGCTTATTAACCTTATTTATACGAACTTATTAACTTTATTATTGCAATTCTGTAACATTTGTAAATTTACGTGGTTAAACTTTTGAACGACGTTGTACACTATACTCAGAACGACACATACCACTTTGCTGCGGTATATTCAACGTCGCACAGGGTGCCGGCGGGTTGGCCAGTCGGCGGCTAGCCGGCCGCTCACCCTTTCCATCCTACTGCCTCCTCCGAACACCACAGCAATATTCATCACAAAATCGTGAATGAGCTATACAACGCTACCACCGGTACGTAT
The DNA here is from genome assembly GCA_029619315.2 of Dynastes maya. NCBI lineage: Eukaryota > Metazoa > Arthropoda > Insecta > Coleoptera > Scarabaeidae > Dynastes > Dynastes maya. The sequence goes on along the minus strand of JAROYE020000002.1, from coordinate 12,417,979 downwards.
ATAGTTAAATTCTAATCGAAATCAATAACCGTAATAACAGTAAAGGAACCGGGGACGGCGACGGAACGGAAGCGAATAAAAGTGATAAGAACTGAACTTGCGTCCTTGACTGCCAGCACACGTTAAGGTCAACGATAGTAGGGGGTCCGGCTAAGATCCCCTGCTGCGTGTGTACGTATACCCACCTATACCTATGAATGTAGAGTGTAATAGTGAAGGCGTGCTACCAACTTCACGCAATGAAAAACGGAAATGATTATCACACGAAGCTTAGTCATTCAAGCGCTTAAATAGCGGTCGCGTTTGTGTCAGCGGTTGGAACGAAAGGACGTCCGGCGTATTTCGGATCGAAGGCGTCGATTAGATTTTAAAACCTTCAAGCGCACGTTGCTTCGTGAGAAGCGAACGTGGAGACAATGCGATTTGAGACACGACACACACACCTTAAGAGTGTAAAACGTACGGAATGACAATCGAAGTGAGCAATGCAAGTATTTCTATTGTTGGAATTTACTTAAATCGTACCGGTAATTTTCTTCTAACTGATGGACCCTTATTCAAGTGATAAGCCTAGGATTTCATTTTGCAATACCAAACAAAAGTTAAAGGATGCATATTTACACATCGTATTAATTGCTGTATCTTCACTGATTGCAGTTGAATTTCATACATGCTCAATTGCAATTCACGAATTCAGAGGTAAAATGTCAATTCACAGTTTACACTTTTTAAGAATAAAACCGTTCAGAAAGATAGGAAATTTTTTTACATAGAGACCTTAAACGCTTCTTTATTTAACTCTTAAATAGTATGGCAAGGTCAGTTTTGATCTTATGACAAATTAATTTAAAATTCGCGCAAAAACTATCAAATCCAGCAATACGATCTGTCAGGCATTCTTTTTAAATACTAAACAGTTATGTTTGCTATGTTAGTCACGTAGATAACCCAACTAGGACCCTTGCAAATCATCAACATTTTTGTAATACTTGCTCGTAATGCTTCCTGCAGTAAAATGTTATAAAGAATCAAGCAGTTGTAAAACAATTTACTACAATTTGTTTGGGAATATACAACTGGCTACAACTTGCGCAAATCGCTAGTACTCGATTGTGGATAACGGATTGTATTCCTATTAAATACTAAAGTATTGTAAATTTACATCGTCGAACGCAGCACGTATAGTGTATCTAGTATGGCCACTCAATCAATGTGAAATTCCTTCTGGCGGATATTAGCTCTTTTTCGGAAGCTCTTACTCTTCCCCACACCTACAAACCCTGGGGCGGGGGTACTAGGGACTCATTACAAGTTTAGCCAACGACAAACGTAAGGTAAAAGAAATTGATGCACCTATGTGACGTACCTGTGACGTACGATCATGTTAACTGAAGGGCAGACTGTGCTAGATTAAAGAGATAAAAGGTTGTGTAAAACAAATTTTTATATTGAATGTTTGTGTAATAAAATACTAGAAGCGTAAACAGCGTTTATGTTTTAAAAATAACGATCATCACAATTTAAAATCAGAATTTGCCTCTTCATTCTGCTACAGATGTACAAGTCAATTAGCTTAGAATAATAATGCATTATCATTTATCATGTAATGAACTCAAATAGGAGACTGTTGTCTGATTATATTGCAATAGCAGCGCTCTGTTTGCAGAAATATCCCGCTGTATGTTTGATAAACAAACACGGCGTTACTAGTGTTTACGTCAGTCTACGCAATTCTGAAAGTTTATTTGCTAATTCTGTTACTTTGAACTCTTCAAACATTCGCTTTTGCTATTTATTTCTATTCTTCATTGTTGATTTTAAAGTTATCTTTGAAAAACTGCATTGCGTATCATTTTCAATGTTTTTAGAAACAGAAACCATATCAGATGTAACAAATCTGATAAGCGTGTGTCGGATTCTTCTTTTGAGAAAATAATAATAGAGATGTAGCAAATCGATATCGAAACTTGAAACTATTAATATTAATATTAAAATTGACCCAGCAATTTTGTATGGTTTGTACGAAAGTCATCCTAAATGTAACAAAATAAAAAGCTTGAAAAATCGGCATATTTCCTACCAAAAATGGATACATTTAAATGAACGTACTGTTGCGGAATAAGTTACCAATGCAACTTATGCGGCCTTGTAAACCGGCCAGAGGCGGTGTTTCCATAAAGCCCCAAGTCCCTCCCTTATACATCGTTTAAAAAATCAATTCAATTCATTAACAAAATTGAAGGGGCAAGTGTATGAAGAAGTTATGTTACAAAAAACTCTTTCTGAAGAAATTAAGTTTTAACAGGGCTAGTTTTATAGAATGATTATTTTCAAATGTAGTTTGTTTGATTAGTAAGAAAGGGTTGTGGAATAATAATAAATGTCGATGCAAAAAGCGATTTCGTAACATTTCTTAATAATCTATCAGGAATTCATGCTTTCTTTCAAATCATTGTAAGCTAAAATTTTATTATAATATACATCTGTACTATAATACTATATTTCATTGCATGACTTAAAGTCTTAAAACTAAAATTCAATTCTTAAAGCACTGCAAGTGGAATAACATGAATATATCAATCAAAAATGTATATATAATTAATTATAATATTAGTTCTTTAAAGCGAGTTTAATCCTTTCTTTTAATATTTTTTCCGGCATAACGTTACAATATTAATCGAATCAATAGACGTCCTGCTTTGATAAACCAGCTCGCCAATCTGCCGGAATCGATAAGACCCACATCTATGTATGTACATACATATATACATACATTCATATACCAACATACATAAAATCCTTTCGGTTTTTTGACGGAACTCGCAGCGTTTTTTCAGTAAAATCGTCGCTAATGGCGATACACAAAGCCAATATTTGCCTTCCAATAAAGCGACAGACATGAAATGAATTTTCGTCTGGCCGTAACGGTCGCGCACGGAACGGTGCTGTGGTTACGGCACCTCTTTTCCCCGAAAATTGTGTACAGGCCGATATAAAACGTATAGATAGAGATATCGGTCGACGATGAAAAATTCCCAAATGCAGAGAGGAGGGATGAAAAAAATTAAAGCGAGGTGTAATAAACAAATTGATGCTACTACAGCGAACAAACAAACAAACAAGCAGGATGAGGCAGCAAGCGAAGGGTCGCTATCCACGCCCTTTTTTCAACGCGTACTTTCGCAGATTCTGGATTGCTTCGACATGGGGATATTGCGCCGAGAGGATCATGGGGAAACGCAACGGTAGCGTACGGTTGTAATTAACATCCGCCTAATTAAATGTGAAATGTTTGTGTTGCATTTGTTTCTGCTAATTGTGCTTTGTATGATGTAGTTACACAGCGTTGGAAAGTTCTCATCTAGAAGCGCTTTTCCCATAAATATAACGAGTAACGTTGCCTCCTGTGTTAAGCACACGTTCCGCACTCAGTTTCCTTAGACAACCTCACACACAAATTACAACTACTGTATGTACTCGATATCAGTGCAGATTTTAAAAAATACGTAACAGATCTTATTTAATAATTTTGACTATTTTCAAATAAATACCTAAATGTAACATTATCGTATATGAGACAAAGAAATCGTCAATTTAAAAAGCAAAATGATGAATTCTAAAAATAAATGAAACCTTTCATTATAAAATAATTTGATTACATTTTTTCACTTCCAATCATTCGTGTTGAAACAACAGTAAGTGCACAACAAATATTTAAATTTTAAAAATAAATTAATTCCAATGCAAAACCATGTTTTCTAAATCTAATTAATGGAGCTTTATATCAAAATAGATCGCATTTGTATGTGCAAAAATTCAATTAAACCTATTACTGTAATAGGTGTTCAAATGAATCATTTAACGATTTCCTAATTTATAAAAACACACTTAAAAAGACAATTATTTCCTATTATAACTATGAGAAAGAAACAAAGCAAATCACAAATAACAAGGAGCAAAGGATGGAGAGAGGCAAACACAATCAGTTAAAGAAATAAACTGAAGGTATAATACGTAATTAGAGTCTATTGTGATCCTCTCATGGCAGCGGTTGAAACACGTGTTGCTCTCTAGGACAAATCTTGCACGGATAGCGTTATACACTGTCAGCGCTTCAGGTGTCGGAATACCTCACTACGAACAGCGTTATGCGCCGTCAGGGTTGCGTGGGGAAATCTTGCCCGGACAGAGTTATAATCCGTCAGCATTGCTAGGATAAATCTTGCGCGGACTGCGCTGTAGGTGTCGAAATACCTCATTACGGACAGCTTTATACGCCGTCAACGCTTCAAGTGTCGGAATATCACACTACGGACAGCGTTATACGCTGTCAGTGTTGCAAGTGGAACAGGTCAAGGACAGGAGAAGACTTCTGCAGGATGAGCTTCTGCACCAGCTTATAAATCCTAGCGGTAGGTGACGTAACACTTCTTTTGAATGACGCACTACACAAAACAAGACAAACATGGAAATCAATAAATAAAGCAAATATACATTAACATTCACAAGAAAGCTATACGACTTTCCAAAAGTAACTACATAAAATAAAATTAAACATTCAGAGATATACAATTCAAAGGATTAACATAAAATATTGTTCTAATAAATTATTGTCTCTTTTATTTTTCTAGATAAAAAATATTTTAAATTCGTGACGATCAGCGGTTAGATTATTGCTGATTGATTTTCGTCATCGTAAATTTTGCAAATTTAGCGACCACTACATTACGTTACTTTCCGCAGATGTAGGCGTAGTTCAGGTAAAAACTGCAATTTCAGTAATACAAACTTAACAATTATTCATATAGCCTTTTGTTCATTCAAACATAACAACTTTGCCCACGTCTTTTTTGCGATATTATGAAAAGAAGTACTAAATTTATAACGCCAATAGGAAAGGACACGAAGTCTTTGTTCGGAATAACTTGCTACGTAATCAACTCGCCGACGTTATTACGTAATTATCGAACGCGAATTCAACCTAATACTAAAAGGATTCGCATTGGACTTCTTTAACGAACCTCTTTGAAAATTGATCGTCGAATTTTCGCAAGTTTTGCCCGCCGAGACAGTTATTGCGCATTTTACGGCTGCGAGAAAGCATGAAAAGTTCATGTACTCTAAATTTATGGTATTGAAGAAGCGGAAACAGTGTAAAATCGGGAAGACATGAAACGTAGAGAGAAATTACATTTTGTTAAATAGCACACGGGATAAGACCGCCTACTACTCCAGATTTAAGATTAATTTTGTGACGGAAAATCTATAAAATTGTGTTTATTGTAGATGATAATACATCTTAAGGACAAGTATAAAATGTTATAGGTAATGTAGGTAATAAAAGTGCTGAAAAATCCGTTATTTGTATGATTTAAGGGTAAATGAAAGATCATATTATTATTAGAAAGTTTATTACATCGAAGTAATAGCTATAGAAAGTGGTAGATAATTCTTTTTACAGAATTTGAACCAACTTATAAAGTAGCAAAACTGTAGTACTGCATGAAAAAGAAATACAAAAGCAAATCACAGTAAATTATACCTTACACCCCTTAAGTATTGAGTCTCACGTGACCACAAAATGCAAAATTACGAAAATGCTAATATTATTGGCTTTGTGATTACCAACTGGGGTCTACTATATTTTTAAATTTCAAGCATTGTTTTCTTTGCAAATTATGTTTCAAAAATTCAAGTTTGCGTTAACTGCAAGCTCTTAGATTCTATTCCAAACGATACCTGAAAGTAAAACCAGTAGTCAGTACAAAAATATGGCACGTTGGAGAGATGAACTAGTGCACATAGCCTTTATTGATTTGGCCAAGGTCTATTACACCGTTCCTAGATGTAGATTATGGGAAGCATTAGAGAAAGTAGGCTGCTATACACATTTAATTAGAATAATCCAAGAACTGTATAATCAAAACACTGCATTCATTAAACATAACAACAACATCTTAGACCCCATACAAACCACAAAAGGACTGCGACAGGGACGTAGCCTATCGCCGATATTATTTAACATATATGTAGAAACTGTACTGAGACACTGGAAACGAAGCTGTGCGGGAATAGGGGTACCAATTCAACATCAACATCTGCTTACCCCAAATTTTGTCGACGATCAAGCAATCATCGCTCAGGACGCATATGACCTGAAATTTATTGCAACAAGATTATATAAAGAATATGAGAAGTGGGGCTTGCAGGTTAATACTGAAAAGACGGAATATCTTGTTATCAACTCGGACGCCCTATTACTACCACATACTAATACAAAGCAGGTAGATATTTTCAAGTATCTGGGCTGTTTACTGGACAAGGATGGGATGGGAAGATTAGAAATAAGACAAAGAATCCAAAAAGCAAAAAAGGTAGTCCGTGCGCTAAATTCCATTTGGTGGAACGAAAACATCTCGTATCGAAACAAGAAAAATATAGGGAGAGTTATGGTTGAAACAATACCAACGTACGGAATTGAAGTGTGGGCAATGAGAAAGGATGACAAAGGAAGGTTATTGGAAGGAGTGCCAGAGTATCAAGAAGGGAAAGAATTACTAACGCAGAAATCAGAACCAGAATGCATGCGACGGAAACAGTTGATCGAAGTTAAGGGGTTAAAATAGTTTGGCCACTTGCTGAGAATTCCGGAATCGAGATGGCCGAAACAGCGGTTTGTATAGAAACCACCAGGAGCACGAAAAAGTAGAAAACCGCGAAGGTCATGGTATGATGGGATACAGAAAGTATGGCAAAAAAGAACCTAGAGGAAGAGTCAGCACAAGATAGAGAGGCATGGAAGCGGAGGCTGGATAGACAGCAACCTGTATTATTGTGTATTGCGACAATTAATGTTTTATTGTACATAATTGACCCAAATATACAGCCTGTCCCACTAAGAGTGGGGACCGACGATATTTTGGAAACTACAATCGCTATTGTAGTTTCTAAGATATCGCCGGTCCCCACACACGCTGTATATATATTAAAAAACTACTATGCAACATAATCGTCAAGGAAATAAGAACATCGCGAACTGATAACACCATTAGGAGATATTCAGTTAACTTATTTGAGTAAAGTGACAATTTGTACAGTAAAACATCGCACAAAAGCATTTTTTTACATTTTTCTTCATTATTCACGTTTATTGATTTGTTAGAAACTAACGTTCACAGAGGTTTGGAAGATACTTTCACCTCCTGAAAACTTCTTTTAATCAATAGAAAAAGCTCTGCTCTCCTCTCAATGCAAACTACTCACTAGAGCAACGCAACTGCGCTGAAAGCCAGTGGCGGACGCATAAAAGTTTACACAAAATAAATTAAATGTGATACGTGCTCAAATACTTACCGTTTTAAGAGTCCTCCGTGAAATCGCAAAATGGATAATGTCTATTTAATATCTGTAACATTAGATATGTTTCCAAAGTTGTTTCGGCAAAGTGAGTGCGGCGTGAAGAAACAGTGTTTTTGTATGCCGAAAACGAACGTTCTACATCTAGTGACGTTATATTTGCGTAAGTAAAATAATCTTTCAAATAACTTAACGGTTCTGTTGACGCACCTTTACAAATTTGTCTTAATGTTCCAAAATCAGAGTCTTTATGTAAAACACTTTCAAACCTTTCTAAAACACAAACATTTCTTGCGTCTTCTATCGCGCATAGCTGTGCGTGAACATGTTGCACTATTTGCAAAGATTCCACTAACGACACCGAAGAATTTTGTAGTTTTTCTATCGCATCCGCTAGTCCCACGTAATTGTTCTGAATAATTTCCAAATCTGTTTTAACTTGACTATCCTGAAATTTCAAGCGGCTTGCCTTGACAGCCGCAGCTTCCTTTGGGTCGAATTCTAAAATCACGTTCTTTATATTCTCAAAATATTTAAGATAATAAAATGCAGCCTCTAACCATGTTCCCCAACGAGTAAGAATAGGTTGTGGTGGTTCAGGAATACCGGGGCATAGTCTATGAAATTCCCGAATACGTTTTGGGGATTTTACAAACACAGCTTTTGTATGTGCTATTAGAGCGTCTACCTCGGATAACATTTTCTGATACTATCTGCTGCGAGACTGAGAGTATGAATTTTACATGTAATATGCAACAAGTTAGCACAATGTTTTTTAAGAGATCGACCTACAGCAAGCATGTTCGCGGCACCATCACTCATAAACATCAACAGTTGATTTGTTGAAAGTTCAAACTTTTCCAATGTATTTAACACCAACATTGAAATTACTTCGGCAGTGCATTGTTGTATTCGTCTGGAAGCTAGTAAAATTGAGGATGACGGTCGATGTGGTTCCATTGTGCGTACCGTTACATTAACCACAGAATGTTTTTTACGATCTGTTGTTTCGTCCACACATAACCACCGTTTTTTATCTTGCAACTCCGATTTAATTCTTTTCTCGACATGCACACAAGCAGACGGCCCAACTCTCTGTAATGTTCTCTCATTTAGTAACTTAAAGTTCAAATATTCATTCCAAAACGAGACGTATGCTTTCTTCCTTAGTAAATGAAATGGTAAATTACATGCAATAAACATAAATTAAATTTAAATTTGTCATAATCTCGTGTGGAATTTTTTTTTTGAAACATGCCCTGCACTACTTACGTGCCGTAGACAATCACTTTTCGACCAACACATTAAATCTATTTTACACACTACACATTGAATTTTATCGCCATTACACTTTAAATCAGGCATTTCTGCAATAAATTCTCTTATTGTGTCCAACTTTGGTCGTTTTCGCGACGTAGGAAACCATTTTCAAAACAAACGTAGAACTACGATATAGTATACGACAGCGTAGATGCATACACAACAGATCGGCTTTCGAGTCGCAGTTATACTGACGCTTATACCGAATTGTCCCGGCCGTGTTTATTTTGTGTAAACTTTTATGCGTCAGCCACTGGCTTTCAGCGCAGTTTGCGTTGCTCTACTACTCACGCAAAAGCTACATTTTGTGTTTTGGGTCACTAAAGGCTCAATTAGTTTCAATTAGTTAATAAATTTCAAAAAGAGCTACATATCTAATGAACACTAATATTGCATAAAATGGATAATCTTAAACAATGAAAACTATTGCAGTAATAAAAGTTATTAATTAATGAACTGTATCCATATCCATATTACGTGATTTCGACCTCGTTCGTAGCACAAATTTCACAAAACCACAACTTTATACCATGCTTGCGTAAATATGCGCATGGTATTACACGCCGACTTTTAATTAGATCAACTTGCAGCAATTTCAGTGGCAATTTACAGCTTTTGATGTTCGTTAATGTTTGTATTAAGAACTGAAACGACCAACTCAACTTTGCAGCTCCCTCTGTGCCGTTACTCTCAGTATATAGAATTTACGGCAATTGTTTTTCTAAAGACAAGGATGTAGAGATAATCTGTTCACGGTACCGCTGATGTGTTTATATAGTTCGCCTCTCTTATCCTTACTTAACGCATTAGCCGTGTTGTCAGCCATTTCTGCGTCACAAACAATGTCGGAACAAAGAGCTGCGTGACCTACATACATCAAACGTTGCTCGCTGAAATATCAAAACGCGTAAGAGATAAATTTCGGAAAGTAATAAAAATGTTTTCCTACATCTAAATGTTATATTTGGCATATGTAATTTTCCGTTACGAAAACAAGACCAATTTTAAAACTTATTTCGTCAAAAGTAATCTAAATCTAAAGGAAAGCGGATTTTTTGGAATATTAAAAAAATATGTATTGTTGTATAAAAGATATTTTCAGCATAATTGAAACGTTATTGGTGTAATTTTCCGTTTGCTAGCTCATTCGGTCAATCTAGGTATTTTCCGGTGTAAAATCAATAACTTGTACGACTATTCCGCTTATAAAATGGGAAACTAATGCACCTACAGGATCCGACCAAATCTATTACACTTGCTCTCTTTGCTGCAATAACAACATTTGTAATAACATTCATATGATACGGTTAAGTTTTTTTAAGATGAGCACCGTATATGTTTATAAGAAAGCATTATTTTAGCGTATAAAATTATTGTAACAGGTTTCCATATTCCAACTGTCTTCAACTGACGCATGGTAGTTTACGCCCATGAATCATCGTATTCACGTGCAAGATGTGCTTCATCCCAATGTTCATTCCTAAATAAAATATTTAATATTGGTATTTTTCAGAATTACGCCCGGCTAAATACCTTCGTAATTTTATTCAGAATTCAATAAAGAATTCATTAATTAGTCGTTTCATGTAGGAACCGATCGTAGTACGTACAGTTTCTATGCCGCCAGAAATCCCTATTTTTCATAGTTTACAAATTATATGCAGTCTACTAATAGCAATCATCTTATTCTATCACATTATCATATTTAAGTTGGATTCTATCCGCAGGTAATCACGTTAATTAACAATTAATCCTCTCATTCTGGCACAATACGTTAATACCTATAATAGTAAACGCATTGATCCTCGCATTTCATTGGGGTATGCGTCACGATTGGAACCATCGTAAGTACCTAAGAATGTTTATAAGAAGCGAAGATTTCGCTTCGAAACGGTCAGTCATATATTCTCTGGACCCTTGTTGATTGTTAGTAGCGTTCCCAAGCGAGCAGAGTTTCCCAGAGACCTGTAACCTTTGCGTGCTACTCATTTACCAAATAGCATAACACTTCTGTGTGACATATAGCAGTCATGGCATCTTTTCTGTCGATCCTTTTGGTTCGAGATTCTTGGAAATTTCAGCTGATCGTTACTAATACATACTGTAGTACGGATATGATATTGGTCTTCGTCCCCGATCTCGATTAGCACCCCGCAGTAGTTCCAAGCCCCCCGTCATTGAAATTATTTCCACCCAACTGAATCGTCAACTTATCAACCGAGCCGAGCAGCGTGTTAACCGAACCTCTGTTAATGTGAGTTAGTTCTAAGATAATTTCTTTGTATAACACCAGGAACTATAATTAGGATCATTAGTTGTCAGTTTAAGCCGCTTTATATGGTTATTTGTTGTCATTTCGAGTTATGTATGATCTTCAATTACAATTCGTATCATTTTAATGCATGCTCGATCGAGAATTTAGTGTATTTAGTTAAAAGAATTAAAGTTACGCCTAACGTTACTACCGCAGAATAATTTACATATTTATTTGTCATTGCTATTGATATTCATATTTCATTCTGATAATTTTACATTTATTTTTAACAATTCATATTTTCGGTTTGATCAATTTTAAACCTATTAAATATTTTGAATACATAATACTCGACCGATTTGCATTCAGTGGCTGCCCAATTTACCATCGTCTTGTTACCCAGAAGTTCGAATACCGGGTCGTCGCCGTCGTAAAGAATACATGTGTGTGACTTCAACAACAATTTAATAAAGTTATAACTACGTTGTTTTATTACATCCTTGCTTCACCCATCCTACACATCGCACCGTCATTAAAAATACAGTTAATGCATCAAATATATGCTGCCAAATGAGATAAATATCTTCAGTACTAGTTTAAATAACTCTAGAAAGGTGATCATGGAATTCTGGGTCATTTCGAAGAACAGTCCAAGAATGATGAGAGAGGAAATAAATTGTATCATAAACAAAGTTATAAACAACAAAAGTCCTGGGCAGAGCGGAATAACCGCTGAAAACATAAAAATGTGGTGGACCGTTGGTAAGAGAAAAAACTTACGAAATAATAAAAAAATATCTGGACTCAGGAAGTAATGCCGCAAACTTGGATTAACGCTTTAATCTTGTCTATATACAAGAAGGGCGATAAAACCGACTGTGCCAATTACAGAGGGATTGCTTTGTTGGATGTCACTTACAAGATACTATCAGCATGGATTAAAAACAAAATAAAATTAAAAACGGAAAAATTTATTGGGAACCATCAGGCAGGGTTTCATAAAGGGAGGTCCGCAACGGATCAAATATTTACATTAAAACAATCTTTAATATCATGCTACGAATATGAAATAACTGTACACATGCTAGTTGTGGATTTCAAAAAAGCATAGAACTCCGTAAATAGGAATGAAGTAATTAAGGCTCTAGAAAAGCCACAAATTCCAGGAAGACTAACAAATATGACATTAAAAGGAGCATGTGTGCAGTCAAAGTTAATTGAAAAAACATTTACCAAATTTGAAATAAAGACCAGACTGAGACACCGGGACCCGTTGTTAACTCTGCTATTTAACGTGGTTTTAGAAGACATAAGCAGTGGAATCAAAGTAGAGTGGCTGAGACATGTATGCAGGATGACAGAAAACAAATTAATAGGAGGGTAGGCCGGTTGGAAGAAATAGGAGAGGAAGGTTGAGAAAAACCTGACAAAGTGTGGTGAGGGCAGCTGCGCAAATTAGAAGTAAAAAACGTAGCTCAGGATAGAAGAAGCTGAAGGAATCGAATCTCAGCTCCTACATAGTCCCACACACAGATGGTAGAGAGACTTAGGAATAAGTAAGTAAATAATTTTCTTTCATCAGTATCCTTATTCATTCTCAAACATTGATTAAGTCGTTTGCCTGTTAGTGCTTAATTGTGAAACAGTAACCGGCGCATCCACCAAAAGTAAATTATAACCTTTACATGTCTTTTTTTCATTGCATCTCTTTCAGTTTAAAATATGTATGTTGTAGTAAGGTAATATCCTTTTCCCATACAATAGCACACATTTTCATTACTCTGAACATAACTTACCCTACTTTTTTTACATCATAGTAAATTAAAGAATTATTTCAAGAAATAATTTTCGTGTTTGCTATGGCAATATAGTCTCACAAAGAGTTCAATTCGTCTTTCTTATTTAACGAACCTTTCCTTTCCAATTATAGTCAAGCTGACACGACTTGTATGTGTATGTGCTCCTGCTGCTACTACTACTACCACGACGACGAACGTTTCACAGCGTAGTATAGCTAGACATCTAACAATAACACTTAATAAGAGCAACAGAAGTTTGATCGATCAACGGCGTATAAAGGTATAGAGAAGTGGGAGAGAATACTGTCGTTATTCACAATACAAACAGATCTGAAACCGCCAGGCGAGGCAGTAGTACCACAACGACGATCGGCTTATGCTTAGTGAGGGTGCAGCAACCTCATGATCTACTTTCAGAGAGACCGCCCGTATAAATATTAAATATCTTTCCGAACGTCCCGGCCCGTTGCTATTGCACCGACGGCGTTTCATAATGATTTTAACTATAGGTACATCCTACCGATACATCCCGTCCGTCCGTATAGTCTGGTACAATATGCACCCTCTATTTATAGACATATTCCCTCTATTTCTGGATCAGGTGGACTGTGAATGACCTCCGTCGGATCCGTTCGGACGTCTTCGTCACCCCCTAGATTTCTGGGTTAAGAGGTGACAGGGTTATATTTAGAATTAATCCGTATCCAGCAGTTTTACATCACGTGATATCGCGACTCCTGCTGTTTAACATGGGAACTGCTAAAAAGGCGCTTTATTTTTTCGTCTAATTAATGTAACATTCGTCATAATTAAAGTTACCACTTTAATACATATTTCGGAAGGATATAACGTGTTTTTGGAGGAGGAATGTTTCATGCATAGTAAGGCATGTAATTGGAAACGAACAGACCGATTATTGTCTTTAAAATTGATAGATTGCGTTATGAGAAAAACTTTCCGTCAAGGTACAATTATTTTAATAATATAGAATGCTCCTTTCTAAGGATTAAAAATATGAAGTAATAATGGCATTATCAAAAATGCACTAAAGACACTCTTGAGTATAATTTGTACCAGTGTAGAAGGAAGGTGAGCCACGAAGGCATCACGAGATACATTAATTAATTTAATAGTCAAATTGAAAACATGTAAAAATTGAAATTGTAAATTTTGATTATGGAAGTGGACATATCCACGTGGAATTGTTTTATTTTTTACTTTTTCATTGTTATTTAAAAGCCAAAATGCAATTGGGAATACCAAAGGCTTCCGCACGAAATGAAATATGCGACTAAGTGCCTCGTCGCTTTTAATGTTAGAAGTAGTAGTCCAGGCAAATTAGGAAAAATGGATGAAATAACACTAACCTGTATGATATTAAATTAGATCGAAAATAAATACATGTTATTAATCCACTTTTTTATGCTGATTTCAGAATTGTTCTCAATTTTGATCTATCATGTATAGCTTTTCACAATGTGATTCACAAGTTGATGTCAATTGCGCATTGTACCTAGCGGTAGGTAATAAATAAAGCTGGCCACGAGCGGTACCGCGCAGTAGCGTAGAGTCGACCAGGCCTCGCGTTCCACTAGAGTTATTCTGCTAATAGAGATATTTGCTGCCGCAAATAATTTTGCTTATCTTTTAAATAAAAATTAAATAACACGTGCCCAAACACTTACCATTTTAAGAGTCCTCCGTGAAATCACAAAGTGAATAATGTCTGTTAAATATCTGCAACATTAGATATGTTTCAACTGTTGTTTCGGCAAAACTAGTACGGCATGAGGAAAAAATGCGTTTATATGCAGAGAACGAACGTTCTACATCTAGTGACGTAATATTTGCGTAAGTAAAATAATCTTTCAAATAATTTAACGATTCTGTTGACGCACCTTCACAAATGTGTCTTAATGTGCCAAAATCAGAATTTTTCTCAAAAACACCTTCAAATTTGTCTAGAACAGAAACATTTTTTGCGTCTTCAATCGCGCATAGCTGTGCGTGAACATGTTGCACTATTTGTAGAGGCACCGCAGGATTTTGTGAATTTTCCATTGCATTTGCTAGCCCGAAGTAATTGTCGTGAATGATTTTCAAATCCATTTTAACCTGACTATCTTGAAATTTCGACTGGCTTTTCTGGATAGCGGCAGCTTCCTTTGAATCGAATTGTAAAACCACGTTCTTAATATTGTCAAAATATTTATGATAATAAAACGCGGCCTGCAACCATGTTCCCCAACGAGTTAGAATAGGTTCTGGTGGCTCTGGTATACGGGGGCACAGTCTGTGAAATTCGCGAATACGTTTCGGTGATTTGACAAATACTGCTTGGTATGCGCTATTAAAGCGTCTACCTCAGGATAACATTTTCTGATACTATCCGCCACAAGATTGAGAGCATGAATTTTACACGTAATGTGTAGCAAATTAGCAGAATGCTTTTTAAGAGACCGGCCTACAGAAAGCATGCTTGCAGCACCATCACTCACTAACATCAAGAGTTGGTTTGTTGAAAGTTCAAACTTGTCCAATGTATTTAACACTAACTTTGAAATTACTTCGGCAGTACAGTGTTGTATTCGTTTGGAGACTAATAGAATTGAAGGTGCCGATTGATGAGGTTCCAATTTGCGTGCCATTACATTAAGAACAGAATGTTTCTTCCGATCTGTTGTTTCGTCGACACATAACCACAATTTTTAATCTTTCAACTCCGATTTTATTTTTTGTTCAATATGTTCGCGCGCAGATGGCACAATTCTTCGTAACGATGTTCGACTTGGTAATTTGCACTCCGAATAGTTATTCCAAAAGCAGATAAATGGTCCCTTGTCTAGTAAATTAAACGGAATATTACATGCAATAAACGTAACGCATAAATTAAATATAAATTTTCCAATGTCTCGTGCGCAATTTCTTTTTGAGACATGCTTTTCACTATTTACGTGTCGTAGACAATGTTGTCTGGACCAACACATTAATGGGATTTTACAGATTACACATTTAATTTTAGCACCTTCATATATTAAGTCTGGAATTTCTGCAATAAATTTTCGAAGTTTGTCCGACCGCGGTCGTTTTGCTGACGAAATCAGAATTTTTCTAGGAGAGATAAACAATTGCGCAAATGACCGGCAGCGAAAATGTCCGTACTGCTCCGCAGACGAAGTAATACTACCGTTCCTCTCGGTCCCAAGTGATTCTACGCCGATGCGCGGTACCGCTCGTGGCCATCGTTACTCATGACTATAACACTAGACATATTGATATGTTGCGTTTGAATAAACACAAGACCGTTACTTTTGAACGATCTCCCCTCTATATTGGGAAAAAATTTATTAATCATCTACCTGCGGATATAAAAGGTATGTCGGCCTCCCGCCGATTTGACAGGACTGTAAAAGATTATTTGGTGAAGTTGTGCCCATATTCGCTTGATGAATATTTCAGATAAATTCGGCTCTTTTTTCTTTCCATGTTTCTGTGAAGTTTTACCACGTGTTTGTAACGTACTATCTCTTGATTTTTACATTTACATAAATAATACACATTGTATGTATTATTATTATATTGACGTATCCCATGTCATTTGGATGATTCAGGGACAAACAATATATTATTATATTATTATTATTATTAGAGACCAAAACGAGCCATGGGTGTCAAAAAAAGTTAGTCGCTATTGCGTTGAGAGATTAAGGTTGTGGACTAAAAGCAAGAAATTGTGTATGGAGTAAAGGGAGCCTAAAGACCACCTGAATGACTGTTACTTTTGTTTAATTGACGTTATGAGATGTAACTCAAAAAATAAGAAACAAATTGTGTATCCTGCCTCACCCTCCTCCTCCTACTGATTTATAGAATAAAGCAGAAGTTATGTGAAAAATAATGAACCAGAGGCCGTGTGATGAATACAAACCTGATAACGACTTTACTCTATAACAATTTTCTCAACCTGAACTTAACGATCTAGTACGAGATATAAATTTGCCTAAGGAATCTGCAGAATTACTTGGTTTCCGACTTAAAAGGAAAAATCTTCTAGCATCAAGAACATATTTTTCATGGTACAGGCACTGAGAAAAAAGTACTTCCTTTATTCTCACATAACGATTTCATAGTTTACACTAGTTCATGCAGTTGTTTGGAATCGAACATTATACTATTCAATTGAGACTTTTTATTGAGTCGTCCAAAAGGACTCTAAAAGTCGTATGCACAATGGAAATTTATGTGGCTCAGTCCCTATAGCCCATTGAGTACAAATGAAGAAGACGTTTGAGGATATAAAGATACTGTTAGGCAGTATTCATTATAAGGAACACAATTGGTTAATTTGGGGTAACAACAAGCTGGATTCACAAAAATGCCTTGCTTTCTATGTGAATGGGACAGTCGGCCAAGGGATATGCATTGGAATGTAAGAGTTTAGCCAAAGAAGAAACATTTTGTGTCTGGTAATAAAAATATTTTACATGAACCGCTTGTAGATCCCAACGAGGTGTTACTTCCACTACTACATGCAAAATTAGGCCTAATGAAATAGTTTGTAATGTCTCTATAACGAGATAGGGCTTGCTTCAGGTACCTTTCAACCACATTTCCTTTCATTACACAGGAGAAACTGAAAATTGTTGGTCCTCACATTCGCAAACTGATAAATGACAAAGATTTCGAGGACACGGTGAGCAAGAGAGAAAAAGATACATGGACAGCTTTCAGATCTGTTACTGAGAATTTTCTGTAAGAAAATGATCTTTGTGTGCGGTGCTGTTTGTGTTTTTATTACTTAAAATCTTTAAAACAAAAGCCTCTTATTATGTAAAATTCTGACGTGATGTATAGAATGTAAAAATGCAGACTCGTGTAATTTATAAAGTTTCGAAGCTTTGAGAAATCACTCATAGGGGGTTTAGTAGCAAAAAACAGAAAAGTTTCCTCCCCTCTGGGGCGCTCCCCCCTCCTAAAAAAACACCATTCTTTACTTCTTTTTCAATTTTTACAGAAAACGGTTAATTTTTCGAAAAGAATTATTACAAAAATGTTCCTCCTGAAATTCAGCAGAAAAGAGCTCCTATGCATGTTTTAAGTGAGATGAACCGTTTTCGAGATATGGAATTGGAATTTTTGTGCAAATATCAGTTAAATTGCAATTAAATAAATTAAATGAATCAAATTAATCTAAATAATCTCAAGATTTACTTCTTTTGGAAATCGTGGGGAATCTCACTTATTAACTTT